>ML058330.1:2260802-2860802 GCA_003013855.2 Liriodendron chinense | reverse complement strand
GTTGGTGGGTCCCACCGTCGCTTTCTATTTGCATGTGGGTCCCACCGTCGCTTTCTATTTGCATGTGGGTCCCACCGTCGCTTTCCATAGTGCATTGCATGTGGGGTCCACCTTAGCTGTCTACAATTTGGTGGGGCCCACTGATTTATTAAATCCCTAATTAGGGATTTCGAAATTAAAATTCCCTAATTAGGGATTTCAATATTAAAATCTCTAATTAGGGATTTAAAAATTTAAAATCCAAAATTTTGTTTTACAAATTAAAAAAAAATGAAATACGTAATTGTGGGGCCCACCGTTGCTGTCCACTGGCTGTGGGGCCCACGGTCGCTGTGCACTAGCTGTGGGGCCCACGGTCGTTGTCCAGTGCCTGTGGGGCCCACCGTTGCTGTCCACTGGCTGTGGGGCCCACGGTCGCTGTGCACTGGCTGTGGGGCCCACGGTCGCTGTCCAGTGCCTGTGGGGCCCACGTCGCTGTCCAGTGCCTGTGGGGCCCACCGTCGCTGTCCACTGGCTGTGGGGCCCCCGAAGATGGGAACCGTTGGTGCCGAAAAATGAAGCATATCAAAATCTAAAGTGGACCACAGCACAAGTGTGAACTGAATGTCTATCATTGAAAAATTCTTAGAGGACATAGAAGTTTTGGATCAAGCTGATATTTGTGTTTTCCCTTCATCCATATCCATGTGATCTTATGAACAGGTTGGATGACAAATAATGATCACTGTAGGTCCTGGGAATGGTGGAAATCATTATTCCCACGATTTCCCATGGCATGGTCCACTTGAGATTTGGATATGCTTAAATTTTGGGCTCAACCACTAAAATGAGCTGAAAAAACATAAGGACGGAATAGATAAATCACATACATTCTAGGTGGGCCCAACTGAATTTACTCTACATGATAAGAGCGTGCAGAGTTACTCTGCATGCAATCCGATTCCCATGGTGGGCCCCATACATACTTATTTGTTAAGAAAGTAGCAGTCATTAGGTATTTGATTAGACTTGATTCATGGTGTTGATGATTCTGTCATTTTATGTGCTTGTGTATCTGGAATTGATGGAGCAAACCCGGGATGTGCGTTGGAGCTACCCGTGGTTGATTTATGTGGATGTATGTTGTGGATGTATTTGGCTTATTATTAATAGTTATTTTTTGTCCACAAATGGTAGTATAATAGAATCAGTTAGCCCATTTGGAGATTTTTATATTGCCGAGCATAGATAAAGTGTGTTTTGGAGGTATAGAAATCTGCCAAATTGTCCTGTTGGACAGTCCAAGGTTGGATAGATTGGAATGTTATCGTTGTTTGTCATTTACATGCTCTGTCATTAGTTTCGTGCGGTAACTCTCCTATTCTCTCTGGATATGTTTCTTATGTTTAATTCCATTGTCAATTTAATCCACACAATGTGTGGATAGTTGACGTGGAAATTAAATGTAAGATAAATATATCTGGAGAGATAGGGGGAGATGCTGTCGAAATTTAGGCTTGGGCATTTAAATGGAAATAATGATAGCATTTCAATCTATCCATCCTTGGATGGGCGACTGATTTTATTATATTATCATTTAGTGGCAAATTAGATGACGAACATGATACTTGTGATTAAGAGTAGTTGATTGATGTTGATGTTGAGCGGGGGTCCCTGGAAGGTGGGAACCGCTGTTATGACCATGATGATGAAGCTGTCCATTTCCTATGGACAGCAATATGGGTGGCCTGGCCATTTGGACAGGCCCGTGTTTATGTATTAGCTCGAAATTAATGGAGCAGACCCGGATGTGCGTCGGAGCTATCCGGGTGTTGAGCGGGGGTCCCTGGAAGGTGGGAACCGCTGTTATGACCATGATGATGAAGCTGTCCATTTCCTATGGACAGCAATATGGTTGGCCTGGCCATTTGGACAGGCCCGTGTTTATGTATTAGCTCGAAATTAATGGAGCAGACCCGGATGTGCGGCGGAGCTATCCGGGTGTTGAGCGGGGGTCCCTGGAAGGTGGGAACCGCTGTTATGACCATGATGATGAAGCTGTCCATTTCCTATGGACAGCAATATGGGTGGCCTGGCCATTTGGACAGGCCCGTGTTTATGTATTAGCTCGAAATTAATGGAGCAGACCCGGATGTGCGTCGGAGCTATCCGGGTGTTGAGCGGGGGTCCCTGGAAGGTGGGAACCGCTGTTATGACCATGATGATGAAGCTGTCCATTTCCTATGGACAGCAATATGGGTGGCCTGGCCATTTGGACAGGCCCGTGTTTATGTATTAGCTCGAAATTAATGGAGCAGACCCGGATGTGCGTCGGAGCTATCCGGGTGTTGAGCGGGGGTCCCTGGAAGGTGGGAACCGCTGTTATGACCATGATGATGAAGCTGTCCATTTCCTATGGACAGCAATATGGGTGGCCTGGCCATTTGGACAGGCCCGTGTTTATGTATTAGCTCGAAATTAATGGAGCAGACCCGGATGTGCGTCGGAGCTATCCGGTTGTTGAGCGGGGGTCCCTGGAAGCTGGGAACCGCTGTTATGACCATGATGAAGCTGTCCATTTCCTATAACTAAAACCCGAAACCATAAACCTAAAACTAAAACCTATAAGCTATACCTAAACCAAAACCTAAACTCAATTCATCTAACTCTAAACCGGGGCCCTATAAGCTACGAAAATGCGTCCCTAAACCCGATCCCGAACCCGCAAATCCAAACCTATGCCCTAAACCTAATCTCATGTCACCTAACCTAAACCTACACCTATTCCTAAATCCATTCACCTAACCTAAACCAAGACCCAAACACGAGAACCAAACCCGAAACCCGATCCCGAACCCGCAAATCCAAACCTATGCCCTAAACCTAATCCTAAACTCATGTCATCTAACCTAAACCTACACCTATTCCTAAATCCATTCACCTAACCTGAACCTTGACCCAAACACGAAAATGCGACCCTAAACCCGATCCCGTACCCAAAAATCTCAACCTATGCCTAAACCTAATCCTAAACTCAAATCTCCTAAAATAAACCTACACCTATTCCTAAATCCATTCACCTAACCTAAACTTAGACCCAAACATGAAAACCTAACCCGAAATCCAATCCCGTACCCAACTATCTCAACCTATGCCTAAACCTAATCCTAAACTCAAATTACCTAAACTAAACCTACACCTATTCCTAAATCCATTCGCCTAACCTAAACTTTAACCCAAACACGAAAACCTAATTCGAAACCCGATCCCGAACCCGAAAATCTCAACCTATACCTAAGCCTAATCCTAAATTCAAATCACTTAAACTAAACCTACACCTATTCCTAAATCCATTCGCCTAACCTAAACTTTAACTCAAACACGAAAACCTAACCCGAAACCCGATCCCGAACCCGAAAATCTCAACCTATACCTAAGCCTAATCCTAAATTCAAATTACTTAAACTAAACCTACACCTATTCCTAAATCCATTCACCTAACCTGAACCTTGACCCAAACACGAAAACCTAACCCTAAACCCGATCCCGAACCCTAAAATCTCAACCTATACCTAAGCCTAATCCTAAATTCAAATCACTTAAACTAAACCTACACCTATTCCTAAATCCATTCACCTAACCTGAACCTTGACCCAAACACGAAAATGCGACCCTAAACCCGATCCCGTACCCAAAAATCTCAACCTATGCCTAAACCTAATCCTAAACTCAAATCTCCTAAACTAAACCTACACCTATTCCTAAATCCATTCACCTAACCTAAACTTAGACCCAAATATGAAAACCTAACCCGAAATCCAATCCCGAACCCGAAAATCTCAACCTATGCCTAAACCTAATCCTAAACTCAAATTACCTAAACTAAACCTACACCTATTCCTAAATCCATTCACCTAGCCTAAACTTAGACCCAAACACGAAAATGCAACCCTAAACCCGATCCCGTACCCAAAAATCTCAACCTATGCCTAAACCTAATCCTAAACTCAAATCTCCTAAACTAAACCTACACCTATTCCTAAATCCATTCACCTAACCTAAACTTAGACCCAAACATGAAAACCTAACCCGAAATCCAATCCCGTACCCGACTATCTCAACCTATGCCTAAACCTAATCCTAAACTCAAATCTCCTAAACTAAACCTACACCTATTCCTAAATCCATTCACCTAACCTAAACTTAGACCCAAACATGAAAACCTAACCCGAAATCCAATCCCGTACCCGACTATCTCAACCTATGCCTAAACTTAATCCTAAACTCAAATCTCCTAAACTAAACCTATAACTATTCCTAAATCCATTCACCTAACCTAAACTTAGACCCAAATATGAAAACCTAACCTGAAATCCAATCCCGAACCCGAAAATCTCAACCTATGCCTAAACCTAATCCTAAACTCAAATCTCCTAAACTAAACCTACACCTATTCCTAAATCCATTCACCTAGCCTAAACTTAGACCCAAACACGAAAATGCGACCCTAAACCCGATCCCGTACCCAAAAATCTCAACCTATGCCTAAACCTAATCCTAAACTCAAATCTCCTAAACTAAACCTACACCTATTCCTAAATCCATTCACCTAACCTGAACCTTGACCCAAACACGAAAATGCGACCCTAAACCCGATCCCGTACCCAAAAATCTCAACCTATGCCTAAACCTAATCCTAAACTCAAATCTCCTAAACTAAACCTACAACTATTCCTAAATCCATTCACCTAACCTAAACTTAGACCCAAATATGAAAACCTAACCCGAAATCCAATCCCGAACCCGAAAATCTCAACCTATGCCTAAACCTAATCCTAAACTCAAATCTCCTAAACTAAACCTACACCTATTCCTAAATCCATTCACCTAGCCTAAACTTAGACCCAAACACGAAAATGCGACCCTAAACCCGATCCCGTACCCAAAAATCTCAACCTATGCCTAAACCTAATCCTAAACTCAAATCTCCTAAACTAAACCTACACCTATTCCTAAATCCATTCACCTAACCTAAACTTAGACCCAAACATGAAAACCTAACCCGAAATCCAATCCCGTACCCGACTATCTCAACCTATGCCTAAACCTAATCCTAAACTCAAATTACCTAAACTAAACCTACACCTATTCCTAAATCCATTCGCCTAACCTAAACTTTAACCCAAACACGAAAACCTAACCCGAAACCCGATCCCGAACCAGAAAATCTCAACCTATACCTAAGCCTAATCCTAAATTCAAATCACTTAAACTAAACCTACACCTATTCCTAAATCCATTCACCTAACCTGAACCTTGACCCAAACACGAAAATGCGACCCTAAACCCGATCCCGTACCCAAAAATCTCAACCTATGCCTAAACCTAATCCTAAACTCAAATCTCCTAAACTAAACCTACACCTATTCCTAAATCTATTCACCTAACCTAAACTTAGACCCAAATATGAAAACCTAACCCGAAATCCAATCCCGAACCCGAAAATCTCAACCTATGCCTAAACCTAATCCTAAACTCAAATTATCTAAACTAAACCTACACCTATTCCTAAATCCATTCGCCTAACCTAAACTTTAACCCAAACACGAAAACCTAACCCGAAACCCGATCCCGAACCCAAAAATCTCAACCTATAACTAAACCTAATCCTAAACTCATGTCACCTAAACTAAACCTGACTCTAATCTTTGCATTGTAGATATGGATAAGAGTTGGATGCAAGCTAAGAATCGGTTTGGCCCAGAGTATAAAGAAGGTGTTAAGGAGTTCATGGAATTTGCGAGAGATCGGGCAGATTCAGGTAATAGAATTAGGTGTCCATGCCGAAAATGCAAGAACATGATTCACAAGACATTGGACAAAGTGGAAGATGATTTCTTCATAGTTGGGATTGACCAGGGTTACACTTGGTGGATTCATCATGGTGAAGACTTCCACCAAAGAGTTGAGGCCACTGAAGTCCTTGCTGACCCAATTGTGCGTAATGACGAGGATGAAGATATTGACGATATGCAAGATATCATTGGGGATGTGTTAAGGGGAACAATTGCGGATACTGATTTTGCAGTGACAAGTACTAGCCAGGATATTCCTCCTATGGGTGATGCCGAATCAGAAAAGTTTAGTAGGTTGTTGAGGGATGCGCAACGTCCACTCTATCCGGGGTGTCGGAACTTCTCCAAGTTGAATTTCCTTACAAGGTTACTTCATTTAAAGACAATAAATCGTTGGAGTAACAAATCGTTCGACATGTTACTTGGCTTGTTGAAAGAAGTATTACCTGAAGGTGAGACATTGCCTAAGTCTCATTACGAGGCAAAATCGTTAATGCGAGACTTGGGCCTTGGTTACATCCTCATACATGCATGTATAAATGATTGTGTATTGTATTGGAAAGAACATGAAAATGTTGAGGAGTGTCCACAATGTGGAGAGTCTAGGTGGAAATATGACGAAGCTAAGCGTAAGAAAATTCCACAAAAGGTTTTAAGGTACTTTCCATTGAAACCCAGATTACAAAGATTGTTTACGTCGAGCAAGACGGCTGAAGATATGAGGTGGCATAAGGAGAAACGCCTTCATGATGATAATACATTGAGGCATCCCGCTGACTCTGAAGCCTGGCAACATTTTGATAAGCAATATGACTGGTTTGCAGAGGATTCTCGCAATGTTCGGCTAGGTCTTGCAAGTGATGGTTTTAATCCATTTGGTAATATGAGTAGCTCGTACAGTATGTGGCCAGTGATACTTATGCCCTACAATTTACCTCCTTGGTTGTGTATGAAGGAATCATTTTTTATGATGTCGTTGCTTATTCCTGGACCCAAGTCACCGGGGAATGACATTGATGTGTATCTCCGACCGTTAGTAGATGAGTTAAACGAGTTGTGGAGTCAAGGTGTCCAGACGTATGGCACTTTTGCAGAACAGACGTTTCGATTGCACGCAGCGGTCTTGTGGACAATAAATGACTTCCCTGCATATGGAAATTTGTCTGGGTGGAGCACGAAGGGAAAGTTGGCTTGTCCTACATGTAGTACTGAGACTTGTTCATTGTCATTGAAGCATGGTAAGAAAACGTGTTATATGGGCCATCATCGCTTCCTTCCGAGGGATTATAATTGGCGCAGGAAGACGATAATCTTTGATGGCAAACAAGATCATAGGCCACCACCGAAAGAACTATCTGCAGAAGATGTGTTACAACAGCTAAGTAACATTGAAGAAGTTAGATTTGGTAAGGCACCGCACTTGAAGAAGAGAAAACGTACAGTATTGGAGTACAACTGGAGGAAGAAGAGCATTTTTTTGAGTTGCCTTATTGGAGTCATCTGAAATTACGACACAACTTGGATGTCATGCATATTGAGAAGAATATATGTGACAATGTCTTTGGAACATTGATGAACATAGAGAAGAAAACAAAAGACAGTTTTAAGGCTCGATTGGATCTACAAGCAATGGGTTTAAGGAAAGAGTTGCACTTGCAACCACATGGAAATTCATATACTATACCTGCAGCATGCTACACATTGACAAAACTAGAGAAAAAACGTGTATGTGAATGGTTGAACAAGGTGAAATTTCCAGACGGGTATGCATCGAATATCTCTCGGCGCGTCAACATTACGGACTGTAAGGTAACAGGAATGAAAAGTCATGACTGTCACGTCCTTCTTCAACGCCTACTACCGGTTGCGATTCGTGGATTCCTTAACAAGGATGTCAGTGCTACGCTGATTGAGTTGGGGATATTCTTTAAGGATTTGTGTTCGAAATCTTTAAATGTAGAGGTTATTAAACAACTGGAGAAGGATATTGTCGTAATCCTTTGCAAACTTGAAAGAATTTTTCCACCTGCGTTTTTCGATGTCATGGTACATCTATCGATTCACTTACCGCACGAAGCGAAGCTTGCAGGCCCAGTACAATATTGTTGGATGTATCCGATCGAAAGGTGATAGAACAATGATCATAAATTTTTTTTCATTCCATAAACTACGTATATCCATGTTTTCATGTCTTAAACATATTAATTTTGTGTACAGATACCTTCACACATTAAAACAATATGTGAGGAATAAGGCACGTCCAGAGGGATCCATTGCTGAGGCGTACATTGATAATGAGTGCCTGACATTTTGCTCCATGTATCTTCGTGGCATAGAGACTAGATTCAACCGAGAAGATCGTAATGCCGATGCAGGGCAGGAGCATGAACAAGGACTCATATCTGTATTCGCACATAACGTCCGTCCTTTAGGATCGCCGACGTTTCAGGATATGGACCCTCGGGATCTTGCGAAGGCGCGGTGGTATGTGTTGCATAACTGTGAAGAAATAGAGTCGTACTTGGAGTAAGTCTTCGCACATAATTATTGTATATCTACAGACAGTTTTAATCTCAAAATTTCTTGCTTACAACGTACCAATTGTGTATAGCGAACACATCGAGGAGATGAAGTCCCAATACCCTACAAATTATGATCGAATGCATCAGGATTTGTTTCCAGAATGGTTTGCAAAACGTGTAAGCTTAATTTACCTTCTATCTCACCACACTTACAATATTGTTGTATTGCACAATATTTACACGTAATTTTAAATGCCTAAACGTACATTTATATTCTGTACGTGATGATAGATGAAGATGTTGCGCGCTAGCAACTCTGCGGATGCATCTGATGCGCTCTACTCACTGGCGTGTGGCCCTGATAGACGTGTATCTAGATATACAGGTTGTATTGTAAACGGGATTCGGTTCCATACTGAGGAGCGTGAGAAATATAGGACCACACAAAATAGTGGTGTGGTTGTGAAGGGAACACATGAGGAGGTCGAAATTAATTTTTATGGTGTTTTGACGGATATTATTGAGCTGAGTTATTGTATGAGAAAGCGGGTGTACTTATTTAAATGCGATTGGTGGGACATTGGAAATAAAAAGTTGAGAATACAGACTGATAATTACTTCACGAGCGTAAATTTATCTCGGAAGTGGTTTAAAGATGACCCATTTATCATAGCCGGCCAAGCCGAACAAGTATTCTACCTCGCTGACACCAAGTTAGGCGGCTCTTGGCACGTGGTGCAGAAAATAAAGCCCAGGAACATATTTGACGTTCCCGAAGTAGACGTTGAAGATAATGATGAAGGGAGTAATAGAACGTCGTCAGTTGAACAAGCATACCAAGAAGACATGCCATCTTGGGATAGAGGGAATGATCCAAATGTTGATATTGATGTGGTGCAATTGAATAGAGATGATGTGCCACCTGATCATGTTGATGCCTCAATCATAAATGACATTGTTAGAGATGATAGCGCTTTCATCGATGACAATGTTGCAGACGATGAAGAGGAAATTCTGATCAGCGATAGTGATGGTGAAGAAGAAAGAGTCCTAAGCGATAATGATTCAGACGACGATTATTAAATGTATACAAGATTTACATGTAATTTTTCAATTCGATTAATTTGATTATTACATGTATATATGTTTTACAAGTCATGATTTTTTTCCTGAATTGACTTGTTGATAATCTACATTTACAGTTAAGTCACTTTCTGATCATGTCCTCCACAAATTGGAGCGTAGCGGAAGCACGCAGCATACTTCATCAGCTGTTGCGGATGGACTTTCCGGCCCTATATTCTTCTGGTATGGCCAGAGAGATACCCGGTCTGGTCGAGATATGTAGGAAGGAAGGCGATGACTCAGATGAAAGATTATACAATCTCAAAGAAATTCCGGACCTGATTGAGGAATATAATCGCGGAAAACTTCGTATGGAAGATGCGACATTATCACTTGCACATCTGAATGGAGTCCCGAGAGATCAGATTTCTCCTATTGTGACTGGCATGTTGGCTGTAACAATGTCGAGTGCTTCATACAGCATCGAATATACATCTGCAGCGTACGATAACTTACGCAGGGAGTATTTCGGATAGTTGATCCGAAGTTGATTTGTATTACAATGAGCTATATGTATTTAGTATAGAATGACAATGTGTAATGGATTTTTCAACTTTTATATTCTGTTTACGGTTTTATTATATTCTGTTTACGGTTTTATTATATCCTGCTTGCATTATAGTGTAATGGTCTAATCATATTTTTATCATTTCTCTAAGCATAAGCACAAATTAACTCTGCAATGATGTTCATAAACTTGCATTGACATTATTTAAATTTATAAGTTTGTATTTCAGATATATTCAGTCATGGCACCAGGTGGGAGATCAGGTCGTTCGCGCACTGGATCTACCCCTTCCACCCGTGATGCGACGCAGACAGCATCGACGTCGCACGGTGCATCACAGTCATCTGATCCTTCGGTTCAGCATACACCGGGCACTGCATGTAAGTCTAGACATTTATTTAGTGATTTCTGTTTATATTGTTATTTACATATATCTTTTCGCAGCAGCATCTTCTACCAGCCGACGAGGACGTGGACCCACGCGTGGGTTAGTTTTAGAGCGACTTACGCGTGAGGGTAGGGTGGCAGTAGAGTTCCCATAGGACTGCCTTAGACCTGTTGGGGACAGTGCCAGATTGTTTACGTCTGAGGTCGGTGTCCTATGCCGATCTCTGATCCCCGCCACCACCACCCGTTGGACTGACGTGACAGATGATGTGCGACAGCTCATCCGTCAGCGCCTTTAGGTAAAGTTTAGTAAATTGAAATTTTCTTTTGTGAAAGTTCATTTACGGTTAAGTCCTATTGTTAATAAGTTTATTCCCTTAATTTATTATTTACGAAACTGCAGGATAAATTTGAATTCGATTTGAATGTTCCCTACATTTCTCATGCCGTCGACGACATGATTAGGGAGCGGTTCAAGGAGTACCGCGGAGAGTTGCACCAGCGGTACAAGCGGTGCAGGACACACGATGAGGCCGTACAGTCCGCACCGCCACACGTTAGTACAGACGACTGGCGGATACTCTGCGAGAGATTTTCGTTGGAGGCTTTTCAGGTAATATTTACATGTACGATATCTTACGGTAACAATTAAATTCGCAATTAATAGAAATGTATTTTGTATAATGTGTTCAGAAGAGGAGCAGAATAAATTCTGCGAACAGGGAAAAGTTACAAGTGAACCACGTAGCTGGTTCAAAGTCATTTGTACGACATCGTTACGACATGGTAAGAAATTATTGATGATTATTAAGTTAATATATTATTTTGATTGGCATTTATTATAAGTCTTTTTTCCTTTCCATTGCGCAGCGGGATTCCGTCACCGGCCAGGAGCCTGGACCACTAGACCTCTACAGAGGGACTCACTGTCGGCAGGTGACGGGATCTTGGGTTCATCCTAGAGCCAGTGAGCATTGGGTAAAAATCTTTACTTTGTTAAATTTAATTGCCCATTGATTGATAATAATGTCATTCATGTCATTTTTTATGAAATTTCATATCTTTTCATTACAGGCGGCGATGGACACCATACGCAGTCAGCCCACTCCCGATGGTAGTCAGCGGAGTGAGCCAGAAATCTTGAGCGAGGTGCTTGGCACCCGTTCTGGATATGTGCGTGGGCTTGGCCATGGTGCTAAGCTCATGGCACAAACTAGAGCTGGCTCCAGCCGATCCATAGCTGGTGAGAGCGCTCAACGCCGAGCTGACATCGCAGAGAGAGAGGTTCAGCAGCTACGGGTCGTCGTCGATGGGATTCGGGAGCAGCTGGAGAGGCAGAGGGAGGAGGAGGAGAGGCGACGGGAGGAGCAGGAGAGGAGGATCGAGGAGTTGCGGTAGGAGCATGAGCGACGGATGCAGGAGATGTTTCAGGCTCTCGTTGCACGCCTTGGCGCCGATGCCCCGCCACCTCCCCCACCTCCGCCTTCATCTTCCTGATTATTTTTTTTAATATACGACTTTTAACTTGTATATATTTGTGTGTGGATGAATATTGTTTGTTTGTGGATGTGGAATGGATTATTTGTGTATGGATGATGTACTTTTTGTTTGTTTGTATGTTTGTGCATGTGAGTAAGATTCAAAATGTATAGGTTTATTTACAGGTGTATATCAGGAATTTTCCTGAATTTTTGAAAAGAAATGGAACCGAAACTGTTAAAACTTTTACCGACGAAATATTTCGTCGGTAAAAGAAAGAAAAACTTTTTACCGACGGAATATTTCGTCGGTAAAAAGTTCTTAGATGCTTTTACCGATGAAATATTTCGTCGGTAAAAGTTTTATCATGTTTTTACCTACGCATTATTTCGTCGGTAAAAAGTTTTTTCTTTCTTGTACCGACGAAATATTTCGTCGGTAAAAGTTTTAACATGTTTTTACCTACGCATTATTTCGTCGGTAAAAGTTTTTTCACCGACGTATCATTTTCAATCCCGACAAAATTCATATGTTTGGCCGACGAATAATTTCGTCGGTAATGGTGCAATTATTACCTACGAAAAATTATTTCGTCGGTAAAAACCTTTACCGACGGCCTTTCTGCGACGATGTTAGCCGCGAAAAATTTCGTCGGGAAAAACATTTCCCGACGAAATTTTACTGATTACCGACGAAATCATTCGTCGGTAAAAATGGAATTTTTTTGTAGTGCTAGTTGGTTTGAAATTTTTACCTTCATATAAATCCTTATGGAACATTCTCGGTCTCAACCGAATTATTATTACAATGCTGCTCTATACTTGGAGTTGTGAACAATTTGACTAGTATATCAATATTAGAGTAAGCAAAAAAGAATGGAGGGTTATTCTTCCAAGTCCATGAATGCTATCAGCCATAACAAGGCTATACTATGCAAGGGCTTACATGGCTAGTGTCATATGCTAGAGATACAATGCAAATATGGCAATCCTCAACTAATCCACATATAAGAACACTTCACACTGGAACATCATCGGGGTCTAGTACACTCTGACACTAGCCATCATCCATTGCACGTATGATTAAGTGAGTGGAAAAGACCTCACTATCCGCCTCATCAGTGGTAAGCTAACTCCCACCCGGCTCGCCGATAGCGGACTTATTTCATGAGTTGGTCAAACTCGACCTAAATTATAACTCTCTGCACCTGAGCAGATAAGGTCACACCTCCTTCCAACAGACCTCGATACAATGGGAGATGGGGCCTACTAGTATTAACACTCAGACACTCATATTATCCACTTGGCCTCAACGTTGGAGCATCCTACTAATACCACGGGGTTTAGGGACTTTCACCCAGGGACATCCTACATGCCCAGTGATCACAACAGATTTTCGATGTCCAAAACTAGAGCCGGACACGAACTGAGTTTAACCGTTTGGATCGACTCGAATCGACTCGGTAAAACCCTGTTCAAACAGAAAGTCCTATTGTTCAAACACACATGGTGTGTTCGAAAAAAAATTCAATTCAATTTCAAACACAGTCCTGTTCGACTTGACTTGAACTCGAACTCGACTCGAATATTGATCGACTTGACTCAACTCGTTCGTTCGACTCGATTATATATATATATATATATATATATATATATATATATATATATATATATATATATATATATAGAGAGAGAGAGAGAGAGAGAGAGAGAGAGAGAGAGAGAGAGAGAGAGAGAGAGAGAGAGAGAGAAGGGTGGATGACAAATAAACGTGACTATGAGCCCAGGAAGGTTTCAATGGTGGACATCATTCTCCTCACTGTTTCTTGTGGTGTGGTCCATTTAAGTTTTGTATCTGCCTCATTTCTTATTTAATGCCTTAAAGTAAGCTGTACAAATGGATGGACGGAGTGGATAAAACAAATACATCATGGTGGGACACACAGAACGAAAAAATCGGTATTTATTATTCAGTAGTAGAAAAAATATTTTCAAGCGAAAAAGCGAAATTGTTCGAACTTGTTCGAACTCGTAAAAATTATTCAAAATCCATATGTTCGAACATGATTGGGCTAGACCAAATTGAGTTCGAACAGAGCCATCATGTTCGAATATTTGTTCGAACACACCCACTCAAGCAGCCGAACAATTCGATCTGGTCCATATTCGACTCGGATCGGATCGTTGTCCACCTCTATCCAAAACTCTCGTCCTTCAACCATACCAAGGCTATGGCTACATCCCTAATGATGCTAGGGAGTAGATGTAAAGTGTGACATACATCATGCACAATGCATGAATGACACTATCCAAATGATGCCTCAAACCTGTGTGTACAGGGTGATCATGTGGGGTGACCCTATCTTGTATGGTCACCTAAGTCCCTCGTGCCAAAAGGTGTATGCTATGATCAATTATTGTCCAACAAATGATGCATATGAACATATAAATGGGCATGTATCTAATAAACTAAGCATATTATTAGTGTTGATCTATCAAGCTAAGTACACTAGTATATTATCAAACATTATCATGTTAGACCTTAAATGACGCAGGGAGGACGTGGTAGGTCGATCACCGTCTCCCTAACCGATAGTTTCTCGAATCCACGAGAAGAAATAAAAGATAAAAAGAGGAAATAAATTCCGAATAATTGAATAATTGATAATTGAATGAATAAAAACGGAATTACAATGCATATAAATAGGAAACTAAACCCTAGGTAAAGTATCAAAATCCAACTCTAACTAAAACTCCTAGAAAACGCAACTTACTATAAATAGTAAACTTACTATTTATAGAAGTCGTTCAATCCTACTAGAACTCTTGGTTTTCAATCCTACTATAGAAGTCGATACGGTCGATTCTCGCGATTCCGGATTGGGCAACCCGGCGTAGCTGGGTTGGTTGGCTAAAGTAGCTCGAGCTACCCCAAATTGATATATTATACGTCCCGTAACTCATTCCGGATTGTGAGATACGACCGATTCACGGTCCTGACGGTCCGGATCACTTTCGGCCCTGTCCGGTCTTCTTTTGGTCCATCTGGGCCATGAAATAGTCAGCGACCCGTCCTACATCATTAAATTACCAAAAATTAAAGAGAGTAGGACCTGATTAACGGCCCCACTAATAATGTAAAAGTCTAGGTGGCATCGCCCACTTGAGACTTGAATTGGCCCCTCACTTGGCTTGTCCGCGTAAAATGGGCTAGTAGAACATATGTACTTCATGGATAAAACATACACATCAAGGCAGGTCCAACTTGGGAAGGCCTGGATAGAACATATACACCAAGGTGGGGTCCAAAGTGGGCCCCACCTACCGGTTGGATAGCAAACAAACATTACCGTAGGCCTGAGGAAGGTTACAATGGTAGGCACTCAATCACCACAATTTTCTTAGGTGCGGTCCATCTGAGAACAGGATCGAGCACATTTTCGGCCCAAACCCAAAAATTATCTGGTAAAATGGATGGACGGAGTGGATTAAATTCATAGATCCTGAGGTGGGCCCCTGCGGGATAGTGTGCTCATGCACGTTGTCTGCAGGGTGGCCCCTTATTGGGCCCCAGAGTCATAGATCGAGCTGATATTAGTGTTTTGCCTCCGTATAGGTCACAAGGACCTGAGGCGGGATGCCAAATAGACATCATGATGGCCTTAGGAAGGTTTCAACGGTAGGCATAATTGTCACCACTGTTCCCTGTGGTGTGGTCCACCTGAGATGGGAATCTGTCCAATTTTGGGACCTGGCTCTTAAATAACCTGGAGAAACAGATGGACGGTGTGGATCAACCACTTATACCAGGGTGGGCCCCACGAGGTGTGCCCTGCTTGGACTGCGTGCGCATGCACGCTGTCTGCGTGGGTCCACACGTGTGGCCCCCACAGTTTAGGATCAAGCCGATGGATGTGTTTTCCCTTCATCCTGGAAACACGTGGCCAGAGAGCAGGTCACGTGTGACCTTGTGGACAGATTAGCTGGAAAATAAACATTCAGGTGGGCCCTGGAATTAGGCTTCAACAGCGGCTGTTCATCCTCACTGTTTTCTGTAGTGTGGTCCACTCCTCGGGCCCCAGTCATAAAATGATCTAGCGAAATAGATGGACGGAATGGATTGGACATGTACATCATGGTGGGTCCCACGAGTGGGACCACCTTGTGACCCTGCTCGCTACACCGTCAGCAGCGTCCCTGACGCTATTTATTTTTATAATAATTATTATTATTATTTCCTTAAAGTTGGGTCCACATGTGAGATCCGCTCCGTTCATTGGGTTGTCTAGCTCGTGGTGGGCCAAATGAGCTTGGAAAGGGCAGATTATACGGCAATAAAACATCACGGTGGGCCTAGGAAGGTTTCAACGGTAGGCATCACTATCACCATTGTTTTGAATGGTTTGGTCCACCTGAGATATGGATCTGGCTAACTGTTGGGCCTAAGGTCTAAAATGACCTGGCAAAATGGATGGACGGTATGGATTAAACCCGTACATTCTAGTGGGACCCACGAGTGTGGAGGCTCTACTCCTCACATCCCTTCCAATAGTTTCACTTACGCTGTACAGTTACAGCGTCTATAACGCTAACGTTGCGCTGTACACGAGTTGATCCGAGTCAAGAAGCTTGGTCGGCCAGCAGCTACGCACTGCTTGGTAGTTGACTCGACTTGGTTTCGAGCCTATCTATCTGACTCGATCAGCAGGCTGAGCGAGTTTGAGTTTGAGCCTTGTCCGAGTTTGAGTTTGAGTTTTTGAGCTGGATTTAATGAGCCAAGTTCGAATTACTAATTTGCTACAAACGCAACCACAATCAGAATCATCCATTCTAATCACTAATTCACTACAATCACAATCACAATCACAACTAATTACTAATTCACTATAATCACAATCACAATTGCAATCATTCATTATATCACTAATTTACGATTATATAGAATTACATTGTTCACGATTACAACATTGACTTAATATCCTCCATAGAATCCATCATGATTATTGTTCGATCCATCGGAGGAGCTGCTATCTATTTTTTTTTTTATACATATATTGGTTTACCTCTTCTGAATCAGAATGTGAAAAAAGTTTTTACTTTATACTCTTGTATGGTTTGAACCAGTTTTTTCAAACTTTGTTTATGAGAAGATTTATATGTTGTATCCAAGACCTTATAAAATTTACCGAGACGAGCGAGAAATTTTGATTTGTTACTATTCTTTTTTCTTGCTCGTCCTCGATCCTTCTTGATCATCATGTAATTGATTTCGTTGATGTGTCCATTCCATACTATATTTTAAGGTCAGTTGGATTTGTTCATCTTCTAAAGCATTTATACTGCCTTCATCAATTATCCCTACATTAGAAGGTTTGGATGGGGTAGAAAGTTTCTTATTTGAATTTAGAAGGGCTTGAAAAGGAATTTGGACCTCGGGGCTTAAGGGTACTGTTTTGCATCACCACCCAACATGCCAGGTTTAACCAAAGCTGATTAGTTTTATTAACAAATTTTGCCTCCACACAAAGCACATACAATTTTCGTCCTTCTAGACCTTGGGGATTCGACTCGTAAACCATATTCCCAAACGTTAGTCGATGGGTTGGATGACAACGACATATCTACACTTAATTTTTTGAAGAAAAAAATGAGTATGTTGGGAAGAGAAGCAATATAATAACTTGACATATGAAGTAAAGAAAAGCAATTTAATAAACAGAAGTAGATAAGCAATAATGAAATATAAAAGTGTAATGTAAAGATGCAGTGTTGTTTAAATCAAGTAACAAAATAAAATTACACTATTAAAATAGAAAGTAATATAAAATTACCTTCATGTAGTTGTTATTGCAGGTATAGATACAGTTGCAATCTCATCTTGATCCTTGTTATCTTCCTCTTCTTCATTTTCAACATCATAAACATTACCTCTCCAAATTAGACGCAACCAGTCTTATGTACAAATCAATGTTTCAATTGTACTTGCTGAAAGTGAGCTTCGATACTTGCTTAACCCTCTCCATGTGCTAAATGTAGATTCTAATGCTACTGTTAAAATTGATATTGAAAATATATCTTGCATCATCACTGATAATGTAGGGTATTTTGATTCGCTCATTCTCGTCTTCCACCATTCCAAAACATCAAAGTCTTAATGCATAACAATTGATTTATTCAGATACATTTTTAGCTCTAATTGTTTTGTTTGATGATATACTATCTTTTCTTATCATAAGAAATATATGTATTCATTGAACACATCATCATCGCTGATAGAAACATTTCTAGCTTGAATTTCTAATGCACCTGCTGTGGCTGAAATAGTAACATATATTTTGTACAATTCTTCGAATGCATCACGAACCTTAGAGTTCTCCACTGTCGCCCTGTCCACAGAATAAATCTTCAAAAAAATAAACCTAACTATGCCTACATTATTACGAGGAACAAGAACCACTGCTAAAGCCATCAATAAATGACATTCGTCCTAATACTTATTAAACTTTTTTGTCTGTTACTTATCATCTACCGTAAAAAAATCTGGACCCTCAAATGCATTTTTTTGTAGGGCAGCATTTATCTTTCAAAGAGACGAAAGAAACAAATTTGCGATTGGATACTTGTGTTTAGAAAAAAATATTCATGCACTAATAAAAAACTTTGAGAAATTTGTGGACTTCTTTGGCTTTGTTCCAATCATCTGCACTCGGCAATGAAGAATACGTTCTATCATACGCTGCATATTCAGAAAATACAATATCCAATCTCATCGCTACATACGACATCTCATAGGTCGAGTTCCAACGTATACATACATATAACTTTAACGCTTTATAAGATGCCACATTTAAATGTTGGATGATGTCATTTCATATATATAATCTCGAAGGTGACCCCTTTATATATTTCAAACTCTCTTATGTTATCGATAGTATTTTCAATTGTTTTCAACCCTTCTTGTAAAATTAAGTTTAAAATGTGAGCACAACACTTAACTTGAAATATTTTTCTATCGAAAAATAAATTTCTGGTTGTCTTGAAATTGTTACGTATGCATACAATTACACTATTATTTGTTGAAGCATTGTCTAATGTTATTGTAGATATTTTCTTCTTAATGCCCTCGTCTCATATGCAACTATAGATACAATTTGCAATATATATACCATTATGAGGAGGAGGCAGGTGACAGAAGTTTAAAATCCTCTTGCATAGTTTTCAATCTTCATCGATGTATTGTATAGTTAATAATATGTATCCCTTTCTTTGATTGGACGTCGTCCATAGATTAGACATCAAACTAATTCTGAATATCAATGCCAAGATTTCTTTCAGTTTCATCTTCTCAGTTGTGTACATCTTCATTCATTCTCTCTTCACCAAAACGCGCAAAATCTTCTTGACTCGAGGATTAAGGAATTTAGAAAAGGACATGAACACTTTGCTTCTACTATTCTGAAAGATATTTCTTTTACAATCAATAATCTAGCAAACCACCCTTTTAGCTATTATTCTCAAACTTATGCGTTGAAACAACTCCATGAAATTTGTTCCCTTCGGACTTAGTATAAAAGACAATAACTGTTGGCCTGCAGGTGGCTTTCGTGGTCTCTTCGAACAGGTCTTCCTATGTCTATTTAAATGTGTTGTTAACCCCTATTAATTCTTAGTGTATAATGACTTCCAGTAGTTACATCTGACCTTCAACACACCGTTAACCATAACTTCTTCAAAGTTATCACACAGTGCATGTTGATCTTTTCTTTCTTTTGACTGTAGTTGAGGACGTGTCTCCCTCCACAATCAAAGGAGATGTGGCTGACACCCCAACACCCGAGATAGTTGGGATTTCTTCACTATCCATTTATACCACAAATGTTTTGATAAGTTATAATTTAATCATGCCCATACCATTATGGATTGTCATTTGTAATTCTTTCTTAGACAATTATACTCGCCTAACTGTCGAAATCAGTCACCCATTCAAGGTTGGATAAATTGTAATGCCTTTATTTTTTAATTTAAATGCCATGCCAAAATTTATGAGGCATCTCCCCTTATCTCTTCAGAATATATTCATTTTGTTTTTGATTCTTAGTTAATCATCCCACATAAAGTGTGGACATTTGACGATGAAAATAAATGCACGAAAAATATCCAGAGAGAAAATGAGAGACGATTTGGAACAGGCGTATGCATTTAAATTGGAATAAATAAAGACATTACAATCTATCTAACCTTGAACTGTAAAAACATTTTGACAATAAAGACACTTCCATGTATCCCTGTGAATCGGACAATACCATGCTATTTCCTCTACTTGTATTGGTACTATTTACTTTGTTTGTTGGGTCCATAGGAATTCCTTTCGATCAAGCTTACCTTATTTACAAAAATCTACAAAAAAGTAGGAACATAAACAGGTTATTTTATATTCAATTCAAATAGAAGTATTAAGTAGAAGCATACACAAAGACAGGATGAGATAATTTGAGCAATTCCTATGCCTCTAAGAACACATTGTATCTGTCTGGCAACATAGAAATCATCAAATGGGCAACTGGTTATCTATACTATAAAAAATAAATTAAAAGCAAACTAACAATTACAAAACAATAAATGGATTAAAAAAACTAACAATCGAACATATTAACAATACAAACAAATAAACAATCCAACAATAAATAAATAAATAAAATAACTTAGTAATCTAATATATTAACAATTTAACAATTCAACAAATTATAACATATTAACGATGTAAAAATAATCTAACAATCTAACACATAAAAATTATATCACAAATTTATAATTTAACAATTTAACAAATGATATTTAACATTCCAACAAATAACAATTAACAATCTCAAACATCTATCCATCCATCCACCCAACCATCCTATTAATCCATCTATCCATGATCCATCTAACCATCCCATCCATCCAGCCATCCCATCCCATCCCATCCATTCAGATTATTAATAACCTATATATATATATATATATATATATATATATATATATATATATATTTAGGTTATTAATAATCTGAATGGATGGATGGGATGGGATGGCTGGATGGATGGGATGGTTAGATGGATCATGGATAGATGGATTAATATATATATATATATCGTCCATGCAATCGCTTTTGCGAATTAGCATAGAGAATTGTGTTGGCCCACCTTGAGGCGTGGGATTGGATCCATATGGACCATTTTATTTTTAAGGTCAAAATGTATCGGGATCCGAATATTAGATGGATCCAATCATCAGATGGGCCACACAAATCAGATAGCATTTTTAAATTGATTATATAATTCTGATTTGCGTGGGCCATTGAAGCCTTGGATCAAGTTGATTTATTGGCCAGTCACTTAATCAATCATGTGAGGGCCAATGGTCAGTTTAAATCTAACCAATATGCATAAATGGACTAAAAAACCAAGATTTAGAAAATTCTCAAACTTTTTAATTCGGTTCGTTAATACCAAATCGAGTCCATATTGGGGCACCACAGAAGCAAACATTGAGTAGAATAAAATACATGATAGATTAATGTAAATGAAATACCACGGAGAAAATACAGTTTACGTGGAAAAAACCTTGCAGGAAAAAACCATGGCACAAAGTGACGCAGAGAGGGCGTGGTAGGTCGATCACCGTCTCCCTAACCAAGAGTTTCTCGAATCTACAAGAAGAAAATAAAAAGATAAAAAAGAGGAAATTAATTTCGAATAATTGTTGTTTGATAATTGAGTGAATAATAAACAGAATTACAATGCATATAAATAGGAAACTAAACCCTAGGTAAAGTATCAGACTCTAACTCCAACTTAAACTTCTAGAAAACGCAACTTACTATAAATAGTAAACTTACTATTTATAGAAGTCGTTCAATCCTACTAGAACTCTTGGTTTTCGCCCAAAAATAGAAAGTTACCAAACGGCCTCAACCATGTTGTTCTACTAAATATTCTAAGCCCTTTTCATGTTGGGCACTAACTCTAAAACCCTACAGATCAAAAGTTATGATCGAATTAAAACTTACTATTTATAGTAAAACTGAAAATAAATTAGCCTAATGACCGTCGATACGGTCGAATCTCGTGATTCCGGCATGGGCAACCCGGCATAGCGGGGTTGGTTGGCTAAAGTAGCTCGAGCTACCCCAAATTGATATATTATATGTCCCGAAACTCATTCCGGATTGTGAGATATGACAGTTTTACGGTCCTGACGGTCCGGATCACTTTCGACTCCGACCGGTCTTCTTTTGCTCCATCTGGGCCATGAAATAATCAGCGACCCATTCTACATCACAAAGTGTTAGACAATCCACTATGAAAATGAATTACAAGAGATAAAAATCACTTACAACTAAAAAAACCTTGTTTTCTCTCTTGCAAATCTTAGAAACATTTTAACTCTCCTTATTGATTGATTAATCTCACATTTCAACTATTTATATAGTGTTACACCCTAAATAGGAAACAAAACCTCGCACTTATGTAAAACTGCACAAAGCATTGATTGATTGATTGGTCGATCGATTAATGACTCCTCGATTGCTCGACAACTGCATGTTCGATTGATTGAACATGCCCAAAAGTGTCCAGGGAGTTTGCAACGTAATTCTGAATATTATTGATCAATCGAGCCTCCAAGTTCGATAGACCAAACTTGTTCAAAACCGACGAGAGACCAATCTGTCTAATTCGGGGTTGTTTCAATCAATCGACCACAACAGTCGATCGACCGATGACCACCAGAATTGACCAGATTGAAGACTCCATTCAACAATCCAGAGTTTGTCAATTCGTCATTCGATTCAGGTCAATTCGATCGATAGATCATTGATTGTTAATTTGATTGACAGTTCGGTCGATCCGATTGATAGATGGTAAAACAGATCTTGATTCTAAATTTGAAAATCTAGATTGATGAAATAATTTTGCTTATAAATTTGAAAATATTATGCATGTCCAGACCATTTGAATGTTGCTGGTGTGATGGTCGACCACTTTGATTTGATCAGGTGGGTCCCACATTGGGTTGTGGTGATCACAAACATTTTGTTAAGGGTTGAACCTGAAAGAATCCATATGGACAATGAGTGGACCCCAATTTAGAAACTGATCAATCAAAGATTGGCCCCACCATATGTGTTAATCTAATCAACAAAATGATTTTGAATGTGTGTTGTATTAGGGATTCTTAATTCGTTTTAATTCGATTAATATAACAAAATCAACATCATTGAATTACCGGTGAGTGATCCCAACGTGTTTCCTCTTCATTGGAATTAAGATGGACTTGTTCATTATTTGTTTAATCTGTTTTGCTATTATTGATTTAGCTAATGTTAAAGTATGTTAATGTACGTTCACATGTTAGTCTGTTTATGTATGTTCACATGTATAAATGCTTAATTTATTATGGTCTCGTACACTAATTTTCGTTTGTGTGTACGTTGGAAAAAATATATATTATACTGTAAACCATTAAAGAATGATGAAACCTAACATCATCTATCTCATGGCATATGCATAGTTGATCTTGGGGGATTTCCCCAAAAGAAACGTCGATCCTAGTAGAATCATTACAAGATGCGGGCCATGCCCATGCCTACTGAAAGGTGGAAGCTTACCCAAGCGACAAAACTTGGGCCAGCATTTAGTATAAGTAATTCTGAATAATGCAAAAGTAAGAAGGTTGGATTCCAAGCTCCTCCAATTATGTGATCAAGAAATTAAAGATTTTCAATTGCATTCGAGAAGGGTTAGTCCCAACCTCCTTATGTGAAAAAACAAGTGCCTCACTTACTACTGCCAATGGACAAAACTGTGGGGTTTAATTCAAACTTCCGAACGATCAATTAATTTCCTGCCTTTTTTTATGCAAGGATGCATTTTGCACCAAAATTTACCAATTTAACTTGAATGTTTTATCAAGCCATCTTAATCCAATCCCAGAGTGCCTTCTTCGAGCACACTTATCAAAACAATCACTCCAATGAAATGGCCTACTTAAAATGCAAAATTACCAAAATCATCCTCCCTTTAGAGTGGGGCGAAATCTGCATAACCCCGTTATGTTTATAATGATCCCAATGGAAAAGAATATCATCCAATTGAAGCAAGTGGATGAACATCCCACTTGGTGCATTCATACATCTTATGTGTTCCTACAACTTTGATGGTTATTCTGTTTACTTTATATTTATTATGCTATTTTAATTTTAATGTGAATGAACCAAGCTACGAATTCTCACTAGGCCTACCAACTTGTGTTTTATTAATGAAAAATCATACAGATATAACGGAAGCTGATGAGTTGACCCAAGAGCATGAGAATGCGGCCGAGCTGGTGAACGACCATGGGATACATGACCCTATTTCACAGAAGAGGAACTTGCTGCATTGGATTGATTGCTGATTTTTTTATTTTATTACTTAGGATTTATATTTGTTCATTTTAGATTAATTCCTATTTAATTATTGTATTTTTGGAATGAGTTATGTTGAATATGAAATTTTTAGTGCTTTAAGTTGGTTATATATTGATATCAACTCTTGAATGAGACCCCAAATGGGTGAAACATTACACATTTTACTTGGAAATTGATGATTTAACGTATCTTGAATCAACTAGTGTGAATGTTTGTACATGGAACGTAGAATGGATAACATGAATCCATGATTAGGGCCTCTTAATAAATTGCATTTTCATTGGATGTAGTCACTTAGTATGCAAGTTGCGAGGCGGACCTTGGGTCTAGATGCGCGCTCGGTACCCAAATTCTAGTCGTGACAATCTCCCACTTTGTGGAAACGCACGCTGGATCCTAAGCTATGACAGAGGAAAAACGGAATCTCCAAAATGAGGCATAGTAGCATCATCTGAATCACTCAAGTGTGGCCCACTTCACACGCTGGTGCAAGCTTAGGACATGAACGCTACAATACAACATATCCTCCATGTTAAATGGGATCGGATTAGGTGCATCCCGGCCTCACCCATCACGATGGGGGCCACTTTGATGAATGTGTGGTATATCTACGCCGTCCACCTATTTTTCTAGATCATTTTAGGCCATGAAACGAAAAATGAAGCCGATCCAAGTCTCAGGCGAACAACACTACAGGAAAAAAGTGTTGATTGACCATTAAAAACATCTCGTGAGCTACAAAATTTTTGGATCAAGTTAATATTTGTTTTCTCCCCTTCATCCAGGTCTCTATGACCTTGTCAACAGGTTGGATGGGAAATGAACATTACGGTGGGCCTAGGAATTTTTTAATGGTGTACGTTCAATCACCACTTCCTGCAGTGTGGTCCATCTGAAACCTATATTTACTTCATTTTTGGGCTCATACCCTAAAATGGTCTGGAAAAACGGATGGATGGCGTGGATATACTACACATACGTCAAGGTGGGCTCCACGGTCAGGGCTGCACCTAATCCACTCCCATGTGAAATAGCCTCCTAGAATGAGAAAAGCTTTGTTACTCTGGAAGAGTGCGATGCTTCATACTTATACGCCTGCGCGCTGAATTAGTGGCCGGTCTATAGATGGGTCCATATGGCACATAACATATAGTCCAAAGTGGATTGGTGGACATGTAATGTGCATTTAAAACGAAAAATATTCAAGGGCGCATATTCAACAAACAATCTTCTATTATTAGAAAACCAAAATCTTATAATCAGTCTACTTCCTGGCCCATGGCCCACCTACAGTAGGCCCCACTCCTAGGGCAGTTTGTCTTGAGGTAAGTGTAGTCGCATGTACTGTATGCATGCCATGGAGCATCACAATCTTGCCAGATTATCAAATAACTCCTCCACCAGTTTCTATGTTACTTCAACATCAACCTCAATTCTATCTCATTCCCATTTCTGATCGCTCAAATCAATCTCTGTCAATCTCTCTCTCTCTCTCTCTCTCTCTCTCTCTCTCTCTCTCTGTATTCTCTCTCTTCCTCTCTCTCTCATGCCTCCATTTCTTGGGTATACGAACATGGTCCATATGCACTTTCAGGCAACCTACTTAACAAACCCACAACAACCAACCACACCCCATCTCTGCACCTTCCATGTTACAAATACAATAGTAATAACAAGGCTACACTAATAGTAACAAGAACAACAGTTACCATATCTAACCACAAACATAACAAAACATCAACATCTCCTATAACAAAGACACCACCATGTTTTCTCACAATATTTCTAATTTGGTACCCTTCCCCTCCCCTCACACAGACACAGACACAGACACACACACACACAACATGGATCCATTTCCTAAATATACCAATTTTCATTTCCACGAAACACTACCTTCTGGCAACCCATCCACTGTAAACATGGCATAGATGCACCACAATCCAACCATAGAAATTTGTGGGCCCCTCTGTAGATTGAGCATAGCCAAAAAGCCCCATTGATCAGACGATCGTAACCATTGATCAATGGGATTTTCTGTCTATGATTTGTGGGCAATGGGAAGCATGATTTTGATGGTCTGGATTGGTTTGCATTAGGTCATTTGTACCGTGGATTGGAGCCTAGACCTTCAATTCTTCAATGGGAGAAACTGGATGAACTGGCGAGAACAGAAATCAGTGGTCGCCGCTGTATTTAGATTCGCTGGTGCGGCCGACGCCTTCTCAGCGACCGCGATGCCATCGCTACGGAGAGGAAACAGCTCAAGAGTCTGTGATGGCCCACTGGGTGGGCCACCCACATCAAAATCTTCATTGACTGTATTCTTTGACTCCACTATAGCTGCTGCTGTGGCTGTGGCTACGGTTCGAATTGAAAGTGGGGTGGTGGGGTATGCGTTTATGAGGTGGGGCAGGGAGCAGAGATGCATCATCTGCCACGTGGCATTCCCATCTGAAGAGCCGTGGTTTTGTAACTCTCGGCTGCACTGAAGCCATGCAGTATCTCTCCTACTTTCTGGTCTAGACATAGGAGCAGATTCCTGCGAAAAAAAAAGGAGAAAAAGATGAGAGAGAGAGAAGTGCACAGGTTCATAAGCAGGTTTTTTTCGTAGAGAGCAACCGACAGAAAGAAAGGAGGGCAGGGTAGCTTTTGAGGCCTTTGCATTTCCCAACATGCAAAAAGACTTTGCTTCTCTTACTATGATCTTCCTTTTTCCTAAAACCTTTTTCAAGCTTGTATGAGGTACTATTTTATTTGGTAGACCTCACTACCCTCAATGGATGCTAGGCGAGCCGGTGAGGTAAAAGACAAGGGGTGAGTGTTTTGTATGTATGCATACCTCTGCAAGGGTACTGCAGTTTGTAGGAGATGGCCAGCTCTTGCACCCTTCAGCTTCAAACCCTTTCCTGCTCATCTCTACTGCACCAAAATGAGAGAGAGAGAGCAAAAAAATCATATAAGAAACAAAAGTAGATACAAAAATATACATGAAAGTTTCTACACCCACATACATATCAGAAAGCTAGCGTCTCTCTCTAAATAAAACGCACAGCACCACATGCTATGGCATTATAACACGTACAAAGATGATGACTCTACGCAGATATGAGAAATCTCTCTCTCCATCTACTATCTAAATAAACGCACAACACCATGCTAATGTATTAGACGTACAAAGATGAAGACTCTAGACACATATGAAAATCTCTCTCTCTCTCTCTAAATAAAACGCACAGCACCACATGCTATGGTATTACACGTACAAAGATGATGACTCTAGACGCAGATATGAGAAATCTCTCTCTCTCTCTCTCTCTCTCTCTCTCTCTCTCTCTCTCTCCAGTGCCATATCATGACAAAGAAAATGGAAATTGAAAGATGGGTTTTTCCGTATGTACCCAAATCTTTCCTCTCCTCACTCTCTGCATTGCGCTCCGCGGCAGCGGCTACTTCAATCCTACGCTTACGCTTCTGCCGCTCCCTCGCCTTGTGGTTCTGAAACCAGTAGAATACGTTCTTCCCTTCAATCCTACCATATCGCCGAAGCTGCGCCGTGATGTACTGGATTTGATCTGCGGTTGGGGTCCTTGTGCCTCGTCGATACAAATCCTCGAGTGTCCTTAGCTGTTCAGGCGTCGGATTCCACCGTGAACTCACCGGCTGAGTACTCAACTCGCGTTTTCCATGTTCCATTGTTCCTGTGGCACACATATAACAAAAGTGTCACATTTTTGCTGGCTGAGTTAGATTATGAAATTAAGGAAGGTAATTTATATTTGAAACTTAGAAAGGCATAAAAAAAGAAGAAAATAGCAGATTGGACGACTTACCAAGATGGTTATGTAAGGAGAGAAGATCATTGCCATGAATTCGACTCAAGCTCGAAGACGATGTGGTTGCAGTTGTTGTGCTGGGTGTGGAAGAGGAGGAAGAAGAAGAACTGGGCCTTGGAATCAGAGGGCGGAGTTTCCGACCGTTGATCGAATCGGAAGTGTTTAAACCACTCCCATCTCTACAACCCATCATCCACATTGTTGCAATGAAGTAGATGAACCTCTCTCTCTCTCTCGCGCGAGCGCGCGAAGTAATATGAGTTGCACTAGAAATGGGATGGAACAAGGGTGAGAAAGAGAAGATGGGTAGGCTTAAATAGAAGAAGAGGTGGAATAGGTTGACTGGGGAGGGAGGGGGTATGTTGAATATGTGAGAGAGAGAGAGACCAAACGGAAGGGGGGGGTTGTTTCTGTAGGTTGATATAAAGGGGGAGAGAGAGAGAGAGAGCGTGGAATTCTGGGAGTTATCGGGAGAAGGGAAGGAAAAACGACGTGACGATGATGAGGGCTATCATAAGGCTCATCACCTCTTACGCCTCATTTATTGTTCCACCCCTGACTCGTGCCTTTCGCACTTATTCTCAATCCGAACTGCCTCTCTGCACCCTCCCTTTCCTAGTTCACCACCACCCTACCACCCTCCTCCACCCTCCACGTGTCACATCCACTTCTCAATCTCATCTCTCCAAATCATGGGTCCCATTCCACATGGACCATGGCTAAAAAAATCCATCCCATCCATCAAATGGACTTCTTCATGAAGCTGTTTACTGACTTATCATTCACTCCATAAGAACAGATGGTTCAGATTTCCTTTATCAGGATCATGTCTTTCCGGCTCTCTTCTATCATCCCCGACAATGATTTGGACGGTCTAGATTTCATTACTGGGATGCTAGTGTGTACGTGCTGGTGTTTGACTCAGAAATGTTGGTGAACTATCACGGTATTCAAGACTCCGAAACGCTACACAACACAATACACATACCTGTTTTGTCTGTCTACTTCTGCTCAGTGACTCAGCTCTCTACACCCTACGCATTCTCCTTTTTTCTCATTCTTCTTCTCCCCTGCACGGATTCCCCCAAAATTCCTATCTATTTATCGGGAGTAGATTAGGTGTTACTCGGATAATACGTCAGTGGGTGTTTTCCTGAAAGTAGGGCCCTCCTTGATTATGTGTTGTATATCCACGCCGTCCATCAGTTTTCTACCACATTTTAGGGTATTCTCTAAAACAATGAAGAAGATATAAATCTCAAGTGAGCCACACATTAGGGATTGAATGCACACCATTAAAAACTTCTTGGGGGATATAAAAGTCTTGGATCAAGCTGATATTTGTTTCATCCCTTCATCTAGATCTTTCTGACCTTATCAACAGTTTGGATGGAAGATAAACTTTATCTTGCGCTCTAGGAAGTTTTTAATGGTGGACG
The DNA here is from genome assembly GCA_003013855.2 of Liriodendron chinense. NCBI lineage: Eukaryota > Viridiplantae > Streptophyta > Magnoliopsida > Magnoliales > Magnoliaceae > Liriodendron > Liriodendron chinense. The sequence continues at coordinate 2,831,222 of ML058330.1, read as the reverse complement.
TTCAATGACCACTGTTCCTGTGGTGTGGTTGACTTGGGATTTGGATCTTCTTCATGTTTTTGGCCCATGCGATAAAATGATCTGGAAAAACTGATGGACAGCATGGATATACAATACACACATCTAGGAGGCCCCACGGTCAGTGAATCACCCACTAACGTGTTACCCGGGTAACACCTAATCCGCTCCCCTATGTATCTGGGTAAGATCTCATTGTACGTTTGCCACAGCTCACTAAGTTGTGGCAACTCGTCCACCCACATCGTATTCCATGCATGTGCACCAATCTGGACCGCTTAAATTCTTGGGACCATTTTTGGATGGAGCATAGCCTGAAAATTACATTGATTGGACCATCCCAATTGTTCTGTTTTCACTCTTTTGAATTTAGACCAGTGTACCATATTGCTTTCCGAAATTATGTTTCATGGCCACCAATTTGATGGTTATGATTGTCATGTAAGTAAATTTTGGGCCATGATCCATCCATAATGCACCCTCTTTGGATCATCCATCTAATACAAGTTTTAGTGAGTTGTGGCTAACGCACATTATAGTCTGTCCCATGTACTATGCATCCTCTACTTTGCTCCTTGGGTAAAACCCCGCTTTACCCATTCACCTGTTTCAAGGTTTACAGTGGAAATATGTATTATTAGAAAATATTAGACATTGCTTTTTCCCTATTTATATTCTAATATTGGTATGGTGTAATATGTACTATTTATAAGGCCAGCAATGTTTGGCTAATTTCACCCTGCAATCAGTCAAGTGGAGGGGTGTAAAGTTGCAGAAAATAAGATGTTTGACCCTTCGTTAGGGGTACTTTTATAATTTCAATTCTTCCATGCAAGTAGCCCTTCTCCCCTCGTCTTTGCATCTTCGCATGCATCTCCCAACCATGTCGGTATTTGAGACCCCATGTAAAAAGGGTTGTGTTAAGTTTATTTTGGTAACCAAATGACGTCCACTTCATACATTTCTCACACGGCCGCATGTGAGGAAGTCAACCCAAAAAACGAGTGAGATTTGTAATGGCTTGTTTGGTCCGTTGGATTAAATGGTATGGAATTAACATCGATGTATAGTATAGCATAATGATTGCATGTTGGGAAATACCAAGGTATTTTTTACCGTACAATCCCATGTTGAGGATCAAATTCTTCCTATGCCGGGAATTACCAAGGTAGTTTATTGTACAATCACACGTTTAGGATCAATTTTTTCCAATGTAAAAAACACTATATAAAGCAAAATTTGCATTTGGTGGGCGATGGAATTGTAATCAACGGACCAAATTTGCAACTGATATTGATGATCACCTGTACGCATATGCAACTTGACTTTCATGTGTAAAGGGGGCATATGGATGGACAACATGGATAAAATGTTAGGGGTCGCAGAAGTAAGCACCGAGAAAAATCATACAAACGAAAGAGAAGAATAATCCAAGCAATCACAGAGAACACATCGATTTACATGGAAACCTCTTGCGGGAAAAAAAATGGCACAAAGCAACAAGTAACCCACTATGAAAATGAAAATACAAGAGATAGAATCAACTTCTAGATGCGAAAACCCTAATTTCCTCCCTTCCAAACCCTAGAAACGATTTAGCTCCTCTTGTTCTACCCTAATCTCACTTTACATCCATATATATATAACGTTACACCCGAAATAGGAAACAAATCACGTAATTACGTAAAACCGCGCACTCTCTATCGTTACACTTCGATTGATCGAGTGTCATCGACCAATCGTCGATCGATCGATACCTCCATGTTTGATCAACCAAACATAACAAAAAATATCTAGTGAGTGAACTAGATAATTCAGGGTGTTTTTGATCAATTGACCAGAGCTATCGATCGACCGATCTCCCCTGTTTAAAAATATCTATGAATGCACCCGTTTTCAACAATCTCCACCGAGACTTTAATGTTCATGCTCCATAGCTCTAAGCTCCATCCTCCATTTGTAATCGTCTCTATTGTAACTTCATTGTCGTCGCTTTTCATGCATACTTCGTCTTCATTTCTTCATTGCCAGACCTAGAGAAGTTGAAGTAGAGTTTGAGCTTCTCTACATGAACCACTTTTATAAGCTTATCCAGTGGGTTTATGCTCGTGTGGATCTTCTCAAGAGTAACATTGCCTTCCTCAAGCACTTGTCGGATAAAATGATGATGCACATCAATATGTTTAGTACGAGAATAATATACAAAATTCTTCACCAAATTGATTGCGCTTTTGCTATCACAATTTATTGTCACGACCTCCTGATGAAGCCCAAATTCATTTATTATTCCCCTTAATCAAATACCCTCAAATGCCTTTGTCACTGCCATGTACTCAACTTCGTTGTGGAAAGAGCCACCATAGACTGAAGCTTTGACATCAAACTGATTGCTCTACCAGCTAATACAAATGAGTAACCAAAAATCGACCTTCTATTGTCCACATTACCTACATAATCTGAATTCATGTAGCCTACCAATTTTTTCTTTGATTTCTCAAATGTCAAGACGTAATCCTCGCATCTCGTGGATACTGAAGTAGCCATTTTATTTCCTCTCAGTGTTTCTTGTGGAGTCTTGATATATGTCTGCTCCTAACACCCATTGCATGACAAATATCCAGTCTCGTGGAGACCATGACATATATCAAACTTCCAATTGTGCTCAAGTAGGGCACACGAGATATATATCACTTTTCTTCATCTATCATAAGACATTACTCTGAAGAAAGATGAAAGTGCCTAGCATGGGGTGTGTTAATTGGTTTAGCCTTATCTATCTCAAACTTGATTAAGACCTTCTTAAGGTATTGTTCCTATGACAACTATAGCCTACTCTTTTCTATGTCTTTGTGTATATCAATGCCAAGAATCTTTTTTTTACAACCACCAGATCTTTCGTCTCAAATGTCCTTGATAACTAAGTCTTTAATATGTTAATCTTAAACATGCTATGATTGACAATAATCATGTCATTAACATACAATATCAGCACAATAAATTTTCTATCATTCAATGCCTTGAAGTAGCCACAATGATCATATTTATTCCTGGTAAACCGCTGACTCATCATGAAAGTCTCAAACTTTTTGTACCATTGCCTAGGCTTCTGCTTCAAGATGTACAACAATCTCCTATACCTGCAAACCTTATTTTCTGACCTTTGTACCTCAAAACCCTCTAGTTGCTTCATGTAGATATGCTCCTCCCATATAGGAAAGTAGTCTTTACATCCATTTGTTCAAGTTCCAGATTATATTGGGCAACTAGTGCCAATACAAATCTGATATATAGTTGCTTGATAATTGGTGCGAAGATCTCATTGAAGTCAGCACCTTCTTTCTTAGCATACTATTTCGCAACCAATCTCACCTTATACATATCTTGTTTCTTCTTGAAAATTCACTTGCACCCGATCGCTTTCCGTCTAATTGGAAGCTTCACCAGCTCCCACTTCTTATTCTTATATAAAGAGTTCATCTTGTCCTGCATCACTGCCATCCACTTCTTAACATCTTTATCTTTCAATACTTCATGGAAGGAAGACGGATCCCTCTCATCTGTAATGAGAGCGAATATAACATTTGAGTTTTCTTTGTATCTCACCGATAATCTGCGATCTCTGTGTGGATTTCTCCTCATAGGTGCCGGCTCTACCTGATCTTATACCTCTATTTGTGGCTTGGCTTGTACCTGTGTCTCACCCTTGTCAATTTCTATATCAATCACCACTGACTTTTCTATTTTCTTGTGTTCATCCTTACGAAACAAGGAATCCTCGTCGAACGTGACATCTCGACTAAATGTGATCTTCCATGTGGCCCAGTCATACAGCTTGTATCCCTTCACACCATCACCACAGCCCATAAAGGTCATCCTTTGGTCCAACTTATCTCTCTCAACTAATAGTACATGAGAGTAAGCATCGCAACCAAATACTCGCAGTACTAAGTAGTCTAGTTCATAACCACTTCACACATCCCTTGGAATTTTACAGTCAATGGTCGAAGACGAGGATCGATTCACTAAATAACACACCATGTTCATGATCTCAATTCATAGCTCTTTGCCCAATGCAGCATTACTCAACATGCTTCAGACTCTCTACAAGAGAGTTTGATTCATCCGTTCCACCTCACCATTCTGCTCTAGTATATGCCTTATTGTATTGTGCCTCACGATCCCTTCATCTTTACAAAACTAATTGAATTCCATAAATGTGAATTCACCTCCATTGTTTGTCCTCAACACTTTCAATTTTTGTTCTGTCTACTTTTCCACCATTATCTTCCACATCTTCAAGGTGGTGAAAATATTATACTTATTTTTCATAAAATAAGCCCAAACCTTTATAGAGAAGTCATCTATAAAGGTGACAAAATACGACTCTCTCATCTAGAAACCACGGGTAACAACCCCCATAAATCAAAATACACATAATCTAGCATACCCTTACTTACATGTTTTTCAGATTTAGAAGACAATGGTGATTTCTTACCATATATGCAAAGTTCACATATATTAAAATCAACACTTTTAAATGCAGAAGTTAAACAACGATTAGAAAGTACCTTCATATCGCGTTCGCTCATGTGGCCTAGGTGCGATGCCACAAATGTGATAATATGGACTCTGCTACAAATGTTGCAGCTCCACCTAATACGATATTACCAATTATCTTGTAAAGGTTACTACTCCGCTGTGCTCTCATCACAATGAGTGCACCCTTTGAAACTTTTAAGACAAAATCAGATTTGGTGAATTTACACCCTAATGCCTCAAGAGCCCCCTAGAGATATCAGATTCTTCTTTACATCTGGAATGTTCTTCACATCCATCATGTCAGGATACGCTCCATCCCATCAGACAATATCTTGATACGCATTGATCCGATACCAACAACCTTACAAGTAAAGTTATTGCCCATAAACACTTGGCCATCATCATACTCGTTGTAACTAGTGAACCAACTCTGATGGGAAGTCATATGAAATGATGCTCATGAATCTAAAATTCACTCATTGTAGAGATACTTGAATTTGGATATAATCAAAACATTACAACCACATGCCTCCTCACTGGATTCTATTGCGTTGGCCTCCCTTGGTGAATTATTTAACTTCTCCCCTTCTTGGTTTTTTGAATTTTGACATTCCTTCTTTATATGTCCCGTCTTCTTATAATTTTAGCACTTCATCTTACCCTTACCCTTAGATTTAGATCTCGATTGCGAATTTCATTTCTCCTGCTCAAAATTTCTTCTACTTACAACCAATGCATCCATAGAGGTACCTTCATCTCTGTTCTTCTTTCTTAATTACTTTGACTAAAGGGTTGAGATAAGGGTCTTGAAGTCTATGGTCTCCCTACCGTGGCATAGAGTATCTGCGAAATTCTCTTAGGATTCTGGAAGAGAATTGAACAGAATTAAGGCCTGGTCTTCTTCGTCGATCTTCACTTCTACATTTATCAATTTACAAAGTACTTTGTTGAAGTTACTGATGTGTTCATTGAGATTAACCCCTTTTGCCATCTTTAGATTGTAAAATTATATATTTAGAAATAGACGGCTGGTGAGTGACCTCGTCATGTAGAGGCTCTTTAACTTTGCCCATTATCCTGCAGTAGTCTTCTTGTTATGACATTATAGAGGATCTCATTGACTAAGAACAATTGAATCGTGCTAATAGCCCTCTGGTCAAGTTCTTCCCACTCTTCTTCCTTCATAGTTTTAGGACGATTCACCTTTTTAAGGATCACCTATTGTAAGTTGAACTAGAAAGGCTTTGATATGAACCCTCCACAATTCAAAATTATTTTTACCTGTAAATTTCTCTATCTCGAATTTAACATTTGCTCCTTTCAAAGCCACATCTCAGTTGATTCAATCTCGAATCCCAACGTATAACCCTAATACTACTTGCTGGGGGGCACGAAGAAAATACAAAGAGAAAATCACATAAATGAAAGGAAAGAAAAATCTAAGCAATCATAGAGAACACAACGATTTATGTGGAAAAACCCTTGCGAGAAAAAATCACTGCACAGAGCAACAAGTAACCCACTATGAAAATGAAAGTACAAGAGATGGAATCAACTTACAAATGCAAAAACCATGTTTTCCTCCCTTCAAAACCCTAGAAACGATTTATCTCTCATTATTCTTCCCTAATCCCGCATTACACCCATGTACATAGCGTTACACCCGGAATAGGAAACAAATCGTGCAATTATGTAAAATCACACGCAACGTCGATCGTTACACTTTGATCGCTCGAGTGCCATTGACCAATCGTCGATCGATCGAGACTCCTATCTTTAATTGACTGAACATGGCCAAAATTCTCCAGCGAATAAACTAGATAATTCGAGATATGTTTGATCAATCGACTAGAGTTGTTGACGAGTGAACTCCCTTATTTCAACATGGATTAAAGGCATTCGTTTTCAACATAAAACACATGCGTCAATGAGGGGCCCACAAATGTAGTGGATTTCAAAATCCACATTGACATTTCATAGTATCTATTGTTGGGATTTGGTGATGTGATACTTAGATTAATCTAATCCTTTCAGTCATTTGGAAATGCATAATGGAATTTGCATAGGACCAAATGTAATTCCATACCACCTAATCTTGTGCCCTAAACATCCCCTAACTTAAGCTGCCCACGTCAGGATAAAAGTAGGAATAGGTTGCTCACGGTTAAAACCATTCTGGCATCCTCTAATTCACTCTTTGCGTATAAATGCACTATTTCCCTCTCCCTAGTTGTCACCATATGTGTTCCACATGCCGTACTTCTAGTATTCATAAAATACTCCTTTTCCACTCCTAGTATTGACAAAATATCTCCTTTTCCATAGGCACTTGTTTTTAGTCGCAACTCAAGCTCACAGACACACATGTGCTAAGGCGAGCAGGACCACTCATCTCCTCGTGATTTTCTAAAGCATCATGATATTTTAAAAGGGCCATGATCAAATAATCATGTTCAGAAAGGTAATCTTGTTAAAGAATCTTAGATTGCAATGACATCACTTTTTGCTTGTTTTGGATGGGAGCGGATTGCATATGACCCCAGGCATAGAGATATCTGTGTGCCCAGAGCTATGTGGGGCCCACAAAGATGTCCGTGACAAATCTCCTCCGTCCATCTATTTTGAAAGACCACAATAGGACATGATTCTAAAAACCAGGAAGATCCAAAACTCATGTGGGCCATACCACACGAAACAGTAAGGATTGAACGCCTGACGGTGATAGAAGTTTTTGTATCAGGATGATATTTGTTCTTACAGTTTATCTGAATGGTAATAATTCTATGTTTGGATGCCATATAAACATCATGGTCAGCTCCATTAAGGTTTAAATGGTCGACGCTTTTGTTCCCACTGTTTTGTTGGTGTGGCCTACCTGATTTTTGTATCTGATTGATTTTTAGAACCATGTCCTAGTGTGGTCTTTCAAAACAGATGGACGGAGTGGATTTGTCACGGACATCTCTGTGGACCCCACACAGCCCTGGGCTTAGAGATATCTCCCGCTTTGCATATCTTCACTTTAAGACACGTTTTGTTTTTGTGAAAATTGGCGTGTAATGGGGCTTACACGAAATCATTTATTTGTGATGTATGTTTTTAGAAAATATCAAGCAACATATTTTAAGCAATTATAAAAAAAACACTAAATCTGCAAGAGCTTGGACTTTGCTTTCTTAGAAATTAGTTAGTGAGACCCTCAAACATGCCACTTGGCATGTGCATGTAAGATACAAACCATCCACATGTATCATGGTAATCCAAAAACACCACACTCTTAAATCAAGCTAGTCCTAAATTTAGGTGAGCTACAGTGTGTAAGAAATTCCTAGCCATTTTGACCGCATACAGGTGCTAACAACTACGCACACTTCTAATAAGGACTTGTTTCAGTTACTAGTTATTACATAACAGTAATTTGAAGAAAATATGTAATGATTATAAATTACTTTGTCAGTCTCCATACAACATTTTGCATTTGACCACTGACTCTCTCTCTCTCTCTCTCACTCTCTCTCTCTCTCTCTCTCTCTCTCTCCATTTTTTTAATAGGTAATTTTATTTCAAGGAAACAATATACATTCAGGTGGACCCCACAAAAAAAGCCTAGGCTTCACCTATCATATGAACTCACATATAATTCCAACCCCAGAAAACAATCGAAATGAAACCACTGATATAAAACGCCTCATATAATTAACCTATCCTAAGAAGCGTTGCAATTCTTGTTTGTTTCTTAGTGGTTGTTCATTAATGATAGCATGTGCCATGTTTTGGTCAACCTCGATTTCTCGTTGGTGTACGAGAAATCCTAGAAAAATTTAGGCCAATGCCCCAAAGGCGCACTTAAGGGGATTCATTTTTAGATGGTGACTCCTCATGCGTTTAAAAGCTCGTTTCAAGTGAGCAAAATGGTCACTCATATCAGTCGATTTTACCACCAAATCATCAAAATATATTTCTATAAAGTCGCCAATCATATCATGAAATATAGTGTTCATGGCCCTTTGGGATGTAGCCCCAACATTTTTTAGGCCAAAGGGCATGACTACCCAACAATACATCCCCAAAAGTCCAGGAGAGTGAAAAACTGTTATCGGCCAATACTAATTCAATCCTACCCTGATTCCAGAAAAGAACGAATTGATGTAGGAATGATGGTTTGCATTCAAATGAATGGATCCAATCTCTACCTATTAAGGCATTGTATTGGGAAGATGTGTCAACCACAAAGAAATGTGTCAATGCCTTTTTAGTACCCATAAGTAAATCGATGGGTAAAACGCCATGAGTATTAGTCATCCCACCCCCAAAATTACTAACAGTACTGACATCCGCTGGGATGAGATTCGCCGTTGTTTCCCTAACTTCGACATCATCTTGACTGGAAGTAGATTAACAGCTGATCCATTGTCAACGACAATCCTAATAACAAGGCAATCATCCAAATGGGCAGATATATATATAATGTCATAAGACGCTGAGTCATACTGGTTAATGACTTTTCAATAATAACTTTTTCAGCCGCAGGACCAGGCTCGACAGTAATTGTTTTCATTTGTATTGTTGATGCAGCTGCTGGCGATGCATCATTCGTATTGGTCTGAACAATAATTAATGGACCAGATTCCTCTATGTCTCTTATTATTTGACTTGGTTGGGAAGTTCTTGCTTGAAAATGGGCAAGGAGAATAAGAACCATATTTCTTTCAAATACAATGAGTGGCAATATCCTAAAAACAATCTTATTTTAGAAACATTGCCCCCCATGTGTATTTTTCTGATCATCTTCAACATCATCTTTCTTGGTAGACGACTGCTCATTATCCTTATTAGCAACCGAGGTGATTTCCACGGATTCATTCATCAATTGATCAAACAATAAATAGTCATCGACCAACCACTGATCACTAAAACAATCAGTAGATTCATCGACGTTAATCATTGATGCAGGATCTAGCTTTATCCATCTTATTTTCTTCCTGTTTCCCAAAATAGGTTCCTCCTTGTCTCGAGACACACACCAGAATGTCTACGACTCATGACCAATCGAATTTGTTTCGGCCTTAACCCTTTTTATAGCAACCTGCCAGCACTTCCATCTCTGCTTTTGTGACCGTGTCATTAATTCCAGTACAGCGGAAAACTTAGGATGCCTCACCCTTTTTCCATACTTCTGCATGTACTGGAGGAGGTTTGACCATTCTAGGTCTGGTAATATCTTGACTGCTATAGTCTTTTGCTACCCTAAACGAGGGCCTGAAGCTGGTGTCGGCCGCAGGACATAGCATTCGGTCCCAAATCCTGATCGGCAATTGCCATGCTTTGGGTTGCCTCATGTTTTATGCACAACGGTCACATAACCTTGTGTTGGACTCTACGCATCAGTTTGCCTTAGGTCAGTAGTGCGGTCTAGTCTTAGTTTCGTATGTTTGATGATGTCGTTGATACTTAGTTTGACTCCATGGGCGAAAAGAAGTCCGTTGTCTATCGGTTGGCCATAGATCTATTTTCTGCCTCGGCCAGCCTCTGGCTCGAAAATCGACTGTAACCATATTAGTCTCCATGTCATGTGGAAACGAATTTGTATTGATCAACATGGCTTTCTCATCTTTTTTTCTGGAAATTTTAAGATACCCTTATTAATATTTTCCTGAATAACATTCTTGAAAGTAACACATTTGTTAGTGAAATGAATTCGAGTTCCATGCCATTTGCAGTATTTACCTCTTCTCAATTCTTTTCCTATAAGAATCTTATGGTTAGGCGGCACTTTTATGAATTTTTCAGTTAACAGGAATTCAAATATCTCATCTGCCTGCATAATAACAAAAGTATATACTTTTTTTATTCCTTTGGGTAGTCATTATTGCTGCATCAGTTTTAACCAGTGCCGAACATACAAATTACTATTTTGCAATGACTTCGATGATTGCAATTTCGTAATTAGGATTGTAATAATACGTCCCAAATGATGAATTCTTTTACTTAGATCATTCCTATAATAATTCTTAATACCTGGAAACCTTTTTAGTTAAATCATATAAATCGACAAATTCTGTACTGACAAACTTTTTACAAAGTTTATAATCTAACCCTTCCAGGGCTAAGTGTACAAATTCAACTTTTGCAGTGTAATGCCCCAGATTTTTGAGATTTATTTGAAAATTTTTGAAAATTCATTTTTAATTTTTTTTTATTATTAATTATTGTACATTTACCGTTGGTTTGCGGATAGCGGGACATCCGTAGGAGATCCGATAGGGGACCCTTTACAAAAGTTGCTTAGAATGATCCCATAAATATCATAGAAAGATCAGATTTCAAAAATCACTCAATTTTTAGATAATTACGAAAATGCCATTAGTTAAACTTAAGTTAAGATGCCATTTTTAAGTATTATAGTTTCTGACTATCACTTTCACGCAAAACCCTGGATTTAAGCTTTTAGGCACATATTAACCATACACGTCAAATTTCAGCCCTTAAATCATAGTAGAAGTGGTCCAATTGTCAAATCAGCCCCTTAACCCTTGACTTTCATGTCCATCGAGTGAGAAAAGTAGATGGTTAGTCATAGTCGAATATTTCTCTTCATATGAGTGACTTGGATCGTCTTTATCATGGACCAATAATGTGATTTGAGTGCCCCACCTTGATAAGCCTCTTTCTTATGCGCGACGTTATCCCATTATAGAAATTAACGAGTTACCAACTCTTTTTAAATCTGAACCTTTCAATTTACCCACTTCTCACCATCGATCGTTTCTCAAATTTGGACCACCCATTATACTCATATGACTACGAGTTTATACAAAATTTGAACCTCAATCTATAATCATACACCGTTGAACCAGAAAGCCAGCCCCTTCCTTTTCCGCCAAAAGTTGGAATTTCAGATCTAGGCATTTCTCATCATCAATCAACCATCAAACTTTGTAAAATTGTTTGCCTATCATGATTACATATTTTTTCAAAATTTGGGCCCTGATCACAAGCGTAGACTGTTAATTGAAATCAAGCCCATTTTAGCACCCATCAGGCCATTTTCAAGGATCGACCAATCTAGAATGTGGATCATCAAGAAACTTACGTATTCGGACTCTACTCTTCGAGCTTGATAAGATGAACGGATTGGAATTAATCAAAGATCATCCAAATACTGAAATTTGAGAAACTCACCTCGAGAAATTGTTATACAAGACCTCCCACGCCCTTCTTTTCTCTCTCCATGTACGCACATCCCTCTGCATATTCCTACTATGCACCTCCAAGCCCTTTTCCTAACCCTAGCCTCCATGCCCTAGAGAAAGAGAGAAGAGAGAGAGAGAGAGAAGGGAGTTCTTTCTCATATTTTTCCAGCGGCTAGGATCTTCTACAACCCTCTTCTAAGTCCATCCTAAGGTGAGAATTTTCCTTCAAGCCTTTCATTAATAATATCACGATCATCATAAGTTTCTTTTGTGGCATATGAAATTATTTTATTTTGAGTTATTGATCCATATAACATAAAGTTTAATGTAAGATTTACAATGAATATCATTACATAATGATGTGATTCCTTGTTTAGATTTTTTACTAAGAAGCATGTGTATTTGTGTTATTTATCTTTGTGAAATCTATGCCCTCATTTCCTTAATCTATATTTTACAAGTAACATTGGTTTTCATATTGTGATATGAAATATGTGTATAAGATCATCATATGGACATCCCATTATTGTATACTCTTTGTCCCTAAGTTGGTAAAATTATTCGATGTAGAGAGATGGAACCCGTGAGAAGTGTTCATGATGGAAGAATATATCTTGACTTAACTAAGAGAATGAAGTGATTGTTTGTTAATGGATCCTTATATGTACATGATGCTTGATTGGACTCATTTACATTACATGAGTATTTTATGAATTTAGTCATGATGTACAACATTGGCTTTTTGGGACATGATTAAATAATAAAACGGGACAATGAATGGACACTAATGGTATACAAATTCTCATGAGCCGGGGTTGGTGCTATGGACACTAATCCCGTGCTGTCGACCTATGCTGGGTTGCTTGCGACTCCCCATAGTGACCACTGAGTTTTATTTAAATCGGTTGTATGCGAAAACACTTAAATAAAGGTGAAACTAAAGTCATGCATTCACTTGGCTCCATGTGGGTGTACGAAATTGAGAATAGGCTAGAGCGTCCTACTTCTCCCGTACACTGTCACATGTAGATTTGGGCTATGAGCGTCCCGTTTCTCACGTGGTCGGGCAAAACTATGGGCTTGTGCGTCCCAGGAACCTCTGGTGACTAGTGGCTAGCATAAAGTCGTAACAGGGAGTCTCCCACTTCATGTATTATGATTCTAGCCAGGGTGCCTTAGCTAGAGCATGGATTCTATACATCACATTAACAAAGATTTTTAGTTGGTTGTTTTGATTTGATTAAATGATAATATCCTGCTTGCGTTTACTCTGTACCGTTATTATTATTCTTGATTGTCTTGGAGGAAATATTCCCCACTATGATAGCGTTTAACGCTATCCCAAACACAATTTAGATGATGCAGGTGAAGATCCAGGTATTGAACCCGATTTTTAAGGAAAAGAATTTGATGGTTCGTACGATCACATGGCGGATGACGATGTTGGAGAAACTTAGTTGATATTTTCATTTATTAAATATTTCTTTTGAGTAGTTGATACATTTATGGAATTGTAATAAGTCTTCAAGAGAAGACATGGTTTTGTATTTTAATTAATCAGTATGGATATTGGTTGATTCCCTTATTTAAACATTGATGATGACGTAGTAAGTTTGATAAAACAAGATGAATATTTATTTCCGCAATTGTGCTTGAATGCTATATTTCATTATTTAATAAATCAGTTAGTCCATGATTTACTTAGAAATTCGGCCGTCGTGTTATACACAAGAGTCGAAAATCTCGGGTCGTTACATGCAGTGACCACTTTACATCGACTCCTGACTTTTTTAAATCGAGCAATGTAATTTTTGTACGTAGGACTCCCCAGGCAATTGCTGAAATCCTGTACGATCGACCATAGTCATTTCTCATTCCTTATAAAAGAACTGAGCATGGAACATTTCCTCTAATTCCTGCTAGGAATGAATTGAATTTGGCAGTAAATTAGAATACCAAGTGAATGCAGCAGCTGTAAGAGAATGGTCAAACAATTGTAACTTGTGATAATCATTATTGGTTAGTTCTTCTAATTACATGTTAAATTGGCCAACATGTTCAATGGTGGATTGTCTCATATCACCATAAAATAATACGAAATCAGGCTGATATTCCATGGCAATTGGTGCTGACGGTTGACCCATTCTAGGTAAGGCTTATGATACACCAGTATGGCGTGTGGGCCAAGTGCCTGTCCTACCACCTCTTCTTGGACAAGTTGTACTATTTGATCGCGATCCATGTGTCGAGGTTCGACCCTTGGTGGATGTTCAGGACCAGTGTGCGGTAATCCTTCTTGGAAGAGCGGATTCTGTGGGAATTGTTGAAAAGGTTGTATTACCGGTGTGGTATGAACATAAACTTTCAGCAATAAATTCCTACCTTCCCTATCCGGTTTCCTGAATTCCATTAGAGTATTATTACTATACCCAACTGGGATTTGTGTCCCTCTTGGAATCGTCGGCGGTGGTTGGACAAGAGAGCTTCCCTCATTATGTGGTAGAGGAGCGAATATTCTTTCAGTCACCACATTCAACATACGTTGCATGGCTTCAGTCTGTTGAGTCATCCATCTATTAATATTCTCATTCTATAAATGAAGATGCTCGGCTTGGGCTCGTATAAGCTCTGCCTGAGCCTTTCCCTGTTCTTGCACATTCATTCACATTTCTCGTAGATCGGCCATTATTCATTCCTTAGAAGTAGCCTGTAATTAGGCAACCAACGACTGATCAATGAGAGGATATGGTGTGCTTGTATTCAGGCTCAACTCAAGAGCCGAATGAAATGAAACATCCATCAAGGAAGTTGACAGAGTTGGTATTGCAGGCTCGGTATCACCAGGTTGGCCTCACCTTGCCATGTCTAGTTATTACTTTTTAATAGTAGAAAGGGTCCCACTAGGTGTGCCAAAAAATATTGCTCACTATTCTTCAGCCACGCGTGTGAGATGTGTGTGGGCGTGCTAGAACCGATTGTACGGCTTAATTTCAACTGGACAACGATGATCCCGAGCACCAGAATAGGCAAATACGCCGTGATCAGCCGTATATGACCAGAATCTATGAAGATTAATCGCCTATTTAGCCACTCGATCAGTTGTTTCAATAAGATCAGGCAATATTTGGATGTTGAGGTTCATCTTCCAAAGATGGGTTGCACTTTTACCTTCTATGAAAAATAATTTTTCAATATAAAATCAGTAATGTAAATCAACTAACAAAAGGGAACACTTACAATCGGTTGCTTGGAACAGATTGTAGTTCACCTTTCGAAACGAAATGCAATATTGTAATCTATTTGAATCTAAAGAACGATTATGCTAAAGGAAATAAGATAAACTAGGCTAATAACAAGATAGAAAAGGATAAATTGAGATATTTGATTTGTTGGATTAGTTGATTGACTTGTGTGTTGGGTCGACCTTCCTGCTTTTTATTTATAACCTTCTCTTTTGTAAATGATTCTTTCAAGCGATTGATCTCCCGCGCCTTTCTTTCTTCATTGCTCTTTTTCTTTACCACTGCGCTGATCTTCTTATGCCATTTCGCCTTCTCTGGTGTCATGGCATTGTCCTAGAGAACCAACTGTCTCACTATGAAACCAAATACAATCCCGATTTCCCTCCTTGATTTTCCACTTCGCAAGGCTCTACAATCACACGTGGAGCCGTCTGATTAGTCTGTTTTCCTCCTACCAGAAATAGGGTACAATAAAAATAAAAGTTAATAAAATGTAAAAATAAGAAAAAGAAAAATTCACAAAATGTAAAACCTTGTTAAATTATTTTAAGCTAAAACATAAAAATTAGAAATTTCAAATAGTTAATTAAAGATATTGAAATGTGGAAAAAGATACATGTGCAAAAGAGGATAGTGGATTGTGTCATAATCACTTGAGAAATTTTATGTTTCTAATGCATTAGGAGTGTCTTGGAATTTTATGTAGGAAAAGTTCTATGGCCGTGTAAATAAGATTTCTGCACCAGCCTCTAGTGGCTATTTTAGTGCAATTTATAGCTACATGAAGAACATGTTATAAGAGGTATTTTGGTCTTTTCAATAGTTATTAAGTTGGCTGGTTGTTAAATTTAGTTTTGACTAGTTGAAGGTTGGTTGTGGTTAGCACACTAATCACCAAGATTAATTAGAGGTTAGTCAGGTTATTCAATGAATACTCTAGTTAATATATTATAAGAGGTATATTGTTTAATGGGGTTGCGGACTGCTTAGTGAAGCTTGCCAGCGATGATCGTGCCACGAAGATTTACCTCTCGCCTTATATATATATAGTACAGGTCTAGGCACGCTTAGAAAGAAAAATATTGTTTGGGCTGATATGATAGGCGGGGCGAGCATTTTTTGGGCTTGGGCTCCGCTCGAAGCTGTGTATACCCCCGCTCGAAGCTCCGTATAGAGCGGAGCTGTGTATACCCCCGCTTGAAGCTCCGTATAGAACCCCCCCTCAAAAATATATATTGTAATTAGCACTGTATAATAAAATATAATTTTCTCTTCTAAATAAAGAGGGGAGGAGGAGAAGAATCCTCTTCTATTGTTCATTTTAGAATTGGAATCAATCAACAATCGAGATGTTGGATCTCCGATCTTAGAGGATTCTGATGATAAATGCTAGAGAGGCGTTGCCGGATTTAGATTTCCTCCTACAGAAGGCTGTATCAACATGTTCCCTTCTTACATCAACTAGAACGAAGCCTGATTCATTCTCGAAGTTTTTGACAGATTGCTAGATCTGTACTGAGGTTAACATAGAGATATCGCCCCAAATTTATTTGGGAGTGTTGTTGAATTGTTGGATCGAAGTCTTGCTTGTCGTAAGGGTCCATTAATGAAGCTTCAAATGCTATCTTGCTAGATCTAAGGTATCATCATCCCTTCATTTTCATTCATTTGTTTTCTTTCCATTGCAAATCTCTACTACACCATCCTTGTCTGGTCATTCTCTACCTAATTACAACCATATCAAGAGGCCTACAATAACAACTGCAATGAACACCTACAACCCATTTCCACTTTATTTCCATTCAATAACCATACATAATGTCCCAATTGAAAAACACACCAATCCCAACTCCCATATTCAAACCCATCTCATTAAAAGCCTCTCCTGTCACGCTTTCTCATACCAAACCTATCAGACATGTTTCTTTGGCAAGTCGAGTTCTAGGTCGTGGAAGGCCCACAGTCAATGCAAAAGACAAAGAAATTGAAACGTCACGAAAAAAATTCAAGCAACTAGAACCACATTTTGATAAACCGTGGTATTATCTTGGAATTAAGATCAAAGAGCATCCTAAAATCCATTGAAGGTTTGATATCGAAGCATTTGAAAAGTGGCTTAATTTTGGTGACTGTACATAAAGGTAGGAGTATACCACCTGTAACTTTCTTGATATAAATGAGAGGATGAACAATCATTCAAGTGGGCTCCACAGAATTATTTCCGATCATTGATCACAGGACCACCTGAACTCATGGCCCTCAAAACGGATCCATTGATAGGGGATAGTCGGTAGAATGTCACCTTTGATCTGGATGGACCTTTCCATTCTTTAGACGCAGACCCCATGGGCCAACTCCTGGGTGTATCCTCCTAAGACTGCCATTTTGTACCATAAACATCGGCAAATCATAACTTCCTAGAGAATCCCCGTGTGGATGCCACATGTGTAGGAGAGATGTGGATTCTCCAAATACACTCAAATTTCCATTTTGAATCAATTTTAAATTTTTTTGCTTGGGTTTTCTTTTCTTCTTTGTTTTCTCATTGCTTGTTTCAAACAATAAGCTCCCATTGGATGAGAGAGATCTAGGATTAGTGTTTTTTTTTTTTTTTTTTAAATTTTTTTTAATTTTTTTATATATCATTTCTTTGATGTAAAGTCCTTCATATGGACTTAGGAGACTTGAGATAGTAAATTAGCAAGAATAATTGGCTTGATTTGCTTCTTGTCCTTGATAATGAAGTCGGGCCTGATCGTCGATTGAGGTGCCCATGGATCGCCCATCATTAGATGATTCTGATCTGCTGCAATCAATACACTCCCCCGGATTCTAAGCTAGAAGAGCTCCATAAATTGGTGAATAACTACAATGAAGAGGTGGAGGGAGTTAACATGGTCTGCAGGAGTAATGGAAGGTTGGGTGTAGTCATGCTAACACACGATATAACTGGACCCAGCTGGGGAGACTATTTCAATTCATGTTGACAAGATTCTGATGCCTTACTAGTCTCATCTGAGCCATGACAACGAAGTTACCTTGTTAGTCGGTGAAAGGATCATATATAGGAAGATATCATTCGAAAATTTCAAGTTTTAGTGTTCATGTGCATGGATTATGACACATGATTTTGGTTATGAGATGCTTGATACTGTGAGATTCATCATGGTACAGGAGCATTTGGGCCAGGTTATATCTTTCAAACGATCTCCTATAATATCCCAATCGTGGTCCACTAGACAACGGACTTTTGCAGATTTAATAAATAAAGAAATTTCATATTAAATCCAGGAGAATGGCTGAGCCCTTTGTCGTGGGCCATATGGGCCACATGTGGACACCTAGACACACTAGAGCACAAAAGCTAGTGTTCTAAAAACATTATTGCACACTTGGAAACTCAAAGGACTGAAAAAACAAGTACACATAATAAATTTTCCTTATATAGGGTTCTAAACTATACATTATCAGATAAAAGAGATCCAATCATATACAAAATGAGTTCACTGACATATCGATACCAATTTTATTAGCGTATTAAATGTATTAGTTAGTTGTGCTAAATCTGTCCTACAATTTATGGTCTATTTATTTGAAAAATATATTTTTAAATTATTATAACTTTTTAAGAAAATAAATTCACTTTTAAAAATAAGTAAATGAGTTTGGTTGATAATAAGATCAATATTTACTCATCAATACATAAATGTTAGGAATAAATTTTGGTTGGTCAATGTATATTTCTAAAAAAGTTATTTGTTATTTTTTTAAATATTTTTAATTAAAACATTTTTAAAATTTCAAAAACTTCCATCAATCTATAGGCCAGTCTACGAGCACTCTCACATGATTTCTCCACTCTAATTGCAAGTTAGTTAGTGAAGTCAAAGAAATTTTAGATTCTCCAATTTTTTATTTTTTATTTTCAAAATAAATAGCTAAAGGTAAAAATTCACTCCATTTATGATTGGGCACACAAAACACATAAATTGTGGATTACTAGGTTGGTTCCACTTATTCTAAGTATCTTAAACAAGAAAAAAGAAACTTTAAATTAAGAAAAACTCACCGATTGGGTCCTGCCCTTCGGGTTTCTCACCCAAAACCTCTTTTCTCTCCAAATAACTAAAAAAGACTGATCAAAATTCTCTAGGAATGTAATCTCCCAAAACCTCTTTTCTCTCCACATAACTAAAAAAGACTGATCTAAATTCTCTGAGGAATGTAATCTCCAAAACAAATTGGGGAAAAAGAAATTCTTTGCAAAGGGACTTTTCTATCCCTATCATCAATATAAATCATATGTATCAACGATATCAGAGACTTATATTACAAGGCATTGAAACTATTGCAATGTATTAATACATCTTCGATACATATTGCGATATATTATGATTTATGCATTGGGTAATATGGGGGAGTCCCCAGGCTTCCAATACTAATATTTAAATCATTGGTCACAATTACTTGAGGACAAGTTCTATCCAAACAAGGGAATCTCATGCAATAAAAATCCTATATGACTGTGAGGAAATCAGATTTCCACACTAACATCTAGTGGCTGATCTCTATTTTGGTATGATTTGAAGCTGCATATTGAATAAGTTGTAAATTATAAGGGGTACTTTGATCTTTTAAATAGTTGGTTTGGTTTTAGAGTGAATTTTGATTATTTGAAGGTTAGTTGTGATTAATACATTAACTACCAGGATTAGTTAGAGGTTACTTAGGGTTGACCAATAATTACTCTATTTAAGAAATAGAAGGGATTTTTTTTTTTTTTTTGTATTTTTTGTAATGAAAATTCATTTTCTCTTGTTAGTTGAGAGAGAGGATAAGAAGAAAGAATGAAAGAAAATTCATTTCTCTTGTTCGTGTTAAGATTAGAGTTGATTAACACTTGAGACCCTCACAGATCACCCAATTTCGCAACATTCTGAAGATCTTGCTAGCTAGAGCCGCTCACCATATTCAGATTTTCTGTCGTAGAAGACTACTGTATTTTCTTGCATTCCTTCCTACGTCAATGTGCCCAATTCTATGTAAATGCAATGATTCATAGATATAGAATTTTGACTATAGGTGTACCCCGTAGATGGGTCTTGATTCTAGGTATCCAATTCGCTATTGTTATACCACTTCATAACCATTTATTTTAGGCAACTCATTGCAGGATTAGGATCTCCTAGAATGGGTGTGTTTTGTGCCACCCAATTGTCAATGGTGGGGATCATAAGATCATCCATTTGGGCCATCAATTATGAGCTCAACCTGTACATCAGGACACACGTTCAAAGGGAATTGGGACCACTGATCTTTTTTTCTTTTTCTTTTTCTTTTTTAGTTTTTATTTTTCTTTTTATTTAATTTTTTGTAGGACCACTGATCTAATTGCTTAACAATCGTAGAACAATCAGGCCTCCAATATTTCCAAATTTCACTAAACAAATCTGGACCACTGCTCATTTTTCACATAAATATTCTTTAGTTGTCCATTGCATGCCACTGATCCAATGCCTAAGATGCATTGTCTATGATTTCCCTATTGTAAACCCATTTTAAAGTAGACAACTAGATCAACAGTCTCTATCATGTCAGATATTATTCACGTTATGGCAGAATGCTAGAAACAAAAATGAGTGAAGTCGAATTATTTTGGGAAATGATCACATGGTGTCAACACCACTTTCATTGGGTTAGGTGGTCATTCCAATTAGAAGATCTGAACCGTCCGTTATGTCCAATATAAGTTTCAATATTGACTAATATTAAAAATTAGACCGATTGGGTGTTCAAATATATCCATAAAATGGCCTACTGTTTATTTTTAGCCACACATTTTTCAGGCAATGGTTAGGATGGATTGATAGTAGTGTTTGATAGAACAATAAAAGATCCATTTTAATGCTGTTGATCAGATGTTAGAGTGGTACGATGCGTGCCATCTTTTCACAATATCTCATGTATGCCAGACTTATATAATGAACCTGACACCCGGCCCCACCTGACTATTTTCATTTACTTGAAAAAGATTAATGAATATTCTATCAAAATAAATTCATTTTAATTTTTTATCCAAAAACTATTTAAATAAAAAAAAAATTATTAGAACACGAGAACCTCTTGAAAATTTTGGCAACAGACATCTCAGTGAAGTTCCGCCAGATTCTCTTCAGTTTTCATTCGTAACGAGAATTTTAGAGTGAGGCTATTTCCGATTTCGGACATGGATTATGTACGCATTGCGTAAACGTTGAGGGGCCCACCGTGATGTATGTCTCTAATCCACACCGTCCATCCATTTTACCAGCTCATTTTAGGGAACGAGCTCAAGCTTCAAACATATCCAAAGCTCAAGTGGACCACACCACATGAAATAATGGGAA
Source organism: Liriodendron chinense (assembly GCA_003013855.2). NCBI lineage: Eukaryota > Viridiplantae > Streptophyta > Magnoliopsida > Magnoliales > Magnoliaceae > Liriodendron > Liriodendron chinense. The sequence continues at coordinate 2,809,844 of ML058330.1, read as the reverse complement.
TTGAACGCCTACTGTTGAAAACTTCTTAGGTACCACAAAAGTTTTGAATTAAGCTGATGTTTGTATTTTCTCTTCATCCATGTTTGTGTGACTTAATGCACATGTTGGATGACAAATAAACATCACTGTGGGCTCTATGAAGGTTTCAACAGTGGACGTCATTATACCCACTGTATCCTGTGGTGTGGTCCACTTCAGCTTTGGATATGCTTCAAATTTGGAATCATGCCCTAAGCTGTATAATCGATGGACGGCATGGATAAGACGCACATGACTGTGGGCCCCACAGTTTACTCGTACGCAATCGGAGTCCTTCCATTTCTACAAACCTAGTAGGCCTATACTGATCCACTTTGTTCATCTGATTCTATCCTCCATTCCAGGACCTGGGGAAAAGTCACTGAAATCTAGGACCGTGGTGGTGTGTATTTTTTCATCAGATTGATTAATGAAGTATAACTCACCAGGATAAGGTGAAATACAAAACATCAGCCTGATACAAGGCAGGCCACATTACCTTAACTTAAAAGTCTTAGTTATAAAACAAGGAACGAATTTTGGAGAAAGAATTTTATTTTTCTATATTTTAATCCTTTACAATGAATCCAATAAATAAAGAGGAGAAGAGAATCAAAACCCTAATTTTTATATATAGAAAAGGAAAATACAACAAGAAAATTTTCAAATTGCATACTCCTCAAGTTGGTGCATGAAAATCCTTAATGCCCAACTTACTAAGTAGAAGATAAATTGCTCCCGTCTAAAAGCCTTCATGAAAATGTCGACAAGCTAATGATTAGTGGGCATATGAAAAATGTTGAAAATGCTAGAGAATATCTTTTTTCTGAATGATGTGACAATTAATTTTGATATGTTTGGTTTGTTGGTAATGTGCAAAGCAGCTTGATTGTTACAATAAAGATGCATCAATTGAGAGTAGGGAACTCTTAGGTCTTGAAGAAGTGCTTGGAGCCAAATAAGTTCACAAATTGCATTAGCCATGGCACGGTATTCAGCCGCAACAGATAGCCAAGAAATGAAGATTGTTTCTTTGACCTCAAAATCAAAGGACTATGTCCGAGCTTGGTAAAAGAACCCGTAGCGGGCTGCTGCATTTTAGGACAACTTGTCCAATCAGAATCAAAGTATGTAGAGAGCTGAAGGGTGCTATCAGATGATCTACTTCCAAGTGTTAGCAAGCTGGTCTATGTCATCATAAATTAAGAGGAGAAACAAATGCTTTTACATTTACCATCTCATATTTCTGGTGATCACACAATTGCAATGGCAGTTAATAGTCAACTCCAAAATAGGCCCGAGCATCTTAACCCACTTATGGAATAGGACAAGGGTGCAGTCGTCCTTACAATGACCACTGTCACCAATATGGTCATATTAAAGAAAAATGCTATGCTTTAGTCAGATATCCACCTAACAGGAGCAGAACGAGAAACAACCTTTAAAATTTATCTGGTAATGCTTCAGCTTACACTACGTTCATGCCTACCCAATCTCTCCAAGGTACCGCCTAAGACAACTAGGCAACTGACATACCAGTTTCCGGATCTAGAATTTGATTAGAGATTTACTAATACTTGGGAGCAATTTTACACTATTTTCATTGGTGTGGCACATCAGTCTTTGTCAGCCTAATACATATTTTCCTGTTTTTTTTTTTTTTTTCTTAAATCACAGTTCAAATTATGGTTCTCCCCTAACAGACAAGTAGATTTACAAGTGTTTTGTATTTGCACGTTTGCGGTGAGTATTGTAGTGCATGGCTCTATGGCCGGCAAATTTGCACATTTGCAGTTGCAGTGCATGGCTCTACAATAGGCAAACTTGTAAAGAGGAAAGCAATCTTGGGGAGTGATTTTTTATAAGAAAACTTTAAGAGTCTATTTGATTGGAGGTAAATGAAAGTAAATTATAGTAAAAGCATAATGATTATTTTTACCACTCCGTTTCATAGAGAGATGGAGTTTCACCTTGGAAACGATGCAAATTTCAACCTCTTTTCAAACCAAAGCTCTGTGAGCCTCACTATGATATATGTGATATATCCACACCGCTCACTCATCCTTTGAAATCATTTTAGGACATGAATCCAAACCTGAGGCAAATCGAAAGATCAAGTGGACCACACCATAGATAACAATAGTTCAATGGAAGACGTAATTATTCTTATTGTGGGCCACTTGAGCTTTAGATATGCCTCGTTTTCTAACATAAGTCTTAACATGATTTGGAAAAATAAATGGATGGCGTGGATATAACACATATATCATGGTGGGGCTCAGGGTATGTTTGGTAAATTGAATTAAAAAAGTCTAAAATTAATTTAAGTAGCGGAATGATTGTGTACTAATATGTGCTAGAATGCTTGTTTGGTAAATTGTATATAAAATTTTATGGATACTAAAATTTAGTATTGAATCCAAAATTCCTGTTTGGCAAAAGATGTCTGAAATTTGGCAATTTTACCTAGTGAGCCCATATCCAAATACCATATGGAAAAATAGATGGACGAAGTGAATTTCTTACCGACATTACAGTGGGCCCCACCTAACTTCCCCTAGTAGGAAGTTCATGCTAAAGGCTTTCACTAGTGATCGTTGTCCCGTTAGGGGTTACAGAGAAACACGTTAGTGGGTGTTGCCCTAACCTTGGGGCGTTCAATGACCACTATTTTTTCTGGTGTGGTCCACTTGAATTTAGATCTACGTCATCTTTAGAATGGTGGCCAAAACTGAGCTTTAAAAAATGATGGACAGAATGGATATACAACATATACATCAAGGTGGGCCTCATGGTCACGGCAACAACCTCCACCTCAACCTACAGTTCTGGGGACTTGGATTGTGTAATGGAGAACACAGTTGTTGTTGCATGTTGAGGTAGCAAATCTTTATAGGCACTACCATGATATATATGTTATATCCATACCATCCATCCATTACATCATATCATTTTAGGGCATGAGGCAAAAAAATGAGGCAGATCTCAAATCAAGTGGACCATAACACAAAAAAATAGTGTGGATTGAACACCTACCATTAAAAACTTCTTGGGGGCCAGGAAAGCTTTGGATCAAGCTGATATTTGTGTTTTCCCTTCATCCAGGTCTGTGTGACCTCATGAACAGGTTAGATAGCAACTAAACATCATGGTGGGTCCACATTCAGGCAACACCCACTCATGCATGTGTAAGTTGTAACTCGGGTCACACCTAATATGCTCCCTCTCAAATTGGAATACCACGTAGCGTGTAACACGACACCTTTGTGTGTTGGCGTGGCAAGGTTTTGTGGGCCCCGACATGAAGCATGTGTTAGATCTAAATCATCCATCTATTTTATCATATTATTTTAAGTTATGAGCCAACAAAATAAGGCAGATCCAAAGCTCAAGTGGACCACACAACATAAACAAGTTGATATTAGATACCTAAAATTGAAAACTTCATGAAAGCTATTGAAGTTTTGGATCAAGCATATATTTTTGTTTTCCCTTCATCCAGGTCTGTGTGGCCTTATGAACGGGTTGGATGGCCAAAAAATCATGGTGGGCACTAAGAAGGTTTCAATGGTAAGTGTCATTGTCCCCGCAGCTTTATGTGGTGTGGTCTAGTTGAGTTTTGAGTCTGCCACATTTTTTTGGGTCATGCCCTGAATTGATGTGACAAAATAGATGAACGGGTTGGATATAACACATACATTGTGATAGGGGTCCAATGAAATTTGTCACCACGACACAGCATCAACACAAATTAGCCCTCAACGACTTTAGGAAGTTACTTTAATGGGACAAAGTTGTCATTTTTGAAAAAAAAAAAAAAAAAAAAGATTTAACGTGGAGCGGTACTTACCGCATTCTGCACTCTTCGCTGACCATGTTCTGTACAAACATCACTCCGTAATTATATCTATGAATAATTTTCATTAAGTACTATTTTTAAGTATGCTTAAAAAACACCCAAAATGGTATGTTCAGTGAATGAAATTTGATTTTCAAATTTCAGGGGGCGTACTAAGTGGTAAACAAACAGCCCTTCACATAATTTTGGTACATAGCATAGTACCCAATGTAAGACTTCTTGAGACAACGTGCATTTTTAATGAAATATGGAAGTAAGTAATCATTACTTGTTTACCATTAATTACTTTCATTTCCCAGCTATCAAACAGGCCCTTAGTACTCTGGCATAATAGAGATGATACACATGCACTTAGAAATTACTTCATTCGACACATGGCATATATACAACTAGTCAAATTAAACTATCCATTTATGGTAGCAATAGGGCGCTTGGATCATAAGTTACTTTAGCTACTTAAGCCTCAAGCACCTTATTTTAATTGCTACTAATTAAACAGAAGTGATTAAGTAACTTTAAATAAAAAGTTACTTATAAGTGATCATAAACCAAATTTACTTATCTCGAATAAGTTACTTATTAACTGATGTAAGTAGAAAAAGTATATAACTTATTTGGTGGTATCCAAACAGGCCCTTATTGAACAGTTAAAACTGAAAAATATCAAATAGTGCTATTTCCATTTCTATGAACAAGTGTCCACGAATTCAAGGGTACGTTTGTTTAATCAATCTGATCTTAGGATGTGACTTGTCAACACTAAGCTGCACAATCTATTAAGTTTTTTTTTTATTTTTAAAAGATAAAAAAAGAGTACTTCATTTAAAAAAATACAAATAAAAATGTGTTAAATGTACTGTTAAAGTCCCTTGATATACATTGATAAACCATCCTCTAACACCTAGAGCTTTTAGATGAAGTGGTGATTTCATATGGTATCAGAGAAGAAGGCCCTATGTTCGAATCCCGAAAGTAGCAAATATGCCACCAGTAATATATTCTCCCACCGGGGCTGTTTATGATGTGAGTTGTTAGTATCCCTCCACCCTTTAATGTAGGACAATAATCCCATAATGAAGGAAGTGGATCAACCACATTCCTATCACACATATATAGACCAGCAAAAGATTAAGGAAAAGTTGACAAAATTGACAATTTTCGCATATATGGACGTTCGTTGCAACAGAAAACACGTGGTTACAACAGAAAAATGAAATTTCTTCTTTTTCTAGAGTTTTGTATATTTAGGAGTTTCTATTTTTGTTGAGCAATTGGTTTTAGAAAGAGCCTACTTAGTAGTAGTGTTTAATTAGGATTTTACTATTCATAGTAACTTTTTTATTTCGAAAAACTTACCATTTTTTGTAAGTACAAATTAGGGTTTATAAGGGATATATAAGAATGTTAAATTCATTTTAATGTTAAATTTCATATTATTATTCAATATAATTCTGGTTTTTATCAATTTTCTCTCGTGGACTTGAGATTTTCCCTAATGGATTCGAGGAAGCCCTATTGAGGAGTCTAAGAAGTCTTGTGGATTCAAGGTAGTTATCTTGTGAGGAAAATGGTGATCGACCTCACTACATCCCTCCTGCATCAATGGTATCAAAGCAAGGGGTTCCCTCGAGCCGATGTCTCTTTACAAAGGTATGGACAAAATTCCCACTAATGGTGATCAAGGGATTTATTATCTTTTGGAGGGAATGGAAACTCTCCACCAAGAGAGATGGAAGATGCTACAAGGTACACAGGCTTCTCTTGACCATTTACAGATACACTAATTCTACCTCATACTCATGGAGCGAAATTGATGAATAATCACAAGCAACCATACAATAGTTGTGAATCACAGGCCACTACTTTGATCATAAGGAAGCTATTGCATATGTCAAAGGAGAAAATGAATTTACAATTGCACAATATCTTTCGAACGAGGTGCACCATGCATAAAAAGGTTTGTGATTCAATCATAGATGGTGAAAGTAGTGAGAATGTCGTGTCAAAGTATATAGTAGGAAAGTTGCAACTGGAGATAGAAAATTACCCGTTTCTGTACATGATTGAATAGATTAAGGAAGTCGGCGAGACAAAGGTAATTGAACGATGTCGTATTCTTTTTTTTCATTGGTAAAAATTACAAAGATGAAGTAATGTGTGATGTGGTAGATATGGAAGCTTTTCACATGTTACTTGGTCGACCATGGTGATATGATCATGATGTGTTCGCTAGCCTCAAGTGCAAGGCTGCGATATAGTAATAATTCTCGGTAAGACCGAGGTCGATCCACAGGGAAAGAGGTAAACAATTCGAACTATCCTAATAACTAGAATCTAAAATGGTTTGTGAAATCATTTTTTAAGAATTAATGTAGAAACATAAAATAGGAAAATCTGAGAATTGAGAAGAACTAAAGCATTAAGGATCCACTTGTAGTAGTTCAATACCAATCCATTCATCCAAGCACAAACACAATTAGAATCAAAGTCCCATCTCTCATCTAATTAGAGGATATAACATTCAAGTGCAAACAGTCCCTCTTAAATCTGAAAATCAGATTTTTAGTTCTAATAAAGCATATAGAACTTGAACTTGTAGCCTTCGAAGTAACAGTCATACCAGGAGATCATGGCATGCTCCAGGGTTACTATAATTCAAATCCAAAAAAACTCATCATGGAAATCTCAGAGAATTGCAAGGAACTCATGTTTAGAGTACACAAACTCTCATAATTCATCTAAAAATTCAATTTTTATTCAAACTAGAACTTCAAAATCCATAAATAAGAAAATGGTACTTGCATAAACGAATTAAGTATTGAAACTAACTACAAATTTCACCTCTTAGCTCTAGCTAAGAAGTCAGCTAAAAGAAAGCATCATAAACTAGAACTAGAACTATAACTAAGAAAAGAAAGAAAAAGTAGTTGTAGGAGGCTAGGAGGCCTCCTAGGTCTTGATCTATTTGCTCCCCATGTTCTTAGATGGGTTAGGAAGAGAGTGGAGGTGGCTTTTTATAGGAGAAATCGCGTACCAAGTTGGAAACTTCGAGAAATTAAAGAGTCCTTATGTAGTCTAGACGTTGGTCGGCTGGCTAGTCAAACCTTGAATAGCAACAATAGAAGCCACTGGACACCATCCGACCTGTCTGCAGACCGGTCGGCCGGTCCTGGTAAAAACAGTCCAGCAAGTTTAGCTTCGAAAAGCCCGAAAATGTAACCTGTCTGGCCTCAAGGCCGACCTGACGGCCGACCAGTTGGAGGTGTAATAGCAAGACTATTTTTTACAGTTTCTACACTTTACTTTTCTGGCCCTGTAGCTCTGCACTTTGATTTTTCTGGCCATTTTAGGTCTTCAACTCGATTCCTTCAAGACTTTTTCTCCACTTCTTTGGCTCATCAAAGCTTGGTCTCCTAATCATTCTAAATTCTTCAAATTAGCATTATATCCATGACATCTTTCTTTTTTACTTACAAACACGAAAACAAGCATATGTCCTTAAATTTAACAACTTAAACTATACAATTGTGCTATGAATTGAGGTTAGAACATGCATAATTCAGGGCCTCATCATGATGTCACGTATAGAGGTTGAGATAATACATATATCTTCGTCAAAGATGGCTAAAAATTTATACTCGCACCCATGAACCCGGATAAACAATTTGAGAATTTTAAAATGGAGGTGCAAACTTTTGTGTCTATCTAAGATCATGCCGATAAATCTATTGAGTTGAAAGAAGATGAGGACATGGAAAAGGAAGACAGAGTACAGGCCTCCATTGTCTCCGAGATTGATCAAACTCCTGAGAATGTGGAAGAGATCAATACCTCCATTGTGAAGAACAAGGAAGAAGGGCCCGTAGACATCTTAGAAATTATGGAGCTGGTTTTCCAGGAATCCATGAGCATCCCAGAAGATGCCTCACCAACATTGCTGGAACTAGAGGCGATCATGGTCGCCGAACTTTTTAATGAATTGTTCGTTGTGCATGAAATTGTCCTTTCTCAGATGGAGCAAACCTTCAATATGTTAGAGTAGGTTGAAATTATTCATGTTGATATGGAGAAGAAGTTGAAGAAATTTGTTGCAGAGTTTCAGGACAAGGCTACCAAATATTAACTTCCAAAGTTGAAAGCAGATCGTGGCCCTAACTTAAAGCAAAACTTGAGGACGAGTTTTTTCAAGTGGAGGAGAATGATGTAGGATAAGAACCCCCTGATGAAGGGCGTGGATCAAGTACATTTCTATGGCAATAGACCAGAAAAGATCAGGGAAAAGTTGACAAAATCAATAACTTTCGCATATATGGACCAAAAGAAGGCGGACCGTAAATCAATGATAACGTTTGATCCAGGATGAGTGACGGGATGCATGACATATGGATTCCTACCTAAATTTCATCTCGTGGTGCACTAATGTGGGTTGTATCCGTCCGTTTCACTAGAAAACAACGAAAGTTTAGGGGAAAATTACTATTTTTAGTAATTTCGATTTTAATGCGTTTTCTTTTTTTCTAATTTTTTTTATTTAGAAGTTTATATTTTTCTTGAACAATGAGTTTTAGAAAGAGTCTACTTTGTAGTAGTGTTTAACTAGGATTTTACTATTTTTAGTAACTTTCTATTTCAAGAAACTTATTATTTTTAGTAAGTATGAATTAAGGTTTATTTAGGGATATATAAGGATGATAAATTCATTTTTAATGTTAACTTTCATATTACTATTCAATAAAATTTTGATTTTTACCAATTTTCTCTCGTGGATTCGAGATTTTTCCTCGTAAATTCGATATTTTCCCTCGTGGATTCAAGGAAGCCATGTTGAGGAGTCTAGGGAGCTTTGTAGATTCAAGGTAGTTATCATGTGAGGAAGATGGTGATCAACCTCATTACGTCCCCCGTGCGTCACTAGTATCAAAGTAAGTAGTTCCCTTGGGCCGATGTCTCCTTACAAGGTATGGATAAAATCCCCACTGACGATGATTAAGGGATTCAATATCTTTTGGAGGGAATGGAAACTCTCCACCGGGAGATGTGGAATATGTTGTAAGGTATTCAGGCTTCCCTTGAACATTTTATGGATGCGCCAATTCTGCCCTGTACTCATGGTGCGACACCGATGAAGAATCGCAGGCCACCTTTTAATAGTTGTGAATCACAGGCCACTAATTTGATCGTGAGGAAGCTATTGCATACGCCAAAGGAGGGGATGAATTTATAGCGGTACAACATCTTTTGAACAAGGTGCATTGTGCATTAAAAGCTTTGTGATTTGATCTTAGATGGTTGAAGCAGTGAGAATGTCATGTCAAATTATATGATAGAAAAATTGTAACTAGAGACAGAAAAGCACCCCTTTCCATACACAAGTGGATGAATCAAGGAAGTTGGTTTGACAAAGGTAACTGAACGATATCGTATTCCTTTTTTCCATTGGTAAAAATTACAAGGACGAAGTAATGTATGATGTGGTAGATATGAAAGCTTGTCTTATGTTACTTCGTCGACCATGGCGATATGATCGTGATTTCATACATAGTGCTCAAGATAATACATATATCTTCGTCAAAGATGGCTGAAAATTTATACTCGCACTTATGCGCCCGAATAAACAATTTGAGACTTTTAAAGTGGATGGGCAAACTTCTGTGCCTATCTAAGATCACATCGATGAATCTGTTGAGTCGGAAGAAGTCGAGGCCGTGGAATAGGAAGACAGAGTATAGGCCCTCATCATATCCAAGATTGATCAAACTCCTAAGAAGGTGGAGGAGATCAATACTTTCGTTGTGAAGAACAAGGAAGAAGGGCCCGTAGACATCCTAAAAATTATGGATCTGGTTTTGCAGGAATCTATGAACATCCTTGAAGATGGCACACCAACATTGCCAGAACTCATGGCAATCATGGTCACCGAACTTTTTGATGAAATGTTCCTTATGCAGGAAATTGTCCTTTCTCAGATAGAGAAAACCTTCAATATGCCAAAGTAGGTTTTGATTATTCATGTTGGTATGGAGAAGAAGTTAAAGAATTTTTTTACAGAGTATCAAGACAAGGCTACCAAATATTAATTTCTGAAGTTGAAAGCAGATTGTGGCCCTAACCTAAAGCGAAACTCGATGATGAATTTTTTTCAAGTGGGGGAGAATGATATAGGACAAAAACCCCTTAATGAAAGGCATGGATCAAGAACATTCATATCGTACATAGACCAGAAAAAGATTAAGGACAAGTTGACAAAATCAACAATTTTCACATGTATAGACCAAAAGAAGGCAGACCGTAAATTCGCCATAGCTTTTGATCCAGGAGGAGTGACGGGACGCATGCATAGCTTATGGATTCCTACTTAAATTCCATTTCATGGTGAACCATCCCACTTAGGTGAGTTGTATCCGTCCCTTTCACCAAAAAAGGCGCAGTTACAGCAGAAAAATAAAATTTTAGGAAAAATTATTATTTTTAGTAATTTCGATTTTAATGTGTTTTCTTCTTTTTCTAGATTTTTTATTTATTTAGGAGTTTCTATTTTTGTTGAGCAATGAGTTTTAAAAAGAGTCTACTTTTAGTAGTGTTTAATTAGGATTTTACTATTTTTAGTAACTTTATATTTCGAAAAACTTACTATTTCTAATAAGTACAAATTAGGGTTTATGTATGGATATATAAGGATGTTAAAATTATTTTTAATGTTAACTTTCATATTATTATTCAATAAAATTTTAATTTTTACCAATTTTCTCTCATGGATTCGAGGAACCCTTGTTGAGGAGTCCAAGAAGCCTTGTGGATTTAAGGTAGTTATCCTGTGAGGAAGACGATGACCGACCCCCCCCGGCCCAAAGTATGTTTCCGTGCAGAGTTCCACCTCGCACGTGCAAGGGAGTGTTAGTCCCTTGATATACATTGATACGCTAAGCTTTAAGGTAAAGTGGTGATTTCACATGTACAGTTTAATAAGTCCCTATCAAGCTTCACACACAACAATAGGGGGTGTTTGATTTTTTGAATTCTATTATAAATATAATAGATTGGTTATTCTTACTTCCAACTCATGTTTGCAAAAGAGACGGGAACATGAGTCTATTTCCTTCTTAAAAATCAATCCAAAATGCTTGACTTACACCCACACCTTTGGGACAGTGGTAGACAAAGTGAAGATAACCTCGTTTCAACATTGAGATCCTGGTATCGATTCCCTATGTCGGGGTAGCTAACATTGAAGTGTGACTACTAGTGTGGGTGTGTGTACTAACCTAAAAATATGCTTGACTTAAATTTGTTGGCCCCACAATGATGTATGTGACTTTTCCACACCGTCCATCCATTTTATCAAAACATTTTAGTGCATGAGCAAAAAAAAGAGGTAAATCTGAAGCTCAAGTGAGCCACACCACACGAAATGTTGGTCTTAAAGTTTGTCCATCATTGAAAGTTGTTTCCTTCTTAGGGCCCATATTGACGTTTATTTGTAATCTAAACTATTCATAAGGTCACAAAGACATGGATAGAGGGAAAACACAAATACCAGCTTGATCCAAAACTTCTAGGCCTCCTAAAAGTTTCCAATGATAAACAGACAACTCCCACTATTTCTTTTGGTGTGGTCCATTTGAGCTTTGGATTGGCCTCATTTTTCGGCTCATGCCCTAAAATGATCTGTTGGAAGGGATGAATGGCGCAAATAAGTCACATACATCATAGTGGGCCCACACTATTTGCGTTGTCTGCCTCGAGTTTAGTGATGGACTATATTAAAAAAGTCTGCCAATCAACATCACAATTGGTTAAGAAATCAAACACCTCCTTATTATCAATAGTAACTCCCTTATTAAAATATCTCCTCAAATTCTGAAGTAGGTTGAGATTGATTAGAAACGGGTTCCCCCCCTTGCTCTCTCTAGTGGCCTGCCAGCGCACGCCTAGCTCGCCCGGCCCTGTCTGATACCCCCCCCCCCCCCCCCCCTCTCTCTCTCTCTCTCTCTCTCTCTCTCTCTCTCTCTCTCATAGTGTCTCTCTCTCCAACAGCCGGCCAGCACGCGCCCGACGCCCGATCAATCTGACCGCCCTCCCTGTCCGGGCGACCAACCATCCAGGAAGAGAGGTATTTGTTTTAAAGCTCGTACAAATTAAGCTGAAAGCTAAGGCTCGAACTGGCTTGAATAAGGCTCGAAAGCTTGTACAAATCAACCTGAGCTTTCCAGTCATGCTCGATGGCCAAGCCGAGCTGAGCTCAAGCCCAACCACCTTGCTAGTCAAGCCAAGCCAAGCTTGGCAAAGCTCAGTTCAGCTTGGCTCGTGTACAGCTCAAATCAACCTTATATGTATAGTTAGGAATATCAAATGATCACAATATTTGAATTTTTAACAGGTCATGACAATCTCTGCCATCCACAGTTAAACTTATGATATAAACAGTTTGGATCATCAATCAATAGTCCCTTCATTTTCTCAAGCGATTCTACTACATAAAATCACCTTTAACAATATGCTCATACTGGAACTTTGTACATTTTTCTGCCGGTGTCAATAATTTCCTTAAGTGATGTACAACTCTAAGAAATTTTAAAGGGTTAGTACTATGTTAGCTCCGCACTGTTCATAAATTGGTGATGATAGCTCTAAGAAGTTTTTAAGGGCTAGAGTGCTATGTTAGTTCAGCATCGTTTAAAAATTGTTGGTGACCCTCCAACCGTACACATGTTCTATGTTGAGTTAACCATGTATGGAGCGTGAACAGTAAACATCTGATTTTTTTTTTTTTTTTTTTTTTTAGTTTTTCCTTCAATCATAAATGTCATCTAAGTTAAAAAGAAAAAAAAAAGACCACAGAGTGGATAAAGGCACGGAGGTGCGATAATCTTTACAAGGTGATCGAGAGCACAATTCATGGTGGAGCTACGGGATTGGCAGGGAGATCCACGGTTGCTCATATGTGGCAAGAGAAAAAGGGTCACATGAGGAGCGACAAGGTGTGTGAAGATGTAAGGATGAAGTCGATGGGGCACGAGAAGTGACAGGACTATGATAATGACGAAGTAGGGTGGAGGTTGTGTGTGGCAAGGTGGTGCATGAAGAGTTGAGTCGTGGTGGAGTTTGTTGGAAACGGATGCCTCAACCTTTATGCAACAAAGGCCACTGACCGGTTGTCCGACCGGTTGGTCAAGGTGAAGATCGAGACAGCAGCACGCTGGACCAGTTTTGGGCATTACCGACCGATCGACAAGTTTCCTAGTTGGGTTGTGTTTCTTGTGCGGTTTTGCATAAAGAGTTTCTAATCTCGATTTTCACTTATTTAAGGAGTCTATTATGGGATTAGAGGTATCCTAGGTTGAAAATGAGATTGAAAGAGGTTCTAGGTGAGAGAAAGAGCTTGAGAAGAGGGTTTTCTTCTTGGAAAAGTTTGGATTTCTCTCATGAGCTTGTGATCTTGGGTTTTGGGTTCCATCTCTTATAACTTTTGATATTATAGAGGATTGGTGTCGCTTTGTGCCGTGGTTTTATACCCGTGAGGGGTTTTTCCACGTTAAATTCGGATTGTCTATGTGTGGTTGGTTGCATGCACTATGATTGCATTGTGCTGCTTGTTTGATTCAATTTGTTGCTTGTATTTGGCTTTGCTTTTGTTGCCAGCCCTTCTATCCCGACAGGCACCTTGTACATTTTTCTGCCGGTGTCAATAATTTCCTTAGATGTTTTAAAGGGCTAATACTATGTTAGCTCCGCACCATTCATAAATTGGTGATGACAGCTCCAAGAATTTTTTTTTTAAAGTGCTAGAGTGCTATGTTAGTTCAGCACCATTTAAAAATTGTCGGAGACCCTTCAACCGTACACATGCCACTTCTAGGTTGAGTAAACCATGCACGGAGCATGAACCGTAAACATCTGGTTTTTTTTTTTTTTTTTTTTTTTTAATCATAAATGTCATCCAGGGAAAAAAAAAAAAAAAAAAAAAAAACACGGTGGGCCAGTCATGAAGCGTGCTAAACCATTGAAAACGTTGGAGAACCGATGGTATGACTAAATACAGTTCCCTAGCCTTCCATGGATGGAGTCAGCTCTTCAATCCCCCTCGCGTCAGTTTGAGTATTAACGGATTTAATAACTTGTGGGAACTCAACCCCCACCTTTATGATCAGAGCTGTTTATATGATGGACCCCACTAGATGTGACTCCACTAGAAATTCAGAACTCAACCCCCACCTTTATGATCAGAGCTGTTTATATGATGGCCCCACTAGATGTGACTCCACTGGAAATATCACACTGATTGGACAATCACCCGGCACGTAAATGTTAAAACTTAAAGGCTAGTTCACATTTGAAGGAGTCCATTAATTAGACCAATCTAAATGATCGGATTGTGGATTATGCATCATTCAAATTGGCAGGACACGAGAATATGGGTGGTTCGGATCACTCACGACTGGCCCCATGAGACCTGTGTTCAACCCACAATTTCATGTAGTCATGCCTGCAAAATACTCTCTAAGGTTATTGTAAATCTCTACTGCAGATGAGCACGAGCAGTGATTAGCCTGTTTTACCCCTGCGATTAATCATAGGAGGGGATAACAGAATCTGAGATTGGCCCATTTTACCCCTGCAATTAATCATAATACAATTCATTTCAATTCTTTCATGCAAGTAGCCTACTCCTATTGTCTCCTCTTCGCTAATGGTCTACACCAACTGTGATATTTGAGAACCTATGCATCAATTGTCTCTTCATACACTCTTTTATACTGCCTCATATTAGGACGTCAATATAAAAATAAGGCAAATCTAAAACATAAGTGAGTCACAGCCTGATAAAGTGAGAATAGTTCACACACCTTTGAAACCATTTTCCACCCTTTCTCTTTCTTTACTACACCTACGTCCATGCGCACCAACACTTTCCCTCCATCGCTCTCTCATTTTTCTCTTCCCTAGGTTCTCCATGTGTGTAACTTGCCATGCCCCATAAGAGTGACTAATATCCCTGTATTTTGATTAGTCGGTTAAATAAATCTACTATATTAAAAGAAGGGATTTTTATGAAAATCCACCCAAATATTAGTACAATTACATAAAAGCACCCGAACAAAAAGCTTGAAAGCAGGCGCTTGAGTTATTAGGTTAGACTTTATTTTACCATGTTCTGTTGATTTCATCAAAACCTATATATATATATATATATATATATATATATATATATATATATATATATATATATATATATATATATATTTGACAATGCAATACTATCCATTATCGTTTATGGCCTTGTGATTTTTCGTACAGCATCTTACCACCTTTTTTTTTTCTTTTCTTTTTTTCTTTATTCTTTTTGTAAGTTAGCCATACAACGCACCCACTTCGTTAGTCACACGGTGCACCCACCCACCAGTGAGGTTAGTGCGGCTCCTTAGCACTCGAACCTGAGACATGCTGTTGAAATGCCTAGGTGTCTTCCAGCTCGGCTAGGCGGCTAACAGGCGAGACACCACCTGACTACCTTAAAAGTGAACATGAGATAACAACCGGTCTCAGGTTCAAGTGCTAAGGAGACACACTAACCTCACTGGTGGGTGGGTGCACCCAGGTCCATAGCTCTAGTGGCAGACTGAGTACAGATAGCCTAGTTTCAACCCTCAGGTCATGGTATCAATTCCCATAGTGGGGTGGCTAACATTGTGATGTGACTAACAGGGGTGGTTGGGTGTTCTAACAATGGGGAGTGTGTGAACTAACCCATAAAAGAAAATTAAAAAAAATATTAAAAAAAGGATCTCAACCGTCCAATAAACTTTTGGTTCATGTTACATCTAAATTGTGGCTCATAATTTGGAAACTTTAATTTGAATTATTCACATGTAACGTATGAAATTTCCACGTAATTTCTATGTGCCTGTGCATCAACCCGCATACTCTGCCAGAATATCAAAAGTATCTCTATTGTATTAAAATAAATTAGCTGTTGGACTTTAATGTTATGTTTTGGGGTATAAATGTATGACACATGTCAAATCAACTGCATGAAAGAACATTTTAGTACAGAAAATTGATTCGGAAAACATCTCAATTTAATCTCATTTACTTCACTTGTTGCCTTTTACCAGCGAAAATAATGAAATTTAACTGTAAAAAGTTGATATTTTAACGCCATTTACTTCCCCATTTACTCCCTTTTAATCCATAAACTAAAAAGACAGGTACATTGCTCTCCTTTTACATAAAAGAAGTACCCCTTTATAGTATTTTTTTTTACCTTCTATGGTGTGGCCCACCTCATAACTGGAGCTGGCTGATTTTAAGAATCCTCATGGCCGGACCTAGCTATTGCACTTGGATTTGGCACAGACCTGACAGGTGGCAACTTATCTGCTAGTTTTATTTGCAATCGTCCAACCGGCTGGACATCATGAAACCTTGTCAGCTGCTATTTACCCTTTGAGAAATGATCACAAGCAATGTTGCGTATGTGTTATCTTAATTTATGATGTTTTTATTTTCTACTCATCTGTCAATTATTTGGAACATTTGCGCCATTAGAAGTGTGGACCATATCTTCAAGATCATCAGCACGAAAAATTGGAGCAATCCATCCATCAGGTGGGCCACAAACATGCATTGATTCGGATTAACTGGTATACATTGATTTCAATGTTATAGCCCGCTAGATAAATGGACCATCCTGGTTTTTGTCGTGGTTAATCTTTATAGTGCGGCCCACCATTTCCATGGCTTGGATGTATGTATTCGAAATTAAGATATAATGTCGTAATTAATGATCATTTCTGTACTTTTTTTCTTTCTTTCTTTCTTTTCATTGGAACTATGAGATGAGAGGAATGGTCAATTGATTAGAGGGACAAAGGGATTGAAGAGGTGAATGTAACACATGCGCTAGTAGTGTTTTACCATGCCCTTTTCAAAAGTCCAATATGGTCTGCTAATAAATTGCCACGTGTATGTTAAGTAAGAAGATGAATATTGTATTGAATATATATTTTCTTTTCTATTAACATGCGAAAGGGGTACATGATATTTATACTGGAGAAGACTTACAACCGTTTGATATACAAGGAATTCAATATCTAAATTAAAGAAGACAGATTAGATTTGAATAATCACGTGAATGTGCTTAATGCAGCCCTTCCAAGTGAAACTATCCATAATGGAGGTGAGCTTGTCATGCAAAAGATAAAATTGAGACCAATTGGCTTTGTGAGAATATCAGCAATGTGAACTTCAACAGGAATGAATGGAATATCAATCCCAGAACAAGACTCATTTTCACATACATAATGAAAAATCAAATCTCAATGTGTTTGGTTCAAACATGAAATTTTGGATTTGTTGTAAGACAGGTGGCTCAAGATTATAGCACCAAAGAATAGGTGAATGGGCCATGAAGATATCAAGTATATGGAAAAGAGATTGAAGCCCATAAAATTTAACTTTTATGATTGATTGCAAAATAATAGACTGCACCCTGCCAAAAATTTCGGGCTCAATATCGATATAAAAGCCTCAAGTGGATTGTCAATCATCAGGACAGCGAAACCAATGAAAATCCGAGAATGCAGTAGTTTGTGGGACAGATTCCTTGAAGAGATCATGGTTAACTGTAGATTTGATATAGCGAATTAACTACATTTCAGTGTTTCTCTTTAGGCTGGTGCATAAATAGACGTACCTGATTGATGGAGAATACTTTGTCCGGGTTGGTGATGGTGAGATATTACAAAGTACCAATTATACTGTGATATAATGTCGAGTATACATTAAAGCACCACTTTGTTAGGACAACTTAGTTGATGGTGCCCGTGGGCTTGAGGTAGGTTCATCACTAACTTGATCTGATTGAATATATATATCAAGGACGTACCTTCCTTCGTATGGAAAGAGAGAGAAACATTGCATGAGACCTGGATGCCAAAGAAATAATGCAATGGTCCGAGAGATCTTTGATGGCAAATTCAGTTTGCAGATCACAAATCAATTAATGTACGTTAGCAATTTTTGAATCGGTTATGATAAGGGCAAATACCATATAACCAGAAAGTACTCCTTTTATGAAGAGCGAAAATCTCAGCATCATCATAAAAACAAACACTGAAGGGCTTGTTTGATCCTATAGAGCTTTATGCAGGCGGCAAAATCAAGTAAATGAGAGTCATGAAGCCAGGAGGTTACCTCATGTAACCTTGCTCCTCAAATGCACTCTTAAGGAGGCATTGTGGATGTCAAGTTGATGTAAAGGCTCTGCGAAGTTTCAACAAGAGATCTAGGTATCGAAACCCATCAGGGTGAAACTCCTACTGCTAACTGCACCAGTGGGTGCGTCGCATGACTGACCGGGTGTGTGTGTTGCGCGATTAACTGGGTGGGTGCGTTGCATGACTGACTAAAAAAAAAAAAAGTTGATGTAAAGGCCAACCTTGTGTGACTATATAAGAGAAAAAGTCCGAATTATTATTGTTATAGCCCACAATTTGGATATAGAGTGTGCACCCTTAGGCTCGAGTTACGGCATATAACTCCTACACCAATAGTATTTAAACCAACTCATCATGCAATTATTTGAAGGTATAATTTAACGTATTCTAAGTTCACATCAATTTACATTCATATATCCATGCATGTCTTACAATCTCACACTTTTCATTACTACTAATATCTCATTCAAACCACATTATCTAATCTAAAATTAAGTCCACCTATCTGGGACTCTATTCATCCATAATGTTCAAAATCATCTCATAATAAAAAAAATTAGGAAAACATGAAATGTAGTAATGCTTAGCTATCATCTCTACAAGGAAGAATCTAATTTTCTAAACAATGATTCATATTAATTATGATCATTAATTCAATGCAGCCACCTCATCCTCCGTTAAATACGGCCACTAATCCTGGAGTTGTTCACCATCTGGGCTTTACTCTCTAGTATCGGATTCTGATTTTCTATCTCTATCCCTTCTGTACGGTTGTCATTAATTAGCAACTGGCCAGGCTAGTGAATGAACCATCATGTTTCATACTCGGCACAAGTGAGATGGTACAACCACCATTCATTTACATGTATGCAGATATTAATGTCAATGTGGAGATGTCATGAAATGCATGCCAACTAGGATAATCATCCACTTTCTTGGGTTGGATATCCATCAACCTGCATCTGCACCTGGGAGGCTTCTACCATATCAAGTAGGCATAGGCAAGGCCCGCATCTACTCTTGGAGTAGGCTTCCACTAATCGTGGGCATCTGGTAACGAATCTACCAAGAAACCATCTAGAAAGATCCCCTAGGAACGCATGCATTCATCTAAAGCGGGCCTCTAGGAATCAGCACAAGAGTGTTATGTAATGCATGTAATGCATGCTCAATGCACAATGCATCGACATATGCAATGATCATGTACGTCTCTTCTACGAGAGGAATCAATAAATTCATGAATGTAATAACACACATTTCTATATGCAATTCACAATAAACATCCATTCATCATTATATGTCAACCAATCAGTTCTGCATGGTAGCATAACAAATATATCAATCATGACAATCCATCTTAATCGTATAGATATGAGACATATTAGGATTCACTCACTTGTTCTTGGTAAAGATAAATCAGCCGAACAAACGTATGAGTTTGAATATAGAATCCTTACTAAAATAATTTAAACAAATCATGAACTTGACCCAATTACTCCATCCAATGGGGCCCACCCTTGATCAATTCAAGATGACCCACTATTATTTGTTCATTAATTAGTAATTAAGTCAATGAAATTACACGTATTATAGTTTTATAAATCCAAGTCTTTCAATTTGGAAATCTAACAATCAATTCAGGGGACGGTCGATCAATCCAGTCAATTGATCGAAACAACTCGAAGTCCCTCGATTGATCCCTTCAAATTTACAGATTAAGTCTTTGCACACTTTTTGCCATTTTTAATCGATCAAACTCTCTTGTCAATCGATTGAGGAAGACTAGAATTAATTCAATTTGGTCGTTGAACTCTTTTTACCAACTTCAGTAGATACCTTCGATCGATCGAGACCGCTTGAGGGCCTGAGGAAGCCCTTGATTAATCAAACTCAATCATTGATCAATCGAATGAAATTTCAAATTTTAACTTTTGGTTGCTGACAAAAATTGACCTATTTGATCGATCGAAAGTAGTTATACTTTCGATTGATCGAAGCCGAACAAGTTCTGTTACACAATTCAATTTTTCAAAATTTTTAGGGTTTTTCCTCTATCACTCCTTAACTTTCATAGATTTATAATATACATAGATTAGATCCAAACCTCCAATGATTTTCCCATCACCACGTTTGGAAAAACCACAAGATCACTCGGATCTGAACTATTTAAGATCTACAATCATCATCTGTAATTGTTCTTCAGCATACTTTAATACTAATACTATTCATATATCGTTGTGGACAATCCAGTAGTCAAATCACTCTAAAAGTTAGGGTCATGGCATGCTTTAGCCTTAGGGAACCTATGATTCAAGCTAATCTGGACTGACATGGCTAGATGGTCCAAAGTCGATCACTGTGACAAGATATCTCGCGCAAAGCCTTCCACGTTCTTCAAACCTTCCCATGAATCTAAACAATGGATGTAAAGCTGATTTACCCAGTTCATGGTGTAGATCTAGGGTTTTCAATTAAAAAGAAAAGAAAATTTTAGAAAATAGAATTATGAACATAACTACAGAAGCTCTCTCTCTCTCTCTCTCTCTCTCTCTCTCTCTCTCTCTCTCTCCCTTAAGGGGCGTTTGGATGGGAGTAAATGGAGGTAAATGGGTAGAATTGGGAGTAAGTGGAGGTAAATGGTATTTGGGATGTGTTTTGATGGAAGTAAATGAAATAAAATGGGAGAAAATGTACATGCAAATGAAATCCTCCCCACGAGAGAGGATTTGGAAGTAAATGGGATGAAATGCCTTTTTGAGCTCTCTTGAATATTCGCACATGTAAACAAATGTGCCACTATGCACATGTCCGCCATACACATGTCATGCTAATGATATTCCCAACAATTCAAATATTGGCTACGTCACTAAAATCACACCAAAAGAATGATCCAAACCATTCAAAGGATGACCATCTAAATGGATGGTTTAAAAATGTTTGCAAGTTAATTGTTTGTGATGGTTACGTTTGTGGCCTACCTGAGGCTCAAAATTTCCTCATTTTTTTTACTAAAGTATATATCTCAATGGGCTTATTACAATCATTCTATTAAATATCATATATGTATATTAAGTTGGGATATTAAAGCTTATTTGGGATATCACATATATTCCTGTGAATATATTGAAAAATCCATATGCAATCAAATTCCTCCCATTTACTCCCATCCAAACACAATATTTTTATTTCAAATGTACTCCCATTCAAACATAATTGTCTAAAGCCATTTACCTCCAAATTCATTTCCCATTTACTTCCATTTACAAGCTCCCAAACGAGCCCTTGGAATTTTCATAGGAGAATTCTCGAGTCCCCCCTTTTATAGAGAGAAAGCCCTAGATTTACAAGGTTCCTCCGGAATTTTATAATTTGTGTAAAAAGTTATATATTGCAGTGGTAGGAATCGATCCCCTAACCTTACACTCTACTGAGAGTGTCTTAACCATTGTGCTAAGAGTTTTATTTTTGTTATTGATTATAAAATTAAGTCTTTAATCCGATTAATCTTGGTTTCTATGTGACTCAAAAAGTCAGGATTCAATTCCATTGACAAACTCTCGATGAGGCTCAATAAAATTGAACATCAGATGGAGAAAAATAGGATTTTTTTAGAAAGCTTATTAGACAATTTCTGCACTTCTTCGATTCCATCGAAGAGTTCTTCAATCCTATCCCCTTGATGGGACTCGATCATATCTAAGAATTCTATCTACAGGTTATGCAAATTCTACATAAGTGCAGGAATTATTTTCAAATTCAAGTGAGATTATTCCATGGAGTACAAATTAGTCTTAAGAGGTTCTAACTAATTTTAGGGAAGCAAGGAGAGAGAGAGAGAGAGAGAGAGAGAGAGAGAGGGGGGGGGGGGGGGGGGGGGGGGGGGGGGGGAGCTTCTTCTAGTTCTTTTCGTTTTCTTCTTTCTAGTTTTTATGTTTTTCTTTGTTTTTTAGATAACTATGTCTAGCTAATCTCTTAGCTAAGGCTAACAGGTGAAACTTCTAGTTTATTTACAATGTTATAGTTTATTTGATTTAATACATTGGTTTGAATGATGATATTTTGTTGAGTTGATTTGAATTTTACTTTAGAAGCTTTTGAGTTGTTTAATCCTTGATCTATTGTGAACTCTGGATACGTAGGATGCTTGGAATTGCAATTAAATAGTTAGATTAGAGAATGTATTAATCTATAAGATCCTTTGATTTATTGTCAACTACGGGTACAGTAGATGCTTGGAATTCCCTGCAATTAATCATCGAGTGCTTCATGAGAGAATCATTCAATTGAAGCTCATATCCTTGTTGGCGAATTATATTTGAATTAATTGTTTTTATCTAATGATTGGAACGAATTCTTATTCGATTCCAATTGAACTATCAAAGTTGAATCGATAGACTAGGCATTGTGGATTGATTATAAGTAGATCCTTGAATCCTTTATTCTTGGTTAATTATTGTTTTTACATCACTTTAATTCACTAGATTGAAAACCTAGACCCTCTTTGATTTAGAAGTGTTTTTTAACCAATTAAGTCCATGTGGATTAACTTCGATCTTACCGAGACTTTGCTACTTCGCAACTTGTACTTGGGTGTGCAACCCTAAGATTGTAGCAAATATGAGTTGTAAGATTTTGAGGCTAAATGGTTTCAGATTTAAGCTAAGGCCATATAATGGATCTTGATTATATTAGATATGATATAGTGGGTGGTTTGGATAAGAGCAATAAATGGATGTCAAGTTTGATAAATTCTTAACTTTCTTTGTAAAGATAGTGATGATATTCAAATCTATTTAGTGGCCAAAATTAATGGTTGTCACTTACTAGTAGATGATGTCCTTGAGCAGTGGCGCGGTGGAGGGATAAGCTTGGCCAGTCACCAAAATAAATAAATACTGCTAGAAAATGATGCAAATGAAAACATTTGTGCAAAAGGGAAGTGATATAAATCAAAGCAGATTTACTTCTAAACATGCATGAATTAACACGAACTTAAACCAACTATACCTTTTTTACGAAAAATAAAAGACGATCGTCCTTAATTCTTTCTCTCTCGTTTTCTCTAAAATCATCTACCTTAGTATTTCTAATATTTGCCAAGGAAGCTTTCTTTGAGCATAGAACTTTATAGGATTTTCTGAGTTTCTCTCATGTATTTATAAACATATAAGCCTTTGCTTCCAAGATTTCCTTGACATAAAAGAATCTGAAAAAGGATGGAGCTATAAATGTCCTAGAGGGGGTTTGAATAAGACAATTCAATTCAATTCTGCCTCTTGCAATCTTAAAATAAACCAGAGTATTTGTTGGGGTCCCAAAATGTAGGGGCCCTCAAAACAAACAAAATGGTCATGCTCCTCAAAACAATCCACAAAACACCCCTTGAACGGACGTAAAATGGAGATTTACAAAAATCCCCTTAGCCAATTTTGGCTGAAATCTCCGGCGGGCCCCGTGCATTACCGTGATCAAAACCATCCAATATCAAACCAATAGCTTCATTATAAATTATGATAAACAATGCATGTACCTTCATCATCAAGCGGGCCCCACAAACCTATTGAAATTCAAACCCAATTCGGAGCATTCAAAAGTTCGTCAACGCACCCATAAATTCGGACTCCCACGCATCCACAAATTTGGGTACCCACACACCCAAAAAATCAGCAAAATCAGAAACTCATTTCTGGGTGCATGGAGCCTCACGGACCCTTAAATTCGGGTACCACGCCAAAAATTCATAAAAAAATCAGAAATAGGTTTAAAGGGTGCATTGCGTCCCATGCACCTAAAAAATGGGTCCACGCACCCATAAATGCAACACATTTCAAAAATATCATTTCAGGATGCATGGAGTCCCACGCACCCATAAAATCAGAGTCCCAGGCACCCATAAATTCAGCAAGTTTCAGAATACCTTTTTGGGTGCGTTGGAGCTCTACGCGTCGATTTTAAGACGCATTGGAGGTATTTTTGGGGTGCGTGACACTTGACAATCGCTCATTGGTCGGCTTTCGATATTTTCAAATATAAATACCCCATCTGACTATTCATTTGTATGTTCTGAGAGAGAGAGAGAGAGAGAGAGAGAGAGAGAGAGCTATTATTTTCTGTGTATTTGAGATTTTCGTTGGAAAAATCCTCGCCGGAATCCCTTTCTGATCACTAGAAACCCTTCCCAGTCACCGGAATTCCTTTCCGATCACGACGTCTTCCACTGGAAGATTACTCCGACCATGACTACCGCAAGTCTGAATTCTAAGAATCACAAGTGTGGGCATGTATCCATAAATTCGCTCCCACGCACCCAAAAAAATGTCCCACGCGCCTATAAATTCGACATAATTCAAACAACTGCATTTGACTCCCATGCACCTGAAAAATGTCCCACGCATCCATAAATTTAAAATGATTCAGACAAGTGCATTGGATTCCCACGCACCCGAAAATGTCCCACGCGCCCATAAATTCAGGTCCCACGTGTCCATAAATCCGAAGTGATTCGAACAAGTGCATTGGTGTCCATGCACCCGAAAAAATGCCCCACGGATCCATAAAATCAACAAAAATCAGATCATTAATTTAAAGGTGCGTTGGAGCCCGCACACCCACAAATTATGCCCCACGCACCCAAAAAATCAGTCTACTGTAGAAAATGTTTACTGGTATGTCGGACTAAATTTTAAGTATTTTCAGGCCCTATTTGAGCCTATTTTGGGTATTTTGGGCATTCCGGACACAATGGAATGGTCAAACGGTCATGCTGGGATCTCTAAAATGAGAAAAATTGCGTATCTTTGAGATTTGACCTGATTCAACGCGATGAATGAATGACTTCTTAGAAAGAAGTCGCCAGCACCCAGGATTGTATAAATGTATCGTTATTCACATGTATTGTAAGATATGACCCAATTAGGGTCGAAAGCTAGGCAAATGAGATTATGGTTATCACAATAAATCATATCAAAAAGTTTCAATTCTCTACAAAACAATTGCTATGAACTGCCACAACACAATAGTCGACGCCCTACCCATCTGAACGGCATCCGTCGATTGGGCTACTCAGGTACACACAATTGTAGATTGGACTTCCCAAGGTCACCTGTCCAAACATGACAGGTGCGGGCTCAGAGTCGTCCCTCTCAGTCATAAATCCTAATAGTCTTAGCCCGGATCTCCAGTCAAAACATGGGACATAGACATTGACTAATACAAAGATGGTTCAGTCCATAGTAAAATAAATACAGGTCTCTACGACCACAAACTCTGATACCATAGTCCCTGCTGACTAGTCTTCTATCTTTTAATCAAGGATCATCGATCATTCGATGTAATTAAGGGCTCGTGCCAGATCACGGCTTGGAATGTACAAGATCTCAGAATCTCTTGAATAAAATCCGCCTTGCAATATCTCTTTGTATCTTTTGTGAATGCTTGTGATTGTCTATGAATGTTTCCATTACTCAAAATCCCAAAGCAAAAATACACAGAAAATGTAATCATAGCATTTTCAGTTCTAACAAACTGGCGATTCTGTGGGGATCGAACCCAGAATCTCTGGTTAGCTCTGAGTATAGAAACCCTCTAAGATTAATCATTCGTAAACACGAATGTGTACGTAGGAGATCTATCGCGAGGCATAACGTTTCGACGCCCTCAGGCGCTAAACTGGCGACTCTCAACGGGAATGTTCTTCCCTTCATCTTTAAGGTAATAGACGGTAAATCAAAGATTTTCAAACCCACAAACTTCCATAACTACACGTATTTGTCTTCTTCTTACTTATTTCTGTTAGCTTATGTACCGTGATCTAATGGGTTCATGCTCCCGGCCTCATTTATGAACTGTTCTAATGATTTTCTGACAGCGTAGAATTAGCAAGATACCACTACAGATACAAGAGATGGCATACTAGATCACAAGTTCGTGCATCTTCCTCGCCGATGGGGGTTTCACTTTCCCCCGTTTCACTGCTACTACGACAGCCAGCCCAAACTCAGAATGGCAGTTGGTTGAGACCCCAAGACAGAAGAAAGAACAGAAGAAAGAGGCCATCATAGCTGCACACAAGAGGGCGAATATTACAAAATCTCGCTCTGTCATAAGGAAACAGTGGCAACCAAAATAGGGACAGAAGACACCTATCAACAGTCTGATCATATCAACTAAGCCCGTAGTGCCTGCGATGACAGTCGAACAGTTCCCGCCATTGTCCAAGACCGCTCGCACCTCACAGAAACCTACTAGGCCCGCGCATGTAAAGAAATCCAAGCCCACGACAGTCTTTGAAGTAAGGCAGAGGCTGGCTCAGAAGATCCCGTCAGTGCAAGTGGTAATGGTCTAGGTGGCCGAAGAAGAAGAAGGACCGTATGAAGCAGAAGAACTACCTCCATTCCAAGATCAGATCGACAGATTGGTTGAAGCTAATCGTGAGACAAACGATCGGATGAGGGCTATTCAAGAAGTCTTGACCACTCTGATAGCCCAGAATGCCATTAGAAGTATTGCGCCACTCACTCACCAGTCAGCAGAGGAATCCCAAGGGGCAGCAGAAGGTCCGGCTGAGCCTGAACCACCCGTCCAACTCAGGGTCGCGCCAATAGAATGCGCACTGCTTTCCACATCGCACATGTCACGAGAAGAGTTATCCCAGATGATAGCCCACTTGATGCAATAAGAGAAGGAGAAAGAGAGGAGAAGCAGCTATAAATATCGGGTCCCGTACCCACCAGAGGTAGAAAAGCTACCATTCCCGACAAATTTCAGATCCTCGGACTTTGGAAGGTTCGACGGCAGAGGATCGCCAGAAGAATATATCACCCACTTCTTGACTACATTAGGCAATTGGTCTATAGTCCCGCAGTATTGCATACGGTTATTCGGATCGACCCTGACAGGGAAAGCCTTCCAGCGGTACATGTCATTACCAACCAGCTCTATAACAACATAGGAGCAAATGCAGGACACCTTCATCTCAAAATTCTTTGCGACAGAGAGGGAGATTTCATTAACAGACCTAACATTGGTCAGACAGAGAAACGGTGAGCCGGTTGAGAAGTTCATCGACCGATGGGAGACCAGTGGACGCTCTCCTTTTCGCACTCCCGACCCTCCCTTTCAAAAAAGGGTGTGCACGAATCACCGTTGTGCCACTGGCTCGCCTCATTCTCGAGAACTTTTTTTTCTCGGTTGTCATGTTAAACTGGATATGTTTGGATGAGTTCGTATAAGACCAGAGTCGCCACTAGCCAGTTACTTCGAATCTATAGTTGGGTAGATCCTGTAGAAACGTTAGAGAAGAGAATCTGAAGATTCCTTCCTCTAAAATGACTCCTTTTGATCTGCGGTTAGAGATTTGAGGTAAGGGATCACGGTTACAGGGTAAGAAGGTGTTAAGTATCCACTCTGCCCGTACCAAAGTACGGTCTCTACTTCACAAAATCGAATTGATACTTGAAAGTCTGATTAAATCCTCATACACTCTCATGGATGATATGATGCATGAATGTAAGTCTGAACAGTAAGAGTTTTTTATGGGCAGGTTTCCATTAACAGGCAAGCCCAGAGTATACACTCAAATTAACAAGTGCTTTATGCAAGTTGCATGCTGTGTATTTGATTAATCAAAGTGTTTGCAGTGATATGATAAGCAGGGGGGTTGGAAGAATAGTAAGTGTTGCACTTATGCTAGATGCGAATGAGATGATGCTAATAAAAGAGTAGCTGGATGGATTGAGGTGTCGCAAAGGTTTGCTTCGAGTGGCTAAGATTGGGACTTAGGTAGCTTGGAAGACTTGGACCAGGGCTAGACTCTTCTCACTTGAGCTCTCCTTGGTGGAGGAATGGACTAAAAAAGGGGGTGGAGATGGACTTGGAGCTCTCGAGTTGGAAAGATGAGAAGTTGATTTTTTCCTGATGCTAAAACAAGAGAGGAGGGGGCTATTTATAGCTGTAAGCAGTGGCAGCTTGTGTAAATATGCTTGGGCGGCCCCCTGGGGGCCGCCTGTATTGACGTGTTGCTCTAGCTTCAGAGTGTACGACCCCCGAACTTGAAGTAGAAAAGTCTGAGGTTCGAGGTTCGGAGCTACTCCGAAGCTGTGGCCCAGAACCAGGTGAGTTAACTGGGTTTGAAAGATGGATTGACACGGTGAGTTGACTGGGTGCAGGGGCTGGACTGACCCGGTGAGTTAACTTGGTGATTTGACTCAGCGGGTTGACTCACCAAGTTTGACTTTTTGGGATTTTTTACTGGTTTTTCTTATGGGGGGTTTTCAGGCTGATGTTTAGGGGTGAGTTGACTGGGTTCAGGCTTGAGCTGGGCTATGGATTGGGGCTTACAAGGGTGAGTTTGGCTAGGTTTGGACATGGGATTTAGGCTTATGGATCTCCATTCATTCAGCTATCTCCACCAACATTGTAGCTGAAGGTGGGGTGTCTACAGATGCCCCTCTTTGGTAGAGGTTGCGTGCAACCAAATGTCAAAGCGAGTGGACACCCCACTTCTGACCCGGTCATTCATAAATCGCGGTCTGGAATCTTTTCTTGCCTTTGTATCTGAGTCAGTTGATTGTCTTGAAATTGATAACTCGCACATACCGCGGGAGTTTGGAGAAAACGTTGCAATTGTCCCTACATGAGCTGCAACCTAGGTACCCAATCTCAACCTTTCCGTTTTCGATTGGTACTAACATAAGAAAGGTACAGTAGAGCCTCTACGTCCATCATAGTCTTACAGGTTACCGACCCTGTGATTGAGTGTTCGTTTCTTTCCCGGATCACTCCAGGAGTACTTGTTTCGCTTGACTATCAAAGTGGTTAGCTGCCCTGCGTCCATATAGTCTTACGGGAGATCCATTACACTGACTTGGACTTAGTCAAGGTACTTCAGGCATCCACGCCTAGGTATGTGCGGGTGAACTCTTTTCACCCAATCTGATGGTTTTGATACTTGGGTTACAATTCATCGTTTCCACTGTTCAGACGGTTTCATTGACCGAGCCTTTTAGCTTTCATCTTTTCGTATCTTGGCATGTGGTACGACTGCACTGACATTAGAGTTCAGTTCGACCGTACTTTGAGTGCATTGGATCCGATGGTCTCTGGGGAAACCGCGAGACATCGGATCTTATTTGATTTTTACATCGGCTCCTACCCAAAGATATGGAAGATCTCTCAGTGTTTTGGAGGCAGAATGCTCTATTGGGAAAATATTTTTTGGATTTTTGAAAAGATACCCACTCTGGGGAGTGATACTCCGTGGGGTTTTAATTTACAAATAGGAATATATATATATATATATATTCCTATTTGTAAATTAAAACCCCACGGAGTATCACTCCCCAGAGTGGGTATCTTTTCAAAAATCCAAAATATATAAAATATTTTTTGTCTTTTCGAAAAGGAAATCTGGCTTGCACACGCCTCTACTAGGGATGCCTGGGGGCTTGCACACGACTTTGATTTTGAAAGCAGTAAACATGATGATTGATGTGATGGATGCTGATGCATGGGGATGCATATTTGATGATGGATACATGGTTTAGCTAATCCTCTTTCAATTCGATGATTTTACTTTCGATGGGGATGCGGAGAACTTTGAGCATATTGCTTGCAGGATTGTGCTTCCTTGGAGATTTTCTTTTCGATGCGGATGTTTGGTCAGCGGGTTGGTTAAGATCCTGACCCATGGTCAATCAGGTCCATCGTCCCAATATGTTGTTTCTTTGCTGATGGGGATGACTGAAGGAGGTTGTCAGTTGTAACCTCAAGATGTTCTTCTGGGAGATGGGTGTGATTGGGATGGCGTTTGGTTGCCAATTTTGTTCAAGATTCCAATTTGCGGGCGATCGGATCCGTCATCCCAAACTGTGAAGTGAGTGAGTGGAGTTCGAGACTCATGAAGTGTTGTGCTGGGGATAGTGATAATTTTTGTGATTTTTGCAAATATTTGATCTGAATCTTTTCCTACGTAGTCAAGATGGAGATCGGTTATTGAAAATAAAGGAAATATTTTTGTGATTTTGAAAATATTTGATCCGAGTAAAGATCGGTGTTTATTGAAAACAAGGGAAGTATTTTGTGATTTTTGAAAGATGATTTTGCAATGTTTTGGTATTTTCTGATTTTTCTGAAATGCAGGGAAATGTATGGAATTTTCATCCATTTTCAGCTTCTACTGCTGGTAAGGCACCGATCCATTTTACGTCAGCGAGCAAGACAGATCTCACACAGTTAAGTGCCGTAGTTTTACATCTTCGAATGAGGGAATTTTGAGGGTTTTCAGTCAACACACTCACAAAGTTTCATGTTCCTCATGTGCAATGCACATAGACCACGTATCATCCGACGGACTCCTTCGGCCACAAAATAAGCCACATCCTCACATTTCCCTTTGTCAATCCAGTTTGGGGTCTTATGCTGCTCACAATTCTGTGAGGGTGCGCTTCACTTCCCAACTGCCTTAATCCACTTCATGAGTTTTAGGAACAGGGAACATCCGTCAGATTCAACAGTGACTTCCAAATCAAGGTTGTCTATCACGGTGCGTTCAACATGAACAGGATCGCGGGTTTTGCCCGTCTCAGCCCTTACCTGTTTAGAAGATTCCAGACACCCGTACGATCAAGTGTCAACCATGTCCGGGACAGGTTGGGAAAGAAAGCCCCCGAGAAATTAATCACAGTGCATTTTTAGGTCTTCGAATCGCTGGCGATAGACTTACGCAGTTAAAATTGATGGTGAATTTTTTTTTGTTTTGAGAAAGTTCCAAACTTCAACTTGAGTGATCAAGATTGATACTGGTTTTTATGGAAAGCTTAAAATCTTTTTGGTATTTTTAAAATGATCTGAGTTATTAAACTTTGATCTGAGAGGTCGAGGTCGATGCCGGTTTTTTGTTGAAAGCAAGAAAAGTCCCCCGAGAAATTAATCCCAATGTAGTTTAAGGTCTTCGGACCGAAAATTATGTAAATGCTGAAAGTACATTCTTTTTGTGATTTTTTTAAAAGATTCGGATTATCGAACCTTGAACCAAGCGGTCGAGGTCGATGTCGGTTTTTGGTTGAAAGTAGGAAAAGTCTCCCGAGAAATTAATCCCAATGCAGTTTAAGGTCTTCAGACCGAAAATTATGTACAAGCTAAAAATACATTCTTTTTGTGATTTTTTTGAAAAGATCCGGACTATCGAACCTTGATCTGAGCAGTCGAGGTCGATGCCAGTTTTTGGTTGAAAGTAGGAAAAGTCCCCCGAGAAATTAATCCCAGTGTAGTTTATAGTCTTCGGACCGAAAATTATATACAAGCGAGGCTGGAAATGTGTATATATTTTTTTGTGTTTTGTTTTTTAAATCCAGGTCATCAGATCTTGATCCAAGTGGTCGAGATCGATGCCGATTTTTATTAAAAAGTCTCTCGAGATGTTGATCCCAACGTATTTTAAGGTCTTCGGACCCAAAATTTTGTACATTGGAAATCAGGGTTGGAAATTCTCGGTGTTTTCTGAAAAATGATTCAGATCATCAGGCCATGACTTTAGATGGTTGAGATCAATGTTTGACCAATTCAATTCTTTTTCCTTTCTTTTAAAAATCTCATGGAGCTTTTTCCACATCATCAAGCTAATTTCTCTCCAATTTCTCACAAGATGAGATTTTGGTGAGATTCCTTTCTTTTTCTCATTCTTCTCTTCCATCACTTTATTCTTACATGGAGGTACAAGATTCACTTGCAACTAGGGCTGGACATGAGTCGAGTCAGCTCGAGAAACTTGATTGACTCGACTCGAAAAAGCTCACCTCGGCTCGACTCGACTCAGTAGAACAAGTCAAGCCAAGCTTCATTTAGGAGCTCAAGTCAGAAATCGAGTCAAGTTCGACCATTGGATCACTCGACTCGATTCAAGCTCGACTCGGCTCGAGCTCGAGCTCGACTCGTTTCATATAAATATTTGTTATAAAAAAAATCCTAATCTTCTTATTTCTTGGTTCTCTCTCTCCCCCTCCCCCACGCATACATTGGGGTCTAAGCTTAGGACATATAAAACCCTAACATGTTGGGGGGTTTCTTAATCTTACTATTTTGTTCAGGTAAGAACATTCCTTGTTTAGAATATCTGATGGATTGAGTAATTTCAAGTACAAAACATGGTGAGCGCATAGTGGTTGTGTGTTTTACATGTTACACAAACACAGGTGCTATGGTGAGACCACACACCATACATATTTAAAAAACAGGAGCTATGGTTAGACCAAACACCATATACAGCTATTGATTACAATTTTATGAGGGAAGTGGTGCATCTGATCCATGAATCAGCTAGGCCTCATCATGAAGATGGTCCACGCAATAATTAGGACAGTCCATTCACGTGGTGAGCTATGCATGTACTATATTAATTATGGTTCATAAAATATTACTAGTGGTCTGCATTCAATGCATGTGTGACTTGGCCAAAGAAAAAACCGATCAGAGCTAAGTCATTTTAATGGTGGGGTCCCACTTGTAAAAATACTATTCTCCCCTAATATATGTGTGACTTCTTGAACTTAATGTTGTTGACTTTTAATTTGTATTTTGTAGTAAAAAATATAATAAATTGAGGTGGGGGCAAGATTGACTCGACTCGAGGTAAGCTCGCCTCGACTCGATCCACTAGCTCGCCTCGAGCTCGCCTCGAAAGTTTTAGCAAACAAGGCAAGCTCCAATGGTAAGCTCGAGGGTGAGCTCGAGCTCGAGCTCGAACTCGAGGAGAGCACAGACAAGTCAAGCCAAGCTTGGCCCACCTTAACTTGACTCGGCTCGATGTACAGCCCTACTTGCAACTACTCTTCCCAAGGGGAAGTTCTTCCCAAGGAGAGAGAGAGAGAGAGAGAGAGAGAGAGAGAGAGGGAGAGGAGTCGTTTCAACTTGATGGGAGGACGGCTGGCCCCCTGGGTGCCGCCCAAGCCTCCTCTGCCCACTAGTTTTTTCAATTGACCGGGTAATGGGGTGCCCTCCCCTTTTCTATATAACATGGGGCACCCTTGGCACTTCCAACGTGTAATCTCTCTCTCTCTCTCTCTCTCTCTCTCTCCTTTCTCACTCTCTTTCTCCAAGTTTTTCTCTTCTTTTGGTGGTCCTCTTGCTCTTCAAGTGGTGAGGCTTTGGTGGAGTTTTGGGACAGCAAGGTGGTCCTCCTTTGGTGAGTGGTGAAGGTATGGACCACTCCTTTCTTTCACTTCATTGCTTTCCTTTTCATTTTCTCTTCTCATGTTCTCTTTCTTTTCTTCATGTAGGTACTTCAAGAGAGTCAAGGTGGGCCCAAGCTTTTTGGCCTTTTCCACTTTTCCCATCTCTTCTCAAGGTGGTGCATGGAGAGGGACATTTCAAGCTTCATTGTTTTCCTTTTTTTTATATACTCCCTCCATGTGTATGTAAAGGGTAACTTTGCCATGTCCACCAAGTGTGCATGGTAAAATATCCTATTTTCTCTCATGGGAGTTGGGCCCCTTTTTACGTGTATCAAATGGGCTCAAAGTGAAGTCATGGCTCTTGGTGTATTTAATGGGCCCAATACTTCATTTTGGGCTTCCTCATGCTCTCTTTTCCTTTTCATATTTTCCTTAGATGCTTTCTCTTCTTTTTCATCTTCTTTTCAAGGTTTGGGCCCATGAGATTGGTAGGGCCCACCTCAACTTTTGGGCTCACAATGCTCACTTTGGATGGCCCCTTCTTTCTTCACATGTGTATGGACAAAAGTGACTAGCCCATTCTTCCCTTGGATCTCAAGTGAGCTAGATTTCTTAGTTGGGCCTTTATGGACAAATAGCCCAAATCTTCCGCCATTTCTTGATTATGATGTATATCCTTATACACAAAGTGTGGTGGGCTCCATGGAATTCCTCCATATAGATGGGCTTTTGGACCCTCATTGAAACTTGTGAATTTCTTTTAGTCATGTGTGCACCATTATACTTTGTGCATGTAGGATTCTTTCCCTTCATGCCTTTTCTTTGGATGGATGGAGAACTCATTAACCATGCCCTCTTGTGCTCAAATGGTCTTCTTTTTGGTAAAAAAAGTGGTGCACATATGTTGCCCAAACTTGTCCTTGCATGGACATTTCTAACTTTGATTCTTCATGTGGGCTATGTGCATCATTTTTTTTACCATTGGCTTCTTTGACTCATATGTTTGTGGGTAGACTACCATATTGTATTCTCATAGTCAAAACATTTATCAAGATGATGCACATAGGTTGCCCATGATTGACCCATGAATGGGTTCTTATGGTTCTTCAAGTGGGCTATGTGGTCCTTTTAATCCATTGAGGAGGGGCATTTGCGTTGCTCTTGGGGACCAATTTCCTTCCTACTCCCCATTTGTCCATTTACATTTGTAAAAAGATGGAAACATTTTAAATGAGGCTCATTGCTTTGATATGGAAAGTGAACTGAACCTTGGTCACACTTGGACTTTGAAAAGGGATTTTTTCATATGAAGCATGATTCTTATCCCACTTTGATCTCATGGCACTTGAGTGCATTTGTTGTCCAAAATGTGTCCTTGGATGGTGGATTTTCCTCACCTAAGGCATGGCATGCAACCCTCTTTAAAGTGGGCCTTGCTTTCTTTAATGGGCCCAACACATATCATAGGTGACACATGGATTTAGACATTGGATTTTTGCATTTGAATGTAAGTCCAAATCCATGGGCTTCCTGGATAATGATTTGGATTTTAACAGGTAAAGAATAGGAGCTTACCTTGCCAAGTTTGTAGGATTTGATGGCGGACAGCACGAGGGGGCTTAGAGTGTTTAATGAGGATGACCTTGCCTTCATTATTTGCTGCGGGGACCATATGTGTTCTTTAGCTAAGGAACACCAACCTGTTCCTTCCATAAAAGGTTGGGGCACCCGAGACCTTTGGGATAACTGGGTGGAACAACTACAACCGATGCTTGAACACGTTCTGGCCAACACTCCTTTTGCAGGCCTTCTTACATGATGTTTCCACAACAATAATGCCAACCACATGTTACTTACAGCCCTTTGTGAGAGGTGGAGGAACGAGACCCACACCTTTCAACTTCCTTATGGTGAATGGGGAATAACCCCCCTGGATATATATATGCAGATAGGTTTTCCATTCCACGGGGCAGTTGTTCCCCTGCGGGCTCTCTTGCCCCAATTACCCTCAATGACTGGATACGACTTGTGGGAGCCATCCCACCCGAGAGCGAATTTTAGAGTAGCCAAGTGAAACTGCAGTGGTTTCACAACACCTTCGCTGTTGTCATCCCTACTACCGAGCTGGAAGCCCTTCATAAAGCACGGGCTATGATTACTTACACCTTCGATTCATTCATTTTCTGTCATACGAATGAGAGGATCGATCTTAGATTTCTTCGCTTGACTGAGGATCTTCACCATTCATATAATTGGAATGGGGCAATATTAACTCGCATCTACCAGGGCTTGTAGAAGACCTCTCGGAGTAGCAGGTCTTTTACAGGTTTTTGGCCTGTCATGGAGGTATTCTCTTTGACCTCTCTTGGAGATGTTTATCTTCTTTCTTCATCTGATCATCGTGTTTGCCCTTATCCAGACCTATTTCTATTATCATTTTGCTCACTTGTCGCCGAGGATACAGGATGATGTTGAACCATCTTTGTATCATTTCATGCATTGGCGTTGGCAAAATCGTCTGCGAAATCCTCGAGTGTCTGGGGATAATTAGCGTGCTGATATAGATGGATTGACTACCGAGGACATAAGTATCTTGTTTTCTCTTATCCGTCGTGTTGTTCTGCAACTGACTGTGGTGATTTTCTTTCTTGTAGTTCGCTTGGATGCCATATGCCTGTTTTCCCCTTTACTATACTCCTTAACGCGTGGAGGCATATGATTCTTCGTGTCTCCGAATCATGCTCTTTGATGTTAAATCATTTCAATGGTATCTGGGAGAGAGATTGCTCTGACAGATCACCGGCGTGGCCCGGGTTCCTTGTTCTGCACACCCTCCGGTTGCTTAGATTTCGGCTGATGCTATGGCCGATGCTCTCAAGGGTCAGCCTGAATTTTGCTTCATGATCTCGGATCGTGACTCTGATGAGTGGTATCTGCTGTATGGACAGGGACCTCTTCTTCCTTCACTATACGTTCTAGGGGGTCGCTGGAGGTATGTTGGAGGATCAGTGACAGCTCCTCTGATAGACCTTCACCGTCGGGAGTGGGAGTAGAGGAGGGATGATGATGATTATGTTGGTGATCTGTAGCTTGCATCTCTGAGGATGTATTCAGCTTGTTGATGTATGGCCTTCTGACATTTTTAAGGCCTTTTGCTTTGCTTTTGTACCAAACTTTCTGAATGAAATGCAACCTTTGTTTTACCTTAGATTTCTTGATGATGCTCGGATGCTTTGATTTTCGATCCATTCTTTGATACTTTGTGGAAGATAGGAATCTCAATTGCATGGATGATGACTTGAACGGTTCAGATTGCTTGATTTGGCCATGTGGGCCCACTTGATGATCAGATCTTAGACTTTGACCTTCTTTTTTATGATTCATCCTTTGATCTTGTCATTTGATGGCTCATATAAGCTTTTCCACGGTTTGGATCATGATGATCTAGCCTTTGAATGGTTCAGATTGCTTGTGGGCCCCTCTTGATGAACTTTTCTTCTCTTTGACTTGGTCAAACCCATTTTGGTCGCAGTGCTTCATGATTGGACTGGCAGGGTACCTTCCAGGTGATTCAGATCAGATTTGGTCAAACTTCGAAGTCGATCGGAGCTTTAGGCGGCCCTCAGGGTGCCAACTACTGACGTGGACTGACAATCTCACCTACTAGAGGCTGTGGGGCCAATCCCACGGAGAGAGAGGGTGACCGTCAATACGGGCGGCCCACAGGGGGCCTCCCAGACCTCTCCTCATGTGCAGTCCATGTGTTCGCTCGCCTCAAGTGTAAGGCTGCGATGTAGTAATAAAACTCGGTAAGACCGAGGTCGATCCACAGGGAATTAGAAACAACTTCCAAACTATTCCAGCAACTCAGTTTTGCAAGAAAATCAGATTTAATTGGGTGATAAAACTAAACAGTAACTTAATGGAAATTCAGTGATTTAAAGTACTAAGGCATTCAAGGATCCACTTGTAGCAATCCCATGTCAATTCAGTCAATCCAAGTAGAGAACACAACTAGATTTGAAGTCTTATCTCTCATCTAGTTGGAAAATAAAGCATTCACACACATTCAATCCAAATCAAGTTGAACTTCCAAGTTCTAGTCCCATTCAATCAATGTAGAATTCAAAACCATAGCCTTCGGAGTAACAGCCATGCCTATGGACTATAGCCTGCTCAAGGATTACTATAATTCAAATCTAAACAAGCATCATATGATAATCTCAGAGAATTGCAAGGAATTCATGTCCGGAGCACATGAACTCTCATAAAACATCTCAAACTACCACTTTAAGAACTAGAATATAAAAAATCCAAACTTGAATTGAAAATTTCTTGAATTAACTTGAATCAAACATGAAATTAGCTACAAGCTTCACCTCTCAGCCTTAGCTGAGAGATTCTAGCCGAGCATTGTCATACTACAACTAGAACTCAAATAAGACAGCATAAAAACTAGAAAAACCGGAAATTGGAGGGTTGCTGACCCTCCACGACAACTTCCGTCCGTTCCCACGACCTTCCTTGGCTTCTATGATGACCTAGGAAGAGCCCCTAGGTGTCCTTTTATAGTGTGGAAGCCCCTTGCGTCGGAAACATCCAGAAATTGCGCAAGGTTACGCACTGCGCAGAAAAAATCGGAGCTTCACGGACAAGCTCTGTTACGCTGACGACCGGTCGCACGACCGGTCTAAGCTCATGAACGACCGGTCGTACGACCGGTCTTAAAACCTTAAAAACAGTCCATTGAGTTTTGTGTTTCTGGACTACCCTCGACCTTTCTGGCGACCGGTCTAAGAAGAAGAAATAGTCCAAAATTTACACTGTAGACCTGTCTTGCGACCGGTCGTGGACCGGTCGTGAGACCGGTCGCAGGTCTAAGGCAAAAATTTCAGATTCTCTTCTCTTTCTTTCTTGCTTCTTTCTTCCACCTTTTGGCACTTGTTCTATTGATCCTCAATGCATATAAAGTGACTCTTTTAACCATGAATTGGTGACATCTCCCTCTCATTCCTACAATCACAAAAACATGTATTAGATTAGTCTTTAAACATGAAAATCATGCTTATAATGTGATGTAATGGGTCGGCAAATGTATAAATTGGAGGCTCAACACCATGCGGGTTCTGGTTTGGACATTCCACTCTGCCCCCTATTGTTGTCTCCTTGATTCCTTGCGTATGAGGTTTGATTCCAGCCATGAATCCCTCTTTTGTCTTCACTTTTCTTCTCTTTTTGTCTTCTTCTCACTTTGTCCTCTCTCAATCTATGGATGGTGGAGATTTAGGGGCTATGGGGGCTGACCATGATGGGTCCCTCACTTCAGATTTTCAATGGAGCTTTAATGGAGGGGAGAGGCTTTTAATAGAGGGGTTAGATGGAGGTTTAAATGGGGCCATTGATGGGTTTTAAGAATGGTGGTTGATGGAGCTTTTAATGGCTCCATTAATGGTGGGATGGCTGAAAATTCTGATTTGAATGGGGCATTGACCATGGTAGGATTTGATAGTATGAATGAGATGGGAAGATGGGTCATAGGTGAGGCTATGCACCCCTTAAGTGTGGGCTGCATGGATGATGTGATTGATGGTGATGATGGGGTTATGATGGACATAGATGGGTTAATCTCATGTTTAAATGGTATGGATGGTTCAGATGGTACCTTTGACGGCTTGGATGCTCTTGATGACGGCCAAGATGCCTGGTACACTTGTTTGGGGGGACTTGATGTGATCATTGATGGTGTCCCCTTAATGATGGACGATGTGAATGTCCCGATGATTCCTTTGACTGGATAGAGTGACGGTTGGATTCCTGATTTTATGTTGGAGAGGACCGCAAGTCCAGATCTGACCGTAGATTCTTCGATCGGGGTCGTCGAGGCCCTTCTTGATGGCTTAGATGCATTTTTCAGTGGTCAGATTAGTCAGGATGCCACGATGTGTGGCTTGATCTTTACTGATAGCCTTCTTGAAAGAGAGTACCGACCTTCTCCTGATCATCGACCCTTTATGCATTCGGTTCACGAGGTGGGCGAGTCTTCTCATGCCGCTGAGGTCGTGACAGTTTCAGATAGCGATGTGACTATATCAGACATAGCCGCTACTGGGGATAGGTTAGGGGTTGTTGAGTTCGCAGGGGTTCCATCTTTCCTTCTCCTTCACCCGTTGATCTTTCGATCCTTGATGAGCTGTCAGTGATTCTTGGGCCTTTTGTTCTGGAGGGGATTCCTGTGGGGACTTGCCAGTTGCTTCCTCGTCCTTCTTGTTCGTCACGACTGCTTACTTGGCTTGACAGATTGTCAGCTTATGAGATTCGAGAGTTGGAGTCCTATGGCTTTGGCGGTCTGATTCATATGGCTAGGGTTAACATTGATTGGAGGATGCTCGGGGCCGCACTGGTGGACTGGATCCCTTCGTTGAACTTGTTTGCGTTCAACGATATGGAGATGGGACCTTCTTTAGAGGAGCTCGAGCGCTTGACAGGTCTTCCTTGGGATTATGCTCAGTATTTCTCGCCAAAGACTTTGCCGAAGACTGCTACTCCGCAGAACTGGTTTGGGATTTTATATCTTATTCAGCCTGCAGCTGATGGTCAGGATGCTATGGTCTTTTCTTTAGACTCGCCATATGATCTTTTCTCAGGCCCTCGGATTGTGGCAGGGTCCCTACTTTCTCGGAATGCGCTGATGTTCTGTTTGATAGCTGAGGTGTTATTCTTAGGATGGCGCAGATCTCAGACTCCTTTGCTATTCGAGGTGATGGGCCGAGTTGTTTGACGGCAGGGGATCATTTCTCTTGTCCTGGTTGAGCTGTTTAATGGGCTGACTGACTGTGCCCTAGGCCGCACCCGTGTCCTTCCCGGCTGTTGTGTATTTCTCCAAGTATCCATTTTTGTACTTTCTTTTTCTTTTCTTATCTTCTGGGAACTGCTTTGCTTTAGCTAAATCTCTTTACTTTCTCACAATCAGATCTGGCTATGGGAGCATCTTTTGCTGACTGTTCTTGTATCATTTCCCGGTATTTGTCGCCCTGATCTCATGCGTCATATTATGGAGTTTCTTCCGCATACATCCAGGATGAGCGAGCCCATGTATCGCAGGATGTTTGCTGAGTTGCGTGACTGGAATGTTTGTTGGGAGTCATCTTGGCTTTCACTTCATCTAGTACTTTGTGATGCTCATCGCCTTCCTCTGATGCTGGTAGGCTTTCGCTCTTACTTTTCTTATCACCCTATCCGGTTCCTGCGGCAGTTCGGGTTTAAGTAGGATGTTCTTCCTTTTGCTTTCTCGGGTATTGGGCGTCGATCTCTTCCGGCCAGATCATCCGACTTTAGGACTCAGGTTGATGGGTCTTGAGCGAGTCACCTGACTGCTGATTTGCTTGGTTTTGAGCCGCGGACTTTTCTGATGGCAACTGCCCCATACCAGCATTGGGTTGTTGAGAAGTATCTGTATCGGCGCATTCCTTGTTGGCACCTGACCGCTAATGAGGATGAGCAATATGTTCTTGGGGATGGCGGTTCTTCATCTGGTTCATAAGAGCCCTTTGAGGAGCGCCCATTTATCTATCCCGGCTTCCTCTTGGCCACTCATGGCCACTTGTTGTCTGAGATTTCTGCACTCTGGTATCATTGTGAGATGATGTCGAGGAGATTGGCCGCTGATCAAAGGTTGTCTGATGAAGAGACAACGATCCGTAGCCTTGAGCGAGATGAGGTGCATTACCTGCGCATGAAGGTGAGCAGGTTGAGAGCAAGGTTATTTCATTATGAGTCAGAAGACTTACCTGACATGGCCGTGGAGGAAGGCAGAGATTGATTTTTTACTTTTTAGGACTGTGTTGGCCGTCTGTACGTCTCTTTTTGCATAGTACATGACCGGTGATGATGCACATTTTTTTATTTTTGAAAGAAATGATATAAAATATGTAAAAGAAATACAATGCATTAATGGAAAGAAAAAAACTTTTTGAGAACTTATTATGCTATGAGTTGTCTTGTGAGTGTGTGTCTGGATTTGTGCCGAGACATAGGAATCAGAACTGAGGCTCGGCCAATGCTTTGACCAATGTCTCGAGATTTACTTGCGTGAGATCCCTTTGGTTCCTTAGAGGTGTAAGCAATGAAAATTGTTAATTCCAGAGAGTTTTGTCAGAGTTTGTAGAGTTCTTTGTTCCTAAATGTACTTCTTCTTGTTCTTGAACTGCAACTGCTTGAGCTGATCTAGACCGTCTGGTTTCTTGGTACCTGCACTTTTTATTTTTTATTTTTCTATTCGAGCCATTTTTGCTTGCAGCGCTCTTTCAAATTTTCACCACAGTCGGCTTTTTTCGTCATTTTTGCCTGTGGCGCCCTTTTGGGTTTTCACCATGTCTCGGGTATTTGATATTGCCTTCCCCTTGACAGCTATGTTGTTTTTACCCTTAGCACCCTTTCGGGTTTTCACCAAGTCCATTGTATGCCCATTGTTTTTACTCGGAGCGCCCTTTCGGATTTTCACTCTGCCCTCTTTGTTTAGGCACACATAAATCGGTTAGAGGTCGGGAATCCATCGTTGTCGGTGGATGGTAGCCTTTCGGCCCTTATCCTGAGTTACAATGATAGAGCTGTTGGTCTTAGCCATAGACCCTTCTGAGATGGATGGATGGGTGACTATGTTTCCTTTCGGGTTGATTTTT
Organism: Liriodendron chinense; assembly: GCA_003013855.2. Lineage (NCBI taxonomy): Eukaryota > Viridiplantae > Streptophyta > Magnoliopsida > Magnoliales > Magnoliaceae > Liriodendron > Liriodendron chinense. The sequence continues at coordinate 2,767,906 of ML058330.1, read as the reverse complement.
CTTGGGTGTTTTGTTTTTTGCTTCTTATTTTCTTTCTTTTTTGTTCTTTTCTTTGTATTCTTTTTTTTTATATATCTTTTTCTTCTCTCTTTTTCTTTTGAATCCCTTTATTTAAAACACTTATTGGTGGACGGAAATGATTTCTCAGAAGTTTTAGCTTCGACTCTTTGACTTCAGCTCTACTAATGTAACTCTTGATAAGGTCAGAATGACTTACCCGTGAAAGAACTTCACTTTGTCGGCGTTGATTAGCTCAGGAAGATCCACCCCTCTCATACTGGTGAGTCTGAGGGCTCCTCCAGGAAGTACTTCTCTGATGATCAGTGGTCCATCCCATGATGGTTTGAACTTTCCTCTAGGATCCGGATGGTGTGATGGTAGGATCTTCTTCATGACCATGTCGCCCACCTTGAAATTTCTCTTTTGGACTCTCTTGTTGTAAGCCCAAGTGATCCTTTTTTTATAACACTGGGAATGACTTAGCGCACGCATGCGCTTCTTATCTGCTAGCTGTAACTGATCGAATCTGGCCCGTTGTCATTCTCCTTCTTCAATTCCGCTTTCCAGTAACACCCGTAGTGACGGTATTTCCACCTCGACCGGTAAAACTACTTTCATTTTGGAAGTAAGCTCAAAAGGAGTAATGCTTGTAGCAGACCGTACAGACGTTCGATAGGCTCAAAGTGCATATGGGAACACATCTGACCAATCTCAATAAGTCACGACCATCTTCTCGAGTATCCTGACGATTGTCTTGTTTGCGACTTCTACCCCATCATTCATCTGAGGACGGTAAGGGCTCAATCGATGACGTTAAATCTTGAACTTGCTGAGGAAGTCATCCATCTTCTTGTTGACGAACAGGGTCCCATTATCTGTGATGATAGCATTATGGATTCCATACCGGCATATGATACTATTCTTCATGAATTTGATCACCTGGGATGCTGCAATCGTGGTACAGGAGGCTGCTTCTACCCACTTGGTGAAGTAGTCGATTGCCACAAGTTATACTCATGACCGTTGATGCTTTGGGACTAATCTTCCTAATGATGTCGAGTCCCCACATAGAGAAGGTCCAGGGAGTTGTCAGGTTGTACAGTTCTTAGGAGGGGAGATGAATTTGATTCTCATGTTCCTGACACTTGAAGCATTTTCTGACGTGCTGGCAGCAATCTGTCTCCATGGTGAGCCAATAATAACCGAGTCGTAGGATCTTCTTTGGCATCATGTGCCCATTCATGCGTGGGCCACAGATTCCTTCGTATATTTCTTTCATGATCTTTGCAGCTTCTGTTTCGTTAATGCATCAAAGGAGGACTTGATTATAGGATTGCTTGTAAAGAACTTCACCACTGATAGTGAACTGGCCGACCAAACGCTGGATGGTTCGGCGATTTGTTACTGTTGTTGCCTCTGGATATTCCTGGGTTTCGAGATATTGCTTGATGTCGGCATACCAGGGTGTGTCAGGGGCAGCTTCAGCTTCTTCTATTTGCAAGCAAAAAGCAGGTTCATCTTGAGTTTCGACTGTGAGCTCCCATTCTGAAGCTCCTTTCAGGATCTCGAGCATTGATGCAAGTGTAGCGAGAGCATCTGCAAACTGATTCTTGGCCCTGGGCATGTATGAGAAGGTGATTTCTTTGAATTCTTCGACCAGATTTTCAAGGTACACATGATATGGTATCAACTTCTTGTCCTGGGTTTTCCATTCGTCATTGATCTGATTGATGATAAGCTGTGAGTCTTCAAATACTCGTAGCTTTTTTACGCCCAAGATTATGGCTTCCCTTAGACCAGCGATGCATGTTTCATACTCTGCCAGGTTGTTGGTGCACTCGAATGCTATGCGCCTTGAGATAGGAATAGGGACATTGTTTGGAGAGTAAAGGATTGCTCCGATACCACTTCCTTTAAAATTTGCTGTGCCGTCGAAGAATAACGTCCACTCATCTTTGTTCTTCTTTTTTTCACCTTCGATGAGCAAGAGATCTTCATCAGGGAAGAATGTCTCGAGCTGTTGATAATCTAGGAGAGAGTGAGCGGCAAGATGATCGGTGAAGGCCTGCCCCTTGATTGCCTTCTGAGTGACATAGGTGATGTTGAATTCAGACAGGAGTGCTGTCATTTAGTTATCCTTCCAGTGAGTGCTGATTTCTCGAACAGGTATTTGAGCGGATCCATGTGAGCGAGGAGGAGAATAAGGAACGCAATCATGTATTGGCGGAATCGCTGAGTTCATAGTTGTCTAGACTAGGGCGAAGGCAAGTCTTCTCGATCGGGGAATACCTGGTCTCATAGTTGGTGAACTTTTAGCTCAACTAGTATATTGATTGTTCCTTCTTCCCGGTCTTGTCATGCTGGCCGAGAACACAGCCAATGGCTTCTGCTGCTACCGAGATGTATAACAATAGTGGTTGTCCATGAGTGGACGGCACTAGAACTGGAGGATTCATGAGATACTTCTTGATGCGGTCGAAGGTGACTTGGCAATTGTCATTCCATTCTTTTGGAACGTTCTTTCGAAGGAGCTTGAATATGGGTTCACAGATAGGCGTGAGCTGTGTGATGAAGCTACTGATGTATTGAATTCTACCAAGGAAACCACGAATTTCTTTCTCCATTTTAGGAGGGGGCATCTCGATGATTGCTCTGGTTTTAGTTTTGTCGACCCCGATGCCATCATCGCTCACATAAAGCCAAGGAGTTTGCCTCCCGTTGCACCGAAGACACCTTTTTGAGGGTTGAGACGGAGCTTATACTTTTCTAATCTGTTGAATAACTTCTTTAGATCTTCAAAATGTCCTTCAACTGTGCGAGATTTGACGATCATATTGTCCACATATACTTCAAGCTCTTTGCTCATCATATCGTGGAATAATGCTGTCATTGCTCCCTGATATGTTGCTCCTGCGTTCTTCAGACAGAACGGCATTACCCTGTAACAGAAGGTTCCCCAGGGAGTGATAAATGATGCCTTCTCGCGATCTTCGATGGCCATCTTGATCTGATTGTAACCTGAGAATTCGTTCATGAATGAGAAGATCTTGTACCCTACAGTGTCGTCGACCAGAGTGTCGATATGTGGCAAAGGGAAGTCATCTTTAAGACTGGCTTTGTTGAGATCTCGGAAGTCGATGCACATTCGAACCTTGCCATCCTTCTTTGGTATCGGTACGATGTTGGCGAGCCATTCAGGGTAGTTGGAGACTACCAAGAATCCCGCATTGTATTGCTTGATGACTTCATCTCGAACTTTCAGAGTCCATTCTGGCTTCATTCTTCAAAGTTTCTGCTTCACTGGCTTCATATCTGGCTTAGTTGGCAGATGGTGTACGACAAGCTCTTCATTGAGCCCCGGCATGTCTTCATATAAGAACGCGAAGTTGGACAATCTTAGAGCCAGGAACACTATCATTCTTTACTTCCTCTCTGGTGGCAGCGATTTTCCAATGCGTACTTCCCTAGGGATCTCAGGTGTCCCCAAGTTTACTATCTTAAAATCATCAGCTACAACATTGGCTTTAGATTCAAAATTTTTGAGGAGATCCTCTAGTTCGGGAGCTGGGTCATCATCTTCCTCATTCCGAGCTTTATCTAAACCCATGAGCTCGAAGTCTAATTCGATGTTAAAATCATGTGATTCGACTTCAAACTCATGCGACTCTTTAGACGAACTTGGCACATTATTGAATGCAGGAAAAGAAATGTTTTTTTTTTGTTTTTGAGAATTTTTCAAAATTGAAATGCTAGATGTTTTTAACTTTTGAAAGTTTTTTATTTTTTTGGATTTTTAAAATTCACGGGACCTTGAACAAGTGGGCATTGTAGACCATGATTGATCCCAACTTGTCCCAGAGTACCGCTCGCTGCTTAAACCAGCATTTTTTTTAAAGCCAGAGCCCTCAAATGACTCTCTGGCTGATTCAGAAGTTAAGGGAACAGATGACCATTCAGGACCCCACACTCCTTCCCTTGAAGAGGTGGGAGATGATTTAGGCGAAGAATCACAGTCTAGCCCAATGACCATGATTTCTCGCTGGTTGGGTTCAAGATCTGAGTCATACTCAGTCCCTCCCAGATCACTTACCTCGCATTGTAGTTCGTCTAGTTCCATAGCGAAACACAAGTTCAGAATCTGAACATTGGATCAATCCAGGGCTGGCCATTTCCCTTTCTTGGTCCAATGGATGGGCTGCTTCTGCCCCTGGCTGATGGTTGATGATTTTGATTCCACAAAGATGGTCGGGTCTTGCCCCTTGTTGATTGATGCTGAGATGGGCAACTTGTACCCCTGGTTGGCTGAAATTGAAGTGGACAGGTTGTGTCCCTGGTTGAGAGCAGGTATCAGAGTACCTTGGTTCTAAAACTGTTGTATTTATTTTTCTTCTTTGTCTTCATCTTCTCCTTCTTCTTCTGGAGGCTTAGATGGTTCGAGAATCCAGTCTCATCGAATGGGGGGCCATATGGCTCAAGCTAGGCCCATCGAGAGGCCTTCGTGTAGTGCAGTTGGTTAATTTCTTCTTGGATCTTTGCAAGGCTCTCCTAACCTGATGAATTGAATCTGTGGACACCGACATTTCTTTTTTCTTTTGTCCATGATGACTGACCTGCACCCGAGTCCCCATTTGCCTTGATTATATACCAGCGGCATCTTTCTGAATTTGAACTGATTCTTCATCTGATACTTGAGGCTCAGATGTTCTGCTGGTGAAAAGAAACGATCCACACTTATCGGTTTTAGATTGGTGATAGCGTTCACAGTCTCGAATTTGAAACTATGAAATGGGACGTCTTCTTTAGAGTGTTGGATGTCGATGACAAGGATATCTGGTTCGGTGGCAGCAACATTGGAAGGAATGATGAGCTCCTTCTCTACATGGACAGAGATCACTTGATTTCCACATATATACTTCACCCGTTGATGCAAAGTTGATGTCACAGCTCCAACCTTATGTAGCCAAGGTCGTCCGATCAACATGTTGAAAGAGGCTGATATATCTAGAATTTGAAATGTGATGGTGGAGATTTCTGGACCTATCTATACCTCTATGTCGACTTCTCCTTCCACTGATCGGCGGGTGTTGTCTAATGCTCTGACGTACATGGTACTGAGTCGGAATGAGGAGGGATTGATTCCCAGGCGTTCCGCAGTCTTGAGCGGGCAAGCATTTAAGCTTGAGCTGTTATCGATAAGGACCAGCGGGACACAAAGGTCTTTATATCGTAAGGCTATATTGAGGAATTGCCCATGGTCGCACCCTTTTGGTGACAACTCATTATCAGTGAAGGTGATGGTGTGCGGAGCGAGGAGCTGTCCGATCATCAGTGCTATCATTTCAGGTGCTGTATCAGAGGAGACATGGGCATCGCTCAAGGTTTTGGTGAACATTTCTCGCTGTATGCGAGATGTACAGAGTAGCTCCCATACCGAGATTTGGACAGGGATTGACTTGAGCTGAGTTGCCACATCATATGCAGCTTCGTTTTTATTACCGAGGCCCGAGAGAGCGCTTTTGAAATCTCCTTTGTTCTGATTATCTCTTCGGATGCAACCCCCATTGGGATTCATGTTTCTTACCTCTACACATTCTGGATAGTGCCATGGGACTTCTTTATAATTTTCTTCTCCTTTGCTTTTTAGGACCACTAGTTCTTGCAACGGTGCTGGTGTGGGTACCAGATCTTCCTCATATGGAGCTTTTGCCTTGAGGACTACATTGTTACCTGTGCTGAAGGGATAATATCAAGGTTTGTCTTCATAGATCACATAAGGTCGTGGTCTTGGCTTGACTGTTCTTAAAGCAGGAGGTTCCCATGGAAAGAACACTGGTCCTCTTGATATGGCGAGGGGTTTCTCTGTTTAGCCCAACTGTTGTAGTGTAATTGACAAGCCTCCAAGACGTCTTTGTGGCTTGGGGACAGAACTTGCCCCTTGCAATATGACTGGCTTGACTGAAGGAGCCCCTTCCAAGACAATGGTTTCTTGCTCCTGATAAGTATAATCCCTCCATTACGGATTGGATTGTTCCTGAGTTGAAATTGTCCCTTGCAAAATGACAGGTTCGTATGCGGGCTTGATGTATGACTTTACGCCTTCCAGGATGACCGGCTCCCAATATAAATGGTTGTAAGGTGCCCCTTGCAAGGGAACAAGCCCTTGAACAACTGGTGTATCATATGGAGGTGCTCCTTCGAGTACTAACGGCTCGGAGATTGAAGGAGGAAAGAGGTTTGCCCCTTGCAAGATCGAAGGAGAATGTGTTGCCCCATAAGTGTAAGCATGAATGGACTGGATAGTGGAGAAAAAGTGATCGAGACACTCTCCTTCTTCTATGCTGTTGACAGCAGGGCCACGAGACAAACTAGGGTCCATCGGATGCTGAGGCAGAAGATTCCGAAGGATGTTGGTAGGAGCTGCTAGAGGAGTTCCAGGGACCGAGATGACAATCTTGCGGTCGTCAATCAGATTTTGTATGGCATTCTTCAGAGTCATGCATCGATCAGTGGTGTGGCCATGCCCTTGATGGTAGGCATAATATTCATCTTCTCGGTAGTTTGGAGGCAGAGAGGATTTAGAGGAGGCCTGGGTGCCATTAGAGTGAGTAACTATTTTTGTACCAGCATAGTCATGACTTGACTGAGTGGCTGAGTGAGAAGAGTGAATTTCTTAAACTCCCTGTAATTCTGCCTATTCTGATATGAGTATTGGCCGTTCCCCCTGAACTGCTGCTATTGTCGAGGTGGTTGTGACTGTGGTTAAGGATTTGGTTGTGGTAGGGGTGGCTGTGGCTGATACCTCTAAGGTTGATGTTGAGCCTGATTCTGCTGATATGGTTGACGTCCCTGTGGGGGAGCATATTGGTTGCCCTGAGCAGTGGCGATGATGTTGTTTACCTCTGTTGGGCGAGGAGGAGAACTGTTGCGGTTTCCATTCCCGTATCCAATAGGTCGTCCCTCCACTCTGTTTCGTTTGACTGGAGTGGCCTGGTGAGGCCATGGGGAGATTGTCCCTGCGAGGATTCCTGCGTCGACTTGCTCTCCAGCACGAATCAACTGTGAGAAATTCACATATGGATGTGAGATGAGATATCCAGATATCCCAAGATATGTTGAATGAACAATCATGGAGATTTGTCCTTCGTCGTCGATAGGTGTCCGCATTCTAGCTATCATAGCTCGCCAACGTCCCACATAAGCTGATAAAGTTTCGTCACTCCTTTGCCTGAGAGCCGCGAGGTCATCTCTCCTGGGTGCCATGTTGAGATTGTATGTGAATCTGTCGACAAAAGCTTGGGAGAGTTGCTCCCAAGTCCAAATGCGATGGCAATCCAATGATGTGTACCAGTCTAGGGCATCGCCCTTCAGAGATTTTTGGAACAAGCGAATGAGGGCTCCTTCATTTCCTAAGATTGCACTCAGCTCTCCTCAGAAAGCCTTGAGATGTGCTATGGGACAACCGCTGCCGTCGTATCTTTTAAATTTTGGGACCTCAAAGTTTTGAGGTATCTGAGCATCTAGAAATGGACATAAGTCTCTGAACTTGGTCGAGGGTAGATCAATTCCCTGTTGTCGTTGTAGTTGATTTTGTAAGATCTGGAACTGCTCCCGCAACTCATCCATTCCTGCATGATCTACTCGAGCAATTGGTGCCTCTCGAAGTAAGGCATGTTCTTCTTCGGCATAGTGGTCGATATCTTCGACCCTATGGGCTTGCTGAATAGCAACCATGGGTTGCTGAACTTGATTCGATGATTGAGCTAGATTCTGACGAACTTGTGCTTAAAATGACTGTAATTGAGCTGGAGACTGTACTGAAGGTTGAACTGGAACTTGCTGTAAATTAATTGGAGATTACTGGATCGAAGATTGCTGAAAATTAACTGGAGCTTGCTGAATTGAAGATTGATGAAAATTAACCGGAATCTCATCGGCGTGGATGTACTGGAATTGAAAAGTGATCCGTTTGTAGGAGGCTGAGATGTTGGGAAGTGACCCCCTTGTTGGGTATTCGCCACTGTCCGCTGATTGATGTGGGCTTGATACTGACCCCCATTGTGGGCATTTGCCAGTGCTGTTCCTGCTGCTGGAAATTGAATTGAAATCCCATCGGCGGGGATGTGTTGAAATTGAATAAAGGTCCCATCGGTGGGGACATGCTAAGAAAGAAAAGGGGTCCCATCAACAGGGACGTGCTGGAATCTACTGAGATTGTTGCTTGTAAGATTGACTGGAAGTTGACTAGAAGTCCCTGCGAAGGGAATGCTCTGAGACGGTCTTGTCGTCGCAGGAAGGTATTGAGGAGGATGCCCCATAGTGACGGGCTGAGATGGCTATTGTCGGTAGTCTTGGGTAGACTCCGATGGTTGTGCTTGATTTGAACTGGAGGCTGGAGGGACTTGGCATGGCTGCTGAGATTGCTGAACTGGGCCAACTTGATTGTTGACTGCTGCGGTAGGTTGTGCTTGCATGAATTGCAAGAGCATTTCTTGCATTGCTCTCATTCCTTGTGCCAATTCTTGCATGATTAGCGTATTCTCAATTGGTTGTTGCGCTGGAGCTTACGCTTTGGCCTTGTCGAGGGCAGGGAAGAGGTGAGCTTCCTCTTCGTGGTCGAACATGGATTGCTGAGCTCGAGTGCGGATTATGCTGTGGAAGGGAAGTTGTTTCTGAAGACGTTGAGCCCGAGGAGGCGCAATGGTGAGGAATATGCTCTACTCTTTTTTTGGGTTTTGGGATTTTCTTTTTTCTTTTTTGATGGAATGCTATGCAAATGAGCCTAAGATTCCTTCCTCTAAAATGACTCATTTTGATCTGCAGTCAGAGATTCAAGGTAAGGGATCACGATTAAGGGTGGGAAGGTGTTAAACACCCACTCTACCTATACCGAAGTGCGGTCTCTACTTCACAGAATCGAACTAATACTTGAAAGTCTGATTTAATCCTTGTACACTCTCATGGATGATATGATGCATGAATGTAGGTCTGAACAGTAAGAGTTTCTGATGGGCAGGTTTCTATTAACAGACAAGCCCAGAACATATGCACGAACTGACAGGTGCTTTATGCGGGATGCATTCTGTGTATTTGATTAATCAAAGTGTTTGCAGTGATATGATAAGCAGGGGCATTGGAAGAATAGTAAGTGTTGCACTTATGCTAGATGCGAATGAGGTGATGTTAATAAAAGAGTAGCTGGATGGACGGAGGTGTCACAAGAGTTTGCTTCGAGTGGCTAAGATTGGGACTTAGGTAGCTTGGGAGACTTGGACCAGGGTCAGGCTGGGCTAGACTAGGGCTAGGCTCTTCTCACACAGGCTCTCCTTGGTGGAGGAATGGACTAAAAAAGGGGTTGGAGATGGACTCGGAGTTCTCGGGTTGGAAAAATGAGAAGTGGATTTTTTCTCGATGCTAAAACAAGAGAGGAGGGGGTACTTATAGCTACGAGTAGCGGCAGCTTGTGTAAATAAGCTTGAGCGGCCCCCTGAGGGCCACTCGTACGGACGCGCTGCTCCAGCTTCGGAGTGTACGGCCCCCGAACCTGAAGCAGAAAAGTCTAAGGTTCGAGGTTCGGAGCTACTCCGAAGCTGTGGTCCGGAACCAGGTGAGTTGAATGGGTTTGAAAGATGGATTGACACGGTGAGTTGACTGGGTGCAGGGGCTGGACTGACCCGGTGAGTTGACTCGATGATTTGACTTAGCGGGTTGACTCACCAAGTTTGACTTTTTGGGAATTTTTTACTGGTTTTTCTTATGGGGAGTTTTCAGGCTGATGTTTAGGGGTGAGTCGGCTGGGTTCAGGCTTGAGCTGGACTATGGATTGGGGCTTACAAGGGCGAGTTTGGCTGGGTTTGGACATAGGATTTGGGGGTATGGATCTCCATTCATTCAGCTATTTCTACCAACATTGTTGCCAAAGGTGGGGTGTCTAAAGGACCACAGCAGCTCAATGTCGTGAACTGCCTAGTGAAGGTGAGCAGATGAAAATGTGCCTAAGGGCTCTAGACCTGATGATCTCATATGGGTTGTCAAGTAATACTTTCCATTCTTTCTGAGATTTGGCCATGAAAGTACATCTCGTCGAGGAAACAGCCTCCAAGGTAAACCTCAGACCCAAAAGACCGACGAGAGAAATGGGAAGAGTAGTAGAAACCCATCAGGTCGTTAAGAGCAGAGATCAGAAAGACCAAAAAAGGCCCATTGTTGATCACAAGCTAGAGACAAAAGTAGTGGTTGTTCAAGATAAGGGTAAAAGGCCCTATGCACCTAGACGCATATCGATAGCCGAGAGAGAAAGGGCGAATGGCCCATACACATTTGATATGGCCAATTTAGTTCCGATTATGGAACAATTGATTGAGGAAGGCCTAATGCGTCTGCCAGAACCTGTCCGTCCCCATGAATTCGGGCGAATAAACGATCCCAAATATTATAAATGTCATCAATGTGTCAGCCACAAAACAGAAGATTGATCCTCCCTGAAAGGAAGGATACAGGGGTTGATCAATCAAAGGGTCATCAGCATGAAAGTACCCGAGACGGCAAAGGAAACAGCCAGGACAATTTCAGCAATCCCAATAGGAAATGACACCAATCGACCGACTTCATTCCCCGAGCCAAAGGAACCATGGACTATAGTCAGTAATAAGAAAAGACTCGAGAACAGACGGAGGCTCGTTAACCGAAGAAAGAACAGAGGAATAGGAAGGAGAGAGATAGCACAGGGGCAGATACGACCCACGATGAACATGGTACACTGCTGAATGGTGTCGTTTGTCAAACAAACGCCGTCCGAAGAAACCCCATAAGCAACTGAGGGAGAAGTTGACGTAGTCATCTTACGTTTAGGAAGACAAATGCCTGACCGTACCCCTCCGAGGTCGGAGGACCCAATGCAAGAAGATACTATCCTCGATAGGCCGTAAGAAAGACCCCGAATGCTAAAATTGAAAGAGAAGGTTGTTGAGGCCACGACCAGTCAGCCAAGCCCGAGACCAATAGCATATGACGTTGTGTCACACATGTGGAAGGTCCTCGCCTGCTTAAGCATATATGACGCTTTGTGTCTCTCGAAAGTGTATAGAGAAATGTTAATCAATGCCTTACTTGATAGTGAGGCCAGGGAGGTTATGATGATAGAAATAGAAGAAGAAATGAATAATACAGATAAATTTTGGGAGGGGTATATACCGGTGTCACAATCATGCATGTCGACCATCCCTTAACAATCACTTTCTCAGAAGAAGACTGCACGATCGAATTAACAGACCACAACCGTCCGATGATTGTCACGGGAGCAATCAGGGACACAGAGGTCAAAAGGTGCATGTTGGATGATAGGTCTGCCATAAATATTATGCCATTGAAGACATTACAGAAGTTAGATTATAGATAATCAGCATTACACCCGAGTCTCATGATGATTCAAGGGTTCAACCAAGACAGTCAGGGTACACTCGGATCAATCACGGTGATGTTAGAGATTGAAGAACTGACGACGAAAGTAACATGTCAAGTAATCGACGTAGTGACAATATACAATCTCCACTTAGGGAGGCCCTGGCTCCATCAGAATCGCATAATCCCTTCGACGTATCATCAGTGCTTCAAATACAACAGGGACGGGGTCTAATATAGAGTAGCAGTAGATCCGAAGTCATATACGATAGCTGAGTCTTTCTTGGCCGATGCAAAATATTACCACCTGACCTATAACAATAAAACCGGCAAGAAGCCCGATGTAATGAAGAAAGGGTAAGGGGCAAAACCTCGAGTCGAAAAGTTTGAACAGAAAAGTAAACCTCAGCCCATCACTCAGGGGAGATCCCAAAGTCATCTAAAAAACCAACCTCAGTCGATCATGAAGAAGTTTTATGTGTCACCACCACATTTACGTCAGTGTGGATGCTCATCGTTCCGCGCTCCCAAACGTTCTCCCTTTCGAAAAAAGAGGGTGCGTCTGCGTGAATCACCGTTTGTGCCACTGGCTTGCCTCATTCTTGAGGGCTTTTTCTCAGTTGTCATGTTAAGTTGGATATGTTGAGATGAGTTTGTGTAAGACCAGAGTCGCCACTAGCCAGTTACTTCGAATCTATAGTCAGCTAGACCCCCTAGAAAGGTTAAAGAAGGAAATTCGAAGATTCCTTCCTCTAAAATGACTCCTTTTGATTTGCGGCCAGAGATTCGAGGTAAGGGATCACGGTTACATGGTGGGAAGAGGTTAAGCACCCCACACTGCCTGTACCGAAGTACGGTCTCTACTTCATAGAATCGAACTAATACTTGAAAGTCTGATTTAATCCTCGTACATTCTCATGAATGATATGATGCATGAATGCAGGTCTAAACAGTAAGAGTTTCTGATGGGCAGGTTTCCATTAACAGGCAAGCCCAGAGCATACGCTCGAACTGACGGGTGCTTTATACGAGATGAATGCTGTGTACTCAAATAATCGATGTGTTTACAGTGATATGATAAGCAGGGGGGTTGGAAGAAAAGTAAATGTTGCACTTATGATAGATGCGAATGAGATGATGCTGATAAAAGAGTAGCTAAATGGACGGAGGTGTCACAAGGGTTTGCTTCGAGTGGCTAGATCAAGACTTGGGTGGCTTGGGAGACTTAGACCAGGGTCAGGCTTGGCTGGACCAAGGCTAGGCTCTTCTCACTCGAGCTCTCCTTGGTGGAGGAATGGGCTAGGCTCGGATTTCTCTCTCGGGCTTGAGGGATTTTCTAGATTTTTTGAGATGTCGAAACAGGAGAGGGAGTGGGGTATTTATAGCAGCGGGCAGTGGTTGCTGCCGTAAATATTTTTGGGCGGCACCTTGGGGGCCGCCCGTACGGCCGCTCCGCTTTAGCTTCGGAGCATACGGCCTCCGAACCTGAAGTAGAAAAGCCCGAGGTTTGGAGTCTGGACCTGTCCGAGGTTGTGGTTCAGAGCTCGGTGAGTTGACTGGGTTTGGAAGATAGGTTGACACGGTGAGTTGACTCGGTGGGTTGACTCAGCGGGTTGATTCGGTGATTCGACTCAGCGGGTTGACTCACCAAGTTTGACTTTTTTAAGGATTTTTTGACTGATTTTTCTTATGGGGGGTTTTTCGGGCTGATGTTTAGAAGTGAGTTGACTAGGTTCAGGCTTGAGTTGGGGTATGGATTGAGGCTTACAAGGGTGAGTTTGGCTGGGTTTGGACATGGGATTTGGGGGTATGGTCCTCCATTCATTCAGTTATCTCTACCAACATTGTAGCTGAAGGTGGGGTGTCTACAGATGTCCCTCTTTGACAGAGGTTGCGTGCAACCGAATGTCAAAGCGAGTGGACACCCCACTTCTGACCCGGTCATTCATAGATCATGGTTTGAAATCTTTGCTTGCCTTTTCATCTGCGTCAGTTGATCGTCTGAAAATTGATCACTCGCACATACCACGGGAGTTTGGACAAAACGTCGTGATTGTCCCTGTATGCGCCGCAACCTGGGTACCCAATCGCAACCCTTCCATTTTCGATCGGTAATAACATCGGAAAGGTACAGTAGAGCCTCTGCGTCCGTCATAATCTTACGAGGTTATCGACCCGGAGATTGATTGTTCGATGCTTTTCCGGATCACTTTAGGAGTACTTGTTTTGCTTAACTGTCAAAGTGGTTAACTACCCTGCGTCCATGTAGTCTTACGGGAGATCACTACGCCGACTTGGACTCAGTCAAGGTACTTCAGGCGTCCACGCCTAGGTATGTGCGGGTGAACTCTTTCCACCCGATCTACTGGTTTTGATGCTTAGTTTGCATTTCATTCTTTCTTAGATTTTGGTTTGGAATCTTTGTCTTCCTTTGTATCTGAGTTAGTTGATTGTTTGGAGATTGATAACTCGCACATACCGCAGGAGTTTGGAGAAACGTTGCGATTGTCCCTGCATGCGCTGCAACCTGGGTACCCAATCGCAACCCTTCCACTCCCGATCGGTACTAACATCAGAAAGGTATAGTAGAGCCTCTGCGTCCGTCATAGTCTTACGAGGTTACCGACCCTGAGATTGATTGTTTGATGCTTTCCCGGATCACTCCAGGAGTACTTGTTTTGTTTGACTATCAAAGTGGTTAGCTACCCTGCATCCATGTAGTCTTACGAGAGATCACTACGCTGACTTGGACTCAGTCAAGGTACTTCAGGCATCCACACCTAGGTATGTGCGGGTGAACTCTTTCCACCCAATCTACTGATTTTGATACTTGGGTTACAATTCATTGTTTTCACCGGTTCAAATGGTTTCTTTGATCGAGCCTTTTGGCTTTCATCTTTTCGTATCTTGGCATGTGGTACGACCGCACTGACACTAGGGTTCAGTTCGACCGTACTCTGAGTGCATTGGATCCGATGGTCTCCGAGGAAACCGCGAAACATCGAATCTTATTTGATTTTTGCGTCGGCTCCTACCCAGAGATATGGAAGATCTCTCGGTGTTTTGGAGGTCGAGCGCTCTACTAGGAAAATGTTTTTGGATTTTGAAGAGATACTCACTCTGGGGAGTGATACTCCGTGGGGTTTTTATTTGTAAATAGAAAAATATATTTTTGATTTTTTTAAAAGATACCCACTCTGGGAAGTGATACTCCATGGGGTTTTTATTTACAAATAGGATCATTTTTTGTCTTTTCGAATAAGGAAAATTATCTTGCACGCGCCTCCACTACGGATGCCTGTGGGGTCTTTAGCTAACCGGCTTTTATTTTGAAAGCAGGTAAACATGATGATTGATGCGATGGATGCTAATGCATGGGGATGCATATTTGATGATGGATGCATGGTTTGGCTCATTCTCTTTTAGTTCGATGATTTTGCTTTTGCTGAGGATGTGGAGAATTTTGAGCTTATTGCTTGCGGGGTTATACTCCTCTGGGGATTTTTTTTTATGCTAATGTTTGGTTAGCGGGTTGGTCAAGATCCCAACCCGTAGTCGATCTGGTCCATCGTCCCAAGATGCTGTTTCCTTGCTAATGGGAATGGATGAAGTATGTCTTCAGACTTCAAGGTGTTCTTCTGGGAATGGATGTGATTGGGACGGTGCCTGGTCGCCAGTGTTGGTCAAGATTCCAATTTGCGGGCGATCAGATCCGTCATCCCAAACTTTGATGTGAGTGAGTGGAATTTGAGACTCCTGAAATGCAGTGCTGGGGATAGTGATAATTTTTGTGATTTTTTACAAATATTTAGTTCGAATCTTTACCTGAGTATTCAGGATGGAGATCGGTTATTGAAAACAAAGGAAATATTTTTCTGATTTTGAAAATATTTGGTTTGAAAGCAAGGGAAATATTTTTGTGATTTTTGAAAGATGATTTTGCAATGTTTTGGTATTTTTCTGATTTTTCTGAAATGTAGGGAAAGTATGGAATTTTCATCCATTTCCAGCTTCTACTACTGGTAAGGCACCCGATCTATTTTACGTCAGCGAGCAAGACGAATCTCACACAGTTAAGTGCCATAGTTTTACATCTTCGGATGAGGGGATCTTGAGGGTTTTCAGTCAACACACCCACAAAGTTGCATGTTCCTCATGTGCAATGCACATAGACCACATATTGTCCGACAAACTCCTTCGGCCACAAAATGAGCCACATCCTCATATTTTCCTTTGTCAATCCAGTTTGGGGTCTTAGCTGCTCACAATTCCGTGAGGGTGCGCTTCACCTCCCAACTGCCTTAATCCCCTTCATGCGTTTTAGGAACAGGGAATATCCGTCAAATTCAACAGCGACTTCCAAATTAAAGTTGTCTATCACGGTGCATTCAACACGAACAGGGTTGCGGGGTTCTTCCCGCCTTAGGCTTTACCTGTTTAGAAGATTTCGGACACCCGTACGATCAAGTGTCAGCCATGTCCGGGACAAGTTGGGAAAGAAAGCCCCTGAGAAGTTAATCCCAGTGTAGTTTTAGGTCTTCGGACCGCTGGGGATAGGTTTGCACAGTTAAAATTGATGGTGATTTTTTGTTTTTGTTTTGAAAAGGTTCCAGACTTCAACTCGAGTGATCGAGATTAATACTGGTTTTTTATGGAAAGCTCAAAATCTTTTTGGTATTTTCGAAATGATCTGGGTTATTGAACCTTGATCCGAGCGGTCGAGGTCGATGTCGGTTTTTTTTGTTGAAAGCAAGAAAAGTCCCCAGAGAAATTAATCCCAGTGTAGTTTAAGGTTTTCAGACCCAGAATATGTACATGCTGAAAGTACATTCTTTTTGTGATTTTTTTTAACAAATCCGGACTATCGAACTTTGAAGCCAAGTGGTTGAGGTCTATGCCGGTTTTTTATTGAAGATCTCTCGGGATCTTGATCCCGACGTAGTTTAAGGTCTTCAGACCAAAACTATATACAAGAAATACTTTTCATTTTTTTTGTTTTTATTTTTTTATTTTTTTTAGAAAGTTCGAAATCGTCGGATCTTGATTCGAACAATCAAGACCGATGCCGATTTTTATTAAAAATCCCTCGAGATCTTGATCCCGACGTAGTTTAAGGTCTTCGGACTTAGAATACGTACAGATGATTGTGAGAAATATTTTTGATGATTTTTTCGAAATAATCCGGATGATGAATCCTAATTTGAGCGATCGGGATTAACCCCGGTTTTTATTGAAAATCTCTCGAGATTTTGATCCCGACGTAGTTTAAGGTCTTCAGACCAACTTTGTACAAGAAATATTTTTTTTT
Organism: Liriodendron chinense; assembly: GCA_003013855.2. Classification (NCBI taxonomy): domain Eukaryota; kingdom Viridiplantae; phylum Streptophyta; class Magnoliopsida; order Magnoliales; family Magnoliaceae; genus Liriodendron; species Liriodendron chinense. The sequence continues at coordinate 2,751,201 of ML058330.1, read as the reverse complement.
ATGATTTTTCGAAATGATCCAGGTCATCAGATCTTGCCCTGAACGGTTGAGATCGATGCCGATTTTTATTGAAAATCCCTCGGGATCTTGATCCCGATGTAGTTTAAGGTCTTCGGACCAAAACTATATATAAGCGAGGCCTAAAAATGCATATTTGATTTTTTTTTTTTGGAAAAATGTGCGGTGTCATCGGATCTTGATTCGAACGATCAAGACCGACGTCGGTTTTTATTAAAAATCTCTCCGGCTCTTGATCTCGACGTAGTTTAAGGTCTTCGGACCCAAAAACTGGGATGAGAGATATGCAGAGATCATGGTTGGAAATTCTTGGTGTTTTTTTTAAAACAATTCAGATCATCAGGCCCTGACTTTGGATGGTTGAGATCACTGTTTGACCAAGTCAATTCTTTTTCTTTTTCTTGAAAAATCCATAGAGCTTTAACCACATCATCAAGCTAATTTCTCCCCAGTTTCTCACCAAATGAGACTTTGGTGAGATTCCTTTTTTCTTTTTCTCCTCCTTCTCTTCCATCACTTCATTCTTACATGGAGGTACAAATTCACTTGCAACCACCCTTCCCAAGGAAGAGTTCTTCCCAAGGAGAGAGGGTGAGGGGTCGTTTCAACCTTGTGGGAGGATGGATGGCCCTCTGGGTGCCGCCCAAGCTTCTCCTGCCCACTAGTTTTTCCAGCGGGTTGGATAATGGGGTGCCTTCCCCTATTCTATATAACATGGGGCACCCTTGGCCCCTCCAACGTGAAATCTCTCTCTCTTCTTTCTCACACTCTCTTTTTCTTTAAGTTTTTCTCTTTCTTTTGGTGGCCCTTTTGCTCTTTCAAGTGGTGAGGCCTTAGTGGAGCTTTGGGACAGCAAGGTGGTCCCCTTTTGGTGAGTGGTGAAGGTATGACCCACTCTCTTTTCCTTCATTTCATTGTTTTATTCTTCATTGTCTCTTCTCATATTCTCTTTCTTTTCTTCATGTAGATATTCCAAGAGAGTCAAGGTGGGCCCAAGTCTTTTGGCCTTTTCTACATCTCCAATCTCTTCTCAAGGTGGTGCATGGAGAAGAACATTGCAAGCTTCCATTTCATTTTTCTTTTCTTCTTTCACACTCCCTTCATGTGTATGTAAAGGGTAATTTTGCCATGTTCATCAAGTGTGCATGGCAAAATATCTTATCTTTTCTCATGGGAGTTGGGCCACTTTTCATGTGTATCAAATGGGCTCAAAGTGAAGTCATGGCCCTTGGTGTATTTGATGGGCCCAACACTTCATTTTGGGCTCCCTCATGCTCTCTTTGGATGGCCCCATCTTTCTTTGCATGTGTATGGACAAAAGTGACTAGCCCATTCTTTACTTGGATATCAAGTGGGCTAGATTTCTTAGTTGGGCCTTTATGGTCAAGTGGCCCAAACTTTCCACCATCTCTTGATTATGATGTACATCCTTATGCACAAAGTGTGGTGGGCTCCTCGGAATTTTTCTATATAGATGGGCTTTTGGGCCCTCTTTGAAACTTGTGAACTTCTTTTAGTCATGTGTGCACCACTACACTTTGTGCATGTAGGATTCTTTCTTCATGCTTTTTCTTTAGATGGATGGAGGACTTGGGTTACTTGATCATCCACACGTCCCATGAGTGAGTTGTTTCAACAATCTCACTAAGTTCAAATTGTTTTCTCATGTTGTAGAAAAGTGGCTCTTAAGAGCTTTCTTTAATGTTACCAACCTCAAATGGATGACTCTTCTTCAAGTGAGCTATCCATGCAATCATAGTTCCTTGAACTTCTCTTGAGGTGCTTGGTGGGTCATCCACCATCATTCTCAAAGATGAGTGATTTTTCTTTCAATTTGTGGGAAAGAATGATACCCATAAGTTGCCCAATTTTGTCCCTTACTTTGGGGCATTTTGGATTTTGATCTTCAAGTGGGCTATGTATATCATTCTTAGACATTTTCATGATGGTTGGGTGACTCATCAAGCCATACCCTCTTGACCTCAAATGGTCCCCTTTTTTGTAAAGAAATTGGTGCACATAAGTTGCCCAAATTTGTCCTTGCATGGACATTTCCAACTTTGATTCTTCATGTGGGCTATGTGCATCGATTTCACCATTGGCCTCTTTGATTCATATGTTTGTGGGTAGACCACCATGTTGTACTCTCATAGTTAAAGCACTTATCAAGACGATGCACATAGGATTGCCCATAGTTGACCCATGAATAGGTTCTTATGGTTTTTCAAGTGGGCTATGTGCTCCCTTCAATCCATTGAGGTGAGGCACTTGACTTACTCTTGGGGACCAATTTCCTTTCTATTCCCCCATTTGTCCATATATATGTGTAAAAAAATGGAAACATCTTAAATGAGGATCATGGCCTTGGTATGAAAAGTGAACCAAGCCTTGGTCACACATGGACTTTGAAGAGGGATTTCTCATGTGAAGTTGGATTCTTATCCCTTGTTGATCTCATGGCACTTGCGTGCATTTGTTGCCCAAAATGTGTCCTTGGATGGTGGACTTTCCTTACCTAAGGCATGGCATGTAACCCTCTTTAAGGTGGGCCTTGTTTTCCTTAATGGGCCCGACACATATCCTAGGTAACATATGGAGTTGGACATTGGATTTTTGCATTTGAATGTAAGTCCAAATCCATGGGTTTCTTGGATAATGATTTGGATTTTAACGGATAAAGAATAGGGACTTACCTTGCCCAGCTTGTAGGATTTGATGGCGGATGGTATAAGGGGGCGAAGGGCGGTCGATGAGGATGACCCAGCCTTCATTATTCGTCGAGGGACTCATATGTGTTATTTAGCCAAGGAGCACCAACCTCTTCCCTCCATAAAGGGCCAAGGTACCCGAGATCTCTGAGATGATTGGGTGAAACAACCGCAGCCTATGCTCAAACGTGTTCTGGCCGATACCCCTTTCGCCGGCCTCCTTACCTTGCGCTTTCACAACAATAACGCCAACCGCATGCTACTTGCGGCTCTCTGTGAGAGGTGGCGGGATGAAACCCACACCTTTCAACTTCCCTATGGCGAGTGGGGAATAACTCCCCTATATATATATATATATATATATATATATATATATATATATATATATATATATATATATATGCAGATTGGCTTTCCATTCCATGGGGCCGTTGTTCCCCACGCAGGCTCTCTTGCTCTCATTACTTCTACTGACTGGCTACGGCTTGTGGGAGCCATCCCACCTGAGAATGAATTCCAGAGCCACCAAGTGAAACTGCGATGGTTTTACAACACCTTCGCTGCTGTCATCCCTACTACCGAACTGGAGGCCCTTCACAAAGTACGGGCCATGATTACTTACGCCTTTGGGTCGTTTCTTTTCTGTCATGCGAACGAAAGGGTCGAACCTAGATTTCTTCGCTTGGTTGAGGATCTTCATCATTCGTATAATTAGAACGGGGCTATCTTGACTCGCCTTTACCAAGGTCTAGATAAGACCTCTCGGAGTAGCCGGTCTTACACAGGTTTCTGGCCCATCGTGGATGTATTCTTTTTAACCTTCCCTGGAGACATTTGTCTTCTTTCTCCCCCTGGTCATTATGTCTGACCTTTCCCAAACTTGGTTTTATGATCATTTTGCTCATCTCTCTCTAAGGATACGAGATGGTGTTGAGCCATCTTTGTACCGCTTCATGCACTGGCATCAGCAAAGCCATCAAGGGAATTCTCGAGTGTCTGGGGACAATTGGCGTGCTGACATAGATGAATTAACCATCGAGGACGTAAGTATCTTGCTTTCCTTATCCGCCGTGCTGCTCTAAGGCTGATTGTGATGGACTTCTTTGTTGTAGTTTGCTCGGATGCCGTACGCCAACTTTCCTCTTTACTATACCCTTTAGCATGTGGAAGCATATGATTCTTCATGTCTTTGGATCATGCTCTTTGATGCTGAATCATTTCAGCGGTACCTGGGCGAGAGGCTGCTCCGACAAATCATTGGTGTGGCTTGGGTTCCTTGTTCTGTACATCCTCCGGCTGCTCAGATCCTGGCTGATGACATGGTCGATGCTCTTGCGGGCCAGCCTGGATTTCGCTTCACGATCCCAGATCGTGACTACGACGAATGGTACTTGCTGTACGTACGGACAGGGGCCTCTTCTTCCTTCGCTCTATGTTCCAGGGGGTCCTCGCGGAAATGCTGGCAGATTAGTGACAGCTCCTCTGATGGACCTTCATCGTCGGGAGCGGGATGAGAGGAGGGATGATGACGATTATGTTGGTGATCTGTAGCCTGATTTTGTGAGGATGTATTCAGCTTACTTGATGTATTGCCTTCTGACATTTTAAGGCCTTTTTGCTTTTACCTTTCTTCTGTATCAAAATCTTCTAAATGAATATAAAACCCCTGATTTGCCTCAAAACTTCTTGATGATGCCTGGATGTCTTGATTCTTGACTCATTCTTTGATACTTTGTGGAAGATAAGATTTCTCAACTGCATGGATGACGACTTGAATGGTTCAGATTGCTTGATTCGGCCCTGTGGGCCCTTTCCAAACTTCAGCTTTGCTTTAGAGCACCTTTTCTTGATGTTTTGCGAGGCTAAAAAGGCTTTCCATGGTGCGAATGATGACTTGGACGGTTCGGATTGCCTTTTTTGGCCGTATGGGCCCACTTGATGATCAGATCTTGGATTTTGGCCCTCCTTCTTGATGATTAAACCCTTGATCTTGCTATTTTGTGACTCATGTGAGCTCTTTCATGGTTTAGATCATGATGATCTAGCCTTTGAGTGGCTCAGATTACTTGTGGGCCTCTCTCTTGATCAATTTTTTTTCCTTGACTTGATCAGACCCATGTTGGCCGCAATACTTCATGATTGGATAAGTGGGGCACCTTCCAGATGATTCAGATCAACCTCAAACAAAATCTGTAGTTGATTGGAGTCTTGGGCAGCCCTCAGGGTGCCATCTGCTGACGTGGATTGTCAGTCTCACCTACCAGTGACTGTGAAGCCAATCCCGCAGAGAGAGAGAGAGGGAGAGCATCCGTACGGGCGGCCCACAGCGGGTCGCCCAAGCTTCGCCTCTTGTGCGGCCTGGGCTGTCTCGTGTTTGGACATTCTCAGCAGTCCACTGTCCCTGTCCCATATTCCCTATACGCCCAGGTTTGATTCCAGCCATGAATCTTCTCCTTGTCTCATCTTTCCTTCTCTTTTTGTCTTTTTCTTGCTTTGTCCCTTCTTGGGCAGCCATTGATGATGATTTGGGGGGCATGATGGTTAATCTTAGTGGGCCCCATACTTTGGAAAGTGGTGAGGGCTTTAATGATGGTGAGGTGCCTTTGATTGATGGTTTGGATGAAGCCTTAACTAGGGGTATTGATGGGGGTTTAAGGATGGTGGTTGGTGGAGCTTTGAATGGCCCCATTAATGGCAGCCATGCTGAAAATTCATATTTGAATGGAGCATTGACTATGGGAGGAATGGATGGTATGGATGAGATGGGGAGATGGGACATAGGTGAGGCTATGCCTCCCTTGAGTGTGGGCCACATGGATGATGTGATCGATGGTGACGATGGGGTCATGATGGACATAAATGGGCTGATCTCATGTTTGGATGGTATGGATGGTTCAGATGATACCTTTGATGGATTGGATGCTCTTGATGATGGCCGAGATGTGCGGCATACTTGCTTTGGTGGACTTGATGTGATCATTGATGATGTCCCCCTGATGACGGACGGTGTGGATGTCCTAATGATCCCTTTGACTGGACAGGATGATGGTTGGATTCATGACTTCATGTTGGAGAGGACTGCAAGTCCAGATCTGACCGTTGATTCTTCGATCGGGGTTGCCGGGGCCTTTCTTGACGGTTCAGATGCATTTTTTAGCGGTTAGATCGGTCAGGATGTCACGATGTGCGGCGTGATCTTTGCTGATAGCCCTTTTGATGAAGAGTACCGTCCTTCTCCTGATCGTCGGTCCTTTACGCACTCGGTTCACGAGGTGGGTGAGTCTTCTCATGCGGCTGAGGTCGTGACCTTTTCAGACAGCGATGCGACTATATCAAACATAGCCGCTACTGGGGATAGGTCAGGGGCTGTTGAGTCTGCAGACGTTTCAGCTTTTCCTTCTCCTTCGCCCGTTGATCTTCCGATCCTTGATGAGCTGTCATTGATTCCTGGGCCTTTTGTTTTGGAGGGGATTCCTGTGAGGACTTGTCAGTTGCTTCCTTGTCCTTCTTGCTCGCCACGACTACTTTCTTGGCTTGACAGCTTGTCGGTTTATGAGATTCGAGACTTGGAGTCCTATGGCTTCGGCAGTCTTATCCATATGGCTCGAGTTAACATTGATTGGAGGTTGCTCGGGGCTGCACTGATTGACTGGGTCCCCTCGTTGAACTTGTTCGCATTCAATGACATGGAGATGGTACCTTCTTTGGAGGAGCTTGCTCGTTTGACCGGTCTACCTTGGGACTATGCTTAATACTTTTCGCCGAAGACTTTGCCGAAGACTGCCACACCGCAGAACTGGTTTGGGATCCCGTATCTTGTTCAGCCTACAGTTGCAGGCCAGGATGCTGTGGTGTTCTCCTTGGACCTATTGTACGATCTTTTCTCGGGCCCTCAGAGTGTGGCGGGGTCCCTACTCTCTCAGAATGCGCTAATGTTCTATTTGATAGCTGAGGTGCTATTCTCGGGATGACGCAGATCTTAGACTCCTCTACTCTTTGAAGTGATGAGCTGAGTTGTTCGATGGCAGGGGATCATTTCTCTCATCCTGGCTGAGCTGTTTAATGGGCTGACTGACTGTGCCCTGGGCCACACTCGTGTCCTTCGCGGCTGTTGTGCATTTCTTCAGGTATTTTTTCTGCACTTTTCTTTTCTTTTCTTACTTGCTTTAGCTGAATCTTTTTACTTTCTCATGATCAGATCTGGCTATGGGAGCGTCTTTTGCTGACTGTTCCTGTATCATTTCCTGACACCAGTCGCCCTAACCTCATGCGACACATTATGGAGTTTCTTCCGCATGCAGCTAAGATGAGTGAGCCCTTGTATCGCAGGATATTTGTTGAGCTTCATGACTGGAATGTTCGTTGGGAGTCATCTTGGCTTTCGCTTCCTCCAGTACTCTGTGATACTCACCGCCTTCCTTTAATGTTGGTAGGCTTTCGATCTTACTTTTCTTATCACCCTATCCGGTTCCTGCGGCAGTTTGTGTATGAACAGGACGTTCCTCCTTTTGCTTTCACGGGTATCAGGTGTCGAGCACTTCCATCTAGATCATCTAACTTTAGGACTCGGATTGATGGATCCTAGGCGAGTCACCTGACTGCTGACTTGCTTGGTTTTGAGCTACAGACTTTTATTAAAAGACGACTACCCCATACCAGCATTGGGTTGCTGAGTAGTCTCTGTATCGACGCATTCCTTGCTGGCACCAGACTGTCGATGAGGATGAGCAGGATATTGTTGGGGATGCTGGCTCTTCATCTGGTTCATATGAGCCCTTTGAGGAGCGCCCATTTATCGATCCTGGTTTCCTCTTGGCCACTCATGGCCATTTGCTGTCTGAGATTTCTACACTTTGGTATCATTGTGAGATGATGTCGAGGAGATTGGCTGCCGGTCAGAGGTTGTCTGATGAGGAGACAGCGATCCATAGCCTTGAGTGAGATAAGCTACATTACCTGCATATGGAGGTGAGCAGGTTGAGAGCGAGGCTATTTCATTATGAGTCAAAGGACTTACCTGATGTGGCCGAGGAGGGTGGCAGAGATTGATCATGTCGGCTGTCTGTATGTTCCTTTTTACATAGTATATGGTCGGTGATGATGCATTTTTTTCGTATTTTTTGAAAAAGGATGAATGATATATGTAAAAGAAACATGATGCATTTAATGAAAAGAGAAAACTTTTTGAGAACTTATTGTACCATGAGTTGTCTTGTGAGTGTGTCTGGATTTTGTGCTGGGACATAGGAATCAGAACTGAGGCTCGACCAATGCTTTGACTGATGTCTCAAGATTGACTTGTGTGAGATCCCTTTAGTTCCCTAGAGGTGTAGGCAACGAAAACTGTTCCTTCTTGAGATTGTAAGAGTTTGTAGAGTTCTTTGTTCCCGACTGTACTTCTTATCCTTGAACTGATCTGGACCGTCTAATTTCTTGGTACCTGCACTTTTAATTATTCTTTTTCTATTTGAGCCATTTTTGCCTGTAGTGCTCTTTCGAGTTTTCACTACAGCCGGCCTTTTCCTGTCATTTTTTCCCGTAGAGCCCTTTCGGGTTTTCACCACGTCCCGGGTATTTGATCTTGCCTGCCCCTTAGCAGCTATGCTGTTTTTACCCTCAATGCCCTTTTAGGTTTTCACCAAGTCCGCTGTATGCCCACTATTTTTACTCGGAGCGCCCTTTCAGTTTTTCACTCCGCCCTCTTTGTTTAGGCACACATTTCTCTTTTTTTATTGGATAACTACGGTGGCTAGAGGTCGGAATCCGTCGTTGCCGGCCGAAGGCAGCCTCTCAGCCCTAATCCTGAGCTACGATGATAAAGCTGTCAGTCTTAGCTATAGACCCTTCTGAGATGGATGAATGGGTGACTGTGTTTCTTCTCGGGTTGATTTTTTCCTGGGGTGCCTTGTTTTGGCTTCCCATTTTCTTTTTTCTTGCTCTTTTTTTTTGTATTCCTTCTTTTTTTTTCTTTCTTTTGAGTCCCTTTATTTGAAACACTTATTGGAGGATGGAAATGATTTCTCAGAAGCTTTAGCCTCGACCTTTTGACTTCAGCTCTATTAATGTAACTCTTGATAAGGTCAGAATGACTTACCCATGAAGGATCTTCACTTTGTCGGCGTTGATTGGCTCAGGAAGGTCCACCCCTCTCATGCTGGTGAGTTTGAGGGCGCCTCCAAGAAGTACTTCTCTGATGATCAACGATCCGTCCCATGAAGGTTTGAACTTTCCTTTGGGATCAGGAAGGTGCGACGGTAGAATCTTCTTCATGACCATGTCGCCTACGTTGAAACTTATTTTTCGGACTCTCTTGTTGTAAGCCCGAGTGATCCTTTTCTGATAACACTGAGAATGACTTAGCGCACGCATGCGCTTCTCATCTGCTAGCTGTAGTTGATTGAATCTGGCCCGTTGTCATTCTCCTTCTTCAATTCCGCTTTCTAGTAACACCCGTAGTGAGGGTATTTCCACCTCGACGGGCAGAACTGCTTCCATTCCATAAGTAACCTCGAAAGGAGTAACGCCTGTAGCAGACCGTACAGACTTTCGATAGGCCCAAAGTGCATATGGGAGCATATCTGACCAATCTTGATAAGTCACGACCATCTTCTCGAGTATCCTAACGATTGTTTTGTTTACGGCTTCTACCCCACCATTCATCTGAGGATGGTAAGGGATCGATCGATACCGTTGAATCCTGAATTTGTTGAGGAAGTCATCCATCTTCTTGTTGACGAATGGGGTCCCATTATTTGTGATGATAGCTTAAGGATTCCATACCGACATATGATGTTGTTCTTTATGAATTTGATCACTTGGGATGCTATAATCGTGGTGTAGGAGGCTGCTTCTACCCACTTGGTGAAGTAGTCGACTACCACAAGTATATACTCATGACTATTTGATGCTTTAGGACTAATCTTCCTAATGATGTCGAGTCCCCACATAGAGAAGAGCCAGGGATTCGTCAAATTGTACAATTCTGATGAGGGGGCATGAATTTGATATGCTCCTGACACTTGAAGCATCTTCCGACATGCTGACAACAATCTGTCTCCATGGTGAGCTAATAGTAGCCGAGTCATAGAATTTACTTTGCCATCATGTGCTTGTTCATGTGTGGGCCACAGATTCCTTCGTGTATTTCTTTCATGATCTTCGCAGCTTCTGTTTCGTCGACGCATCGAAGGAGGACTTGATTATAGGATCACTTGTAAAGGATTTCGCCACTCATGGTGAACTGGCCGGCCAAACGTTGGATGGTTCGACGATTTGTTGTTGTTGCTGCCTCCGGATATTCCTGGGTTTCGTGATATTGCTTGATGTCAGCATACCAGGGTTTGTCAAGGACGGTTTCGACTTCTTCTATTTACAAGCAGAAAGCAGGTTCATCTTGAGTTTTGACTGTGAGCTCCCATTCTGAAGCTCTTTTCGGGATCTCGAGCATTGATGCGAGTGTAGCGAGAGCGTTTGCAAACTGATTCTTAGCCCTGGGCATGCATGAGAAGGTGATTTCTTTAAATTCTTCGATCAGATTTTCAAGGTACAAATGATATGGTATCAACTTCCCGTCCTTGGTTTTCCATTCGCCATTGGTCTGATTGATGATAAGCTGCGAGTCTCCAAATACTCGTAGCTTCTTGACGCCTAAGATTATGGCTTCTCTTAAGCCAGAAATGCATGCTTCATACTTTGCCATGTTGTTGGTGCACTCGAATGCTATGTGCCTTGAGATAGGAATAGGGACATCATCTGGAGAGTAGAGGATTGCTCCGATACCACTCCCTTTAGAATTTGGTGTGTCGTCGAAGAATAACGTCCACTCATCTTTCTTCTTCTTTTCTTCACCTTCGACTAGCAAGAGATCTTCATCAGGGAAGAATGTCTTGAGCTGTTGATAATCCAAGAGAGAGTATGCGGCAAGATGATCGACGAGGGCTTGCCCCTTGATTGCCTTCTGAGTGACATAGGTGATGTCGAATTCAGACAGCAGTAGCTGCCATTTAGATATCCTTCCAGTGAGTGCTGGCTTCTTGAACAGGTATTTGAGCGGATCAATTTAAGTGAAGAGGAGAATAGGGAAAGCGATCATGTATTGACGGAGTCGCTGAGTTACCCAGACTAGGGCGAGGCAAGTCTTCTCGATCGGGGAATACCTGGTCTCGTAGTCGGTGAACTTTCGGCTCAAATAGTATATTGCTTGCTCTTTCTTCCCAGTCTCATCATGCTGGCCGAGAACATAGCCAATGGCTTCTGTTGCTACCGAGATGTATAATAGTAGTGGTCGTCCAGGAGTGGGCGGCACTAAAACTGGAGGATTCATGAGATACTTCTTGATGTGGTAGAAGGCGACTTGGCAATCATCATTCCATTCTTTTGGAACGTTCTTCCGAAGGAGCTTGAATATGGGTTCACAGATAGGTGTGAGTTGTGCAATGAAGCAACTGATGTATTGAATTCTGCCGAGGAAGCCACTAATTTCTTTCTCTGTTCTAGGAGGGGGCATCTCTATGATTGCTTTGGTTTTGGTTTCGTCAACCCCGATGCCATCCTCGCTCACCATAAAGCCAAGGAGTTTGCCTCCCATTGCACCGAAGACACATTTCTGAGGGTTGAGATGGAGCTTGTACTTTTCTAACCTGTTGAATAACTTCTTCAGATCTTCAAAGTGTCCTTCGATTGTGCGAGATTTGACAATCATATCGTCCACATATACTTCGAGCTCTTTGTTCATCATGTCGTGAAATAATGCTGTCATTGCTCGCTGATATGTTGCTCGTGCGTTCTTCAGACCGAACGGCATTACCCTGTAACAGAAGGTTCCTCAGGGAGTGATAAACGATATCTTCTCGCTATCTTCGACGGCCATCTTGATCTGATTGTAACCTGAGAACCCGTCCATGAATGAGAAGACCTTGTACCCAGTAGTGTTGTCGACCAGAGTGTCAATAGATGGCAAAGGAAAAACATCTTTAGGACTGGCTTTGTTGAGATCTCGGAAGTTGATGCACATTCGAACCTTACCATCCTTCTTCGGTACTGGTACGATGTTGGTGAGCCATTCAGGGTGGTTAGAGACTACCAAGAATCCCACATTATACTGCCTGATGATTTCATCTCAGACTTTCAGGGCCCATTCTGGCTTCATTCTTCGGAGTTTCTGCTTCATTGGCTTCATATCCGGCTTGGTTGGCACATGGTGTACAATGAGCTCTTCATCGAGCCCTGGCATGTCTTCATATGAGAACGTAAAGTTGGACAATCTTGGAGCTAGGAACTCTATCATTCTCTGCTTCATCTCTGGTGGCAACGATTTTCCAATGCGTACTTCCCTAGGGATCTCAAGTGTCCCTAAATTTATTATCTTGAAATCATCGGCTACAACATTGGGTTTGGATTCGAACTTTTTAAGGAGGTCCTCTAGTTCGAGAGCCGGGCCATCATCTTCCTCACCCCAAGCTTCGTCCAGACCCATGAGCTCAAAGTCTAATTCAATGTTCAAATCATATGATTCGACTTCAAACTCATGCGACTCTTTAGACGAACTTGGCACATTATTGAATGCAGGAAAAGAAATGCTTTTTGGTTTTTGAGAATTTTCTGGAATTGAAATGCTAGATATTTTTGGTTTTTGAAAGTTTTATATTTTTTTGGATTTTTGAAATTCATGGGACCTTGAACAAGTGGGCATTGTAGACCATGATTGATCCCAGCTTGTCCCAAAGTTCCGCTCGCTTCTTAAACCGGTGTTTTTTTTGAAAGCCAGAGCCCTCAGATGACTCTCTGGCTGATTCAGAAGTTAGGGGAACAGATGACCATTCAGGACTCCACACTCCTTCCCCTGGAGAGGTGGGGGTTGATGATTTGGGCGAATAATCACAATCTAGCCCAATGACCATGATTTCTCACTGGTTGGGTTTGACATCTAAGTCGTACTCAGTCCCTCCTGGATCACTTACCTCGCATTGCAGTACGTCTGGTTCCACAGCGAGAGATGAGTTCGGAATCTGGACATCGGACCAATCCAGGGCTGGCCATTTTCCCTTTTTGGTCCAATAGATGGGCTACTTCTGCCCCAGGCTGATGGTTGATGATGTTGGTTCTGTAGAGGCAGGCGGGTCGTGCCCCTTGTTGATTGATGTTGAGATGGGCAAGTTGTGCCCCTGATTGATTAAAGTAGGCAGGTTGTGCCCTTGATTGAGAGCAGGTATCAGAGTATCCTGGTCCTGAAGCTGTTGTATTTGACTTTCTTCATTATCTTCTTGTTCTTCCGGAGGCTTAGATGGTTTGACGATCCAGTCCCATCGAATGGGGGGTCACATGGCCCAAGCTAGGCTCATCGGAAGGCCTTTGTGTAGCGCAGTCGGTTTATTCCCTCTTGGATCTTTACAAGGCTCTCCTGGCTTGATGAATTGAATGGGTGAACCCTGAAATTTCTTCTTTCTTTTATCCATGAAGATTGCCCTATACCCGAGTCCCCAATTGCGTTGATTATATACAAGCGGTATCTTTCTGGTCTTGAAATGATTCTTCATCCGATACTTGAGGCTCAGACATTCTACTGGTAAAAAGACATGATCCACCCTTATCGGTTCCGGATTGGCGATGGCGTTCACAGTCTCGAATTCGAAACTATGAAACGGGATGTCTTCTTCAGAGTGTTGGATGTTGATGACAGGGATATCTGGTTCAGTGGCAGCAGCATTGGAAGGAATGATGAGGTCCTTCTCTGCATGGACAGTGATCACTTGATTTCCACAGATGTATTTAACCCATTGATGTAGGGTTGATGGCACAGCACCAACCTTATGCAGCCAAGGCCGTCCGATCAACATGTTGAAAGAGGCAGATATATTCAGGATTTGGAATGTGATAGTGGAGGCTTCTAGACCTATCTGTACCTCTATGTCGACCTCCCCTTCTACTGATCGGCGGGTGTTGTCAAATGCTCTGATGTACATGGTGCTGGGTCGGAATGAGGAAGGACTGATTCCCAGGCGTTCCGCAGTTTTGAGCGGGCAGACATTTAAGCTTGAGCCGTTATCGATAAGGACCAGTGGGACACAAAGGTCTTTATATCGTAAGGCTATGTTGAGGGATCGCCCATAGTTGCGCTCTTCTTGTGGTAACTCATTATCGGTGAAAATGATGGCACGCGGAGCCAGGAGCTGTCCGATCATCAATGCTATCATTTCTGGTGTTGTATGGTAGGAGACATGAGCATCGCTCAGGGTTTTGGCAAACACTTCTTGGTGTATACGCGACGTGCAGTGCAGCTCCCATACTGAGATTTGGGCAGGGATTGACTTAAGCTGAGTTGCCACATCATATGCAGCTTCGTTTTTGTTGCCGAGGCCCGAGAGAGCGCCCTTGGGATCTCCTCTGTTCTGATTATCTCTTCGGATGCAACGCTCATTAGGATTCATGTTTCCTACTTCTGCACATTCTGGATAGTGCCACGGGACCTCTTTATAATTTTCCTCTCTTTTGCCTTCTAGGACCACTGGTTCTTGTAACGGTGCTGGTGTGGGTGCCAGATCTTCCTCGTATGGAGCTTTTGCCTTGAGGACTACATTGTTGCCTTTGCTAAAGGGATAATATAGAGGCTTGTCTTCATAGATCACATAAGGTCGCGGTCCTGGCTTGACCGTTCTTGGAGCAAGAGGTTCCCATGGAATGAATACTGGTCCTTTTGATATGGCGAGGGGTTTCTCTGTTTGTCCCAATTGTCGTAGTGTGATTGACACACCTCCAGGATTTTCCCCTTGCAATATGACTGGCTCGACTAGAGGAGCCCTTTCCAAGACAATGGGTTCTTACTGCTGATGAGTATGATCCCTCCATTGCGGATTGGATCATTCCTGTGCTGAAATTACCCCTTGCAAGATGACAGGTTCATATGTGGGCTCGATGTATGACTGTACTCCTTCCAGGATGACTGGCTCCCAACATGAATGGTTGTAAGGTGCCCCTTGAACAACTGATGCATCATATAGAGGCGTTTCTTCGAGTACTGACGGCTCGGAGACTGAAGGAGGAAAGGGATTTGCCCCTTGCAAGATCGGAGGAGAACTTGTTGGCCCATAAGTGTAAGCATGAATGGACTGGATAGGGGAGAAGAAGCGATCGAGACGCTCTCCTTCTTCTATGCTGTTGACGGCAGGGCCACGAGATGAATTGGGGTCCGTCGGATGCTGAGGCAAAGGATTCTGAAGGATGTTGGTGGAAGCTGCTGGAGGAGTTCCGAGGACCGAGATGACGATCTTGTGGTCGTCAATCAGATCTTGTATGGCATTTTTCAGAGTCATACATCAATCGGTGGTGTGACTACGCCCCTGATGGTAGGCACAATACTCATTTTCTAGGTAGGTCGGAGGCAAAGGATTCGGGGGAGGCCTGGGTGCCATTAGAGTGAGTAACTGCTTTTGTACCAGCATAGCCATTACCTGACTGAGTGGCTGAGTGAGAGGAGTAAATTTCCTGAGCTCCATATAATTCTGCCTATTCTAATATGAGTATTGGCCATTTCCCCTGAACTGCTGCTGCTGTCGATGTGGTTGTGGCTGTGATTGAGGATTTGGTTGTGGCTGATACCTCTGAGGTTGATGCTGAGCCTGATTCTGCTGATACTGTTGACATCCTTGTGGAGGAGTGTATTGGTTGCCCTGAGCAGTGGCGATGATGTTGTTTACCTCTGTCGGGCGGGAGGAGAACCATTGCGATTTCCATTCCCGTATCTGATAGGTCTTCCTTCTACTCTATTCCGTTTGACTGGAGTGGCATGATGAATCCATGGGGAGATTGTTCCTGCACAGATTCCTGCTTTGACTTGCTCTCCAGCACGGATCAACTGTGAGAAATTCGCATATGGATGCGAGATGAGATATCCAGATATGCCAGGATATGTTGAATGAACAATCATGGAGATTTGTTCTTCGTCGTTGATAGGCGCATTCTGGCTGCCATAGCTCACCAACGTCCCACATAAGCTGATAGCGTTTCATCACTCCTTTGCCTGAGAAATGCGAGGTCGGCTCTCCTGGGTGCCATGTTGAGATTGTATGTGAATCTGTCAACGAAAGCCTGGGAAAGTTGTTCCCAAGTCCTAATGTGTGGACCCTCGCCGTTTTCGTGCGCCCGGACTTTCTTCTTTTCCTTTCGGAAAAGAAGAGGGGGTGCGTGCTCGCGAATCGTCGTTTATGGCACTGGCTTGCCTCGTTCTCGAGGGCTTTGTTCGGTTGTCGTGTTAGGTTGGATGTGTTTAAATGAGTTTGTATAAGACCAGAGTCGCCACCAACCAGTTACTTCGAATCTACAGTCGGCTAGACCCCGTAGAACTGTTAGAGAAGGGAATCCGAAGATTCCTTCCTCTAAAATGACTCCTTTTGATCTGCGGCCAAAGATTCGAGGTAAGGGATCACGGTTACAGGGTGGGAAGAGGTTAAGCACCCCACGCACTGCCCGTACCGAAGTACGGTCTCTACTTCACAGAATCGAACTAATACTTGAAAATCTGTTTTAATCCTCAAACATTCTCATGGATGACATGATGCATGAATGCAGGTCTGAACAGTAAGAGTTTCTAATGGGCAGGTTTCCATTAACAGGCAAGCCCGGAGCATACGCTCGAACTGACAGGTGCTTTATGCGAGATGCATGTTGTGTGTTTGAATAATCAAAGTGCTTGTAGTGACATGTACATGAATGCAGGTTTGAACAGTAAGAGTTTCTGATGGGCAGGTTTCCATTAACAGGCAAGCCCAGAGCATACGCTCAAACTGACAGGTGCTTTATACGGGATGCATGCTGTGTGTTTGAATAATAAAAGTGCTTGTAGTGAAGCAAGGGGGTTGGAAGAAAAGTAAATGTTGCACTTATGCTAGATGCGAATGAGATGATGCTGATGAAAGAATAGCTGGATGGACGAAGGTGTCGTAATGGTTGCTTCAAGTGGTTGGATCAAGACTTGGACGGCTTGGGAGACTTGGACCAGAGTCAGGCTGGGCTGGACCAGGGCTAAGCTCTCCTCACTCGGGCTCTCCTTGGTGGAAAAGTGAGCTAAAGGGGGAGATGGACTTGGAACGAACGGATTGCTCTGGACTGAGAGGCTTGTGAAATGAGAAGGGGAGGGGGGTATTTATAGCAACGAGGAGTGGCAAAACCCGTAAATAAGTTTGGGCGGCCCTCAGGGGGCCGCCCATGTGGCCTTTCTTGGGATTCAGCGGGCAGTACAGACCTGCTCCGAGGCTGCGGTCTGAAACTCGGTGAGTTAACTGGGTTTAAGAGATGGGTTGACACGGTGAGTTGACTCGATGGGTTAACTCAGCGGGTTGACTCGGTGATTTGACTCAACGGGTTGACTCGCCGAGTTTGACTTTTTTTAGGGATTTTTTGACTGGTTTTCCTTATGGGGGGTTTTTCAGGCTGATGTTTAGGGGTGAGTTGACTGGGTTCAGGCTTGAGTTGGGCTATGGATTGGGGTTTACAAGGGTGAGTTTGGCTGAGTTTGGACATGGGATTTGGGTGTATGGCCCTCCATTCATTTAGCTATCTCTACCAACATTGTAGCCGAAGGTGGGGTGTCTACCGATGCCCCTCTTTGGCAGAGGTTGCATGCAATCGAATGCCAAAGCGAGTGGACACTCCACTTCTGACTCGGTCATTCATAGATCATAGTCTGAAATCTTTGCTTGCCTTTGCATCTGCGTCAGTTGATCGTCTAAAAATTGATCACTCACACATACCGCGGGAGTTTGGAGAAAACATTGCGATTGTCCTTGCAATGCGCTGCAACTTGGGTACCCAATCGCAACCCTTCCATTCTCGATCGGTACTAACATCAAAAAGGTACAGCAGAGCCTCTGCGTCGTAGTCTTACGAGGCTACTAACCCTGTGATTGATTGGTTAATGCTTTCCCATTTCACTCCAGGAGTACTTGTTTCGCTTGACTGTCAAAGTAGTTAGCTGCACTGCGTCATGTAGTCTTACGGGAGTTCACTATGCCGACTTGGAATCAGTCAAGGTACTTCAGGTATCCACACCTAGGTATGTGCGGGTGGACTTTTTCCACCCGATCTGCTGGTTTTGATGCTTGGTTTGCAATTCATTCTTTCCTAGATTGTGGTCTGAAATCTCTGTTGTCCTTTGTATCTGAGTCAGTTGATTGTTTGGAGATTGATAACTCGCATATACCGCGGGAGTTTAGAGAAAACGTTGTGATTGTCCCTGCAGTGTGCTGCAACCTAAGTACCCAATCGCAACCCTTCCATTCCCGATCGGTACTAACATCGAAAAGGTACAGCAAAGCCTCTACGTCATAGTCTTAAGAGGTTACTGACCCTGAGATTGACTGTTTGATGTTTTCCCGGATCACTCCAGGAGTACTTGTTTCCCTTGACTGTCAAAGTGGTTAGCTGCCCTACGTCATGTAGTCTTATGGGAGTCCACTACGCCGACTTGGACTCAGTCAAGGTACTTCAGGCATCCACGCCTAGGTATGTGTGGGTGAACTCTTTCCACCCGATCTGCTGATTTTGATACTTGAGTTACAATTCATCGTTTCCACCTGTTCAAATGGTTTCTTTGACCAAACCTTTTGGCTTTCATCTTTTCGTATCTTGGCATGTGGTACGACTGCACTGACACTGGAGTTTAGTTCGACCATACCTTGAGTGCTTTGGATCCGATGATCTCCAGGGAAACCGCGAGACATCGGATCTTATTTGATTTTTGCGTCGGTTCCTACCCAGAGATATGGAAGATCTCCCGGTGTTTTGAAGGCTGAACGCTCTACTAAGAAAATGTTTTTGGATTTTTGAAAAGATACCCACTCTGGGGAGTGATACTCCGTGGGGTTTTTATTTGCAAATAGGAATATTTTTTTATCTTTTTGAAATGGAAATCTGGTTTGCACGCGCCTCCACTAGGTATGCCTGTGGGGTCTTTGGCTAACCGACTTTTATTTTGAAAGCAGGTAAACATGATGATTGATGCGATGGATGCTGATGCATGGGGATGCATATTTGATGATGGATGCATGGTTTGGCTCATTCTTTTTCAGTTCGATGATTTTGTTTTTGCTGTAGGTGTAGAGAATTTTGAGCTTATT
The DNA here is from genome assembly GCA_003013855.2 of Liriodendron chinense. NCBI lineage: Eukaryota > Viridiplantae > Streptophyta > Magnoliopsida > Magnoliales > Magnoliaceae > Liriodendron > Liriodendron chinense. Next base: position 2,732,366 of record ML058330.1, on the reverse strand, counting down.
ACTTGCAGGGTTGTGTTCCCCTGGGGATTTTCTTTTCAATGCGGATGTTTGGTCAGCAGGTTGGTCAAGATCCCAATCCGTGGTCGATCAGGTCCATCGTCCCAAGATGCAATTTCTTTGCTAATGAGAATGTACGAGGATGTTATCCGACTTCAAGATGTTCTTCTGGGAATAGATGTGATTAAGATGGTACTTGGTCACCAGTTTTGGTCAAGATTCCAATTTGCGGGCGATCGGATCCGTCATCCCAAACTACAAAATGAGTGAGCGGAGTTTGAGATTCCTGAAATGTAGTGCTGAGGATAGTGACAATTTTTTTTGATTTTTTGCAAATATGTGGTCCGAATCTTTACCTAGTAGTCAGGATGGAGATCGATTATTGAAAACAAGGAAAATATTTTTGTGATTTTGAAAATATTTTGTCTGAGTAAAGATCGGTATTATTAAAAGCAAGGGAAATATTTTGTGATTTTTGAAATATTTTCTTTGAAAGCAAGAGAAATATTTTGTTTGAAAGTAAGGGAAATATTTTGTGATTTTTGAAATATTTTCTTTGAAAGCAAGGGAAATATTTTTGTTATTTTTGAAAATATTTTGTTCGAAAGTAAGGGAAATATTTTGTGATTTTTGAAAGGTAATTTTGCAATGTTTTGGTATTTTTTTTTTATTTTTCTGAAATACAGGAAAAAGTGTGGAATTTTCATCCACTTCCAGCTTCTACTGCCGGTAAGGCACCCGATCCATTTTACGTCAGCGAGCAAGACGAATCTCACATAGCTAAGTGCCGTAGTTTTACATCTTCGGATGAGGAGATTTTGAGGGTTTTCAGTCAACATACCCACAGAGTTGCCTGTTCCTCATGTGCAATGCACATAGACCACGTATCGTCCGGCAGACTCCTTCGGCCACAGAATGAGCCACATCCTCACATTTTCCTTTGTCAATCCAGTTTTGGGCCTTACGTTGCTCACAATTCCGTGAGGGTGCGCTTCACCTCCCAACTGCCTTAATCCCCTTCATGAGTTTTAGGAACAGGGAACATCCATCAGATTCAACAGCGACTTCCAAATCAAGGTTGTCTATCACGGTGCGTTCAACACGAACAGGAATGCGGGGTTCTGCCCGCCTCAGCCTTTACCTGTTTAAAAGATTCTGGACATCCGTACGATCAAGTGTCAACCATGTCCAGAATAGGTTGGGAAAGAAAGCCCCCGAGAAGTTAATCCCAGTGTAATTTTAGGTCTTCGGACCGCTGAGGGTGAATTTGTGTAGTTGAAATTGATGGTGAAAATTTTTTTGTTTCTGTTTTGGAAAAGTTCCAGGATTAAACTCGAGTAGTCGAGATTGATACTGGTTTTTATGGAAAACTCAAAATCTTTTTGGTATTTTGGAAATGATTCGGGTTATTGAACCTTGATCCGAGCGGTCGAGGCCAATGCCAGTTTTTGGTTGAAAGCAAGAAAGGTCTCCCGAGAAATTAATCCCAGTGTAGTTTAAGGTCTTCGGACCACAAATATGTACAGAATAGGGCAACACATTTTTTTTTCGAAATGATCTAGGTCATCAGATCTTGGCTGGCATGGCTGGGATCGATGCCAGTTTTTATTGAAAATCTCTCGGGATGTCGATTCCGACGTAGTTTAGGGTCTTCGGACCATAGCTTATGCACATGAAGCACGACATTTTTTTATATATATATTTTTTCAAAAGATCCAGTCTATCTGACCCCTTCCTTGATCGGTTGAGGTCAAATGATGGTTTTTATTATGAACTCCCTCGGGATGTTGATCCCGACGTAATTTAAGGTCGTCGGACCACAAATATGTATAGCTAGCAGCAATCAAGGTTGGAAATTTTAGGGATTCTTCTTAGAATGGTTCAGATCATTAGGCCATGACTTTGGACGGTTGAGATCACTGTTTGACCAAGTCAATTCTCTTTCTTTTTCTTGAAATTTCCATAGAACTTTTTTCACATCATCAAGCCAATTTCTCTCCAATTTCTCACAAGATGAGACTTTGGTGAGATTCCTTACTTTTCCTCATCCTTCTCTTCCATCACTTCATTCTTACATAGAGGTACAAGATTCACTTGCAACTACCCTTCCCAAGGAGGAGTTCTTCTCAAGGAGAGGGGGTGAGGGGTCGTTTCAACCAGGTGGGAGGACGGACGGCCCCCTGGGTGCCTCCCAAACCGTCTCTGCCCACTGGTCTTTCCAGTGGGTCGGGTAAAGGGGTGCCCTTCCCTTTTTTATATAACATGGGGCACCCTTGGCCCCTCCAACGTGCAATCTCTCTCTTCTCTTTCTCATACTCTCTCTTTCTTCAAGTTTTTCTCTCTTTTGGTGGTTCCTTGCTCTTTTCAAGTGGTGGGCCTTGGAGAAGCTTTGGGACAGCAAGGTGGCCCCCCTTTTGTCAGTGGTAAAGGTATGGACCACTCCCTTTTTCTTTCTTGTCCTTTTTCTTCTTCATTGTCTCTTCTCATGTTTCCTTTCTTTTTTCCATGTAGCTATTCCAAAGGAGTCAAGGTGGGCCTAAGTCTTTTTGGCCTTTTTCTAGATCTCCAATCTCTTCTAAAGGTGATGCATGGAGAAGGACATTGCAAGCTTCCATTTCATTCTTTCTTTTCTTCTTTCACACTCCCTTTATGTGTATGTAAAGGGTAATTTTGCCATGTCCATCAAGTGTGCATGGCAAAATCTCCTATCTTTCTTCATGGGAGTTGGGCCACTTATCATGTGTATCAAATGGGCTCAAAGTGAAGTCATGGCCCTTGGTGTATTTGATGGGCCCAACACTTCATTTTGAGCTCCCTCATGCTCTCTTTTCCTTGTCATTTTTCTTGGAGCTTTCTTTTCTTTTTCATCTTCCTTTCAAGGTTTGGGCCCATGAGATTGGTAGGGCCCACCTCAAGTTTTGGGCTCATAGGGCTCACTTTGGGTGGCCCCATCTTTCTTCACATGTGTATGGACAAAGGTGACTAGCCTATTCTTCACTTGGATCTTTCAAGTGGGCTAGATTTTCCTAGTTGGGCCTTTATGGACAAGTAGCTCAAATCTTCCACCATTTCTTGATTATGATGCACATCCTTGTACACAAAGTGTGGTGGGTTCCTTGGAATTCCTCCATATAGATGGGCTTTTGGGTCCTCTTTGAAACTTGTGTATTTCTTTGAGTCATGTGTGCACCACTACACTTTGTACATGTAGGATTCTTTTCCTTCATGCCTTTTCTTTGGATTGATGGAGGACTTGGGTTACTTGATCACCTAAAAGTCCCTTGAGTGAGTTGTTTCAACCATCTCACTAACTTCTCATGTTTGTAGGAAAGTGGTTCTCAAGAGCTTAATGTTCCTAATCTCAAATGGATGACTCTCCTTTAAGCGAGCTATCCATGCAACCATAGCTTTTTGAACTTCTCTTGGGGTGCTTGGTGGGTCATCCACCATCATTCTCAAAGATGAGTGACTTTTCTTTAAATTTGTGGAAAAGAATGATACCCATAAGTTGCCCAATTTTGTCCCATGCTTTGGGGCATTTTGGATTTTGATCTTCAAGTGGGCTATGTATATCATTCTTAGGCCATTTTCATGATGGTTGGGTGACTCATCAAGCCATGCCTTCTTGTGCTCAAATGGTGCACATAAGTTGCCCAAATTTGTCCTTGAATGGACATCTCCAACTTTGGTTCTTCATGTGGGCTATGTGCATCATTTTTTTACCATTGGCTTCTTTGATTCATATATTTGTGGGTAGACCACCATGTTGTACTTTCATGGTTAAAACATTCATCAAGATGATGCACATAGGGTTGCCCATGGTTAACCCATGAATGGGTCCTCATGTTCTTCAAATGGGCTATGTGCTCTCTTCATTCCATTGAGATGAGGCACTTGGGTTGCTCTTGGGGACCTATTTCCTTCATATTCCCCACTTGTCCATATACATGTGTAAAAAGATGGAAACATCTTAAATGAGAAACATGGCCTTGGTACGAGAAGTGAACCAATCCTTGGCCACATAAGGACTTTGAAGAGGGATTTCTCATATGGAATTGGATTCTTATCCCTTTGATCTCATGGCACTTGAGTGCATTTTTTGTCCAAAATGTGTCCTTGGATGATGGACTTTCCTTACCTAGGTCATGGCATGCAACCTTCTTTAAGGTGGGCCTTATCTTCTTCGATGGGGCCAACACTTATCCTAGGCAACACATGGACTTAGACATAGGATTTTGCATTTGAATGTAAGTCCGAATCCAAGGGTTTCTTGGATAATGATTTGGATTTTAACGGGTAAAGAGTAGAGACTCACCTCGCTAAGCTTGTAGGATTCGATGGCGGATGGTACAAGAGGACAACAGGTGATCGATGAGGATGATCCGGCCTTTATTATCCGCCGAGGGGTCCATATGTGTTCCTTGGCTAAGGAGCACCAACCTCTCCCCTCTATCAAGGGTCGAGGAACCAGAGATCATTGGGATGACTGGGTGAAACACCCACAGCCTTCGCTTGAACGAGTTCTGGCTGACACTCCTTTTGCTGGCCTCCTTACCTTGCATTTCCATAACAACAATGCCAACCGCATGCTGCTTGCGGCTCTTTGTGAGAGGTGGCGGGATGAAACCCACACCTTTCAACTCCCTTGTGGCGAGTGGGGAATAACTCCCCTGGATATATATATATATATATATATATATATATATATATATATATATATATATATATATATATATATATATATATGCAAATCGTCTTTCCATTCCATGGGACAGTTGTTCCCCAGGTCGGTTCTCTTGCTCCCATCACTTCCACTGACTGGCTACGACTCGTAGGTGATGTCCCACCTAAGGATGAATTCCAGGGCCATCAAGTAAAATTTTGATGGTTCTACAACACCTTTGCTACCGTCACCCCTACTACCGAGCTAGAGGCCCTCCACAAAGCACGGGCCATGATTGCTTACGCCTTCGGGTCCTTCCTTTTCTGTCACGCGAACGAGAGGTTCGATCCTAAATTTCTTCATTTGGTTGAGGATCTTTACCATCCCTACAATTGGAACGGAGCTATCTTGACTCATGTTTTCTTGGGTTTGGATAAGACCTCTCGGAATAGCCGGTCCTTCATAGGTTTCTGGCTTATCGTAGAGGTATTCTTTTTAACCTTCCCTAGAGACATTTGCCTTCTTTCTTTCTCTGATCGTTATGTGTACCCTTGCCCAGACTTACTTTTATGACCATTTTGCTCATCTCGCGCCGAGGATACGAGACGACATTGAGCCACCTCTGTACCGCCATATGCACTGGCATCAGCAAAATCGTCAACGGAACTCTCGTGTATCTGGGGACAATTGGCGAGCTGACATAGACGGATTGACCGTCGAGGATGTAAGTATCTTGTTTTTCTTATCCCTCGTGCTGCTCTGTGGCTGATTGTGATGGCCTCATTTGCTGTACTTTGCTCGGATGCCATACGCCAACTTTCCTCTCTACTACACCCCTCAGCGTGTGGAGGCATATGATTCTTCATGCCTCCGGATCATGCTTTCTGACGCTGAATCATTTCAGTGGTATTTGGGTGAGAGGCTGCTTCGACAAATTACTGGGGTGGCTCGGGTCCCTTGTTTCGCACCTCCTCCGGCTGCTCAGATCCCAGCTGATGAGATAGTCGATGCTCTTGTGGGCCAGCCTGGGTTTTACTTCACGATCCCGGATCGTGACTATAACGAGTGGTACTTGCTGTACGGACAGGGGCCTCTGCTTCCTCCGCTCTATGTTCCAGGGGGTCGTCGCAGGTACGCTGGAGGATCAGTGACAGCTCCTTTGATGGATCTTCATCGTCGAGAGCGGGACGAGAGGAGGGATGATGATGACTATGTTAGTGACCTGTAGCCTGCTTTTGTATTCTACTTGCTTGATGTATGACCTTTTTCTTTTTACTTTTACCTTCTTCTGTATCCAAATCTTCTGAATGAATATACACCCTTGATTTTTCTCAATACCTCTTGATGATGCTTGGATGTCTTGACTCTTGACCCATTCTTTGATACTTTATGGAAGATAAGATCTCTCAACTGCATGGATGATGACTTGAACGGTTTAGATTGCTTGATTTGGCCCTGTGGGTCCCTTCCAGACTCAGCTTTGCTTTGGAGCAATTTTTCTTAATTTTTTGTGAGGCTAAGAAGGCTTCTCATGGTGTTGATGATGACTTGAACGGCTCAGATCGCTCTTTTCAGCCACGTGGACCCACTTGATGATCAGATTTTGGATTCTGGCCCTCTTTCTTGATGTTCAAACCTTTGATCTTGCTATTTTATGACTCATGTGAATTCTTTCATGGTTTAGATCATGATGATCTGGTCTTTGAATGGCTCAAATTGCTTGTGGGCCTCTCTTGATCAGTTTTTCTTCTCTTTGACTCGATCAGGCCCATGTTGGCTATAATACGTTGTGATTGGACAGGTGGGGTACCTTCCAGAAGATTCTGATCATCTTCAAACGAAATCCGAAGTGGATTGGAGCCTTGGGCGGCCCTCAGGGTGCCATCTGCTGACGTGGACTGTCAGCCTCACCTACCAAAGACCATGAAGCCAATCCCGCGGAGAGAGAGAGAGAGAGAGAGAGAGAGAGAGAGAGAGAGAGAGAGAGAGCGCGTCCGTACGGGTGGCCCACAGCGGGCCGCCCAAGACTCGCCTCTTGTGAGGCCTGGGCTGTCTCGTGCTCGGACATTATTCACAGTCCACTGTCCCTGTCCCCACATTCTCTGTACTCTCAGGTTCAATTGCAGCCATGAATCTCCCTTTTGTCTCCTCTTTCCTTGTCTTTTTGTCTTTTTCTTACTTGGTCCTTTCTTGGGCAGCCATTGATGATGGCTTGGGGGCCCTTGTGGGAGAGATTGATGGGTCCCACACTTCAGCAATTGATGAAGGCTTTAAAGATGGTGAGATGTCTTTGATTGATGGTGTAGATGAAGCATTGAATGAGGGCATTGATGGGGATTTAGGGGTAGTGGTTGGTGGAGCTTTAAATGGCCCTATTAATGGCAGCCAAACTGGAATTTTAGATTTGAATGGAGCATTGATTATGGGAGAAATGGATGGTATGAATGGGATGAGGAGATGGAACATAGGTGAGGCTATGCATCCCTTGAGTGTGGGCCACATGGATGATGTGATTGATGGTGGTGATGGGGCTAAGATGGACATAGATGGGCTGATCTCATGTTTGAATGGAATGGATGGTTCAGATGATACCTTTGATGGCTTGGATGCTCTTGATGATGGCCGAGATGTGCGGCACACTTGCTTGGGTGGACTTGATGTGATCATTGATGATGTCCCCCTGATGATGGATGGTGGGGATGCCTCGATGATCTCTTTGATTGGACAGGATGATGATTGGATTCACGACTTTATGTGGGAGAGGGCCGTAGGTCCAGATCTGACCATTGATTCTTCGATTGGGGTTGTCGGGACCCTTCTTGATGGTTCAAATGTCATTTTCGACGGTCAGATTTGTCAGGATGCTACGATGTGTGGTGTGATCTTTGTTGATAGCCCTTTTGGTGGGGAGCATCGCCCTTCTCCCGATCATCGGTCCTTTACGCACTCGATTCACGAGGTGGGCGAGTCTTCTCATGCAGCTAAGGTCGTGACAGTTTCAGACAGTGATGCGACTATATCAGACATAGCCGTTACTGGGGACAGGTCAGGGGCTGTTGAGTCTGCAGAGGTCCCAGCTTTTCCTTCTCCTTCGCCCGTTGATCTTCTGATCCTTGATGAACTGTCATTGATTTCTGGGCCTTTTGTCCTGGAGGGGATTCCTGTGAGGACTTGTCAGCTGCTTCCTCGTCCTTCTTGCTTGCCACGGCTGCTTGCTTGGCTTGACAGCTTGTCAGCATATGAGATTCGAGATTTAGAGTCCTATGGCTTCGGCAGTCTGATCCATATGGCTAGGGTTGACATTCACTGGAGGATGCTCGGGGCTGCACTGATTGACTGGGTCCCCTCGTTGAACTTGTTTGCGTTCAACGACATGGAGATGGGACCCTCTTTGGAGGAGCTTGCACGTTTGACCGGTGTTCCCTGGGATTATACTCAGTATTTCTCACTGAAGACTTTGTCGAAGACTGCCACACCGCAGAACTGGTTCGGGATTCCTTATCTTGTTCAGCCTGCAGCTGCTGGCCAGGATGCTGTGGTGTTCTCCTTGGACTTGTTGTATGATCTTTTTTCGGGTCCTCGGAGTGTGGCAGGGTCTCTACTTGCTCGGAATGCACTGATGTTCTGCTTGATTGCTGAGGTGCTATTCTCGGGATGGCGCAGGTCTCAGACCCTTTTACTTTTTGAGGTGATGAGCTGAGTTATCCGACGTCGGGGGATCATTTCTCTCGTCCTGGCTGAGCTTTTTAATGGGCTGACTGACTGTGCCCTGGGCCGCACTTGTGTCCTTCGCGGCTGCTGTTCATTTCTCCAGGTATCTTCTTTGCACCTTTCTTTTCTTTTCCTGTCCTTTAGGGATTGCTCTACTCTAGCTGAATTTCTTTTCTTTCTTGTGATCAAGTCTGGTTATGGGAGAGTCTTTCACTGACTGTTCCTCTACCATTTCCTGGCACCCGTCGCCCAGACCTTATGCTACACATCATGGAGTTTCTTCCGCATATGGCTAGGATGAGTGAGCCCTTATATCACCGAGTGTTCGCTGAACTTCGTGACTGAAATGTCCACTAGGAATCATCTTGGCTTTCGCTTCCTCCAGTACTCTGTGATGCGCACCGCCTTCCTCTGATGCTAGTAGGCTTTCTATCTTACTTTTCTTACCACCCTATCCGGTTCTTGCAGCAGTTCGGATATGAGAAGGATGTTCCTCTTTTTGCTTTCATGGGTATTGGACGTCGAGCACTTCCATCTAGAACATCTGACTTTAGGACTCGGGTTGATGGCTCCTGGGAGAGTTACTTGACTGATGATTTGCTTGGTTTCGAGCTGCAGGCTTTTCCGATGGAGATCGCCCTATATCAGTACTGGGTTGCTGAGCAGTCCCTATACCGGCGCATTCCTTGTTAGCACCAGACTGCCGATGAGGATGAGCAGGATATTCTTGGAGATGCCGGCTCTTCATCTGGCTCATATGAGCCCTTTGAGGAGCGCCAATTCATCGATCCTGGTTTCCTTTTGGCCACTCATGGCCATTTGCTGCCGGAGATTTCCGCGCTTCGGTATCATTGTGAGATGATGTCGGGGAGATTGGCTGCCGATTAGAGGTTGTCTGATGAGGAGACAGCGATCCGTATCCTTGAGTGCGATGAGGTGCATTACCTACGTATGGAGGTGAGCAGGTTGAGAGCGAGGCTACTTCATTATGAGTCAGAGGACTTACCTGGTATGGCCAAGGAGGAGGGTAGAGATTGATTGTGTTGGCCATCTGTACATTCCCTTTTGCATGACTGGTGATGATGCATTTTTTGTATTTTTTTTTTAAAAAAAAGATGACATGATATATGTAAAAGAAATATGATGCATTTAATGAAAAAAGGAGAAAACTTTTTTGAAAATCTATTGTGCCATGAGTTACCTTGTGAGTGTGTCTGGATTTTGTGTTGGGATGTAGGAATCAGAACTGAGGCTCGGCCAATGCTTTGACCGATGTCTTGAGATTGACTTGCGTGAGGTCCCTTTGGTTCCCTAGAGGTGTAAGCAATGGAAACTTGTTGCTTCCTGAGATTATCAGAGCTGTAGAGTTCTTTTGTTCCCGACTGTACTTCTTCCTGTTCTTAAACTACAACTGCTTGAATTGATTTGGACCGTCTGATTTCTTGGTACCTGCACTTTTACTTCTTCTTTTTTTTATTCGAGCCGTTTTTGCCTGCAGCGCTCTTTCGAGTTTTCACTACAGCCGGCCTTTTCCCGTCAATTTTGCCTGTGGCGCCCTTTCGGGTTTTCACTACGTCCCGGGTATTTGATCTTGCCTGCCCCTTGGCAGTAATGCTGTTTTTACCCTCGGCGCCCTTTCGGGTTTTCACCAAGTCTGCTGTATGCCCACTATTTTTACTCGAAGCGCCCTTTTGGGTTTTCACTCTGCCCTCTTTGTTTAGGCACACAATTTTCTTTTTCTTTTTCTTTTTTTTTTTGAATTTTTGGCTAACTGCGGCGGCTAGAGGTCAGGAATCCGTCGTTGCCAGCCGATGGCAGTCTTCCAGCCCTTATCCTAAGTTACGATGACAGAGATGTTGGTCTTAGCTAAAGACCCTTCTGAGATGGATGGATGGATGACTGTGTTTCTTCTTAGGTTAATTTTTCTCGAGTGCCTTTCTTTGGCTTCCCATTTTCTTTCTCTTTTCTTTTTTGTATTCTCTCTTTTTTTTCTTTTTTTTATATTCTTTTTCTCCCCTTTTTTGTGTCTTTTTCTTCTCTCTCTCTCTCTTTTTTTTCTTTTTGAATCCCCTTATTTGAAACACTTGTTGGTGGACAGAAACGATTTCTTAGAGGTTTTAGCTTTGACCTCTTGACTTCAGCTCTATTAAAGTAACTCTTGATAAGGTTAGAATGACTTACCCGTGAAAGATCTTCACCTTGTCGACGTTGATTGGCTCAGGAAGATCCACCCCTCTCATGTTGGTGAGTCTGAGGGCGCCTCCAGGAAGTACTTCTCTGATGATCAGTGGTCCGTCCCACGAGGGTTTGAACTTTCCTCTGGGATCCGGAAGGTGCGACGGTAGAATCTTCTTCATAACTATGTCGCCTACCTTGAAGCTTCTTTTTCAGATTCTCTTGCTGTAAGCTCGAGCGATCCTTTTCTGATAGCACTATGAATAACTTAAGGCACGCATGCGCTTCTCATCTGCTAGCTGCAACTGATCGAATCTTGCCCGTTGCCATTCTCCTTCTTCAATTCCACTTTCTAGTAATACCCGTAGTGATGGTATTTCCACCTCGACTGGTAAAACCGCTTCCATTCCATAAGTAAGTTCAAAAGGAGTAACGCCTGTAGCAGACCGTACAGACGTTCGATAGGCCCAAAGTGCATATGGGAGCATGTCTGACCAGTCTCGATAGGTTACGACCATCTTCTCGAGTATCCTAACGATTGTCTTGTTTGCGGCTTCTACCCCACCATTCATCTGAGGACAGTAGGGGCTTGATCGATGACGTTGAATCTTGAATTTGTTGAGGAAGTCATCCATCTTCTTGTTGACGAACGGGGTCCCGTTATCTGTGATGATAGCATTAGGGATTCCATACCGGCATATGATGTTGTTCATCATGAATTTGATCACCTGGGATGCTGCATTTGTGGTGTCGGAGGCTGCTTCTACCCACTTGGTGAAGTAGTCAACTGCCACAAGTATATACTCATGACCATTTAATGCTTTGGGACTAATCTTCCCGATGATGTTGAGTCCCCATATAGAGAAGGGCTAGGGAGTCGTCAGGTTATACAGTTCTGATGAGGGGGCATGAATTTGATTCGCATGCTTTTGACACTTGAAGCATTTTCTGACGTGCTGGCAGCAGTCTGTCTCCATGGTGAGCTAATAGTAGCCGAGTCGTAGAATCTTCTTTGCCATCATGTGCCTGTTCATGTGTGGACCACAGATTCCTTCGTGTATTTCTTTCATGATCTTCGCAGCTTCTGTTTCATCGACGCATCGAAGGAGGATGTGATTATAAGATCGCTTATAAAGGACTTCGCCATTAATGGTGAACTGGCCGGCCAAACGCTGGATGGTTCGGCGATCTGTTGCTGTTGCTTACTCCGGATACTCCTGAGTTTCCAGATATTGCTTGATGTCAGCATACCAGGGTTTGTCAGGGACAGCTTCGGCTTCTTCTATTTGCAGGCAGAAAGCAGGTTCATCTTGAGTTTCGACTGTGAGCTCCCATTCTGAAGCTCCTTTCGAGATTTTGAGCATTGATGCGAGTGTAGCGAGAGCATCTGCAAACTGATTCTTGGCTCTGGGCATGTATGAGAAGGTGATTTCTTTGAATTCTTCGACCAGATTTTCAAGATACACATGATATGGTATCAACTTCTCATCCTTGGTTTTCCATTCGCCATTGGTCTGATTGATGATAAGCTGTGAGTCCCCAAACACTCGTAGCTTCTTGACGCCCAAGATTATGGCTTCCCTTAGACCAGCGATGCATGCTTCATACTCCTCCATGTTGTTGGTGCACTTGAATGCTATGCGCCTTGAGATAGGAATAGGGACATCGTCTGGGGAGTAGAGGATTGCTCCAATACCACTCCCTTTAGAATTTGCTGCACCATCGAAGAATAACGTCCACTCATCTTTCTTATTTTCTTCACCTTCGATAAATAAGAGATCTTCATCAGGGAAGAATGTCTTGAGTGGTTGATAATCCAGGAGAGAGTGAGCGGCAAGATGATCGGTGAGGGCCTGCCCCTTGATTGCCTTCTAGGTGACATAGGTGATGTCGAATTCAGACAGGAGTAGCTGCCATTTAGCTATCCTTCCCTTGAGTGCCGGTTTCTCGAACAAGTACTTGAGTGGATCCATGTGAGCAAGGAGGAGAATAGGGAACGCAATCATGTATTGACGGAGTCGCTAAGTTGCCCAGACTAGGGCGAGGCAGGTTTTCTCAATCGGGGAATACCTAGTCTCGTAGTCGGTGAACTTTCAGCTCAAGTAGTATATTGCTTGTTCCTTCTTCCCGGTCTCATCGTGCTGGCCGAGAACACAGCCAATGGCTTCTGCTGCTACTGAGATGTATAACATTAGTGGTCGTCCGGGAGTGGGCGGCACTAGGACTAGAGGATTCATGAGATATTTCTCGATGCGGTCAATGGCGACTTGGCAATCATCATTCCATTCTTTTGGAACATTTTTCCGGAGGAACTTGAATATGGGTTCACAGATAGGTGTGAGCTATGCGATGAAGCGACTGATGTATTGAATTCTGTCGAGGAAGCCACGAATTTCTTTCTCTGTTCTAGGAGGAGGCATCTCGATGATTGCTCTGGTTTTGGTTTCATCGACCCTGATGCCATCTTCACTCACCATAAAGCCAAGGAGTTTACCTCCCATTCCACCGAAGACACATTTCTGAGGGTTGAGACGGAGCTTGTACTTTTCTAATCTGTTGAATAATTTCTTCAGATCTTCAATGTGTCCTTCGATTGTGCAAGATTTGACGATCATATCGTCCACATATACTTCAAGCTCTTTGTTCATCATGTCATGGAATAGTGCTGTCATTGCTCGCTAATATGTTGCTCCTGCGTTCTTCAGACCGAACGGCATTACCCTGTAATAGAAGGTTCCCCAGGGAGTGATAAACGATGTCTTCTCGCAATCTTCGACGGCCATCTTGATCTGATTGTAGCCTGAGAACCCGTCCATAAATGAGAAGACCTTGTACCCAGTAGTGTTGTCGACCAGAGTGTCGATATGCGGCAAAGGGAAGTCATCTTTAGGACTGGCTTTGTTGAGATCTCGGAAGTCGATGCACATTCGAACCTCGCCATCCTTCTTTGGTACTGGTACGATGTTGGCGAGCCATTCAAGGCAGTTGGAGACTACTAAGAATCCTGCATTGTACTGCTTGATGACTTCATCTCGGACTTTTAGAGCCCATTCTGGCTTCATTCTTCGAAGTTTCTGCTTTACTGGCTTCATATCCGCCTTGGTTGGCAGAAGGTGTACGATGAGTTCTTCATCGAGCCCCGGCATGTCTTCATATGAGAACGCGAAGTTGGACAATCTTGGAGCTAGGAACTCTATCATTCTCTGCTTCATCTCTGGTGGCAACGATTTTCCAATGCGTATTTCCCTAGGGATCTCAGGTGTCCACAAGTTTACTATCTCGAAATCATCGGCTACTACATTAGCTTTGGATTCGAACTTTTTGAGGAGATCCTCTAGTTCGAGAGCCGGGTCATCATCTTCCTCATCCCGAGTTTCGTCCAGACCCATGAGCTCGAAGTCTAATTCGATGTCAAAATCATATGATTCAACTTCAAATTCATGCGACTCTTTAGACGAACTTGGCACATTATTGAATGCAGGAAAAGAAATGTTTTTGGGTTTTTGAGAATTTTCTGGAATGGAAGTGCTAGATATTTTTAGTTTTTGAAAGTTTTTTATTTTTTTGGATTTTCAAAATTCACGGGACTTTGAACAAGCGGGCATTGCAGACCATGATTAATCCTAACTTCTTCCAAAGTTCCACTCGCTACTTAAACTGGCATTTTTTTTAGAAGCCAGAGCCCTCAGATGACTCGCTGGCTGATTCAAAAGTTAGGGGAATAGATGACCATTCAGGACCCCACACTCCTTCCCCTGGAGAGGTGGGGGTTGATGATTTGGGCGAAGAATTACAGTCTGGCCCAATGACCATGATTTCTTGCTGGTTGGGCTCGAGATCTGAGTCGTACTTAGTCCCTCCCGGATCACCTACCTCGTATTGTAGTTCGTTTGGCTCCACACTGAGGCATGGGTTCAAAATTTGGACATTGGACCAATCCAGGGCTGGCCATTTCCCTTTTTTGGTCCAATGGATGGGCTGCTTCTGCCCCTGGCTGATGGTTAATGATGTTGATTTTGCAGAGATGGGCAAGTCGTGCCCCTTGTTGATTGATGTTGAGATGGGCAAGTTGTGCCCCTAGTTGGCTGGAATTAAAGTGGGCAGGTTGTGCTCCTGGTTGACCAGAATTGAAGTGGGCAGGTTGTGCCCCTGGTTAGGAGTAAGTGTCAGAATATCCTAGTCCTGAAGCTGTTGTATTTGACTTTCTTCTTCATCTTCATCCTTTCCTTCTTCCGGAGGCCTGGATGGTTCGAGAATCTGGTCCCATCGAATGGGGGGCCACGTGGCCCAAGCTAGGCTCATCGGGAGGTCTTTATGTAGTGCAGTCGGTTGATTCCCTCTTGGATCTTTGTAAGGTTCTCCTGGCTTGATGAATTGGATGGGTGAGCACCGAAATTTCTTTCTTCTTTTGTCCATGAAGATTGCTCTGTATCCGAGCCCCCATTTACGTTGATTTTATAGCAGCGGTATTTTCTGGACTTGAAATGATTCTTCATTCGGTCCTTGAGGCTCAGACATTCTGCTGGTGAAAAGACACAGTCCACCCTTATTGGTTCCGGATTGGCGATAGAGTTCACAGTCTCGAATTCGAAACTATGAAACGGGACATCCTCTTCAGAGTGATGGATATCGATGACAGGGATGTCTGGCTCAGTGGCAGCAGCATTGGAAGGAATGATGAACTCCTTCTCTGCATGGATAGAGATCACTTGATTTCCACAGATGTACTTCACCTGTTGATGCAGGGTTGATGGCACAGCTCTAACCTTGTGCAGCCAAGGCCGTCCGAGCAACATGTTGAAAGAGGCTGATATATCCAGGATTTGGAATGTGATGGTGGGGACTTCTGGGCCTATCTGTACCTCTATGTCGACTTCCCCTTCCACTGATCGGTGGGTATTGTCGAACGCTCTGACGCATATGGTGCTGAGTCAAAATGAAAAGGGACTGATTCCCAGACGTTTTGCAGTCTTGAGTGGGCAGACGTTTAAGCTTGAACCGTTATCGATAAGGACTAACAGGACACAGAGGTCCTTGTATCGTAAGGCTATGTTGAGGGATCACCCATGATCGCGTCCTTCTGGTGGCAACTCATTGTCAGTGAAGGTGATGGCACGCAGAGCCAGGAGTTGTCCGATCATCAATGCTATCATTTCAGGTGCTGTGTTGAAGGAGAGATGAACATTTCTCTATGTATACGTGATGTGCAGAGTAATTCCCATACTGAGATTTGAGCAGGGATTGACTTGAGCTGAGTTGCTACATCATATGCGGCTTCATTTTTGTTACCGAGACCCGAGAGAGCGCCTTTGGGATCTCCTCTGTTCTGATTATCTCTTCGGATGCAACGCCCATTTAGATTCATGTTTCCTACCTCCGCACATTCTGGATAGTGCCATGGGACTTCTTTATAGTTTTCCTCTCCCTTGCTTTCCAAGACTACCGGTTCTTGTAACAAGGCTGGTGTGGATACCAGATCTTCCTCATATGGAGCTTTTGCCTTGAGGACTACATTGTTGCCTGTACGGAAGGGGTAATATCGAGGCTTGTCTTCATAGATCACATAAGGTTGTGGTCGTGGCTTGACCGTTCCTGGAGCAGGAGACTCCCATGGAATGAATATTGGTCCTCTTGATATGGCAGGGGGTTTCTCTGTTCGTCCCAGCTGTCGTAGTATGATTGACACGCCTCCGGGATTTGCCCCTTGCAGTATAACTGGCTCGACTGGAGGAGCCCCTTCCAAGACAATGGGTTCTTACTGCTTATGAGTATGATCCCTCCATTGCGGACTGTATTGTTCCTGTGCTGAAATTACCCCTTGCAAGATGACAGGTTTGTATGTGGGCTCGGTGTATGACTGTGCTCCTTCCAGGACGACTGGCTCCCAACATGAATGGCTGTAAGGTGCTTCTTGAACAACTGGTACATCATATGGAAGTGTTCCTTCGAGTACTAACGGTTCAGAGACTGAAGGAGGAAAGGGGTTTGCCCCTTGCAAGATCGGAGGAGGATTTGCTGGCCCATAAGTGTAGGCATGAATGGACTGGATAGGGGAGAAGAATCGATCGAGGTGCTCTCCTTCTTCTATGTTGTTGACAGCACGGCCACGAGATGAGCTGGGGTCCGTCAGATGCTGAGGCAGAGGATTCTGAAGGATATTGGTAGTAGTTGCTGGAGGAGTTCCGGGGACTGAGATGACGATTTTGCGGTCGTCAATCAGATCTTGTATGGCATTCTTCAAAGTAAAGCACTGATCAGTAGTGTGGCCACGCCCTTGATGGTAGGCACAATGCTCATTTTCTCGGTAGGTTGGGGGTAGAGGATTTGGAGGAGGCCTGGGTGTCATCAGAGTGAGTAACTGCTTCTGTACCAGCATAGCCATGACTTGACTAAGTGGTTGAGTGAGTGGAGTGAATTTCCTGAGCTCCCTGTAATTCTCCCTATTCTAGTATGAGTATTAGCCGTTCCCTCTGAATTGCTGCTATTGTCGAGGTGGTTGTGGCTGTGGTTGAGGATTCGATTGCGGCTGATACCCCAGAGGTTGGTGCTGAACCTGATTCTGCTGATACTGTTGGCATCCCTGTGGGGGAGCATATTGATTACCCTGAGCAGTGGTGCTGATGTTGTATACCTCTGTCGGGCGAGGAGGAGAACCGCTGCGGTTTCCATTCCCATATCCGATGGGTCTTCCCTCCACTCTGTTCATCTTGACTGGAGTGGCTTGATGAGGCCATGGGGAGCTTGTCCCGGCACTGATTCTTGCTTCAACTTGCTCTCCAGCACGGATCAACTGTGAGAAATTTGCATATGGATGCGAGATGAGATATCCAGATATGCCAGGATATGTTGAATGAACAATCATAGAGATTTGTTCTTCGTCGTCGATAGGTGTCCGCATTCTGGCTACCATAGCCCGCCATCATCCCACATAAGCTGATAGTGTTTCATCACTCCTTTGCCTGAGAGTCGCGAGGTCGGATCTTTTGGGTGCCATGTTGAGATTGTACGCGAATCTGTCAACGAAAGCCTAGGAAAGTTGTTCCCAAGTCCTGATGCGGTGGCAGTCCAATGAGGTGTACCAATCTAAGGCATCGCCCTTCAGGGATTTTTGGAACAAATGAATGAGGGCCCCTTCATTTCCTAAGATTGCACTCAGCTCTCCACAGAAGACCTTGAGATGTGCTGTGGGAAATGACACAAGTCTCTAAACTTGGTCGAAGGTAGATCGATTCCTTATTGTCGCTGAAGCTGATTTTGCAAGGTCTGGAACTGCTCCCGCAACTCGTCCAGTCCTGAGTGATCTGTTCCAGTGACTGGTGCCTCTTGGAATAAGGCACGTTCTTCTTCGGCATAGTGGTCGATGTCTTCGACCCTATGGGCTTGCTGAAAAGCAACCGCATGTTACTGAAATTGATTTGATGACTGGACTGGATTCTGATGAACTTGTTCTTGAAAGGATTGTAACTGAACTAGAGATTGTACTGAAGGTTGAACTGGAACTTGCTGGAAATTAATTGGAGATTGCTGAATTGAAGATTGCTGGAAATTAACTGGAGTTTGCTGAATTGAAGATTGCTGAAAATTAACTAGAATCCCATCGGCGGGGATGTGCTGGAATTGAAAAGTGCTCCTGTTTGTAAGAGGCTGAGATGCTGGGATGTGACCCCCTTGTTGGATATTCGCCACTGTCCGCTGATTGACGTGGGCTTGACACTGACCCCCATTGTGGGCATTCGCCAGTGCTGTCCTTGTTGCTGGAAATTGAATTGAAATCCCATCGGCGAGGATGTGCTGAAATTGAAAAGGGGTCCCGTCGACGGGGACTTGCTGAGAAAGTAAAAGAGTCCCATTGGCAGGGACATGTTGAAACCTACTGAGATTGTTACTTGTAAGATTGACTGGAAGCTGATTGGAAGTTCCTGCGAAAGGAATGCTCTGAGATGGCCTTGTTGTCACAGGAAGATACTGAGGAGGATGCCCCATAGCGACGGGATGAGATGGCTGTTGTCGGTAGTCTTGGGCAGACTCCGAAGGTTGTGCTTGATTTAAACTGGATGCCAGAGGGATCCGGCATGGCTGCTGAGATTGCTGAACTGGGCCAATTTGATTGTTGGCTGCTGCGGTAGCTTGTGCTTGCATGAATTGTAAGAGCATCTCTTGCATTGCTCTCATTCCTTGTGCCAATTCTTGCATGATTTGTGTATTCTCAATTGGCTGTTGCGCTGGAGGTCGCACTTCGGTCATTTCAAGAGCGGGGAAGAGATGAGTTTCTTCTTCGTGGTCGGACATGGCTTGCTATGCCCGAGTACGGATTATGCTGCGGAAGGGAAGTTGTTTCCGAACGCGTTGAGCCCGAGGAGGCACAATAATGAGGACTATACTCTACTCTTTTTTGGGTTTTGGGATTTTCTATTTTTTTTTAGTTTTTGGTAGAATGATATGCAGATGAGATTGTATGAGGACTAATGACTTTCAAGTGCAAGTGGGATTCTGTTTTTCAAGTCGGATCACGACTAGTGGGACTAGCATATCCCCAGTGGAGTCGCCATTCTGTGGATCCTCACCGTTTCCGCGCTCCCGGACTTTCTCCCTTTCCTTTCGGAAAAGAAGAGGGGGTGCGTGCGCGCGAATCGTCGTTTGTGCCACTGGCTTGCCACGTTCTCGAAGGCTTTGTTCGGTTGTCGTGTTAAGCTGGATGTGTTTAAATGAGTTTGTATAAGACCAGAGTCGCCACTATCCGTTACTTTGAATCTACAGTCGGCTAGACCCCGTAAAAACGTTAGAGAAGGGAATCCGAAGATTCCTTCCTCAAAAATGACTCCTTTTGATCTGTGGCTAGAGATTCGAGGTAAGGGATCACAGTTACAGGGTGGGAAGAGGTTAAGCACCCCATGCATTGCCCATATCGAAGTACGGTCTCTACTTCACAGAATCGAACTAATACTTGAAAATCTGTTTTAATCCTCAAACATTCTCATGGATGACATGATGCATGAATGCAGGTCTGAACAGTAAGAGTTTCTGATGGGCAGGTTTCCATTAACAGGCAAGCCCGGAGCATACGCTCGAACTGACAGGTGCTTTATGCGAGATGCATGTTGTGTGTTTAAATAATCAAAGTGCTTGTAGTGACATGTACATGAATGTAGGTTTGAACAGTAAGAGTTTCTGATGGGCAGGTTTCCATTAACAGGCAACCCCAAAGCATACGCTCGAACTGACAGGTGCTTTATGCGGGATGCATGCTGTGTGTTTGAATAATTAAAGTGCTTGTAGTGAAGCAAGGGGGTTGGAAGAAAAGTAAATGTTGCACTTATGCTAGATGCGAATGAGATGATGCTGATGAAAGAATAGCTGGATGGACGGAGGTGTCGCAAGGGTCTGCTTCGAGTGGCTGGATTAAGACTTAGACAGATTGGGAGACTTGGACCAGGGTCAGGCTAGGCTAGACTAGGGCTAGGCTCTCCTCACTCGGGCTCTCCTTGGTGGAAAGGTGGGCTAAAGGAGGAGATGGACTCGGAACGAACGGATTGCTCTAGACTGAAAGGCTTGTGAAATGAGAAGGGGAGGGGGGTATTTATAGCAACCGGGAGTGGCAGAACCCGTAAATAAGTTTGGGCGGCCCTCAGGGGGTCGAGGGCCACCCGTACAGCCTTTCCTGGGATTCAGCGGGCAGTACAGACCTGCTCCGATGCTGCGGTTTGAAACTCGGTGAGTTGACTGGGTTTAAGAGATGGGTTGACACGGTGAGTTGACTCGATGGGTTGACTCAGCGGGTTGACTCGGTGATTTGACTCAACGGGTTGACTCGCCGAGTTTGACTTTTTTTGGAATATTTTGACTGGTTTTCCTTATGGGTGGTTTTTCAGGCTGATGTTTAGGGGTGAGTTAACTGGGTTTAGGCTTGAGTTGGGCTATGGATTGGGGCTTACAAGGGTGAGTTTGGTTGAGTTTGGACATGGGATTTGGGTGTATGGTCCTCCATTCATTCAGGTATCTCTACCAACATTGTAGCCGAAGGTGAGGTGTCTACATGATGTGATGGCAATCCAATGATGTGTACCAGTCTAGGGCATGACCCTTCAGAGATTTTTAGAACAAGCGAATGAGGGCCCCTTCATTTCCTGAGATTGCACTCAACTCTCTACAGAAAGCCTTAAGATGTGTTGTAGGACAACCGCTGACGTCGTATCTTTTGAATTTTGGTACCTCAAAGTTTTGAGGTATCTGAGCATCTGGGAAAGGACACAAGTCTCTGAACTTGGTCGAAGGTAGATCGATTCCTTGTTGTCATTAAAGTTGATTTTGCAAGATCTGGAACTACTTCTGCAACTCGTCCAGTCCTGCATGATCTGTTCGAACGATTGGTGCCTCTCGGAGTAAGGCACGTTCTTCTTCGGCATAGTGGTCGATGTCCTCGACCCTATGGGCTTGCTGGAAAGCAACCGTGGGTTGCTGAAATTGATTTGATGATTGAACTGGATTCTAATGAACTTGTGCTTGAAAGGATCGTAACTGAACTGGAGACTGTACTGAAGGTTGAACTGGAACTTGCTGGAAATTAACTAGAGACTGTTGAATTGAAGATTGCTGGAAATTAATTGGAATCCCATCGGCAGGGATGTACTGAAATTGAAAGGTGCTCCTGTTTGTAGGAGGCTGAGATGCTGGGAAGTGACCCCCTTATTGGGTATTCGCCACTATCCGCTGATTGATGTGGGCTTGACACTGACCCCCATTGTGGGCATTCGCCAGTGTTGTCCCTGCTGCTGGAAATTGAATTGAAATCCCATCGGCAGGGATGTACTGAAATTGAGTAAAGGTCCCATCGGCGGGGACATGCTGAGACAGAAAAGGAGTCCCATTGGTGGGGACATGCTGGAATCTACTGAGATTGTTACTTGTAAGATTGACTGGAAGCTGACTGGAAATCCCTGCGACGGGAATGCTCTGAGGCGGCCTTGTTGTCGCGGGAAGGTACTGAGGAGGATGCCTCATAGCGATGGGCTGAGATGGCTGTTGTCGGTAGTCTTGGGCAGACTCCGATGGTTGTGCTTGATTTGAACCGGAGGCCAGAGGGACCCGACATGGCTGTTGAGATTGATGAACTAGGCCAGCTTGGTTGTTGACTGCTATGGTAGCTTGTGCTTGCATGAATTGCAAGAGCATTTCTTGCATTGCTCTCATTCCTTGTGCCAATTCTTGCATGATTGGCGTATTCTCGATTGGTTGTTGTGCTGGAGGTTGCGGTGCTGGAGGTTGTGCTTAGGTCATCTCGAGAGCGGGGAAGAGGTGAGTTTCCTCTTCGTGGTCGGACATGGCTTGCTGAGCCCAAGTACGGATTATACTATGGAAGAGAAGTTGTTTCCGAAGACGTTGAGCCCAACGAGACATAATGGTGAGGACTATACTCTACCTTTTTTGGGTTTTGGGATTTTCTATTTTTTTTATTTTTTGGGTAGAATGCTATGCAGATGAGATTGTATGAGGACTAATGACTTTTAAGTACAAGAAGGATTCTGTTTTTTAAGTTGGATCATGACTAGTGGGACTAGCATATCCCGAGCAGATTCTCCATTCTATGGACGCTCGTCGTTCCGCTCTCCCGAATGTTCTCCCTTCCTTTCGAAAAAAGAGGTGCGTGCGCGCGAACCACTGTTTCTGCCACTGGCTTGCCTTGTTCTCGATGGCTTTTTCTCGCTTGTCGCGTTAAGCTGGATATATTAAGATGAGTTTGTGTAAGACTAGAGTCGCCACTAGCCAATTACTTCGAATCTACAGTCGGCTAGACCCCGTAGAAACGTTAGAGAAGGGAATCTGAAGATTCCTTCCTCTAAAATGACTCATTTTGATCTGCGGCCAGAGATTCGAGGTAAGGGATCACGGTTACAGGGTGGGAAGAGGTTAAGTACCCCACACTGCCCGTACCAAAGTACGGTCTCTACTTCACAGAATCGAACTAATACTTGAAAGTCTGATTTAATCCTCGTATATTCTCATGAATGATATGATGCATGAATGCAGGTCTGAACAGTAAGAGTTTCTAATGGGCAGGTTTCCATTAACAGGTAAGCCCAGAGCATACGCTCGAACTGACAGGTGCTTTATGCTGGATGCATGCTATGTACTCGAATAATCGATGTGTTTGCAGTTATATCATAAGTAGGGGGGTTGGAAGAAAAGTAAATGTTACACTTATGCTAGATGCGAATGATATGATGCTGATAAAAGAGTAGCCAGATGGACGGAGGTGTCGCAAGGGTTTACTTCGAGTGGCTAGATCAAGACTTGGGTGGCTTGGGAGACTTAGACCAGCGTCGGACTTGGCTAGACCAGGGCTAGGCTCTTCTCACTCGGGCTCTCCTTGGTGGAGGAATGGGCTAGGCTCGGATTTCTCTCTCGGGCTTAAGGGATTTTCTGGATTTTTTAGGATGTCGAAACAGGAGAGGGAGTGGGGTATTTATAACAGCGGGCAGTGGTGGCTGCCGTAAATATTTTTGGGCAGCACCCTGGGGGATGCCCGTACGGCCGCTCCGCTTCAGCTTCGGAATGTACGGCCTGCAAACCTGAAGCAGAAAAGCCCGAGGTTTGGAGTCCGGACCTACTCCGAGGCTGTGGTTCGGAACTCGGTGAGTTGACTGGGTTTGGAAGATGGGTTGATACGGTGAGTTGACTCGGCGGGTTGACTCACCAAGTTTGACTTTTTTGAAAAAAAATTTACTGATTTTTCTTATGGGGGGGTTTTTCGGGCTGATGTTTAGGGGTGAGTTGACTGGGTTCAGGCTTGAGCTGGGCTATGGATTGGGGCTTACAAGGCTGAGTTTGGCTGGGTTTGGACATGGGATTTGGGGGTATGGTCCTCCATTCATTCAGCTATCTCTACCAACATTGTAGCCGAAGGTGGGGTGTCTACAGTCAGCCAAGACAGTCTGTGTTAAAACTGATCTCAGATCAACACATGAGTGTGCTCAAATCCAGCTTCAATATGCCGATACCCAAGATAGGAAGGATCAAGCAATTCCCGAAAGCTCCCAGCCAATTCATCGTGCCGTCAAGAGATATCACTCAGAAAGATATCAAGTTCCATTCAGGGCCAAGTCAGCCAGTATCATCAAAAGAAGAAGAAGGAAGAGAATCTGCCCGACCTCGGCCGATAGAGGAGAAGAGATACAACAGGGAGAAATATGGGATTCTCCAGCCAAGATTCAAGCACAAAGAAGAGATTGCTAACTCCATTTGAAGAATACAAGCAAGTATACAAAAACGGAGAGGGTCTAGGAGCCAAGGCAAGCGTGAATATGGTAACTATCAGCCCCGTAGAAGAAATACAATTGTAAGATCCTATCGACATTGTCCAGCCAAGTGTCGCACCCGTGCAACTAGAAGATGGTGGACAACAATGATTGATGAACTTGAGGAAGTAAATTTGGGCACCCTCGAAGAACCCAGGAACACATACCTGAGCAGAAATGTTCTGGAAGATGAAAGAGAGAAATACATACAGCTGTTGAGGGAGAATAAGGACGTCTTTGCCTGGACATATTTGAAAATGCTAGGGCTCAGTCCAACAATCATCATGCACAAGCTAAGCATCATGAAGGAGAAGAAGCCAGTGAAGCAACCTTAACGACGGTTTCACCCTGACATCGTGCCCAAAATTGAGGAAGAAATTAAGAGGTTGATCCAGGCCGGGGTTCGTTCGAGAGGTGAATTACCCCTGATGGATTTCAAACATAGTGCCAGTCAAGAAGAAGAGTGGACAGATTCGGGTCTGTATTGACTTTCGGAACCTTAATGAAGCCTGCTCAAAAGACGATTTTCCTTTGCCGATTCTAGAGCTGTTGATTAATAGCACAACAGGATATGCAGTAATGTCCTTTATGGACAGATATTTGTGATGCAATCAAATCCATATAGCTCCAGAAGATGAAGAAGCTACAGCCTTCCTCACGACTCTCGGCATCTACTATTACCGCGTAATGCCCTTCAGGTTGAAGAACGCAGGGGCAACGTATCAGCGCACGATGCACGTTATATTTCAGGATATGATGCACAAGCATATTGAATGTTATGTAGATGATTTGGTTGTAAGGTCGGCCGATCATGAACAACACAGAGAACACCCGAGGCAAGTGTTTCAGCAGTTACGCAAGAAGAGTCTCCGTATGAATCCGTTAAAGTGCGCGTTTGAGGTTGCGTCTGGCAAATTCTTAGGCTTCGTTGTTAGGCACAGGGGCATAAAGATCGACCTTGCGAAGATTAAGGCCATCAGAGAAATGCCACCACCGAAGAATTTGAAACAGTTGAAGAGTTTTCAAGGCCGCGTGGCATATCTGAGAAGATTCATTTCGAACTTGGCTGGTCATTGTCAGCCGTTCTCCCACCTCAATAAGAAAGACATTAAGTTCGAATGGGATGATGCTTGTCAGAAAGCTTTCGATTCATTGAAAGAAATGCTCAGAAATTCTCCAGTCCTCACCGCCCCAATAAAGGAAAACCGCTAATTTTATACATCGCAGTAGGTGATAATTCACTAAGGGCACTCCTGGCACAGAAGAATGAAAAAGAGAAAGAGAACGTGCTATATTATTTGAACTGCCACTGGTGGGAGACGAATTCAACTACTCAGCAATCAGAAAAATATGCATCACTCTCATTTTCGTTGTGAAGAAACTTAGGCATTATTGCCTCTCGCATCAAATAATGTTAATATCTAAGGCGAACCCAATCAAATTCCTCATGAACCGGCCTATGTTGTCTTGGCGACTAGCTAAGTGGGCCCTTCTCCTCTCAGAATTTGATATCACATATGTCCCAGCCCGAGCTATTAAAGGACAAGCGATCGCAAATTTCCTCGTTGCACACCCAGTCCTGAGCTATGAAGAAATGGAATGTGATCTCCCAGATGACCAGGTTATGATGGTTGGAGAACCGCGACTCTGACAGATGTACTTTGATGGAACTTTCAGGTTGACAGGGGTAGGAGCAGGAGTTATATTCATCAGTCCACAAGGAGATTTGTTGTCTTACTCATTTACGATCGTGCCAGCCTACCCCAACAATGAAGCAGAATATCAAGCCCTCATCATCGGACCATGGCTTACCCTAGAGATGCGAATAAAAGTGATACAGATCTATGGTGACTCCAGGCTAGTCATCAGATAGTTGACGACAGAATATGAGGTCCGCAAATATGAGTTATCACCTTTCTACCACCAAGCGCAATCATTGTTCGACGAATTCCATAACAGCAACATTTCACATATACCAAGGCAGGAGAACGTACAGGCCGATGCGCTTGCCAGTATGGCTGCTGCTCTGGCTAATCTCGGTGGCAGCCCACTCCATGTAATAATTGAAGAAAGAAGAATTCTACCGACAGCTGCACTGCGTAGTGGCGAGTCAAGTGCGAACCCTATCTGCTGTTTTGAGCTTAAAGAGGAGAGTGACTGGAAAAGGTCATTCGTCGACTATTTGAAATACGAGTTTTTACCAGAAGACTCTAAGATACGCACGCAAGTCAGAAGATGCTCTGGTTCATTTATAATGCAGAACAACATTCTTTACAAGCGCTTGTATGAGGAAGTGTTGCTGCGCTGCTTGGACCAAGAAAAAGCATATGCCACATTGGAAGAGGCTCATGGGGGGAGTGCGGTGCTCACTAAGAAGGCAAGAACTTCTATCACCGTGTTCGACACATGGGATATTATTGGCCCACGATGACAAGAGACACGATAGAATATGTCAAGAAATGCCATCAGTGTCAGATTCACGTAGATATCATACACTCGCCACCGGAGGAGTTACACCAATCCGAAGTCCCATTTTGAGTGTGCCTGCCAGCCCACGCACCCATAAATTCACAGCACCTTGAATATTTGGGTGCATGCGGAATAAATGGGTGCGTTGGAGATGATTTTTGGGTGCGTTGGGGAATTTTTGGATGCGTGGAAGGCAGAGTGAATATCCAATGAGAAATGAGAAATGACGAAAAATGGTTATCTTTCGTATTTATAATAGGGACCCAAAGGTCCGATGCATCCCACTGGACGATCGTACGTCCATCGCAACGCACAGGAGGGGCATCTGATGGGGTCCCAAAAATGTAGGAGCCCTTAAAACAAACAAAATGTCCACGCACCTCAAAACAATCCACAAAACAACCCCGGAACGAACAAAAAACGGAGATTTACAAAAATCCCCTTAGCCAATTTTGGCTGAAATCTCGAGCGAGCCCCGCGCATTACTATGATCAGAACCGTCCAATATCGAACCAATAGCTTCATTATGAATTATGACAAACAATGCATGTACTTTCATCATCAACTGGGCCCTACAAACCCATCGAAATTTAAAACCCAATTCTGAGCGTTCAAAAGTCAATCAACGCACCCATAAATTCGGACTCCCACGCATCCACAAATTCGGGTTCCCACGCACCCGAAAAATCAGCAAAATCAGAAACTCATTTTTGGGTGCATAGAGCCCCACGTACCCATAAATTTGGGTACCCACGCACCCGAAAATTCACCAAAAATCAAAAATCGATTTAAAGGGTGCATTGCGTCCCACGCGCCTAAAAAATGGGTCCACGCACCCATAAATTCAACACATTTCAAAAATATCATTTCAGGGTGTATGGAGTCCCACGCACCCATAAAATCAGAGTCCTGTTCGCTTCCCCAAGTGTAGGGTTGCTATGTAGTAATAAACTCGGTAAGACCGAGGTCGATCCACAGGGACTTGTGTAGGAATTCACAAACACATCCAATAGTGCCTATTGGGAGCTAACAACCAGATTTTGTATGAGATTGATGTAAGTAACAACTTTAAACTAAATTGAAGGTAAACAATTATAAAAAGGCACTAGGGGTTCAAGGATCCACTTGTAGCAATCCTTGATGTTCAATCCGCTGTGGTTTCTCACTTTCTCAACTAGAATCGATATTAAGATCTATCTAGCCGGATGGTAGAGCTGTTAAACCAAACAATCTGTCATATGTAAGGCCAATGTATATGATTCACTCAATGCAAGCTAGGATGAGCATGCGCAATTGCATAGGTCAGTCCCAATTCCAATAGGCTCAGATCACAATCATAACCATCCTCAAGTCCTGTCACAAGACAAGGCTAGATTATAATTTGAACTTGATTCAAATCATATGCACAGTCCCACATAGCACAAAATTTCAGAAAAGTAGAACTTTGGTAGGAAGTTCCCACATGAAGATCATAGTACTAGAGTGTACTCCAATTCCTTAGATCATACAGGTCTAGACTAACACAAAGCAATTAAGAACTTAAGTAATTCTCCCAAACATCCATGAGTCATCATAAGACTAAGAAAAACTACTTAGAACTTGTATTAACTTCAAACCATTGTTCATAATCATGGAAACCAATCTTAAAACCAACTAAAAACGAATTGAAACATCTTAGATCCACTATAAGCTTCACCTCTTAGCCCTAGCTAAGAGGTTTAGCCGTTCATGATCCAAGGAAATATGAAACAACTAAGAAAAACATAAAACAGTAAAACAAACTAGAATGAGTTGTGGAACTCCGAAATCCACTTCAGCACCTCCAACCTTGCTTAAACTCTTCTAAGATACCCTAGGAACGATCCCTAGGTGTCCTTTTATAGTGGGGAGGCTCCGCAACCTCAGAATATTCGAGAATTTGAGTAAAACTTACGCACTGCGCAGAGAAATCCGGACCGAAAATAGAAAGTTTTGTTTTAATCACATGGCTGACCGGTCGCACGACCGGTCTGAGTGGCTGGCCGACTGGTTGCGACCGGTCGGACCTCACTGAGAAATAGTCCAGCAAGCTTCTCAACCACAAAATTCTCTGGCCGACCGGTCAAGACCGGTCGGACTGGTTTGGTCCTTCTTCCAGCGTGTGCATAGGGTTGGCCGACCGGTCTTGACCGGTTTGGCTCCCTTGGCCCTATTCTTCTTCAGTTTCTTCTTTCTTTCTTCTTCTTGATTTCTTCTTTCTTTGGTCCTTCTTCAACCTTCATCCAAAGGCTTCATAATGGCTCTTTTTAGTCTCCTATCGGATGAAGTCCACTCTCATTCCTGTAATCACAAAACATACATTAGGTTAGTCTTTAGATCATGAAAACCATGCATAATGAGTGATGAATTGGGGTTGGAATATGCACAATTAAGAGCTCAACACACCCCCCAACCAGCATTTTGCTAGTCCCGAGCAAAACATGCGTGAAACTAATTCCATTCTTCAAAACTCAACTCTCTTTTAAAAACCATTCTTCTATATATCCCAAGACATACAAGTGTAAGATTCAGAAATATTAGGCGACAGAGGTTGAAACCGTAAACCCTCAAAACATGATAAGCATTCATATGAAATTCTCGCTGATTGGTTGAAAAATAGAAGAACTTGAACAAATTCATCCTAGTGTGCATAGTGAAACTTCATCTCATGAGTTTTTAGGATTATCTTCTTCATAAATCAACCAGACTATAGATCTCAAGGTATATAGAACCACATCAAGCCGATGACAGGAATTTGCCTTACCGTCCTTCCGACGACTTTCACACTACATCCCATTTCCGGCTTTGGTTACGGGTAGACCATCCCCCGGTTGGTAGTAGGTAGCCCTAATCCGAATTTTCCACCATTTTTCCATCATTTCCAATTTCATCCTTCCTTTTTCTTTTTCTTTTAATTTAAATAGGATTTTTAGAAATCCATATCTTTTGTTGTTTTCCCATGGACAAGGATGGACAAATTACCCCGGCCTGGTTTCTCAGCACCTTAAATCAAAGTCTAGCTAACCCACAAATCACATAATTCTTTCAACTCATGAAAATCGTGTAATGTGAACTAGGTGTAAAAGTATTCAAATTTTCTATCAATCACATAACTAGGGGAATTCACATATAAAACCATTATGCTATGAGAGATTCCAGACATACAACCTCATACACTTCATATCTCCTCCTCTTATGCTCATATCACCTTGAATGCATAGAAACAATGTTTTCCAAAAGATTTTTTAATTTTAGGAAAATTGAAAATTTTCTACATAATTGCTCGAAATGTTACAAAACTCTGGATTCATTTAAGTGATCCTACACCCCCCAACTAAATCTTGTATTGTCCTCAATGTAAAAGAGGTGCAATGAGCAAATCATGAGAGCAATTTGAAAATAAAAGGGAGTGAGGAATGAGAGTACCTGAAAAAGTGAAAAGTGGAATTCTTCCTCCTTTTAACAAACCTAAGAAAAAGTAAACAAAAGCAACAAAATCCTAATCCTAACTACTCTATACCTTCGTCAGACTAGGAGATCAATTCCAACAACACATCCAAAAGCATAAAGTCAAGCAGAATCATTAGATGGATCAAAAGGTTTTGCAATAATGTCATCCAATATCCTGCATTACAGTATACATGTGTGTGAGTGATCCAGATAAGCCACTAAAAATTCCAAAAAAGAATTTCAATGGGTTCATTAATGTTTTCACCACATGTATAAGATGAGACAGTATCATGTTTATCAGAAAAATTATGTCTCCATTCAGATTTACCTGGGCATTTATTTTGTAAGTATGGATCATCCCAGGGTTGGTAAAGATCGGTATGCATGATCCATAGAGGTGTGGAAATATGAATTGATTTCTCAATACAATAAAGTGTTGTTTCCACATCCTTCTCTTGGCTAACGTTATGTGCCAATACCGACTCAAAAGGTGCGACTATGTCCCCTATCACATCAACATTCTTATCAAGAGAATAGGCCACATCTTTTTCAAAGTGATTGGGGTAAGGAGTTGGGAGGGATCCATCTTCCACAATAGAATTGATCATGTTTATTTCGTGGACCTCTCTATCTTCATCCTCTTGTTGGTTGTCAACATTGAAAGCATTTAACTCAATCGTCATATTACCAAAGGACATTTGTATGACCCCACTCCTACAATTTATGATAGCGTTTGATGTAGCTAGGAATGGGCGGCCAAGTATGACAGGAATTTGAGGGTCACTATTAACCATGGGTTGTGTGTCTAAGACAATGAAGTCCACTAGGTAGTAGACCTTGTCAACTTGGACAAGAACGTCCTCAATCACCCCTCTCGGAATACGAATCGATCTGTCAGCGAGTTGTAATATGGTTTTGGTGGGTTTTAATTCACCTAAACCCAATTGTTCATAGACCGAAAAGGGTATTAAGTTCACACTTGCTCCTAGATCAAGTGAAGCATGTTTCACCTGGCAGTCTCCAATTATGCATGATATTGTCAAACTACCAGGATCTTTGTATTTCTTGGGCATCCCGTGATTTATAATGGCGCTTACATTCTCTGTAAAAAAATGCTTTCTTTTACACATGTATTTTTCTTTTTATCGTGCAAAGATTCTTCAAAAACTTAGCATATGATGGAATTTGTTTAATGGCATCCAACAATGGGATGTTGATCTTCACCTGCTTGAAAACCTCTAAAATCTCTAGGTTTTTGTCTAAAGGTTTGGGTGAAATCAACCTTTGGAAAAACGGGGTAACCGGCTTGTATTGCATTTCCGGTTCTTTCTCTTGTGAAGTATTGTTCGGGCTATCATCCTCTTTGGAATTTTTCAGATCATTAGGCTGTAGGGCCTTCACCGGATTAGATTTATCAATTATTTTCCCACTTCGCAAAGTGGTGATAGCTTGAACATCCTCTATATGTTGGGAGGATGAGCTTGCGTCTTGTATCTCAAATTGGGTCCTTGGGTTAAGAAGAGGTCGGGCAGGAAGTGTGCCTTTCTCCCTAGCACTAAGGTGAGATTCAACCCTAGCCATTGAGGTTTTCAAGTCATTGATGGGTTGGGTTGTATTTTGATTAAATTTCAATTACTCTTGCATGAACCCATCTATTTTCGGATAATTAGTCTTGTTATACTCAGCTTGGACCGATACAAATGCACCCAACATCTCCTCTAGCGTAACTTTTGGAGTAATGACTAGAGATGGACCTAGTATAGGTTGAGCTTGAGGGATATTGGTTGCATTTGCAGTGGGTCCATTCCTCCAACTGAAGTTGGGATGGTTCTTCCAACTAGAATCATACGTGTTTGAGTTTGGAGCACCAAATTGCCGTTGATAACTGTTTATGGCATTTGCTTGTTCTTGTAAGATGTCTTGAACTGCTGAGTCTCTAGTATTGATTTCCGGCACAAACTCCACAAACAGTTTCAACGTCCTTAGAGTTGATCGTCTCTCCTTTCCTTAATTCCATGGCCTCGACTTTTCTTGTGAGGCTAGCCACACGTGCACTTAAGCTATCTTCTTCCGATAAGGCGTAAATTCCCCCTTTTTCCTTTTGTTGGCCAGTCTTGGAATTTGTTGGTTTTGATGTATCCCAAGACTGCATTCTCAGCCAATTCTTCCAAATAATCCCATGCTTCATTAGCTTCCTTATTCATGAACTCCCCATTACACATCATCTCTACAAATTCCCACATGGGTGCAGTTCTTCATAGAAAAAGCTTATAACCCGCCAAATTTCATAGCCATGATGTGGGCATGCGTTTAATAAGTCATTAAACCTCTCCTAACATTGAAAGAAGGTTTCATCTTCTTTTTGGGCAAAGTTCATGATAAGGCGCTTCAACATGTTTGTTTTGTGAGTAGGGAAGAATTTTTTTATGAATTCTCTATGCATATCAGTCCATGCACCAATTGATCTTGGCCTCAATGCATGAAGCCAACCTTTAGCTTTATCTTTAAGAGTAAAAGGGAAGAATTTGAGTCTCACCACATCATCAGTCACATTAGCAAAGTGCATGGTGGTTATTACCTCATCAAACTCCTTAAGGTGTTGATAGGCACTTTCACTGTCTAATCCATGGAATTTAGGGAGAAGTTGGATTACTCCCGATTTTAAATCCACATTCCCTACATTTTGTGGAAAAATTATGCATGAGGGAGTGCTCGCTTTTGCTGGTTGCAAGAAATCACGTAAAGTTCTTGGTCGGGGAACATTCTCAACCACATTCTCCCCCATTTTAGTTTGGTTTTGGCCCAGATTGGCCATCGGATTAGGTTGATTTGCAACCATGTTTTCAGACAAAATTGGAGAGTTTAGATGTCTCCTACCACGTGGCTCTCTGTCAATTCCTTCAACTATTCCCCCTTCACTTATGAGTCGGTTATTGGAATCCCGAGCCCAATGTGGCATGCAAAACAAAAAAAAATATGAAACAAAGAGAAAGAAGAATTCTTCCTCCCTTTCTTTAGTCTTCTCTAAGACCGAAGCATAAGGTGTCTTGCAATGACTAAGCCAGAAGCAAGGATAGAGACCGATTTCTCCTGGTCAATAGGGGTTCAGAGAACTCCTCACCCACTCTTTGAATCTTTAGAGAAAAAGTGCAGAAAAAGGAGAAAGAGGAGTAGAGGTGAGAAAAGAAATCTCTGAGCACAAGGTGATCCAAGACGGCAGAGCCTACCAATAGGAATTCGGGTAGCACAAGGCCTACCTTTCAGAGAACCAAAAGGAGTCTCCACCCACTCTACAAGAGATGAATATGATAGGAATGAATAGGAGAAAGAGAAGAGTAAGGTTTAGAAAGATAGAACCTGATTCGGCAATTGAAATCCTTATATCTTCTTCAGCTTCCTAGAAATCCCTGAAAAAGAAAAATAAATCAAAATAAACTAAGTTAGAACTATTCCTAAAAATCCTAAATAGATTCTATTTTCAGAAATCTGTGAAAAACCGTCAAAGTCCCAGGCAACGGCACCAAAAACTTGTTTGCTTCCCCAAGTGTAGGGTTGCTATGTAGTAATAAACTCGGTAAGACCGAGGTTGATCCACAGGGACTTGTGTAGGAATTCACAAACACATCCAATAGTGTCTATTAGGAGCTAACAACCAGATTTTATATGAGATTGATGTAAGTAACAACTTTGAACTAAATTGAAGGTAAACAATTATAAAAAGGCACTAGGGGTTCAAGGATCCACTTGTAGCAATCCTTGATGTTCAATCCGCTGTGGTTTCTTACTTTCTCAACTAGAATCGATATTAAGATCTATCTAACCGGATGGTAGAGCTGTTAAACCAAACAATCTGTCATATGTAAGGCCAATGTATATGATTCACTCAATGCAAGCTAGGATGAGCATGCTCAATTGCATAGGTCGGTCCTAATTCCAATAGGCTCAGATCACAATCATAACCATCCTCAAGTCCTGTCACAAGACAAGGCTAGATTATAATTTGAATGTGATTCAAATCATATGCACAGTCCCACATAGCACAGAATTTCAGAAAAGTAGAACTTTGGTAGGAAGTTCCCACATGAAGATCATAGTACTAGAGTGTACTCCAATTCCTTGGATCATACAGGTCTAGACTAACACAAAGCAATTAAGAACTTAAGTAATTCTCCCAAACATCCATGAGTCATCATAAGACTAAGAAAAACTACTTAGAACTTGTATTAACTTCAAACCATTGTTCATAATCATGAAAACCAATCTTAAAACCAACTAAAAATGAATTGAAACATCTTAGATCCACTACAAGCTTCACCTCTTAGCCCTAGCTAAGAGGTTTAGCCGTTCATGATCCAAGGAAACATGAAGCAACTAAGAAAAACATAAAACAGTAAAACAAAGTAGAATGAGTTGTGGAACTCTGAAATCCACTTCCGCTGCCTCCAACCTTGCTTAAACTCTTCTAAGATACCCTAGGAACGATCCCTAGGTGTCCTTTTATAGTGGGGAGGCTCCGCAACCTCAGAATATTCGAGAATTTGAGTAAAACTTATGCACTGTGTAGAGAAATCCGGACCGAAAATAGAAAGTTTTGTTTTAATCACATGGCCGACCGGTCGCACGACCGGTCTGAGTGGCTGGCCAACCGGTCGCAACCGGTCGGACCTCACTGAGAAATAGTCCAGCAAGCTTCTGAACCACAAAATTCTCTGGCCTGCCGGTCACGACCGGTCGGACTGAGCTGGCCGATCGGTCAAGACCGGTCAGACTGGTTTGGTCCTTCTTCCAGCGTGTGCATAGGGTTGGCCAACCGGTCTTGACCGGTCTAGCTCCCTTGGTCGACCAGTCGTACGACCGATCTTGGCCCTATTCTTCTTCATTTTTTTTCTTTCTTTCTTCTTCTTGATTTCTTCTTTCTTTGGTCCTTGTTCAACGTTCATCCGAAGGCTTCATAATGGCTCTTTTTAGTCTCCTATCGGATGAAGTCCACTCTCATTCCTGTAATCACAAAACATACATTAGGTTAGTCTTTAGATCATGAAAACCATGCATAATGAGTGATGAATTGGGATTAGAATATGCACAATTAAGAGCTCAACAAGTCCCACACACCCATAAATTCAGCAAGTTTCAGAATAACTTTTTAGGTGCGTTGGAGCTCTACGCGTCGATTTTAAGGTGCGTTGGAGGTATTTTGGGGTGAGTGACATATGGCAATCGCTCATTGGTTGGCTTCTGGTATTTTCGGGTATAAATATCACATCTGACTATTCATTTGTACGTTTTGAAAGAGAAAAAGAGAGCTATTATCCTCTGGGTATTTAAGATTTCCGCTGGAAAAACCCTCGTCGGAATCCCTTTCCGATCACCAAAAACCCTTCCCGGTCGCCTGAATTCCTTTTCGATCACCGACATCTTCCACTGAAAGATTAATCTTACTAAGACTACCGTGGGTCTGAGTTCTAAGAATCACAAGTATGGGCACGCATCCATAAATTCGGTCCCACGAACCCAAAAAATGTCCCACGCGCCCATAAATTCGACATAATTAAGACAACTGCATTGGACTCCCACGCACTCGAAAAATGTCCCACGCGCCCATAAATTCGGGTCCCACGCATCCATAAATTCGAAGTGATTCAGACAAGTGCATTGGTGTCCCATGTTGAGCTCTTAATTGTGCATATTCTAACCCCAATTCATCACTCATTATGCATGGTTTTCATGATTTAAAGGCTAATCTAATGCATAGTTTTGTGGTTGTAGGAATGAAAAAGAGACTTCATCATTCGGATGCTTTGAGACCCTTCTTACATACCTTGACGATCAAAGGAAAGGAATAACAAAAGAGGGAAGAAGAAAGGAAAGAAGAGAAAGAAGAAAGGAAAGAAAAAGGAGCCCCACAAGGTGGTCCAACCGGTCTTGACCGGTCGGCCAAACAGGCCTCGACCGGTCTTGATCAGGTCGGCCAATAGATCTCCCCTCTCTTAAAGCTGCTAGAACAAGACCAGCCTTATCCGACCGGTCTTGACCGGTCGGCCATGCAATTTCAGGGTTTCAGATTGCAGATAGCAGGCCATTTCCATTTCTAATTTTTAGACCAGTTTTCTGAGCCCATCTTAATGATATTTGGAAATCCAACACATCCATGTCGAAGAGAAGCTCGACGCCGAACTAACACAAGTGGTTTCGTGTCAATCGGAGCTACGGACTGATCGCCGTGGCTAAAACAATACGAACTGTCCAAAAAGTTTCAGATTCTGCCTACTCCACTCTGGGCCGGTCCAGGTGGCCCATCATTGATGATATAAAGAATATACTTTGACCATATTTTATACCACATTCATATATGAATAACCACAAAGTTTTAGATCAAAAGGATGTGTGGTTTGATCATACCGGTTGAAGAAAGATGGACCATCCAGAAAGATCCAACTGCACGGAGTTTATAAAAGCCCTAAGTGTTCTAATTTTTGGACCACATTCTGGGATTTTTTTGGACAATCTAATCCATCTATCATGTAGAGGAGGAATTTTTCTACCAATGTTCCAAATTTGGGATCAATCCGACATCTGTACACTCCAAATCGTTGAAAGTAAGATGACTGGTTTTGAAGGTACCCGAAGTGCGCGATTTTGAGAGGCGGCCGCTGATCTGATTGGTGGGCCCATTCAAAAGATAATCTTGAAAATCTAAATCATCTATGAGGAAGATCACATTACAAGGAAGCTACAAATCAAATTTGAAGGCAATCCGACCATTGGTTAAGCCGTACCAAGCGAAACAAATTCTGCTATGTTGCTGTACTATTGCTGCACTATAAAAGGAGGTGCTCTCTTCTATTCCAAGGCAATCAAGGACGTGGGGAGCAAGGAGTTCAAGTCATAGGAGGCTTCCTAGCCTCCTCCAGCTAGTTTTTCTTCCTTTTCTTAGTTCTAGTTTTATTTTTAATATGCTTTTCATTAGCTATGCTTTTCATTAGCTAATTCCTTGGCTAGAGCTAAGAGGTGAACCTTATAGTTTTCTTAGATTGTTTAATTCGTTTTTATTGGTTTTAAGATTGGATTTCATGTTTATGAACAATGGTTTGAATTTTAATTCAAGTACTAAAGTAGTTTTTCTTAGTCTTATGATGACTCATGGATGTTTGGAAGAATTACTTGAGTTCTTAATTGTTGTGTGTTAGTCTAGACCTGTATAATCCGAGGAATTGGAGTACGCTCTAGTACTATGATCTTCATGTGGGAACTTCCTACCAAAGTTCTACTTTTATGGATTTCTGAAGTATGTTTGAGACTATGTATGTGATTTGAATCAAGTTCAAATCATGATCTAGCTTTGTCTTGTGAGAAGACTTAATGATGGTCATGATTGTGAACTTAGTCTATTGGAATTGGGACTGACCTATGCTATTGAGTATGCTCGTCCTAGCTTGCATTGAGTGAATCATGTACATTGATCATACATATGTTAGGTTGATTGTTTTAACCGCTCTATCATCCGACTAGATAGATCTTAATTTCGATTCTAGTTGAGAAAGTGAGAAACCATAGCGAATTATGCATCTAAGGAGAGCTATAAGTGGATCCTTGATGCTCTAATTATCTTTCCATTATCAGATTTTCTATTTTATGTTCAAAACCAATTTCACAAACCTCTTAAGATTCTAGTCATTAGGATAGTTGAAATTGTTTACTTCCTTCCCTGTGGATCGACCTCGGTCTTACCGGGATTATTACTACATCGCAGCCTTGCACTTGAGGCGAGCGAACATCCCACGCACCTGAAAAATGCCCTACGCATCCATAAAATCAACAAAAATTAGATCATTAATTTAAAGGAGCGTTAGAGCCCGCGCACCCATCAACTAAGCCCCACGCACCTAAAAAATCAACCTACTGCAGCAAAATGTTTACTGGTAGGCTGGACTCAATTTTAAGTATTTCCAGACCCTGTTTGAGCCTATTTTGAGTATTTCGGACATTCCAGACACAATGAAATGGTCAAACGGTTATTTCGGGATCTCTAAAATGAGCAGAATTGCGTACTTTTGAGATTTGACCTGATTCAACTCGATGAATGAAATGACTTCTCAGAAGAAAAAAAAGTCGCCAGCACCCAGGATTGTATAAATGTATCGTTATTCACATGTATTGTAAGATATGACCCAATTACGGTCGAAAGCTAGGCAAACGGGATTATGGTTATCACAATAAATCATATCAAAGAGTTTCAATTCTCTACAATGCAATTACTATGAACTGCCACAACACAACAATCGATGCCCTACCCATCCGAACGGCATCCGTCGATTGGGCTACTCAGGTACACACAACCGCAGATCGAACTTTCCAAGGTCACTTGTCCAAATATGACAGGCGCCGGCCCAGAGTCGTCCCTCTCAGTCATAAATCCTGATAGTCTCAGCCTGGATCTCCAGTCAAAACATGGGACATAGATATCTGACTAATACAAACATGGTTAAGTACATAGCAAGACAAATACAGGTCTCTATGACCACAAACTCTAAGACCATAGTCCGTGCTGACTAGTCTTCTGTCTTTTAATCAAGGGTCATTGATCATTCGATGTAATTAAGGGCTCGTGCCAGATCACGACCTGGAATGTATAAGATCTCAGAATCTCTGGAATAAAATCCACCTTGTGATATCTCTTCCTGTGTATCTGTGGACACTCGCCTTTTCGCACTCCCAACCTTCCCTTTCGAAAAGGGGGTGTGCGCGCGAATCGCCATTGTGCCACTGGCTCGCCTCTTTCTCGAGGGCCTTTTTTCGGTTGTCGTGTTAAATTGGATATGTTTGGATGAATTCATATAAGACAGAGTCGCCACTAGCCAGTTACTTCAAATCTACAATCGGCTAGACCTCATAAAAACGTTGGAGAAGAGAACCCAAAGATTCCTTCCTTTAAAATGACTCATTTTGATCTGCGGTCAGAGATTCGAGGTAAGGGATCACGGTTACAGGGTGGGAAGGTGTTAAGCACCCACTCTGCCCGTATCGAAATAAGGTCTCTACTTCATAGAATCGAACTAATACTTAAAAGTCAGATTTAATCCTCGTACACTCTCATGAATGATATGATGCATGAATGTAGGTATGAACAGTAAGAGTTTCTGAAGAGTAGGTTTCCATTAATAGGCAAGCCCAAAGCATACGCTCGAACTGACGGGTGCTTTATGCGAGATGCATGCTATGTATTTTGATTAATCAAAGTGCTTGCAGTGATATGATAAGCAGGGGGGTTGGAAGAATAGTAAATGAGTTGGGCTATGGATTGGGGCTTACAAGGGTGAGTTTGGCTGGGTTTGGACATGAGATTTGGGGGTATGGTCCTCCATTCATTCATCTATCTCTACCAACATTGTAGTCGAAAGTGGGGTGTCTACAGATGCCCCTCTTTGACAGAGGTTGCGAGCAACCAAATGTCAAAGCGAGGGACACCCCACTTCTGACCCGATCATTCGTAGATCGTGGTCTAAAATCTTTGCTTACCTTTGTATTTGAGTCAGTTGATTGTCTGAAAATTGATAACTCGCACATACCGTGGGAGTTTGGAGAAAACGCTAGATTGTCCCTGCATGAGCTGCAACTTGGGTACCCAATCGCAACCCTTCCATTCCCGATTGGTACTAACATAAAAAAGGTATAGTAGAGCCTCTACGTCCGTCATAGTCTTACGAGGTTACTGAACCTGTGATGGATTGTTCGTTGCTTTACCGGATCACTCAAGGAATACTTGTTTCGCTTGACTGTTAAAGTGGTTAGCCGCCCTGCGTCCATGTAGTCTTATGGGAGATCCACTACGCCGACTTGGACTCAGTCAAGGTACTTTAGGCATCCACGCCAAGGTATGTGCAGGTGAACTCTTTCCACCCAATCTGTTGGTTTTAATACTTGAGTTACAATTAATCGTTTCCACCGTTCATATGGTTTCTTTGACCGAGCCTTTTGGCTTTCATCTTTTCGTATCTTGGCATTCGGTACGACCGCACTGACACTGGAGTTCAATTCAACCGTACTTTGAGTGCATTGAATTCGATGGTCTCCAGGGAAACCGTGAGACATCGGATCTTATTTGATTTTTGCGTCGGCTCCTACCTAGGGCTGTAAATGGGTCAGCGGACTCGATGGGGTACCCGGACCCAACCCGTTTAGACCCGACCCAGACCCGACCCATTTGTTAAATGGTACCGGTCTGGGTTCAAGAACAGACCCAGTTGCTAAACGGGTCTCGGTCTGGTTTCCTTTATATTAGGCCCGACCCGAACCCATTTAGTGTTTGGTCTATGTTTCAAGGGACCCATCCAGTCCAGACCCGTCCAAACCCATTTTTAAGCCTTGTAAAATGATTGTATACTTGATCCAGACCCGGACCCAATAGACCCGACCCATTTATAAATGGGTCTGGGTGGATCTCCCTCTACCAGACCCAGACCCATTTATAAATGGGTCTGATGGGTTGACTCGGACCTAACCCAGACCTGCCCATTTAGTAAAAGGGTCTGGGTTTAAAATTTGGACTCAGACCCGTTTAGTAAATGGGCGGGTCTGGTTTTGGCTAAACCCGCCCTGAACCCGACCATTTACAGCCCTACTCCTACCCAGAGATGTGGAACATCTCTCAGTGTTTTAGAGGCCAAACGCTCTATTGGAAAAATATTTTTTGGATTTTGAAAAGACACCCACTCTGGGGAGTGATACTTCATGGGGTTTTTATTTGCAAATAGGAATATATATAATATTTTTTATCTTTTCGACTGTGGGGTCTTTGGCTAACCGACTTTTATTTTGAAAGCAGGTAAACATGATGATTAATGCGATGGATGCTGATGCATGGGGACGTATATTTGATGATGGATGCATGGTTTGGCTCTTTCTCTTTCAGTTCGATGTTTTTTCTTTCGTTAGGGATGCGGAGAACTTTGAGCTTATTGCTTGCAGGGTTGTGCTTCCCTGGAGATTTTCTTTTCGATGCGGATGTTTGGTCAGCGAGTTGGTCAAGATCCCGACCCGTGGTCGATCAGGTCCATCGTCTTAAGATGCTGTTTCTTTGATAATGGGGATGGATGAAGGAGGTTATCAATTGTAACCTCAAAATGTTCTTCTGGGGGATGGGTGTGATTGGGATGGTGTTTGGTTGCCAATTTTGGTCAAGATTCCAATTTGCGGGCAATCGGATCCGTCATCCCAAACTATGAAGTGAATGAGCAGAGTTCGAGCCTCCTGAAGTGATGTGCTGGGGATAGTGATAGTTTTTGTGATTTTTGCAAATATTTGATCCGAGTCTTTACCTGAGTAATCAGGATGGAGATCGATTATTGAAAATAAAGGAAATATTTTTGTGATTTTGAAAATATTGGGTCCAAGTAAAGATCGGTGTTTATTGAAAATAAGGGAAGTATTTTGTGATTTTTGAAAGATGATTTTGCAATGTTTTGGTATTTTCTGATTTTTCTGAAATGCAGGGAAAGCTATGAAATTTTCATCCATTTCCAACTTCTACTGCTAGTAAGGCACCCGATTCATTTTACGTCAGTGAGCAAAACGGATCTCACACAGTTAAGCGTCATAGTTTTACATCTTTGGATGAGGGGATTTTGAGGGTTTTCAGTCAACACACCCATAAAGTTGCCTGTTCCTCATGTGCAATGCACATAGACCACGTATCGTCCGACGGACTCTTTTGGCCACAAAATGAGCAACATCCTCACATTTCCTTTTGTCAATCTAGTTTGGGGTCTTATGCTGTTCACAATTCCGTGAAGGTGTGCTTCACCTCCCAACTGCCTTAATCCCCTTCATGAGTTTTAGAAACAGAGAACATCCGTTAGATTTGACAGCGACTCCCAAATCAAGGTTATGTATCACAGTGTGTTCAACAAGAACAGGATCGCGGGGTTTTACCCGCCTCAGCCTTTACCTATTTAGAGGATTTCGGACACCCGTACGATCAAGTGTCAACCATGTCCGGAATAGGTTGGGAAAAAAAGCCCCCGAGAAGTTAATCCCAGTGTAGTTTTAGGTCTTCGGACCGCTGGGGATAGACTTGCGCAGTTAAAATTGATGGTGAGTTTTTTTGTTTTGAGAAAGTTACAGACTTCAACTCGAGTGATCGAGATTGATACTGGTTTTTATGGAAAGCTTAAAATCTTTTTGGTACTTTTGAAATGATCCGGGTTATTGAACCTTGATCCTAACAGTCGAGGTCAATGCTAATTTTTTGTTGAAAGCAAGAAAAGTCCCCCGAGAAATTAATCCCAGTGTAGTTTTAAGGTCTTCGGACTGAAAATTATGTACACGCTGAAAGTACATTATTTTTGGATTTTTTGAAAGGATCCGGATTATCGAACCTTGATTCGAGTGGTTGAAGTCGATGCCGATTTTTGGTTAAAAGCAAGAAAAGTCCCCTGAGAAATTAATCCCAGTGAAGTTTAAGGTCTTCGAACCGAAAATTATGTACAAGTGAGGCTGGAAATGTATATTTTTTGTGTTTTTTTTATAAAAAATCCGGGTTATCAAATCTTGATCCAAGTGGTGGAGATCGATGCTGATTTTTATCAAAAAGTCTCTCGGGATGTTAATCCCGACGTAGTTTAAGGTCTTTGGACCCAAAATTATGTACATGCAAACACGAAGTTTTTTTTTTTTTTTTAAAATCCGGTCTATCTGACCCCTTCCTTGATCGGTTGAGATCAAATGACGGTTTTTATTATGAAGTCCCTCGGGATCTTGATCCCGGCATAGTTTAAGGTCTTCAAACCACGGTTTTTATGGTTGGGCATACTTACCTTGCTTTGTTTGGCTTTTGACGGGGCTGATTATGATTTGAGTGGTCCGAATTGCTTGAATGGGCCATGTAGGCCCTCTTGTACTTCTATTTTCATACTTAAAAGCCAAATCTTGATAATTGTACCCTCGATCTTGGAGATTGGTAGCTTGAGGAAGCTCTTCAATGGTTTGGATCATGATGGTTCAGCTTTTGAGCAGTTTAGATCGCTTGTGAACCCCACTTGATCAACTTTTATCTTTTTTGAACTGATCGGACCCATTTGGACGTAGCTCCTCATGATTTGACTTGTGAGGAATGCTTCAGACAGTTAAGATCAACCTCTGTCCAAATTTGGGGCGAATCGGAGGTACAGGCGGCCCCCAGGGTGCCATATGCTGACGTGGACTGACAATCTCACCTACCACCGGGCCCTTGAGCCAATCCTGTGGAGAGAGGGGGAGAGTGTCCATACGGGAGGCCCTCAGACCTCCTCTCTTGTGCGGTCTGGGCTGGTCCTAGTTCGAACATTCCATCGTTGCTTCCTGTTGCTGTCTTAACATTCTCTATCTCTGAATCTTTGATCCCGGCCATGTATCCTTCTCTTGTCTTCACCTTTCTTCTCATTTTATCTTCTTCTTACCTTGTCCTTTATCAAGCAATGGATAGTGAGGATTTGTGATGGCGACCAAGGTGGGTCCAATGCCTCAGATTTTTAAAGGAGCTTAAGAGGTGAGGTGCCTGTAATGGATGGGGTACCTTAAATATGGGAATTGATGAGAATTTAGGATGGTGGTTGGAGAGGTCTTAAATGTCTCTATTAATGGTGACCTTGCTGAAATGTCAAATTTAGTTGGTGGGGCCTTTGATAATGGATTGGATGGTAAAGATGAATTTGAAAGAGTGGCCATGGGTGAGGCTATGCATTTCTTAAGTGTGGGCCATATAGATGGTGTGATTGATGATGGAGATGGGGCCATGATGGACATTGATGGGCTGATCTTAGATTGCCTTCTGGTACCTGTGAGGATAGAAAACACTTTAGCAAAAGGATTGAAGCATTAAAGCAGGAAGAGAGATACTTACCTTCTGGGAGGAATGATCGGGAGAAAGGCGCTTGTATGAGGCACTCCGTGAGTTGGCTAGGGGATGTTTGTTTTGAAAGCCCTGTAAGATTTTTTTTTTTTTTTTTTGCATATATATAAATAAGGAAAAATGATTGATTTTTTTTAGAAAATATATGCAAATCATGAAATAAAAATTTGTGTCAAGTGCTTGTCTGTCTGTGTGTGATTTGGACTTGTGCTTTTAGATATAGGAATCAGAACATTTGACTCAGCCTGATGTCATACTCAATTTTCTTAATTATTCACCAAGGGTCCTGATCCCCTTAAACTAGTGCGCAATGGTATCCTGCCCCTAGAATTTGTGCAGATCTTAAAAGAATTCTCGACTCATAGCCGCCATCATTACTTCCATTGAATCTTCATGTCGCTTGGATCTCTCATGTACCTGTTTTTTTTTCATTTTTTTCTTTTCTTAGCCATTATTACCCGCAGCGACCTTTCGGGTTTTCACCACGTCCGGCTTGCCCGTCATTTTTGCATGCGGCACTCTTTCGGATTTTCACCATGTCCCAGGTATTTGATCTTACTTGCCCCTTAACAGCTATGTTGTTTTTACCCTCAGCGTCCTTTTGGGTTTTCACCAAGTCCGCTATATGCCCA
The DNA here is from genome assembly GCA_003013855.2 of Liriodendron chinense. Lineage (NCBI taxonomy): Eukaryota > Viridiplantae > Streptophyta > Magnoliopsida > Magnoliales > Magnoliaceae > Liriodendron > Liriodendron chinense. The sequence goes on along the minus strand of ML058330.1, from coordinate 2,688,074 downwards.
CTGTTTTTACTCGAAGCACCCTTCGGATTTTCACTCCGCCCTCTTTGTTTAGGCACACTTTTTTTTTGGATAAATGCGGCAGCTAGAGGTCGAGAATCCGTCATTGCCAACCAATGGTAGCCTTTCGACCCTTATCCTGAGTTACAATGATAGAGCTGTCGGTCTTAGCCATAGACCCTTCTGAGATGGATGGATGGGTGACTGTGTTTCCTTTCGGGTTGATTTTTCTCGGGTGTTTTATTTTTGGCTTCTCATTTTCTTTCTTTTTTATTCTTTTCTTTGTATTCTTTTTTTTATGTCTTTTTCTTCTCTTTTTTTTCTTTTGAATCCCTTTATTTGAAACACTTATTGGTGGACGGAAATGATTTCTCAGAAGTTTTAGCTTTGACCCTTTGACTTCAGCTTTACTAATGTAACTCTTGATAAGGTCAGAATGACTTACCCGTGAAAGATCTTCACTTTGTCGGCGTTGATTGGCTAAGAAAGATCCACCCCTCTCATGCTAGTGAGTCTGAGGGTGCCTCCAAGAAGTACTTCTCTGATGATCAATAGTCCATCCCATGATAGTTTAAACTTTCCTCTGGGATCTGGATGGTGCGATGGTAGGATCTTCTTCATGACCATGTCACCCACCTTGAAACTTCTCTTTCGAACTCCTTGTTGTAAGTCCGAGCGATCCTTTTCTGATAACACTGGGAATGACTTAGCACACACATGCACTTGTCATCTGCTAGCTGTAACTGATCGAATCTGGCCCGTTGTCATTCTCCCTCTTCAATTCCGCTTTCCAGTAACACCCGTAGTGATGGTATTTCCACCTCGACTGGTAGAACTGCTTCCATTCCGTAAGTAAGCTCGAAAGGAGTAACGCCTGTAGCAAACCGTACAGATGTTCGATAGGCCCAAAGTGTATATGGTAGCACATCTGACCAATCTCGATAAGTCACGACCATCTTCTCGAGTATCCTGATGATTGTCTTGTTTGCGGCTTCTACCTCACCATTCATCTGAGGACGGTAAGGGCTCGATTGATGACGTTGAATCTTGAACTTGCTGAGGAAGTCATCCATCTTCTTATTGACGAACGGGGTCCCATTATCTGTGATGATAGCATTAGGATTCCATACTGGCATATAATGCTGTTCTGGGATGCTGCAATCGTGGTGTAGGAGGCTACTTCTACCCACTTGTTGAAGTAGTTGATTGCCACAAGTATATACTCATGACCATTTGATGCTTTAGGACTAATCTTCCCAATGATGTCGAGTCCCCACATAGAGAAGGGTCAAGGAGTTGTCAGGTTGTACAATTCTGAGGAGGGGACATGAATTTGATTCACATGTTCCTGACACTAAAAGCATTTTCTGACGTGCTGGCAGCAGTCTATCTCCATCGAGCCAAGAGGTTGCTCCGATCATTCGTCAAGTCGCATACTCCAGCATTGAATGCAAGCATATTCTTGGCATCATCTTCTTGATAAGCTGTATTTTAGGCTTTGTTGATAAGCCTTTGATTGAGTTCGGACAAGTCTTCATATGATGCAAGATTGGAAAGTCGTGACTTCGAAAATTCAATCATTCTCTGCTTATTTTCTAGGGACAAGGATTTTCAATGCACGCTTCCATAAAGGTCTTAGGAGATCCTAGGTTTACAACTTTGAAATTTTTTGAGATGACATTGGCTTTTGGTTCGAACTTTCGAGGAGACCCTCTAGTTCGGGATTTGAGTCATCATCTTCCACATCATTTGGCTTTGTCCAGACCTTTGAGTTTGAAGTCCAATTCTTGATCGAAATCATATGAGTCAACTTCATACTCAAATGCTTTAATAGAGAGACTTGACATTTGAAAGATTTTTAAAAGATTTTTTTTTTTTAAAGATTTTCTGGGTTTTTTTTTTTTTTTGGAATCCTGTGAATATCTGGATTTTTTTTGAACTTTTGAATTTTGTGAAATTTTGAAAAAATAATTAAAATATTCGTTGTTTTGAGTTTTTGAATCTTCTGATTTTTTTTTTGGAAGTTTTATTTTTTAGAACCCTGAGCAAGACAGCGATACAAACCAGGGGTTGCCTGATTCGGCTCGGGAAGCCGAGCACTATCGACTTTTATTGCCGTCATAAGGACTACAAACCTATTACTACCCTGCACTCCTTCCCCTCAAGAGGCAAGGCCAAAAGGATCAGTAGGCCAAACCTCATCGTTGTGCCCAAACGTCATGATAGATCTCAAATTGGGCTCCAAGTCGGTGTCGGATGCGATTTCTCCCGGCTCATCCCCAATGTATTGCAGCTCTTCGGGTTCATCTTGCTGAGGTGGGACCAGGACGGCAGTCCAGTCGATCGGGGAAAATTCATGCCCCTTGCTTGAGTCTTCTTTGGGCAACTCTACCAAACTCAATTTACTCACTTGATCATCGAAGGTGGAATTCAGCACATCATCATGGTAGATAATCCCTACATTGATAAACTTGATTGGTGTGCAGATGCATGGATTGCCTTCTTCTTGACAACCCTGTCTTCTTCTATTACCTCCTTACTTTAGTTTCCTAATCAGAGCAGGCTGATATCGTAGTCTTTCTCTATCTACATCCTCTCGAACCTCAATGACCTGAGCCGAGTCTTGGTATTCAAGTTGATAATAGAAGATTTCGCTCTCGACAGGAAGGAAGACGTAATTTGATCCGATGGGACATGCTCGAGGAAAGTGATCTGAAGTCTCAAACACAAGACTATGGCATGGGATGTCCTCATTGAAGCATTGTATGTCCATAATTGGAATATTGGGCTCATGAGGTTCATCTGCTTCAACAATGGAGATTTGTTCGGGATCGGTGATGATGGTGATTGCCCTATCTCTGAAAATGTGCTTGATCTTTTGGTGAAGATTTGAAGAGATGACACTGATTTTGTGAAACCAGGTCCAATCGGGAAGGAGATGGAATGAAGCTGAGATGTCCAAGACCTGAAGAGTGATGGTTGACGTTTTTGGACCAATCAGAACCTAGACATCAATTTCTCCTTTAACCTCCTCAATAGTGGCCACATAATTGAAGCTAGGCCCCAACTCTACTAAGGAATGCGGCATGCTGTCCAAGGAAGGGTCTTCTTTTTTAAGGATGATGGCTGAAGTAGAAGCCGAATAGATAGGTGCGGTGGGCAAATTGTGCCCCCGGTTGTTTGCTAGAAAAATGGGCAGGTTGTGCCCCCGGTTGGCTGGAGTGGGCAGGTTATGCCCCAGGCTAAGTGATGTTGCGACAGGGTGGTCGTCTCCTTGGTTGACTGGAATGGGCAGGTTGTGCCCTTGGTTGGCTGAAATGGGCAGGTTGTGGCCCTGGCTGAGCAATGGCATAAAGAATGAATCGACTGAAGGTGCCCCTCGCATAATGATGGGCTCTGGGATTGAAATAACTGGTGGTGCACCTTGCAGGATGAGAGGCTCTAGGATTGAAATAGCAGGGGGCGCACCTTGTAGGATGAGAGGCTCTAGGATTGAAAAAGCCAAGGGTGCCCCTTGTAGGATGAGAGGCTCGAACTCTGAACGAGAGTTGATAGCATGAATAGACTGGAAATGAGGCTCTTCTTGGCTGATGAAAGTTGGATAGGCAGGAGGTGCCCCTTGCATTGTGGAGACTAGACCAACTGAAGATGTCCTTTGTAAGATGAGGGGTTCTGAAATTGGACTGGTTAGGGGTGCCTCTTGCCAACCTAGATTAGGGCACTATGGGTCTCATCTCAGCTGTTGCTGCTGCTACGATTGCCCATGCTGAGGGAGGAATAGTATGTCTTCGGTAGAGGCGATAAGATAGTCTTCTTCCATTGGATGGGAGATGGGAACACTATCGTTATCGCTCTCATATCCGGTAGGCTCACCTTCCACTATCGGTTGTACTGGAGAGGCCTGCTGAGGCCACCAAGGGGAGATCATCCCAGCCCTTATTCCAGCTTCGACTTGTTCCCTAGCGCGAATGAGTTGGGTAAAGTTGGCATATGGATATGAGACGAGGTATCCAGAGATACTCGAATTTGTTAAGTGGATGATCATGGAGATTTTCTCCTCATCGTCGATGTGTGTCTTCATTCTAACGGCCATTGCCCGCCACCGTCCAATGTAAGCTGATAATGACTCATCATTCCCCTGCCTTAAGGCTGCAAGATCCGCCCTTCTAGGTGCTGAGTTAAGATTGTATGCGAATCTGTCAACGAAAGCTTGGGAAAGCTATTCTCATGTCCTGATGCGATGGCAGTCTAATTATGTATACCAGTCTAGGGCATCGCCCTTCAAAGATTTTTGAAACAAGCGGATGAGTGCTCCATCATTGCCCGCCACTGTATTAAGCTCTCCAAAGAAAGCTCGTAAGTGGTATACAAAACACCCTGTTCCATCATATCTTTTGAATTTCGATACCTGAAAGCCTTGAGGTACCATCGCATCGGGAAATGAACACAGGTCCTTGAACTTAGTGGATGGAAGATCCACCCCTTGTTGCTTCTGTTACTTTCTCTTCTTCTCTTACATCTACTCTCGGAGTTGCTCTATTTCGAAGGGACCAGATGAGGGAGATCTTGCCCCTTGCCAAGCCTGAGCTGGCCCCCTTTCGTAATAATTGGTGTCATTAATGCTCCTATTATTCCTGCTTGAAGGAGGTTGGGCCTGGTAATTACTCTCATTATAGGGACTTTGTTGGACGAAGGCTAAAAAAGGAGACTGCAAAGAAACCCCGACCACATGAGCATGTTGAAATTGACTGGAACTCTCATTAGGGAAAGGATGTTGGAATTGGTTGGAAGTCCGTGTTGCAGGATGTAACTGAAAATGACTCCCATTTATAAAGGATATTGGAAGAAACACCCTGAGGTTGAGAGTTGTTCTGATTGAAGGCCCCTGTTAGGAGGGTATCAAAAGTTCTGAGTGATCCCTGGCGGATGTGGTTGGGATGAACTGGAGGCCGGGAGGGCCTTGGATGGTTGTTGAGGTTGCTGAACTGGGCCAACTTGATTGCTAGTTGATGTAGCTTGTGCTTGCATGAATTGTAAGAACATTTCTTGCATCGCCTTCATTCCTTATGCCAATTGTTGCATGATTGGCGTGTTCTCAATTGGTTGTTGCACTGGAGGTTGCGCTTCGGTAATGTCCAGGACGGGGAAGAGGTGACCTTCCTCTTCATGATCTGACATGATTTGCTGAGCTCGAGTGCGGATTATGCTACGGAAGGGAAGTTGTTTTCGAAGACGTTGAGCCCGAGGAGGCGCAATGATGAGGAATATATTCTAATTTTTTTTGGGTTTTGGAATTTTTTATTTTTATTTTTTTGGTTTTTGGATGGAATGCGATGCAGATGAGATTGCATGAGGACGAATGACTATCAAGTACAGGAGAGATTCCATTTTTCAAGTTGGATCACGACTAGTGGGACTAGCATATCCCCAGCAGAGTTGTCATTCTGTGGACGCTCTCCTTTCCGCGCTCCCAACCTTGCCTTTCGAAAAAGGGGGTGTGCGCACGAATCGCCTTTGTGCCACTGGCTCGCCTCATTCTTGAGGGCCTTTTTCAGTTGTCGTGTTAAATTGGATATCTTTAAATGAATTCATATAAGACCAGAGTCGCCACTAGCCAGTTACTTCAAATCTACAATTGGCTAGACCCCGTAGAAACATTAGAGAAGAGAATCTGAAGATTCCTTCCTCTAAAATGACTCCTTTTGATCTGCAGTCAGAGATTCGAGGTAAGGGATCACGATTATAGGGTGGAAAGGTATTAAGCACCCACTCTGCCCGTACCGAAGAATGGTCTCTACTTCACAGAATCGAACTAATACTTGAAAGTCTGATTTAATCCTCGTATACTCTCATGAATGATATAATGCATGAATGTAAGTTTGAACAGTAAGAGTTTCTGATGGGTAAGTTTCCATTGATATGCAAGCCCAGAGCATACGCTCGAATTGACAGGTGCTTTATGCTGGATGCATGCTGTGTACTTGATTAATTAAAGTGCTTACAGTGATATTATAAGCAGGGGGGTTGGAAGAATAGTAAATGTTGCACTTATGCTAGATGCGAATGAGATGATGCTAAAGAGTAACTGGATGGACGGAGGTGTCGCAAGGGTTTGCTTCAAGTGGCTAAGATTGGGACTTAAGTAACTTGGGAGACTTGGATCAGAGTCAGGCTGGGCTAGACCAGGGCTAGGCTCTTCTCACTCGGGCTCTCCTTGGTGGAGGAATGGACTAAAAAAGGGGTGGAGATGGACTCGAAGCTCTTAGGCTGGAAAGATGGGAAGTGAATTTTTTCGAATGTTGAGGGATGCTGAAACAAGAGAGGGAATGGGGTATTTATAGCTGCGAGTAGTGGTAGCTTGTGTAAATAAGCTTGGGCTGCCCCCTGGGGGCCGCCCATACGGACGCGCTGCTCTAGCTTCAGAGTGTACGACCCCGAACCTGAAGCAGAAAAGTCTGAGCTTCGAGGTTCAAAGCTACTCTGAAGCTGTGGCCCGGAACCAGGTGAGTTGACTGGGTTTGAAAGATGGATTAACACGGTGAGTCGATTGGGTGCATGGGCTGGACTGACCCAGTGAGTTGACTCGATGATTTGACTCAACGGGTTGACTCACCAAGTTTGACTTTTTAGGAATTTTTTACTGATTTTTCTTATGGGGGGTTTTTTTGGGCTGATATTCAGGGGTGAGTCAACTGGGTTCAAGATTGAGCTAGGCTATGGATTGGGGCTTACAAGGGTGAGTTTGGTTGGGTTTGGACATGGGATTTGGGGGTATGGTCCTCCATTCATTCAGCTATCTTTACCAACATTATAGCTGAAGGTGGGGTGTCTACAGTATCTTTTGTGAATGCTTGTGATTGTCTATGGATGTTTCCATTACTCAGAACCCCAGAGCAACAATACACAGAAAATGTGATCGTAACATCTTCAGTTCTAACAATATTAATCACAAGACTAGCAAGAATAAATATGCAATTAACCAATCTGAAAGCAAATAAGCAAATAGAGAGCAATATGAAAACATTGGATTAAATCGTAGGATAACCTTTCACTTAAAAATTAAGTAGTACAATCTTTCACTTAGTAAACTAAGTAGGACAACCTTATATCACTTAGAAATCTAAATAGGACAATCTTATGTCACGATTTAAGGTTTCATAAACAATCAAGCACATAAAAAGATAAACAATAAAACATTCACCACGACACAAAGAGTTATAGTGGTCAGTGCTAAAACAACTTGCACCTACTCAACTCCCAAAATTAGTACTCCTTGTAATTTTGGTTTTCTACTATATAAAGGTTTTCACAGGTTCACCTTTAAAACCTGATACAGAGATTGTGATTTTCCCAGGTTTATTACAACAAAACCTCAAATGATTTTCACAGGCTAATCACTAACCTTAAGTGATTTTCACAGGCTAATCACTAACAACCTGATTTGAGATTTTTACAGGCTATCTCAAATAAAACCCAAAATATGGAAAGATATTATCGTTCTTCTTGTAGAAGATGATGAAGCTTAGCAGAGATGAAGCTTCAATGGTGCAGCGATCCGATCTTTGAAAAAGATAAACCAATATAGCTCGCACAAGATGTATCTAGGAATTTCTAAAAAGGGTTTTCCTAAAAGCTGCAATTTCAGTTCTCTTATCTCTAGTATGAGAATGGTCTTCTCTTTACACAATCATTTAAATGAGAAGAGAACTGAGATAGCTATAAAATAAACTAGGAATTAAGAACAGATAGCTAGACTATAGTGGAGGGCTTTTTCACTAGAGAGATAGTATTTTCGTGTTTTTTCTTGATGAAAAATATAGAGAAGAAAGCCCTATTTATAGCTAAAAAGTTAAGTCTTCAGCTGACCTAAGATTCAATAGTTTTATTCTTACGGCTATCAGATTTCGCAGGATAAGATTTTGTTCAAACTTCGACTGACCCGAGTGTCAGTTAAGCTAGCCCGAGTGAGCTTCGGCTAACCCGAGACAGGGTCGGGCTGACCTGAGTTCCGAGTCCAGAAAACAGTTTCAAATCTGAAAACTTGACCAAAGCCTGTTCGGCTGGCTGAACACATGGTCGAGCTGACCGAACATCTCCAGGATTTTACAATTATGTTTGTTGGAAACTTGACCGAAGTTTCCAGGCTGGTCGAAGATTCTTAGGCTAACCGAATTTTCTTGAAATATGACTTTTAAAAAAATATTAGAGTGACTAACTTAAAAGTAATATGAAATCACCTAACCTAGGGTCATTCTTATGGTCAATATTACCTTGGCATATATGGTTTATCTTCGAAGTTTTGCCGCACCCTGTTGTAGAGTCGATAGTCTTGATCTTGATGTGTTTGTTGAGGTAGACTCTTGTCTTCTCAATGAACTTGGCTTACTCATGCAACCTCATGTACTAAACTTATTGTCTACGAAATTTGACAACTATCCTGTGTTTAGTACTTACATTTTATGCTTAGCACTTACAATCTCCCCCTTTGTCAATTTCGTGACAAAACACAACATATTATATTACAAGCAACTCTCAACATCCATAAAAAGAATAAAATTAATCTTGTCTTGTATGCTCCCCTTGGAAGTATGCTTCTCCCCCTGCACATATGCTTAGAAAGCAAAAAAAAATTCACAACATATTCTCATAACATAACAAATTCATAGCATAATATTTCTCCCCCTTTTTGTCACAAGTTGACAAAGAAAAAAAAATAGGAGTTAAAAAAAATATATTAGCATACTAAACTAGAGTCTAACATACTAAGTCTACTGGTAAAGTACTCATAAACTCCATTACAAATCAAATATAAATAGAAAATCATTCTAACCCAGACGAAGAGGAAGGTAATGGCATCTTAGGATCAATGTATTTCAGACTCTTGCTCATACGATGAAAATATTTTTTCATGTATTTCATACTAAGCTTTTGACTAGTAACAAAAGTTTCCTGAGAGACATGCAGAGAATCCATTATCTGTTCTAGGGCAGAAATATGAGAATGAAAATTAGAAAGATTGTAATTAGAATCATCTTTAACTTCAACTTCAACTTCATCAAATAAATCATCCATATTCACATCGCCTTCAGCGCCTTCTTCATCAAGCTCATGCTCTTGAGAGACATCACGTTATTTCGGTAGAGGCTCCAAAGTCATCATATTTAAATCAGAATTATTGAAAGGAAGTTCGGACTCCGGCTGCCTCATCAATTGAAATTTGAACACGCATATTTAGGCCAAGAGTAGTAATAAGATAACCGAAGGATAAATTACCATGTTTAGGCTGCATGCGATAGTGAATAATGTAAGCACGGATAAACGTATGAAGACAAATACATATTCCAGTAGCAATAGCATGCAAAACACGTAACATGAAGGGAGTAAGATCTGTTTTGTTTCTTACTCTAGGATAGATATAAGAAGTGAAGATACAATGAAGAACACGAAACTAAGAAAATAATTTTTCAAGAGGAAGAGCATTACTCGATCTCCAATCCACATCAAATCCATACAAAACTCGAGTAACAATGTTTTTCTCAGATTGAGACATCTTTTCAAATAAAGGAAGAATTGGGATTCCATCCTCTGCCATGTCAATTTTCATTAGTGACGCAATGGTAGAGGGTGTGATTGTCACCGTTTCCTCTATAAATTTAATCTTAAAGAAGATTTCATCACCTAGAGAGAATTCCGAGATGAAGGAATACATGCCTTGGACTATTGATCAGTATGCATTTCCTCCCCATTGGAGAATCTTTTCTCAACCAACTTCAAAAAGAAGATCATGCAATTCATATTTAGTAATGTGATTGAGATTAACAAATTGCTCGACTATAATATCTCTAGAACGGAAATCACGGACATAGTCGGGATCATCTCCCAACAGTGAAATTGTCCGAATCTCTCTTGAAATGGAACGAGAGGAAGAGCCGGGATAGGATTTACTAACAGCTCGTTTAGAACGACGTTCCATGACAATGGATTGAAGAAATATAGCAAGACAAACACTCCAACAAGAAAAACTCCAAAAACAAGGGTTTCAAACCACAAAGATGAGATTAAGAGTGAAATGGAGTTAATTGAACTATGAAATTAAGAAGGAATAATGATTAAAAATCAACTCACAACACTTGCAAGAAAATAAATGGGTAACCGAAGCGGAGCACCGGCCGACTGAAGAAGAAGAAGAAGAATGAATGAAAATAAAATGGGTATAAAGCTCTTTTAAAACAAAATGACCACGCTATTCGGCGGACCGAAAAATTTTGGTCAATCACTGGTTGGCCGAAAAAAAAAATTAAAAATACAATGCATGAAATGATATGAAACAAAGAATAGTTATATAGAACACAAACCAATATCATTTCTTAATTTCAAAAATCTTGTATTGTTGGGGAGAACGAATAGGTGGTCATACAAGCTAAGATTCGAGGAATTTTGATTGAGGATTCCCGGAGGCTTCATGGATTCGAAGTAGTTATCCCGTGAGGAAGACGGTAATCGACCTCATCACGTCTACGCTTACATCACAAACAATTTACAATACTTGTTTAACGAGTCATCTTAATCAATCACTATGATTCCTAATCTAAGGCTAAGCACATAAAGTTTGTAAATCCTTGGTTAAGAATCTTAATTCTATGAGAACATGAACAACCACACAACTCACCATGACCCACTTAAGAGGCGCATAAATTAGTAAATCAGAATAATCCATCAAATCCCCATTAACGCCCATAAAGTTTGTAAATCCTTAATTGAGCATCCTAATTCCATGAGAACATGAATAACGACACAACTCACCATGACCCACTTAAGAGGCCCATAGATAGGGCTCTCAATGGGTCGGATCTAGATCGGATCTAGTTGGATCCGGCTCCAAGTCTGTATATCTGTAGACAGATTCGAATCGGATTCGGATCCAACTCGGATTCAAAAGGTAATATCCATATCCGATCCATTTATAAATTGTTAGATCCATTTCGGATCCAAAATCCATATAACCATCGTATTCAGGTCGGATCTAGGTCTGAATCCACCCCATTACAAATCTCAAAATATATATAATGTAATATATTTAATTTAGTAGAAAAATAATGCAAAACCCACTATTTATTGTGGTATGGTCAACCTAAGAGTGGCATGTCTCAATTTTGAGACATGGCCTAAAATAATCCGGAAAACGGATGGCCAACATGAATATAACGTATGCAGTAAGGTGACAATGAGTCGGATCTTAATCGGATTCGGATCGAACTCAGATATGTTCCTGTGAATCCAAATCCGATCCATTTAAGTAATCGAACCTGTTTTAAGATCCAAATCCGGTCCATTTAACTAATCGAGCCTATTTTAAGATCCAAATCCATATTATACGGATTCGGAGCGAATCGAATCTCGGATCTGACCTGCTCCATTGAGAGCCCTACCTATAGATTAGTAAATCAAAATAATCCATCAAATCCCTACTAGGATCCTAAGTCCTCTCAAGTCTAAAGATAAGCATAACAAGTGTAGAAAGTGCAAGCAACTACCAATCAATTAAATGAAATCTAACTTTCTATATCTAGATAATGCGTACATATGCACACAAATACAGAAGTGTAGGGACAATGTCCCATGATATAGACTAACCATCCACACAACAGTCACACCATGTATAGTGGTCAATGGATTAAGCTACCCTAACTTATTCGCTGGCCATAATAATATTCCACGTCTATAAAGAACTAGATAAGTTAGGTTTCATAATGTATTTCACATATTAAGGTAACCTAACTTATTTGATGGTCATGATAATATTATAAGTTTATTAAAAATCAGATAATTTAGGTCTCACGATGTATTTCACATTAAACTTGTCCTAATTTATTCCTTAAGGATAAGAAGACCTCATTGAATTCTTCTAAAAAATTTGTCTCAATGATATTCATTTCATATATCCACGATAATAATAAATAAACAAATAAAGTAGTAATGAGGAATATATATAAATTGCGAAATCCACTGGCCCAAGTTACATCCAAAAATTAAATTGGTTGAACAATCCTAACCTCTGATTGGTGAAACTTGCTTGTAGAAATATGACCTTTGGGCGTTCTTCATTTTAAACGTCCAATAAGCAAAAGCAGATTGTGTGGTGTGCTCCAACACCCACTATGGTCCCCACCATGATGCATGTGTTATATCCGCACCATCCATCCATTTTTTTAGATCATTTTAGGGTTTGGGCCCAAAAATGAGGCAGATCCAAATTTTAAGTGGACCACACCACAAAAAGCAAGGGGGATTGAACGTCTACCATTGAAACTTCTTAAGGGCCACATAAGTTTTGGATCAAGCTGATATTTGTGTTTTCCCTTCATCCAAGCGGACCTGTGTGACCTTATGAACAGGTTGGATGGCAAATAAACATCATGGTGAGTCTTATGACTGCTTCAACAGTGAGCGTCATTGTCATTGTCATTGTCCCTACTGCTTTTAGTGATGTGGTACACTTGAGTTTTGAATTGCCTTGTTTTTCTTGTCCCATGCACCAAAATAATCTCGCAAATTAAATAGATGAACAGTGTGGATATATCACATAAATCACGGTACGGCCCACAGAACTGAACTTGGTGACGTCAACACACCACCTAAGTCAGTGGTGTGTGGCACACCATGCAATACATTTCCCCAGTAAGTGTCCACCAATATGATAGCCAAATAATTATATAAGGGTAACTTATGGTTCACACTGCATTGAGACCATTACTCATAATTTGGACAGTTTAATTTGTGTATTAACTGCAGACCATATATGCTATTGCTAAGTGGTTGTGTATCAACCATCATATTCAACTAGAGTATTAAAGTTTTTTCTCTTGTTATTATTTTATTAGTACCTAGATGCTTTATCATCTTCTAAGTCTTATTCCAAATCATCTTCTAAGCCTTATTCCAAATAATTGGGGTCTGCTACATGCATTTTGTTTGTCATTCTGCTCTATTTAGGGACATAACTTCAGCTAAACCATGCCATCAAGATGCCTACACGGTTGGATTTGTATACGATGAAGGCTGAATTTTAGACGAGAGCTTGGGCTCAAGCCCAACCCAATGAGCTTTGCCAGTTATGTTGGGCTAGGTTTGCGCCTCCTATTATTGCAATAGGTTAGACATCGACCAAATGACCTGGGCTCCTGGTGGGCTTGGCTTCGATTCAGGCCTAAACCATGATCACTTGGATTGAGCATGGACCAGCCTTGGGCTGGAAATTTTGGGCCCATTATCAAACGGTTAATGTGGCCCAATTAATGAGCGGATTGGATCACGTTTGCTTTCCAATGAATGATTTCCCTGGATCTCTCACGTGTGTTTCATGTTGGCACATGTGCTTTAATGCACCTCAACGGTCTCTCTCCATGTGAACCATTGTAGCCATTTTGGAACCCTTTTCATACTGCTGGGCAGAAAATAACATAGACCAAGGAACCTCATCTTAATCGACGTGCTTATGTAAAATTATTAAAATTTTCGGAAGTTAGAAGAACTAACATGTTTTTTTAGTTAAAAGGGAGAGGCCCTGATCAGAACTGTTCATGTAGAGTTCCAATGATGGCCCATTACGAGCTGCTGATTCTTCACCCATGGCCCCAAAGCTTCCAAAAGATTAGTAGTGCTTTACACTGCAGGATTCATGCCTTCTCTCACCTTCTTCAAGTGTCTCTTGTTCTTGGCGTTGATAGTGGTGAGGCCCACCACGAGCAATCTGAACTGTTCATTAGTGGGCTCTATCAAAGGAAGGAACTCACTAGGGCTGCCAATGGGCTGGGCGCCCTGTTAGGATTTTAGGCCTGGCCTACTTAGGGCCGAGCCTGGGTTGGAATATAGCCCTGAGGACGGGCGGAGCCTAACCCATGTGATTTCCCGGATTGGCTCGGGCTATGCTAAGAGCACATCAGACCCGATAAAGCCCAAACAGGCCCGAAGATTTCAAGGGCACTTCTGTCATACAATATGCATGATGGGGGCATGCCAAATGAACAGCCCAGATCTTGCAAAGTGGCGTTCATGCTCAGGCTCGAGCTGCACTTGGGCTTAGCTGTTCATGATCATCATGGGCCCAACACCAGCCTGTTTCTTTACGGGGCTAGGCTCGAGCCTGTGCGTTTGGCCCATCATGGAGTCCGGGCTTGGGCCGGTTGACATTTGTAGTCTTGCCTGAATATCTTCCCTAGTGGATTATTCTACCCACACCACTTTTGAGCAGAAAATGAAGGAGTACCATAAACGGTCCACATTCAATTGGACCAATCTGATGTTGAGAGTAGGACTACGAGTGTGAAATATCTAAGACGGTTGTCAGGTGGACCCCGCTATCAGTGTGTTGTATTTGGGAATCATCTCACGTCAGTTATCATATGGAACCACATCTGTACGAGAACGATGAGGCCCAATTAGAGCTGTACACGAGCCAAGCTAGCTCGGTTAGCTCGCTCAACTCAATTCAAACCAGCTCGATTCGGCTCGATTCAAAGGTTGGGTTCAAACCAAGCTGAGCCATTCTTCCAAGCTCGAACTGGTTTTCAAGCCAAGCTTGAGCTAACTCAAGCTTGATTCAGCTCGGCTCAACTCGGTTGACTTAGTTAGAAAAGTATGTTCTTTAGTCCCACATCGGGAGTGAGCAAGGAAATGAGAGGTGAAACTCTCTATAAAAGGGAGGAATGTAAATGGCCTTTGGGCCTGATTTTTAATAGTTTTAGGCTTGGCTTTGGGCTGGGCCTATTTAAAATTTTGTTCTTTTCAGACTCAAACTTAGCTTGAATTGGGCTCGAATTCAACTCGAAAGCTTGGTCGAGCCGATCGGAAACGATCCAGGCTATTCAGTGACTGAACCTAGCTCGAACATGGCTGAGCTCGGCTCAGCTCGGCTCAAGCCCAATTGCCCCGTTGAGCAGTTGAAACATCAGCCGTGCCGGGCCTGGGATTGTCTTGGGCGTGGCTTTTTCGCTGCGAGCTGTAACTGACGGGCCGGCCCAAGTACAAAAATTATTTTACTTGGACCGAGGCCGGCCCATTTACAGCCCTAAAATTAGGCCCTCCCAAAACTCAGGTGGTACGTACCACAGGAACAGTAAGGGATGGGGACATCCACCATAAGGAGTCGTTTATATTCCATCTAAAACATTCATCAGGTGAGCCACCCCAGGATGAAGAGAAACCCCAAAATTTTAACCTAATCCAAAATTCAGCTGGGCCAGGATGAGTGAATTTAGGGATTCGTAGACGCTATTTTATATTATTCTCATGGCGTGGCCTTTTGATGAAGTTTTTTTTTTTTTTTTTTACACACCACACGCCCATACTGGACACTAGATCCCATGATCTCAGTGTTGAAACACAGTCTGTCTACTACTGAGCCATGGCTCATATATGATTACCTGTGACTATGGTCCACATCGAATGTACATGCGTGGCCCCACCTTATTATGAGTGCACTTGCCTGCTCTTCTCGCTAGAGTGCACAAGTGGGCCTGCATAAGAATGGGCCAGATGATCTCAACCATTTGGTTTTTTTATCTGTTGAATGTGAACCGTTGCCGCATTTTCTTTCTTGGCCAGATATTGTAGGGTCAGGAGTCCTCCAATTTGGGAAATTCTTAGTGTACAGGACATCCGGAGTGCTGCCACGTGGTATGAAAGGTTCGGATCACTGAACCAAGTAACCATCGAGGCATTAAGCTTAACCAAAGGCTAAAAGATCGCCATCAGAACCGCACCAGACTACGGTCATGGCCCACCACCACTTTCCCATATGGTGGTGACTTATCCGCCGTACATATGGCAAAAAGGTACAGACCATCCATCATTAGTGTGGATGAGCATAGCCTGAAAAGCGATAGTGGCCAGATGATCTTAACCATCTGATTTTTCATACATTACCTGTCATGAAATTCAGGCTTCTCAACTAATTAAGTGGGCCACAAGTGCATGTCGAATGTGGACCGCTGAATTAATTTTGAGCATGTGTGGCCATCCCAATAAGTTGTTGGCATCACTCTTGGGTCCAGGTAATACACTTTGAGGGCCATCTTAAGCACGCTCGGATATCAGCCATGGCACATGGGCCCACAGCTACCATCGCACTAGAGCTTGAAAAAAGCACCTAAATCAAAGGTGTTTTACTTTAGGCAAGCTTGCAAAGAGCCCTACATTTCATTCCCGTAAAATTCTGATCCCAAAATGACATGTGGTTTGTTAGTGGGTCATGCCTTATTTGTAGTTGGGACCCATGATTCAGTGATCAAGAACCATTGATCTCAGTGGGCTCATCTGTGGATTTTCACAAATCTTCCATCTAAGGTGGGGAACAATAGACCAGTGGAATGACCAAATCATGGGCCCCACATTGACAGGATTGGTGCCTCCTTAAGCCCGGTTTGGTTGCCACTTAAAAATGATCTGTTAATTAAAATGAGATGGAAGTCATATTGAAGCTGCAGCCAAACAGGGTCTCAGAGATTCATTTCGATTGTGGTCCACTTTGTGATGATTCAGACTCTAAAAGCTTCTATGTTAAGGGATCCGCATAAAGAGTAACTAATTGGAAGTCATCAACCCTCGTGCAAAGGTAATGTAGACATTGCTTTGAGCCTACTATGAGCATATCTTGATAAATACATATGAATCTATCATAGTTTACCTTTTAAAATATACAATTATATGCACAACTATCTTATCTTGTCTTTACAATTTTTTTATATCACTTTGCATGGATGTGACATTTCCAATGTTGAGTTTCGTGCTCATGATCCCGCTCACATCTGTATTCACGTTTTATGTATTGAGAATCACGCAAAGGTCATTGCCAATCACCTCACATAAATAAGATTGGTAAGCGAAAAAAGAAATGAAAAAGAATGGAAAGAAAGGAAAAGAATAGAGAAAGAACTTTTTTTTATCATTACTCATTGTAGCATGTTGTTGGCTCCCACACATACAACAATAATAAGGAACAATGAGCAAATACCTCTCTCATACTGTTAGGCATAAACAACATACTATGTATAGTGACAAAACTCATTCTCGTCAACTTCTTAGCTTGGAAATTTCTAAAGAGATTTTAAATTTTGAGGTTTTTCTCAAAAATTATCGGAAAAATCTCATCAAAAATATAAAAATATTTAGGGGTTTTTACCTAAAAATTCCTGAGAGCATATGATATTCTCATAACGTGCTTTAACTCTCATATTTACCAAAACATTCCTCTAATTATGTGGATGGAAGATGAAAAGTTGAAACTACCCTTAATGAGTGCTTCCGGTGTAGAAGGAAATTACCTCCATAAAAACCAGAAGATAAGTTAGCCCTAACTTCTTGTGTTTCCAAAAATCCAACCCAAACACTAGTTGCATGATCTAATTTTAGGGGTGTGTGTGTGTGTGTGTAAAGATCCCCATCCCCATCCATGATTTAGGTGGAACATATAATTGAAACAGTGTACGATGCCCACCCTCCAAATTGTTTCTCTCCATGAGACCCACTTAAATAATGGATTGTCCTGATTCTTATTCTTGGGCCCTAGGCCTAAATGTTTTTTTGTGAAATCTAATGGTTGGAGTGGATTTCTTAAAATCTTTACGGTGGGCCTTGTAAAAAAATCAACACTAGACATCTCTCCCAACTGTTTCATTTGGTGTGGCCCATTTGAATCATGAGTTAGCATGGTTTTCTTCCATGGGCCTAATGTCATAATACACAACTAATGATCAAGCTGTCCCTTGTTTTATATAACAAATTCTATAAGGACAGTTTGGAGAGTGGAAAACAAGGAAAATGTAACATGTTTTCTACTGATGGGACATTGTCGTGTGGTTTGGATGACAAGGGAGAGGGTAAATTCCACATGGCACTCATTACAATTTTACATAGTCAATGTTCCAAGCACAAATTACAAGGTAAATACTCTCACAAAAATGAGATTTTCACTTAGTAACCAAACAAGTCACCCAAAAATGGAATCAATGTCTCAATAGTGCTCATGGAATCTATAAGAATTGATCATTAGATAATCATTATACTTTTTGTTTCTTTTCTATTCTTTTCCTACAATCCAAGCCGTAATGTTCTTGCTATATTTCCTATTAATATTGAGATATTATCATAACAAAAATATAATATTTTAAAATCTTTTAATATTTTAAAAAAATCTTATAATAATATCATTTAATGTATTTTTCATGGCATTATCACAAGATAAATCTCAATGATATTTGTCACACTAATACTAAGACACCTACCCTGTGTTAAGAGACAACTCAAACGACTTTATTTAACAATTAAGAATCTTCTAATTGAGTAAAACTCTCAAAACACTTTGATGCGGACATCAGGCCCTTTAGGGTTTATCAGCATAGGAGGTGAGTGACACCTATATCTTTATGGCTCGATGATGACGGGTTTAGATTGTTCGTGAAGACTTGAGGAGCATTGAAGACCTTACACATTTAGTCCGAGACATTTGAAAAGACCCTACATTGGGAAGACATGTGTGAGGTGCTTGGAGGAGATGATCAGATCGTTGGATCGTGATGATGATGTGATCAGACCGTTGGTTCGTCGTGGCCCACTTTCATCACACCATCATTGGAGTCCATTGGACATCTTAGATTTGAGTTTATTTTATGCATTTTTTACTTATTTGAGTTTTGGGTTAGTGTGCGAACGTTTTTTTCATGTAAATGTCTTTTTTTTTAATTTTGTTAGTAGGGGTATTTTGGTAATTATGCTAATTTCGAATTTTATAAGGTTGTTGCCCTAAACCTTTTTCATTAGTTGTTGATTATTGAAAAATAAGCCTCTTGGTTGCCTCCTTCCTCTCTCTCTCTTGGAACTTCATCTTCTTCTCCGATCTTCTTCTTCTCTTTTCTTCTTGTGCCCCTCCAACTTCTTATAAGGTAAATTTGTTATTTTCTCTTTCTCTATTTCTATTCTCTCATAACTTATAGATCCTAGATTTTATCCAAAATCCCTATTTCTCAAATTCCAAAATCCCTAATCCGAGAAATCCCTCGATCCCTCGGACTAGTGATTCACATTGGGTATTTGGATTAAGACCATGCAAGATCGGGAGGTTCCATCCCTCGCCGGATCCAACCTATGCATTATTTGAATTTCTTACTTCGTGGTTGTGATGATGGCATTCTCCATTGCATGCCTCTTTTATGATTTTCTTAATTTATGATGATAGGTGATGAATTTTAGATTATTATTGTTATTTATTTCTGCTGGATTACATATGTTCATAAGCATGCATCATAATTAGGGCGTCCTGCATCACACTCCCTCTTTGGTTTTAAATTATTTTTCTTTAGTACATTTTCATTAGTGACCATTCTTAGGCAACTTCACATTTCCTTGGCATGGCTTCTCTAATGTTGCAATAAGAGTCCATGACTCTAAGACTCACTTTCAGCAGTGAGCCTATGCTTGCCATGCTGACATGCCCTCTAAACTCATGAAACTTTAAAAGAGGTAATTGTTATGGGTAAATCATGAGCTGACCTCAGGTCGGAATAATCCGACCTAACCTAAAAGACATACTCCCTGACCTCGTCAAAGAGATGACCTTGATTACAAGAAGACCTCGCCCTTGAAGCCATGAATCCCACAATCATAGGCTTCGGCCAAGAAAATAGGAGAAAGATCTGGGGATTCGTCGAAGGATATGGAGACGCCTCCGATAATTACGGAACAGCCCAAAGATCACGGTGATCCAAGATCCCTGAGATTACGACCTCAAAAGGGGGACATAATCCCGCAACCTAAGTCTATAAAAAGAGACGTGCTCCTCATTACCAAGGTACGAAATAATTACTCACAAATAAAAGATGAAGTATTCATTCATTCAAGATCCAACTGACTTAGGCATCAGATGACTAACGGCTGGTCCCCGGCCACCTCTTAGCCATTGTTTACTCTGTGCAGATCTTGAACCAGAAGATAAAAATCATACTTCATCTTCAAGGTCAATCATTGACCTCGCATCACCGATTGTTAAAATTCAGCAACAACAGTAATCTTTTAGGAAAGACATTTTTGGTTTGTTCTTCCTTATTTACTAGTCGAAGAACAATGTTTCCTCATAATTCTTTCTCCCATTTGGAGTAGTGATGCACTTTCGTGCATGAATCATTGGGTCCCTATTCTTGAATTAGACCCTACAAGAACCATCTATAACTAGTCAAGAGGTTACCCAACCCATCAATCATGAGCTGCATCACGAACCAAGTAATCAACGCCATATACATTTTATATTATGAGTATAGAGCTAGATTAGAAGTCATTGGTTTGATTGAGAAAGTTTCTAATGCAATCTCTTCATATAAAGAAATATTTTGAAAGAAAAATCTTACCTTATTCAACAATTCCAACTAATGGATGTTTTTCTTTGACAATAAATAGGTAACATATTGCTTTCATGGCTGTACATCTTACGATGCCCAGTAGTATGATGTTATTTGCTAATTATTTCAACATGTAAAATGTGTTTTTAGAATATGAATATCATTTCATTTTTATGCAGGTTTTTAAGTCACTTTATACTAGAAATGTATACAAAAACCTTTAAAAAAATACCAATTTTAAATATTCTTATGAACAAAATTACCTTGATTGCATAATCATGATTGCCTTCTTCACACAAAAAGATATTGAGACAAATGAAAGCCCACAAAAAATATAGACTCTTAACCACAAGAAAAGAGGACATTATTCATACTATTGGATCTCTAGATTTTGTGGACTATGATTTCGAGGGAAGAAATTTCTCTAGCATTAAGGCTAGAGAGGAGAGAGAAGTTTTTAAACTAAAGCTCTACACCTATATTTATAGACAGTAATGTTATACGTGATTTCCCTATAACATATGTCATTTTGGACCAATAAACTACATGTGTCATGGTGGCATATGTAGTTATTGAGTTGTTGGGACTTATGCGATCATACTAGCACAAAGAATTATACAACCTTGTAAGCCATGCATGGTTATGCAGTTATGCCAATGTGTACACAGTATGCGATTGCATAACCCCTCAACAGTTAGGTTTTTTTACTGTTGGCACTCCTACCCTCTATTTTCACAATTCTCTCTCTCTCTCTCTCTCTCTCTCTCTCTCTCTCTCTCTCTCACACACACACACACACACACACACAAACACTCCATTACTCTCATTCTCTCTTAAAATGACATCAATAAAATCTATATGTTGTTTTTTTTATATTTTTTAGCATATGCATTCATTTGAGTGGTCGTTAATTGACTTGATAGAGTCTAATAGTCTAATAAAATTATAAAAAATAATTCCCTGCACCTTTTTTAATATAACTTTTTATAATTTTTATTTTTTATTTTCCTTGAATTTTCTTTTTCAATTAAAAAAAAAAATTGTTTTAAGGGTTGTGCCATCACATAAGTGCACTTCCTAAGGCTGAAAGTCGGGCAGGTTGGGTCGAGTTGGTGCTCAACCCTAACCTAACCCGAGGTTCCTATACCTCGACCATAACCCAACCCAACCCAACCCAATCCAAACAGGTTCGATCAGATTAATCAGGTTGGTCGAGTTGATACATACTAATATTTTTGTCATAAAATTTGTCTATTATGTTTCAATAGACATCCTATTTTTCGTACCTATGGCTTTATTAATTATATATGTAGTTATTTATTATAAAGAACTTCACTTTTTCTAAACAAACAAACTAAAATATAGCATAATTACTCCTTTAACACTCAGGCATACAAAATTTCAAATGTTATAAATTTACTTACTAAAGTAATATAAGCTAATAAGTTTACTTAACTAAAGTATAATAAAATTATAAGTAACTTGTATATAGATTAGGTTCGGGTTGGGTTGGGCAACCTGAGACCTCAACCCAAGCCCGACCCAAGCTTTATCAGGTTGGTGTTTGCATAGCCCAAGCTCGAGATCGAATCCGGTACTTCCTACCCAAGCCCAACCCAATGTCGGGTCGGTCGGGTTAAACCCGCCCAACTTTCAGCCCTAACACTTCCCCTTTGGGTCACACAAGATCGCTTATGCCATTTGACAACATTATTTATAAATTACCCTCGAGAAATCTCAATTAGAAATTAATTCCAATATCTTTTAAATGTTATTAGTAATGAGATGCACCAAATTATCCTCTTAATTTGAAAATCAATCTACACCCTCTAATCAAGTAGATCTACTTTGAGACCTCTGAAATTATATCATCCCTAATATTGTACTATGAATGCTACCTGTGCCTTATGGTTTGCATGTGCGTCCTTCCCTAGAGAAATGTTCTTGGTTAGATTGGGCTTGGTTTTGTTTCATTGGTTGTGCAATGTCCTAGAGGGACAATTTAGATGGAAGGGATATGTCTTAAATTTGGGAGTCACCAGTAGCAAAAGAAACTTTTAAATCTACGACTGGCTATGAACCATAGAATCACTTATGAACCGAGGAATCATGAGATTCTCTAATTCAAATGACTCCTACAATTGATTTGCAGCCATATATTTCTGGGTAAGAGTCTAAGTGACAAAGAGTAAGGGGCCGAGCAACCTCTTTTTCATGTACAATGTACGATCTCTACTATACAAGGTCTTATGGAATTCATAAGAATTTCAACATATACGTCTGGCCACGCTTCGCATAACCCACAAAGGGTCGAGCAGGAAAAACAATAAAGATCCTTAGGCCTACTTCTTAGAGTCAGGTGGCTCCGAGTAGATAATAATAAATAAAAATAAGACATGCAGTTTAATGAAATGCAATTCTAGCCTTACAACATAGGGTTTAGGACCCTAGGTGGGCAGATATAAATAAGTGAGATGTAGGGTAGAGTAGAATAATAGGGTGAGTTAGGATTGTGGAGGTATTAGCGATGTATTAAGTGGAATGTGTTCCAAGTCTGATAGAGATATGAGAAACAACATGGGAGATCAGATACTATTTTCTATGCGAAAGGGATGATTAGATATCTCCGATTCCAACCCTACTCTTTGAATTTTTTAGCTCCTTTGAAAATGTTCTTTTGAAGGTTGAATTCTGAAATTTGAGTAAGGCCTCAACGTCGGTCAAGAATTCTTAAAGTCTTCGAAGAGGACCTACCGGAACGTCTTTCTCTTAACCCCTCACTAACTCTGTTTATCTTTCTAACCTTTCCCCTCTACCTCTGCCTCCACTAGTAGCTTGGGGCTGAATTTATAGATTAAGACTGTCATCTTGTGGTGGGCTGATGGCATGACACGTCCATGTTTGAGATTTTGGTGTTTAGGAAGCTGAGATAGGATCTTCATTAGGTAAAAAAATACGTAGGTGGCCATCGGCGTGCGGTAGGCTGATAGTCTACTTCATATATATCTTTACACCATGCATAGGAGGTCCTGAATCTATGGAGGGTTGAGTTCCTCCCCTGATTCTGGTTTGTTAGGTCAGAGATCATCTTATTGGAATTGTTGGATGCCTTTAAGAGGTGTCAAGGTTCTGTTCTCTTTCCCATTCAATTTTGTACATTTCTTGGGATGGCCAAGTTCAATTTTATTGGAGAGATGTACGGTCAGGGTTTCTTGTGGTGATGGATTATCGATCAAGATTTGGGTTTCCTGGCTTGGGGATCTACTGATTAGGTCCATTGGTTGCCTTTGTGACGTGCCAGCATCCTTCCCATTGATCAATTTGAATATTTCAACGAGTCTCCAGTTACTCAGAGAAGATTTAATCAAAGCCTGATTAATATTTGAAAAGTACTTTATTCTAGGTGGGGGTGTATACGGATGCCCCTCTTTAGCAAAGGTTGCATGCAATCGAATGCCAAAATGAGTAAACACCCCATCCTTCAGGTTAGAGGTAGTCGCAATCTAGTCTATGTCAACTAGAGTATCTTTTGTTGATATATTCGTATGGTTAAAGGTTAACATAGACGTCTTTCAAGGGTTGGGGAAAACATTGCAATTTGTCCATGCATTTTTTTGCAACTTTACTGGGCATCAAATCACAACATTTTCAAGCTGTGACCAATAGGTATGCCTCAAGGGTGTCTAAAAGTCTAGATTGCACTTTTTATGGCCTTATGAGGATAAAACACTTGGATATGAAAAGGTGATCTCGATGTTGCATGATCACCTAGGATCGTTTATAAGTCAGGTCATTTGTAATGGTCAATTGCCTACCCATTTTACGGCTTTATGGACCTCTGACATTACATTATGTTAAGCTTGCAACCATCCCAGATTACAGTCATTTAGGTTTTTCTTTTGCCATTCGAGTTTTCAATTCCCACACTTTAGTTGTAGTAGGCCTTTTGTAAATGGGAGTACGATTATGCTAACTTGAATGTACTCGGTTCACATTCTAAGATGATTAGACGAACACTAAGAGTTCATGTCCATTGCCCCATGTTCCACATATGGTTTCAAACAAAATCGAAGATTTAAAGAAAATTGAAGCCAACTGTTGATGTTGCGTCGATGCCATCGAGAAGTATGAAAGACTAGTTAGTGCCTCGGACACCGTGCACTTTTATTTTTTAAATTTCAATATTTTGAGTTTTTATATTTTTTTTAAAATACCCTACCTGCTCAACGTCATTCTATAGGATTTTTATTACAGAAAGTTTTTAAAAGTTTTTCCTAAGCCATTTATTCTGAAAATAGTCCACTTGATCTTACGGAGAGGCATCGTCGAGCAATGTCTTTTTCTTTTTACCCTGTTCTTTTTTTGTATTTTTTTTTTTTTAAATAAGTCTAAACTTTCTCTTTAACTCTATTGGGGATCTTTAATGGTGGGGGCTACGTTTATTAGGGTATTTTAAAGTCCAACCCATCACCTCAAGATCTATTGGTCATGATCGAGATCAATTTTCATTGAAACCTTTTTTTTTAATTTTTAAAATAAGATCCAATCCGTCATCTCGTGATCTAATGGTCACAATTAAGATTAGTTTTTATTTAAATATTTTTTAATTTTTTTAAAATAAGATCCAATCTGTCGTCTTATGCTCCAACGATCACGATCAAGATTGATTTTTATTGGAATTTTTTTTGAATTTTTTAAAAACAATATCTAATAAGTCATCTCATGATCCAACGGTCACGATCAAAATTGGTTTTATTGAAATATTTTTTAGATTTTTTAAAATAAGATCCAATTTGTCATCTCGTGATCCAACGGTTATGATTAATATTGGTTTTTATTGAATTTTTTTTGTTGAAAATTTTCAAAAATAAGATCTAATCTGTTGTCTCATGATCCAATGGTCACAATCAAGATTGGATTTTATTAAAACATTTTTTAAAAATTTTCAAAAATAATAGGTTTTGTTGTGGCATAGGTGTGCTTCAGAACTGCGATGGGGAGACAAGTGTGGTCCTGATCATGGTGGGTCATGGAGTGCATGAAGGTTCCACATGGCGTTTATTCTTACATGGCTAACCATCTTGGTTATATGAAATCCAGTTCAACTATTACATTGCCCATTAAAAGTTTTGCCTCAAGAAAAACATTAAATGTAGTCATGATTTAGGTGGGTCACATGAATCGAAACAATTTTGATGGTTAGCATTTCCATGTACATTGTTTTCAATCATGTGATCTACTTGAATCACTAATGAGACAAAAATTAGGCCCCTGGCCTAAAATAGTGTGACGAATGTGGTGGTCATGATGGATTTTAGCCAAACATCTCGATGGACCACCTCATTTTTTATAGGAAGTTCAAAAGTTAGCAAGTGGCATTGTGAGGCTACCACTAGCATGAATAAGGTGTTACGTGAATATATAACACCATAATGGGTGTTTTCTTGACCATATGACCCACCTTAATGTATACATGGTATATCCACATCGTCAATAAGTTTGTCTAGATTATTTTAAGGCATCGTCCCAAAAAATAAAGCAAATCCAAATCTCAAGTAAACCACATGGTAGGGATTGAATGTCCACTGTTAAAAAAAATTGTGGGGGCCATAAAAGTTTTGGATCATGATGATATTTGAGTTTTCCCTTCATCTAGGTCTTTGTGACCTTATCAACAAGTTGGATGGAAAATAAACATTATGGTGGGCCCTAGGAAGTTTTTAACAGTGAGCATTCAATGACCATTATTTCCTATGGTGTCGTCCACTTAAGATTTGAATTAACTTCATTTTTTAGACCATGCTCTAGAAACTTATGTTTGGCATGGATATCCCACACATGCATCAAGGTGAGGCCCATGGTCAGGGAAACAACTACTATAATGTTACTTGGGTAACACCTAATCTGCTCTCCCTTCTTACTTAAATTGCGTAGGGTAGAACACGACTCTTGACATAGTAATTTTAGGTGGGACCCACCATGAGGTATGTGTTATAGTCACATGGTTTATCCATTTTTACATATCATTTTAGGGCATAAGGCAAAAAATGAGACAATTTCAAAGCTTAATTGGACCACACCACAAGAAAACAGTGGCGATTAAACACCCACCATTAAAAACTTCTTAAGGTCCACTGTAATGTTTCTTTGTCATCCAACTTGTTGATTAGGTCACACAAACTTGAATGAAGGGAAAACATAAATATCAACTTGAGAAAAGGTCAAGATGGGTCTAGAAAATGAACCGACCATGTTTTATCCAACGTCCCAACAAAGCAATGGTTTAGATCATATAGCCATGGTCCTCACTTTCCAAAAACTTCAAGCTCTTAGGTCATGTTTAATGGTCCACACTCATGCATTCATAAATTATACAAGTGGCATATATATAACTCGAATAGAACTGTCAAAATCAATTGATCCAGTTTATCTTCAGAAATTAAAAACTATATAGATCTAACAATGAAAATGTTTAAGTGGTAGATATCCGATAGATGATTTAAAGAAACACAAGACAACCAATTAGAAATGCCACAAAATTCACAGCTCTTTGAGGATATTCCTTGACTAAAAAACAAACTATTATCTATTAATCTATAGTGGGTCCCACAATTTTGTGGTTTGATTACTTCGAAAAAAATCAAGCTAGATCACTCCTCATATGGTCCCCATCGTTGGAAATAATAAAGAACCAATATTCTGGGTAATATAATTTGTGGAGTTATCATGTGTACATAAATTTGCATGACTATGACCCACCATATAAAGTATCTTAGTAGGATAACTTACAAGGCTGTCCATTGAACAAGTTAAAATTGATGAATCAAGATAATTCGGATTTAGATACGGATGGCATAACTATGTAAGTGATTATTGTACTTATGACAACAACTGCAGCTGCATCAACTGCAACAACTATTTACAATGATGCATTCACGATATTAGCAATGGTTGTTGTACATTATATAATAACATATGATGAAGATGATCTTCAACATGCTTACAACTGGGCAAGTTTCTAGTCTATTAATGTGATTCTCAATAGACCAATATAATGTGCTTCGATCATATTCGAATGAATAAGAATTGTTTTATTCATTTACATAATATAATTCATGAGGGTGATTATTTGTCTAGCATATTTGAAATTAATTAGCCTAAAGGAATAATTAATAGCATTTTTGTATATCATTAACCAAAGCATGAAAAATATTATTGTACAACATAATTTCAATTATTTAAGAGAAACTATAAGTCAATAATTTAACTAAATATTAAGTGTGATTATCAAACTCCATAACATATCTATATTATCTCTTCGAGTTGAGTATCCCTCTAGAAATATAAAATAATGAACATTTATTTTCATATTTTAAAAATTATATCGGTGTTATAAATTGTACACACATCCTAGCAAAGATCTTAGTGAAAGATCAAGGCTCGTGGCATAATAGAAAGATATTCATATCCTAAAATATTTTGGCAGTATGTGTTAGTACACTTTTCTGTGGCATACTAGTGCACTTTATTTGTCAATTACGTGTGTCCATGTGTTGTAATGTCGGTTGAGCCTTGGCAAGCTGAGGACCAAAGATTCAAGTGGACAGACAAGCATCAAAGAAGAAGAACATGTAAATGAGATGCCTTGGTGACCCAAACCCTTTGAACCAAAATATGTTAAACCTCTAGATGACTTGGACCAACTAGGAAAACCCTTAGTCATCCTTATTAACCTTAGATCATATAGAAAAATATGCTAAATTAGGTAATAAAAGAGGTGGGAGCTGTTATAATTAAATCAACCCAAACAACAGTTTTCGATAGGTCTTCGATACATCGGAGTCCAATTTCGATAGGACTCCGATCGATCAGAAAGACCATTTCGATATATCAAAATATGTTCAGCAACTTACTAACTCTTTAGACAGATTCTTCAATCAATCGAATGGGTAAACTCAATACACCGAGATTAATGTTTCAATATATCGAAACTCAATCCAATTGTTAACATCTAATTTAGTAACAAGTTCCTCCAAAGTGTTCACCTTCCTTCAAGCAAGCTCCCCTCCAAACCTGAAAGCCAAAAGAGAAAGCTAAGGGCTGCCGGCGTTCAGCCGTTGGCCCTCCGAAACTTAAGTTAGATGGGATATGGTAGTAAAGTAAAATGTAGGATATGGACATAGAGGTTGTGTACCTTTATCGTTTGTGGAACCATCTATTTATACAAATCTGAGTGATCCAATATGTTACGCAAGCCGCTAAGATCACTGCTGCTGATTTCAAGGGATAAGATGCTTATCTTGTTAATCCTTATGTAAAGGGATGGCCTAACCACTCTAGACGTCTAGCTAATTACATATCTTGATGTAGATCTCCATGGTTCGGTAATATGAATAGAAACAAGACAAAATCAGCCTATACAGGCTGCTGGTACTACATAAAAAAGATCACTCGGGCTCGAAGATAAACTCCCTTAACGACCACGAACCAAGCTAATCGCATGCGGAGATGCGACCCCTTTTAACGACCACGAGTCGAGCTGCTCGCATGTAATCGGATGGTGTGGTCGGAGATCTGAGGTGGTATATGAAGTATGAATAGAGAAGGCTCGTGATTGAGCAAGCTGGTCGCGACTCTTGTTGAAAGGCGCTTGCTGATCGCTTTTCGCTCATATCCCTTCAACGACCAACTTTATTCTACAACAGATGCCCCCCAAATCCTTAGCGTTGAGAAGCTACGCCCAAGGATTTGTCTGTATATGTAACCGCCTATTGGAGGAGAAACCGTACGTGACTGACCAGGAATGACCTTGCATTTATAAGCTCCAGCTTTTCGCAGTTTTTCTACTGAGAGAGATGAAGCGACGCTCGCCACATGTCTCTGAATTTAATGCTCGTGCCCGTTCGACTGTCGTGCCAGATGGGAGGCCGCCGCGTGTCACCCAAATCAAACAAAATGATTGCCTATAAATATTGAAGTCTACTGAGGTTACTTCATTTTTGAAATCTTGCCAAAGAATACCAAAAATCCTCCTCCTCTTCTTCCTGTATTTGGTGTAACCTCTTCGCGGAGGTATTTCTTCTTCTTTTATTTCTTTTTTCTTTACTATGGTGGGGAATTCCGATGAAGAAATCGTTCCTTTGGGAGATGACACTCCCGATTCATCTGAATCGAATAACGCCAGAGTGCCGGTGGGAAGGTATTCTGCCGCCGGTTACCCATCGATAATGACGGAGGAACAGCTTTTGAGCTTACAGGAAAGGTATCAGATTCCTGACTCCGTCATTCCTAGGCTGCTAGGGAGAGGAGAAACCGTCGATTCTTCGCCACTGGGCTGTGTCGTTATTTACGAGTATTTTTTTCGGCTCGGTGTGCACCTTCCCCTTCATCCCTTCATCTGTAATTTCCTCTATGTCTATAAGATTGCCCCCAGCCAACTCAAAGTAAATGGCTGGAGGGTGGTTATGAGTGCATTTGTCCTCTAGAAGCAAGCGGGGAATGAAGACTTAACTGCTGATGAGTTTTTGAAAATGTACCAGTTGAAAAAGGCCCCATCCAGTGAGAGTTGGTACTATCTCTGCTTTTGGCACCAAGATAATTTTATCTTAGAGAATCCTACCTCAAACTATCCCGGATGGAGGAAAAAATGGTTTTACGCCTCCGGCAATTGGGAGTCCGATGTGGGCTCCGACCCCAAAGGCCACAACGTCAATCGTTTCTTCGGCGAAGGTGGGTTTAGTTTTACCCTTTTGCTCGAGGATAAGCAAATTTGATTTTTGTTGCTGACTAACATCTCTTCTTCATATCTCGCAGCTATTCCCATTGAGAAGAGGTCGTCCTTGCAGGGAGGACTTAACGAGAAGCTCGTTAAGATATACAAACTTCTAGTAGAAGCCCGCAACGTCAACGCCACTCTAACTCCTTGCTGTCTTTCTGCGGCTGGTCTCATCCCTCCAGAGGAGACAATGACGAACGTAGGGGATAAGAGAGGAGCGTTGGGGGTGCTGCCTCGTCTAAAGGGCACTGCATCGAAGAGGCAAAAGAAGACAACTACCGGTCCCTCCGCCGCACCCACCCGACCAGAGGAGCCTGCTCTCGGGTCGCAGCCGCCTTGTGTCCTCCAAGCGGAAGCGGCTATGACCCCTCCAGCTGGCTCCCGCAACTAGCCGATAATTGACATTATTGATAACTTGCCAAGGGGCAATCAGGCAGGGCCAAGTCTCCCCTCGAACGAGATGGGATGCGAGCCCAATGCTGCTACCGAGTCAGCTGCACCTGCTCTGGAGCCTCCAGCTGCTTGCGAGGTGAGCTCTTCTGAGATGGTCGTAGCTCAGCCTTTAGGATCTGGAGTCTACGTCATCCCTGCACACTTGCATCTAATTTGCAAGTTCATTTTTAAGAACATTGCCCCCAACTCCTTTGGGGCACTCCTAGAGCCTAGTCCAGAGACTCTCTCCACAGACATCGGAGTGAGACTAATTTAGGTAACGATCCTCCCCCTTCCTCCTCTTCTTTTTTTAATCTTTGAAGAGTCCATATCTGAATGATAATACAATACTTCTGGTTCTTCGAGCAGGGTCCAGACCTCACGATACGGACAAGGTGTGACATCGATGTTGTTCGCCGCATCATCGATGAGGGGGAGAAGAAGAGATTGGCGATGGAGGGCGAGATCCAAGGAAGGGATCGTATAATAAAATTCCAAGAAGCCCTGGTTGCCAAATTAAATGAGGAGAAGAAAATCCTCATAGCCAAGGTCCAAGCTTTAACTGATCGTGGACCTCAATTTTGCAAGGCTCCAAGAGATACACACGAAGAGCGAGAAGGAGAAGGAGATCTTCTGCCAAGACAAGATCTCCCTCGAGGAGCAACTCAAGGATTATAAGGCTCGCCTTGAAGATGCTGAAAAGACCCTTGCCCAGTTGAAGGATGACTCCATGCACTGGGATGAGGAGAGGACAGTCTATGTCAAGATGGTGGCTGAAGAAGGTCCCCATGCTGTTCTAGAGTTCCAGACTTCTCAACTCTACGAGGACGAGCGTTATGAAGCATACATCGCTAGTCGCGATTTCGCGGTCAGAGTTATGAAGCAAATTTCTCCATCCTTTAGCGTGGAAGAATTCGACAAAGTTGCTTTCGAGGTTGCAGCTAAAGAATGAGCTGCAGCCGAGAACAAAGTCACGGAAGTTACGGATGCTGCACGTGCTCCTGAGGCGGGCCCTGAGGCAGAGAGCCAAGAAGCTCCTCCAAATGAGGAGTGAATGATTCTTGAGTTACTCTTCTTTCCTCTGTTGACTGAACACAAGTGTATCTTTTCCCCTTTTTTCCTTTGTAAATCAAAAGACTATTAATGAAAATAGGTGTTTGTTTACCTCTTTATGGTGCGAGAATCAATAACCATTTGGGTACTTTACTTAATTCATGAAAATGAATTAGGCTCAATTAGGGGGGGTCTAAGTGACCACATCCGCTTAGAAATAGGTTGACCTATCAATTGAGTCTTTGGCTTTGCCGAGGGCTGAAGATTTGGTCAAGAGAGTGTTTGTATTCTCTTCAGGGCTATTCGGGTCCATGAAATGGAGTAGCGACCAAATTTGAAAATCAATCGAACACTCGAAGGAAGAAGAATCCATCTTTATTCGAATGTCATTTGAATTTACATCGGGTTAAGGAAAATATCGGAGTAGATGCTCTACGTGCCAAGGGTGACGTAGGGGTCTCCCTCGCATATCTTTGAGATAATATGTACTGGTCGCACAATTTTGATAACCCGATAAGGGCCTTCCCAATTTGGATCCAACGAACGAGTAGGTGTTTCGAGATTTTGTCTAAAGACCAAATCGCCAAGCTAAAAAGCTCTAGGTCTGACTTTTGCGTTACGGTAGCGAGCTATACATTGTTGGTAAGCTGCTGCTCGAAGTCGGGATACGTCCCTTCTTTCTTTCAAGAGATCGAGATGAAGCCTCGGACCTTCTTGATTGCTCGTGGAGTCGTACTGCTCGATTCAATACGAGGGTACTTCGACTTCGACGGGAACAACTGTGTCAGTGCCGAATGCCAGAGAAAAAGGAGTTTCTCCAGTTGACGTGCGAGTTGTCGTTCTGTAGGCCCATAAGACTTCAGGTAGAAGCTCCGGCCACATACCTTTACATTCATCGAGTTTAGTTTTCAGATGATGTTTGATGATATAATTGACTACTTCAACTTGTCCATTAGCCTAGGGATGATATGGGAAGGTTCGAATACTTCGTATCTTCCATTTTTCGCAAAACTCCGAGAACGCGACGTTATCGAACTACTTTCCGTTGTCGGTGATTATAGTGTGGGGGAGCCCATAACGGCATATGATGTTTCTCCACATGAACCTAGTAGTCTGCTTTTCGGTGATTGTGGTTAATGGTTCTGCCTCGACCAATTTGGTAAAATAATCAACTGCTACAATTGCAAACCTATTCTGGCCTTTCCCGGTGGGCAATGGTCCGATGATATCAACTCCCCATTGGGCAAAGGGCCAAGGGCCGTCCATCGACGTCATCTGTTTAGATGGTACATGGGGTATTGGAGAATATCGCTGGCATTTGTCGCATTTTTTGGAAAATTCAATTACGTCCGCCTTCATGGTGGGCCAGTAGTACCCTTGCCTCATTGCTTTATATGCTAAAGATCGTCCCTTAGGATGGTTACCGCATGCCCCTAGTGTATTTCATCAAGAACGCGGTGTGCCTCTTCTGGATGGAGACACCTTAAGTATGGTAAAGTAAAGCTTTTGCGTAGTAAAATTCCGTTTTGCAAGGTGTACCTGACAGCATGATAATGAATTTGTCGCGCAGATTTTTTATCATCTGGTAGTTGTCTGCTTTTGAGGTAAAGGACGATGGGATCCATCCAACATGGAGAGAAATGCACTGTGACTACTTGGTTTGGGGCGAATTGATCAATACTCGGAGTATGAAGATGCTCGACAGAAACAGATCGTGTTAAATCAGATTCTGGTGCGGAAGCTAACTTTGCCAGGGAATCTGCGAGCTTATTCTTCTCGCGAGGAATATGAATTATTTTATATTTGCTTAGCTTTGCGAGCAGGATAAGTAGTCGAGGCTTGTATAAAGTCATTCGCTCTTCTTTCGCCTCGAATTCGCCGAGCACTTGATTGACTATGAGTTGAGAGTCACTGTGAACAAGTAAATTCTATATCGCGAGCACATTCGCTAGTTCGAGGCCGACGATCAAAGCCTCATCTTTCGCTTCATTGTTAGAGACATGAGTGTTGAATTGTGAAGCATATTGAAAATGTGATCCGTCAGGAGCGATTAAGATTAAATCAGCTCCGCTGCCGATGGCACATGAAGATCCATTTACAAAAAGCGACTAGGGGGCCTGCTCGTTGGTCGTAGGGTCGTTGTTGGAGATGCATTCAGCCGGGGCCAAATATGTGAATTCAGCGATGAAGTCAGCTACAGCTTGAGCCTTAGTGGCGGTTCTTGAGCATAATGTAATATCATGTTCACCGAGCTCAATTGCCCATTTATTCAACCGCCCTGATACCTCAGGCTTTCAAAGGACTTGTCTTAACAAATGATTCGTAGGTACCAATATAAAGTGGGCTTGGAAATACGGTCGTAGTTTTCGGGCTGCAATCACTAAGGCGAGAGCTAATTTTTCCATATCGGAATATCGAGTTTCGGCATCCACCATTGCTCGGCTAATATAATAAACGGGCCTCTAGACCCCAGAATCTTCTCTTATTAAGGCGGCACTAACGGCTGTGGAAGATACAGATAAGTAAAGAAAGAGCTACTCGTGAGGAACATGTTTAGATAAGATAGGAGGTGCGCTTATATATCGTTTCAGTTATTGGAATGCCTCCTCACACTGCTCGGTCCATTCCCAGTTGGTTTTTATGGTAGTGCAAAGAAGCTTAAAGAAGGGGCGACACTTATCAGAGGCGCTCGAAATAAACCTGTTCAACGATGCAATGTGACCAGCCAATCGTTGGACATCTTTGAGAGTGGATGGAGACTTCATTTCGATCAAGGCTTTTATTTTCTCGAGATTTGCCTCGATTCCTCGTTGGCCAACCATGAACTCAAGAAATTTTTTGGCGAAGACCAAGAAAGCACATTTTTCTAGATTTAATTTCATTTGATACTTCCTCATCAGGTCGAAGGCTTCCCGGAGATCTGCGAGATGATCGTTGGCTGCGACGCTTTTCACGAGCATGTCGTCGACATAAACTTTCATATTCTTACCAATTTGTGCAGTGAACATTTTATTGACCAAACATTGATAGGTGGCACCTGCATTCTTGAGACCAAAAGGCATTACTTTGCAGCAATACAAACCTTGATCAGTGATAAAGGCAGTGTTTTGACGATCGGGCGGATGCATCATGATTTGGTTATAACCAGAGTAGGCATCCATAAAACTGAGCAGGGCATGCCCTGCTGTTGAATCAACTAATTGGTCGATGCGGGGAGTCGAGAAACTATCCTTTGGGCATGCCTTATTCAAATCGAAGTAGTCTACGCACATTCTCCATTTACCATTAGTTTTAGAACAAGGACCACGTTCGCGACCCATTCTGGGTAGTCAACTTCCTCAACGAAATTGACGGCCAATAACTTTCGACCTCAGTTTTAATCACCATTTGCCTTTCTGCGGTGAACGCTCGTCGACGCTAATGAACAAGTTTATACTTCGGATCAACATTCAGACGATGGACCTCAACATTGGGGTCGATACCTGGCATGTCTCTGTGAAACCAAGCAAATACATCCTGATACTTGGTCAGAAAATGAGTCAGATTTGCTCAAAAGACATCGCTTAAAGAGGATCCAATGTAAACCTTCTTGGACGAATTATCTTTGGATAAGTGGATTTCAACTGTCTCTTCCCCCGGGGTACCTGATTGATGAGCGTTCTCTCTTGGGTCCAACATTGTTACTATCGAGAGATCCGCTGAGTCTCCTGTAATCGTCATAATAGGGGCTGTTTGGGCATTCTTTCGATCTTGTACGGCGATTTCGTAGAATGCT
Source organism: Liriodendron chinense (assembly GCA_003013855.2). Classification (NCBI taxonomy): domain Eukaryota; kingdom Viridiplantae; phylum Streptophyta; class Magnoliopsida; order Magnoliales; family Magnoliaceae; genus Liriodendron; species Liriodendron chinense. Next base: position 2,652,655 of record ML058330.1, on the reverse strand, counting down.
CGAGCTTCTTTCTGGTTTCCTCGTACTACCCCGACTCCGCTTGGAGTAGGGAATTTGATGCACAGGTACAGGGGTTGTAAAGCTGCCCCTATTTTGGTGAGCGAGGGTCAACCCAAAATAGCGTTGTACGCTAATCTTCGATCCACCACGATGAAATTAATGAATTATTTTGGATGGACTTTCTCCGAAGGTGACAGGAAGGTCGATGCTTCCTTCTGGTGTTACGACTTCGCCCCTGAAGCCGACGAGGGGAGTGGAGATAGGTTTGAGTAAATTTTTAGCAAGTGTCATTTTGTTGAAAGCTTCCAAGTAAAGAACATCAGTGGAGCTACCTGTATCCAACATAATATGATGAGTTAAATAGTTTGATGCCTTTAACGCGACCACGATGGAGTCCTCGTGAGGGAAATGAATCCCTTCAGCATTTTTAAGAGAAAAAGGGATTGGATAATGGCTAGGATTTGATGTATCAGACGATTTTTCCAGCCAATAAATATGTTGAGGCTTTTGGGACGCCTTATGAGCATACGCTTTTCTTGAAGCTTGAGAATCTCCCTCGCAAGCTGAACCCCCAACAATGGTCCGGATTTCACCAGTGGGTTCCATATCTTCTTGTGGAGGATGATGTTGAGGTGACTTTTTCCTTCGTGGCAGGGCATCGATTCTTTTAGGTAACCGATCTTGTCGCACAACATAATCCTGGAGATGTCCCTTCCAAATAAGAACTTCAATGTGATCTTTCAGGGATATACAATCTTAGGTGTTGTGCCCATGATCTTTATTGAAATAGCAGAACTTTCTCTTGTCTCTTTTTTCAGGATCGGACTTGATCCTTGAAGGCCAATTCACATAAGATTTCTGCTTTATCTCCATTAATACTTTCTCAAGAGATTGGTTGAGATGTGTATACTTATGATATTTACAAGAATAAGGCTTCTTAGGAGAATGATCCCGCCGATCGCGCCGGTATTTCTTATCAGAGGGAGAGATCTCCTCAGACTTACGTTTCCTCCCTTGTATACCATGACGTGCCAAAGCAACTTCCTCTACGTTAATGTATTTTTGAGCCTTGGCTTGGAATTCAGTTATTATCCAGGGAGAACCGAAATTTCTCGCTGGTGATTCCTGTTATAAGGGCAGTGAGGCCTTTGTCTTCAGTATAACCTTCAGTCTGGATGGCTTCTGCAGTGAATCGAATTGTGAACTCCTTAATTGTTTCCCCATGTTGTTGCTTTAGATCCGTGAAATGAGATGCAGGCTTTTTGGTATGGATGCTTCCCATGAACTGAGAGAGGAAGAGATTCGATAATTGGGAGAAGGATTCAATAGATCGAGGTTTTAGGCCTCGAAACCATGTACGTGCTGTATCCTTTAGAGTTAAGGAAAAAGCCCTACCAATAATTTCTGAACCATATCCTTCTAGCTCCATGAGAGACCTATAGGTCTCCAGATGTTCGAGAGGATCACTAATACCTGTATACGGGACGATGCTAGGCGTTCGGTATTTTCTAGGCAAAGGGGCCTCCATAACCTCGCGGGTGAAGGGAGGTTGAGATCGGTGGATTGATGCAAAAGTAACAGGTGGAAGTTTAGACCGATAACGTTGCTCCATATCGGCGAAGCGATCTTCGATTCTCTTAAGATCTCCTTCCCAAGGTAAAGTGTAACTCGAGGTTTCAACAGTAGATCCCTGAGATCATTATTGTCGAGATGTACTGGAGTGTATAGATTGTGGAGGAGGTACCGGAACTTGATTGCCGAGTGGCATTCGATTCGAAGGAGGATTTTACTGGGTTCGTGGCTCACCTGCAGAATGTCTGGAGGCTACTGGTACAGATCCCAGTGGCGGCCCTTCTAGAGGTTGCTGTGACTCAGGAAAATGCTGATCAAACTGATTGGATAAGGTTTCAAGTCCAGCTTTGAGGGTAAGAAGCGTGTCTCCCATGAAACGCATAATGTCATCGTGACCGCCAGATACATCGTGAAACGGATTCTGTGACGGCAGGTTGGACTCTATTGGGGGAATGCCCGTTGATGCGGTCTAAGGGAGATTGGACGCTAGTTCAAAGATGTCAAGCAGAGGTAACATCTACCTTGAAGTGGAAGGATGAACCGTCTTTTTGGGAGTCATAGTGGGAGATAACGATCAGCGATGAGAATGGCTAATTCTGAAAGAGTTCCCACAGACGACGTCAATCTGTTAACGTCTAATTTAGTAAAAGGTCCCTCTAAAGCGTTCACCTTCCTTTAAGCAAGCTCCCCTCCAAACTTGAAAGCCATAGGAGAAAGCTAAGGGTGGCCGGTGTTCAGCCGTTGGCCCTCCGAAGCTTAAGTGAGATGGGATATGGTAGTAAAGTAAAATATAGGATGTGGACTTAGAGGTTGTGTACCTTTATCGTCTGTGGAACCATCTATTTATACAAATCCGAGTGATCCAATATGTCACTCAAGCCGTTAAGATCACTGCTGTTGATTTCAAGGGATAAGATGCTTATCTTATTAATCCTTATGTAAAGGGTTGGCCTAACCACTCTAGACGTCTAGCTAATTACGTCTCTTGATGTAGATCTCCATGATTCGATAATATGAATAGAAACAAGACAAAATCAGCTTATATGGGCTGTTGGTACTACATAGAAACGATCATTCGGGCTCGAAGATAAACTCGCTTAACGACCACAAACCAAGCTAATCGCATGCGGAGATGCAACCCCTTTTAACAACCACTAGTCGAGCTGCTCGCATGTGATCGGATGGTGTGGTCGAAGATCTGAGGCAGTATATGAAGTATAAATAGAGAGGGCTCATGATTGAGAAGGCTGGTCGTGACTCTTGTTGAAAGGCGCTTGCTGATCACTTTTCGCTCATATCCCCTCGACGACTAACGTTATTCTACAACACCAATCAATCGAAAATATGTCCAACAACTTGCTGAAATCTCTGGACAGATTTTTTTGATCAATCGAACTAGTGATTTTGATATATTGAAGATAACTTCGATCAATCGAATTACTATTTAGATCAATCGAAGTGGTCGTTTTCTACCCATTTTACTATAAAAGTGGGAGATTTTTCTATAAAAGCGGGAGAGACGTTTTTGGGCAGGAGGGGAGGAAGTTTGAGGAATTGAAACTACCATTATTGAAGACCATTAGAGGCTCAAATTCTAACCCTAGCAAGGAATCTTCCTTATGATTCATCACAAGAATGGAGTATTCCGAGTTCATGAAGAAGATGTACTCATCCCTCTTTGATCTCTAGAATTTGGACCGATCTAGATAGTTATATTTCTATCTAAACTTTATAATGAGATCATTGTAAGTGAGAGTCTCTAGGCAACCCATTTCCATTAGTTGTAGAGATCTCAAACCTACCTCCTATCACCTTGGTCATCTCAAGAAGATCAAATGCAAGACGATTGATCATTGGAACTAGAGCATTAGCGAAGCATCGGCAACAACATTGGGGAGCATAAGAGGAGCTGATTGAAGCACAGGAGAGCAGAGATCAAGCAACTCAAAGAGATGCATTAACGGGGCTCAAACAGTTTGTGTTGAGTCCAACCACTCTCATTCCATGGGAAATTGAGTGTAGAGTTTGTTTGTCAAACTCAATATAGGTTCATTTGTTGATCTTTGGCTTGTTAGTTGAGTTTAAAAGTCTAGGGTCGTTTGTCGAACTTTGGTTCGTTTGTTGAGCCTAAATTTCAGGTTCGTTTGGCGATCCTTGGCACATTTGGCATGCCTAAACAAGTCTCTAATGAGAGCCACCAACATGGGTGTAAACGTGTAGGTTGACAGGAACATGTAAACTACCCGGTAGGGTTGATCTGAGTTAAAACACCTAGGTTGGGAGAAACCTGATTTAAACTCCCTAATGAATGTCGGTGTGCGCAATGGGTGAGTACTTAAACCAGGAGTCACTACCAAAAAAATGGGTAAAGGCTACGGACTATGGCTCCTTTTATCTGCAAATTAGATCAGTAGCTATATCACTACATATTTAATCTGCAGTTATAGCCTAATACAACACTAGGGCGTAGCCAAGGTTGATGGTCCCTTAAGGGACTCTATGAGGCACACAAAAATGTTTTTGTATGATCTAAGCCATTTATTCATTTTGACAACTCAGTTTACGATAGGATCCCAAAAAAGAAGGTTGATCAAAGCCTTAGGTAGACCACACCGTAGGATACAGTGATATAAACCTCCTATCATTGATGAACTATTAATTATTAGAATGGTCGATGGGAATTAGATTTGCCTCAATTTTGGTATCTAGCCATAAAATGAGTTGTTAAAATGGATGGACGGAGTGGATACACTATATACATCATGGTGGGCCCCACGACTATATCATCACGGTGTCCACACCCGCCCATCGGTTTTAATTTTAGGGGGGGCAGGGAAACCCTACCTAAAAGTCCCCCTCTCCCCCCCCCCCCCCCCCCCCCCCCCCCCCCTCTCTCTCTCTCTCTCTCTCTCTCCGCCCACACCCTCTCCTTCTCCATCACTCACCCCCTCTCCCTCTCCATCTCCCTCACCCGTCACCCCTCGTTGTCTCTATAATGTACAGAAATTTGCTTCAAAGAAAGTATCGTAAGATGACCACTTCGAGGGAGTCAACCTCCTAAGATAGTGTAGGGAGATAAGATTTTTCTGTGCATTCCCAGATCACAAGAATTACAGATTTATAAAGAAATTTTCTAAAAACTACAGACCTAGTCTAAAAGAACTTAACAAACTCTCCTAGAATAACTGACTCTTACCCTAACAAATTAACAAATTATTGATTGACTCTCACTCTGACAAACTATTGACTAATTCTTCATTGGACACCTCAGCCATTGACACCTCAGCAGTGTACACGTCACAGTCTCCTTCTCCTTCTCCTTCTCCTTCTCCATCACTTGCTGGCCCAAATAACTCATCGGATTCGGGTTTCTTCCCTAAATTCGGCGGTCGATCCATCTCTCAAATACCTCGCCGGATTTGCTGGATTTAGTATCTCTCTTTCTCTCTTAATTATAATTTGCATCTAACTTTTTGTTTAATTTTGTATTGCTTTTTCATTTTTTGGGGGTTTTTAGGGGATGTTCTTTTTTAATTTCTTTTTTCTTTTTTCAGGGCTTATTTCTATTCTAGGGCAGATTTGTGTTTCTTCAGATTTGTTTTGGAATGACAGAGTCTACCATTGAGCTTATCAAGGTATGAAAACTATGTCTATCACCTTCTTCTTTTCCTCCTCTACTTCAGTTGCTCGAATTGGAATCGATGTAGATGGATCACAATCCGAAGATCACATTGAGATAAGATCTAACCTGTAGATTGGTTGAAATCTCATGGACCTTAAAACTGAAAAGTAAATGGTCCACATTCGAAAAACAAATACCTGTCCAATCGATTGGAGGGTCTGATCAATCTGATTGGGTACATAACTAAACTAGAGTCATCTTACTATTTAGACGGTTTGGATTTCAAGTACATTGGGACCCATCTGGAAAAGGGTAGCTTCAACTATCTACTAGATCCAAATATCCAAACCCTTTAATAAGTGGAGACTTTTGTAGCATTCCCATCCACAACAAATCCCATAAACCAACGGTTTGGATCACCAAATCTCCAGCCCCACATGCACATACGCACATTTCCTTTTCATTGTCAACATTTCCATCCAACCAAGAAGGGCCGTAAATGGGCCAGGCTAGGCCCAGGAAATGCAGAATTTAAATAAGTCCATCCCAATGGGTCAGCCCAAGCAACATAAAACCTGGGCCCAAGACAACACCTAGGCCCATCTGATCAACGACCCTAATCCATCAAAAGTAGAGCATACAATGTGAGTAACATGAGTCACCATTACTTGGTGGGACTCTAGCCTATGGCAGCAACAGCATATTAAAAGATTGGGGAGTTATATGATACTTAGGGAGTGTATGACGCGTGGTACATAGACGCTTTGGAATTGTACAATGCACTCAATTGAAACATTTTAATTTTAAATCCAATGCTGAGGTAGGTAGAGTTGATGTCTACTTAAGAGACCATACAAGGAAGGACAAAGTTGTTCAATTTCCTAATCTTACTATAAGTTCACCCCTCGTATCACTTATCATTACCCTTGTGAAACGCCAATGTATAACTTTGAGTTGGAAATTAAACATCATTTTTTTGTTATAGGAAAAACTAAGCGAGCTTTATAGTAGCAATCCTACTTATAAGATGAGCGGCATTGACGATGCTCTTACACAGGTACTAGCACAGTTATAAAATTACTCGAGTTTCATCGTAATTACGCATTTCCTAATAATCTTATTTGCAATATTTTATAGTTTGTTGGTCCTGACATTAGAGGGCGAATGAGAGGTCTAGGTTGCTCCATAAGCAAGACTGCACTAAAGAAGTCAGCCCCTGTCCGATCAAAGGCAGAGACAGTGAAAAAAGAAAAAGAGAGCCTATCACAGGAGATAGTAGAGATAAAGAAAACATTGGCTGAATTTAAGGCCTGGATGACTCTACAAGAAGAAAAGCAACAAAAGGCACAATTTGATTCAACACCACCAACCGCTCGATCTTCTCAGGCATCATCGGTATGAAATTTTAAATTTGTTACTATATTGAGCTTACAATTGTATTATAAATAAAAAAATACTATTTTATTTTATATGTGTACATGTAGCCAGATATGATATATATAGGTAAGAGATGCGACTTGCTTGGTTGGGGAAAACGTGGTGTAATTGCTCGTGGTCATGTACATGAAGTTGATCCGAATGCAGTTGTCCATAGCCAAAAGTTGGAGGAGGGTGCTTTTGTTGTTGTCCTGACTGAGATTAAACAACTTAATGGTCCTCTATGGCATGAAGATGGGTTCACAACCACACTTGGAGAGTTCGGTCCGGGATCATTTGTGCAATGGGGGAAGGACTCTTTGATATTTCAGTAATTTGAACTGAATTTGTGCTCTATAGTTGTTTCTTATCTTGAACTAATTTGGTACTCTATAGTTGAAAATACTTTTTTCGTATGCATGTTTTTTCTCTATGTTGTTTGGTGCTCTATAGTTGTTTCTTATTTTGAACTAATTTAATTTATTTTTCTAATTTTGAAGTAATTTGGTACTCTATAGTCTTAGGCTCCATTTGTTTAGAACATCAATGAATATAAATTTTTTGTAAACTAAATGGAGCTTAAGCCCTTTTTTAACTCTGCCAATGCAAATATCCTTGCATTGTCCGTCCCAAGCCTGGATAAAGGAGAGAGAAGGGTGCTATGTATGGGTATGGTTTTTATAACAATCACCCCCATAATTATGTGTTTTGAAGCTGCAATTATACTTTTGTAATGCTGTTTTTTCTGTTTGCAGTCATTAGGGGATACAACTTACTTATCTTGGCATCAGAAAGTGAACGCTACTTAGATGTGGTGATAGATATGGGGTAATTTAATTTACTCTTTAATGTCTTTAACAGACTATTTTAGGCATAATATACATTTATGCTATATGTAAGAGAGCAACCCTAGGAATTGAAATTTGTAACTAGCCCGTCATTTGTTAATTCCATTTCTAATGCAGGTCAGCCCAAGCGACATCTTCTTACAGCTGGATGGAGTGTGTAAGTGCAAAGAGGCTTGTTGTAGGTGATTCAGACCTTTTCATCTGGAATGCTCATTTAGAATCCGCATGCCACCTATCTTATGCATGTAGCATTTCAATCTGTCATGTCATATATAGTTTGTATCTGACACTGAAATATATTGGTTTCATCATAACGAATGAAATAATCAGTTACACCTAGGAATCTAGCATTCTAATCGGCACAAACAGTCATGCCTTTCAAGTGATAGCATGCACATAGGGCTCATTGCTACAGCAGCTCATGCAGCCGCCACAAATAGACGTTTCACCATTCGTAAGCTTTTTAAACTAGTCATTGTCTTCATACATTCATTACTTGCAAACAAAGGTAAATTATGAAGCTTTTTCTTCTTCTTTATATAGTTTTTATGATTATTTAAGTATTTTTTATGCAAGGTTTTTAGAGAATATACGTGCGTAGGACTGTTTCAATCTGTTCCAATCTTAGTTTCCACATAAAAAGAGGTAAATTCTTCATCTCAAAGAAACAACACTTACGCATTTGTTTAGGTTTTGTTTAAAGCAATTGGATCTGAATTAGAAAACTTTAGTTAAAATAGAGTATAATAGCATGCGTAGTCATCTTTGATACATACATATAGACCATAAACATGAGAAGAAATGATCACATAAGGACCCTTGAATGTGAACTGCCTTTGAGCGGACACCTGATTAGCGATTTGATCTTCATAGGTGGCCCACTTTTTACTTATCGGGATGTATGTGAAAGTTCATGTGATCATTTCTACTTGTAGGTAATCAAATATGGGAAGAGGCAATATACGAACATTGAGCAGAGGATATGCACAATATGATTTAATGATCCAAATAATTTGTTTGTGGGTCCCACCATTGATGGATCATACCTTAAAAATCTCCTCTACGGGACAACATCAATTCCTAACCTTTGAACTGTGGCCTGTCAGTAGATGGTGATGGAGAAAAAAAATACTGCAAAGGCCCACATCCAACTGAAAAAAGCCCCAGGATTGGTGGCTAGGATCTTCTGACCTATGAGTTTTTTAGGGATGCTTCCCTCATCATGGGGCCAAATTTGTCAATGGTCTGGATTACCAAACCGTATGCTCCACTTATTCACTGAAATCTAAGAATTCTGTGCAAGGAGGTTTGCCAATCCATGCGTGTAACGACAATTCATCCACATGCCACACATATGTGCCTAACTGGTACACATGAGAAATCCAAGCCAAATTGATCCCATGGCCCACAGTGTTATTAGGCTGCTAGCTCCACTCATAATGAGAACCACAATGTTTTAAACAGATGGGTGGCTTAGAAAAACTGGGCTAAGATTATTCAGCTGTCGATTTGTTTCATAGACTGACACAGCTCTTATTAATGGACCAGCCTGATTTTTGGACCAAGGCATCTATGGGGATGTATGCAATCTTCATGGGTGGCCCAAAGACTGTTCAAATTGATGAATGAATTGTCTGACGTGTCCAAAGGCAACTAGTTACATCATGAGCTTATGATACAACTAGTTGTATTGTATTCTTTCCCAACTGTTGGATGAGTGTACCTCTGTATATTTTCTGTGTACAAGATTCCTAAGGTCAAACATGTTTGCAATAAACCATTTAAAATACCTGGCTAAAAAATTAGGCCAGCAACTCATAGGGCGAGCTACACATGCATGGAAATAATGGGCAGTTTTTAAGTTTCATCTGTCAAAAAATAATGGGCAGTTTGAAAAAAAAAAAGAGCAACAGTCAAGATTCAACTAAATGTGTCGCCACTTGATGAGTTGACTGACCTGATTTTTAGGGCCAGATCATCTACACAAAGGGCCAATCTGATGCATCATGCATGGCCTGGATGTGTATTTACATGCTATATATTTACATGCTATATATGTTGCCATGTGTGTGACTGCATTTAAAGCTGCATCCATGCATGTGGAGAGCTAATGGTTTTAATCTTATAATGGGAATGATGTTGTGGTACAGGTGAAGCATATTAGAGCTAGGCATGGCGATTATTTTGGAATCATCGTGGCCGATTATCCAGGTAGTCCTTGAATTCTTCATTAGTGATACATTGCAATGGGTAGTCTGGGCAATTAATCCCACATAACTACCTTCCCGCTGAACACATGGCATAGGTGGAGGTGGATGGGGATTGTCCATCTAGTGGGCCCTAATGTTGATTGTCCACAGTTTAGAAACCATATTGACTTAATGCACTTTTCTTATGCCAATTGTTTACCGCTCATTATTTTTTTATCACTGTCATCCATCTTAATTGCACTAATCAAAAGGCCATGATTGTCTGATAGGTGTGTTTTCACATGGTTCATCCATGTTAGGTGAGGTCCCCCTAAAATGGATTGTCTCATGTATATCATGGATGTTAATTGTTGGTGGAAATGCCTCAACTGAGAATAACTTTTGAAAACATTACTTAGATTATCAATGAATTAACCAACATGGATGTGTGATTGGATGACTTGCAGAATGTTGTCATGTGGTGACTGGACAGGCATCATGAAGTGATGGTGGATTGAGTTTACTTTTTTCATGAATTTTATAATTCGCTTATGCTATGAGTAGAGTTTGGAGGCCTTTGAACAATATTTTCTTTTGATACTTCTGTTTCATGCAAATTCCATCAAACAATGATTTATATATATGGTGTTTCATGTAACTTCTTTTCATGGCATATCAGATCTTTCAAGGCATATTAGATCATATGTCTGATGGATATAAAAAGGCAGGTTTTTTATTTTTTATTTTTTATTTTTTATTTTTATGCAGGAGCATAAGATTGCTTTCATCTAGGTAAAAAACACAAAGTTCACAAGTAGCACTTCATGATGAGCAAGTAGCACTTAAATCAAAATTAGAAACTTGAAAGAATCTTAATTGAAAATTGGAGACCATATCATCAATATGGACGTTAAAAAAGGAATTTGCAATTTGATTATTTCTATCATCATGTATATTAGCCATTGAAATGCCACCCATGACTTTTAAGGGCCGTGAAAATGTGAAATATATATGGAGTCGAGTAGTCTGTCTCAATCCTTAACCCACTGGAAAAGAAAAGAAAATAAAAGATGTAAAAGGAAATGAAGGGATATGAATTTGTTGTAATTAGTCCATTTGGAAATCTTAATATGCAGGAGGATCAGTGACATGAATGGAACAACCACGACTTTTCCACCATTAAGTAGAATGAAAGGAATCAAGACATTGTGAGTCGAATGTTAATTTTTATCTTCTTTATGAATCTAACATTCTAGTGCTATTAAATTACGTAAATGTTTTATTCTATTTTGTAGGATATTAAGGAATTACAATCTTTCTAGATTAATCCCTTCACATGTTGGGGAAAGGATAAGCTTGAAAACCTTGTGAGTCCATCTTTTTCTTTTTAAAGATTAGTTGAAATTTTTATTTGCTATAATGCACTCATGGTTGTTTATGTATTGTATCAACTATCCGAAAATGTTGAGATGTAGGAAACAATTCTTCTTCCAAAGATGACAACTCAGTTCTTTATCAGAGAGACTCCAACTATCCAGAACATATCATAGGCAACAAGGTTTCTATGCTCGGATAGTTTCGCAAAGGGCTATAGAGAAAATGGGGGGCGGACTTATATGAAACTCATATGGAACTCAAGGGTCTTAGCTTCTTTGTGAATTTTTTTTCCTTCCTAAGTATCGGTCTAAACAAGTCTTCTCTAATTTTGTTTAATGTTTGCTCTTCATTGTATTTATATTGACTGAACTGGGGATGTATTGGGAACAAGTCTTCTCACATTTATGTTGACTGAACTTGGATATATTTTGAGTTTCCCTTTAAAAAAAATTTATGACTTTGTATCGTTGATCCTTAGTTTGATGAATGTTGGATTGATTTATTTCATTTGGCAATTATAACAACTCTTTATTTGCATTAGCTTAGATATGTCGATCTATCAGGGCATGTACCAGAAATGGCTAAAGGCACCGTTGTAGTTAATTTTTAAAAAGATAACTGCTATGGATTTAGTCCGCAGCTATAGATGGCAAGATTAATTTTTATAAAGCAACAGCGACGGATATATCCGTAGTTGAATCAGTTATGACGATGGACTCATCCGTAGTTCTATCTATAACAACGACGGACTTATCTGTAGCTATCTATAGCTATAACTAGCAATGGGGGCAGACTCGTCCGTAGTTGTAGCATCTAACGGCGACGGACTCCTCTTTCATAGCTATGAGTCCAGTCTGTAGCTATAGACAAAAGGCTATGGGCATTGACCGCAGCTATAGCAAAAAAAGCTATGGATACTGCAGAAGTTGCTACGGATCGGATACGGACCAACGATGGAGTTTATCCGTAGCTATACATCTATAGCTACGAATATAGTCTATAGCCTTTGCCCCCTTTTTTGTAGTGAGTGGAGTAGACATTCGAACCATTATACATCGTTGTGTTTAGGATTATATTTGAGCACATTTCTTATTATACATTGTGGTTTAATTGTTTAATTACGAATGCTTAATTGGAATGTATGGTAGGTACTAGATAAGTACATTCACACACAAGATGTATGTTAACTAATTAGAGTAAGCTTGAGCTTATATGATCCACTCTCATATAGTCTACTTAAGTTGCATAGATTAAGCGCTTGATTAGTTTAATCATATGTTAATGTATACATGCTTAGACTAGGTTGCTTATTGCTTATCATATGTTAGTCTTGTTATTGGACCCACTTAAGCTTGGAAGCCGAATTGTTCTTGCTTATTTAGGGTTAATTGTTAATCATCTTAAGTAGGCAAATTTTTTTCTCAAAAAGGTCTTGATTGTTGGGAATAGGGGCGCCAGCAGCGGAAGTGGAAGCTGAACAAACACCACAACAATATATAAGATCAAACGAGAAACATAATGAAACCAATTCACACAAGCATTCAACCACAAGAGACAATCCGATTTTACGTGGAAAAATCCCTCAACGGGTAAAAAACATGGCACAAAGCGATCCACTATAATTAACAGAAGATTACAGAGATTGACAACCCACAAGTAAGGAAAATCGAGAAAACGTAAGCTCTCTCCCTCTCAAAACACTCTCCCCTCTTCCTAACCCACTCAAGAAACCTTGGACACCTTATGATTACTCCTAATCCTGTATTCATGCCATATATATAGCAAGTAATCCGGAATTAAAAACATCTTATGCACAACCGTGTAATGTGTAAGAAAGCGTCAGTCCAGAGGACATTCATACACAGACCAGTCACACTGCCTCACCACTGACCAGTCACCCAACCAGTTGGAGTCCCCTACAGACAGGTCAAACGACCGATCTAGGGCACACGAAAACTGCCCGGCAGCCTTGTTGTAGTATGGGCCAAAAGTTCAGACCAGTCACATGATCGATTTGAGCACTCTAGCCTTGCACAGTTTGAAGGCTCTTCAATAATCTCCACCGAGGCTTTAAACGTCGAATCGAAACTATCCTCGCTTCTTCATCTCATCTTCATCATAACTCCACCGCTTCTCGTGCCTCCATCAACCCTAACCTTTCACTTTCATGCCCTTTTCCGCTCTTCTCATGTGGCCCTTGGGCACTTGCCACATACGAGCAACCGTAGATCTCGCTGCCGTTCCCGCACCTCCATCATGAATTGTGCTCCCGATCAACTTGTAAAGATGGCCGCACCTTCGTGGCTTCATACACACAAGTGCCCCCTTCAACACTTCACAACAACGATCGCAGTCGATGAACACGCACCCTTTCGCCTCGAGTGCACCAAGAGAAATCACATTCATCTTCATCTTAGGGACATGTTTCACATCTTCAAGGACTCGTTCGATCTCATCGAACATCCTAATGCGCACCATACCAATACCCACCACCTTATAAGCGTAACCATCACCCAGAAACACCGATTCACCACCATGCTCCATGTATGTCGTAAATGAACTCCGGTCAGGACAAACATGACATGAAATCCCTGAATCTAGGATCCACTCTCTACAATGAGATCCCTTGCCAAATACAGTCAGAACTTCACAAAAATCGCCACCGTCCTCTACAATATTGGCTACCTCTCCAAAAGAATTTTCATACCTCTTTTACTTCAATTTGGGATTCTGACAACCCCCTCTAATGTGTCCTTCCTGACTATAATTCCAACACTTCACCTTAGCTTTCCCTTTACCCTTGACCTTAGATTCCAATTTTGAATATCTTCCACCATACTCAGAATTTCTTCCCCTTATAATCAGTGCCTCTAAGGAAGAACGAGAACCCACATCACTGCTTTTCTTTCTCATCGCCTTCGACTAGAGGGTTGAGATAACGGTCTCAACGTTAATGGTCTCCCTCCCTGCACACACAGAGTCCCTGAATGACCCATATGAATCTGGAAGAGAATTCAGCAGGATGCATGCTTGATATTCATCCTTCATCGGTTCATCTATCTCTACTAACTTACAAACCAGCCTATTGAACATGCTTAAGTGGTCCTTCATATCCATCCCCTCAACCATCCTCAAGGTGAACAACTGCATCAATAGATACATGTGATTCTTTAGAGACTTCTTAGCATAAACCTTGTTTAACTTCACCATCGTATCAACCGCAGTCTTCTCGTTCGTAAGTGATAGAGGACATCATCTGTAAGGCATAACAGGATCGAGATTCTAGCCTTCTTATTAAGCTTCATCCACTCATCATCTTTTATAGCCTCAAGTCGCTTTCCAAGAGCTTCATCAAGCCTTTGTTGAACTAAAAGGGATTCGATCTTTACCTTCCATAACTCAAAGTTATTTTTGCCGGATAGCTTCTCTACCTCGAACCTTGTGCTTAATCTCATCTTCTCGTCTCAGATTCGAATTTTACTCCACCCCAACTTTATCTCTGATACCACTTGTTGGGAATAGGGGTGCCGGCAGTGAAAGCGAAAGCCGAACAAACACCAGAGCAATATATAAGATCAAATGAGAAACACAATGAAACCAATTCACACAAGCATTCAACCACAAGAGACAATCCAATTTTACGTGAAAAAATCCCTCAACGGGTAAAAAACCAAGCACAAAGTGATTCACTATGATTAACAAAAGATTACAGAGATTGACAACCCACAAGCAAGGAAAATTGAGAAAACCCAAGTTCTCTCCCTCTCAAAACACTCTCCCCTCTTCCTAACCCACTCAGGAAACCTTGGACACCTTAGGATTACTCTTAATCCCGGATTCATGCCATATATATAGCAAGTAACCTGAAATTAGAAACATCTTACGCACAACCACGTAATGCATAAGAAAATGCATGCATAGTCGACCGATTGCTCGACTGGTCGGACCATGCACAAAACAGTCCAGAGGAAATTCATACACAAACCTGTCACGCTACCTCACCACCGACCGGTCGAAGCCCCCTGTAGACCGTTTGGCCGACGGGTCTAGGGTACACGAAAACTGCCCAGCAACCTTGTTGTGCAATGGGCCAAAAGTTCAGACCAGCCACCCAACAGTTTGAAGGCTCTCCAACACTGATCACCCCCCCCCCCCCCCCCCCCCCCCCCCCCCCCCCCCCTCAGGACTTAGCCATAATTCTAGTTTCTCCGCACTAATAGCTTCCACACACATAATGTCTTAAGTGTTATCAAAGTGACGAAATTTCAATTGGTATCAGAGCAGGTTGCTCTTCAAAAACTTAACTGTCTAGAGTGAGATTTGATATCGAAGCACTAGCATAATGTCTAACCGAGATAGGAGTTCTATTAACCATCCACCATTATTTGACAGGTCCAATTACGCCTATTGGAAGGCTAGGATGAGGATTTTCTTACAATCCTTGGACTGATCTATGTGGGTAAGTACACAACGTGGATATTCCACACCCACGAAATAAGTGGAGGTTGATGGTAAAACTATTGTCATTCTCAAAGATGATGAGAAGTGGAATGACAAAGAAAGAGCTCGATACATGGTGAATGTCAAAACTCTCAATGTGATTTGCTGTGCGGTTTTTCTGGATGAATTTCAGTGCATTTTCACATGCACAACTGCAAAAGAAACATGGGATATACTAGAAGTTACCCACGAGGGAACTGGCACAGTAAGACGTTAGAAGCTTCAACTCTTGACCACTAAATTTGAAAATATAAGATTAGAAAAGTCTAAAACTTTCATGGAGTTTTCTCGCAACTGTCAGATATTTGTAACTCCATGTTTGCAAGGGGGAAAGGGTTCCAGAAGGTAGGATTTATAGAAAAAATATTTAGATCCATCCTGGATAGATTTAGTTCCAAAGTAATTGCCTTAAAAGAGTGTAGAGACATAGACAACATGAACATAAAAGAACTCATAGGTTCCCTACAAACTCATGAACTACACTTTAAGCATCCCTCTCAAAAGAAGAACATCGCCTTGAAGACATCACATAGACACTCACATAGGTAAAAGGAAATTAAAAGTGAGTCTTCTGAAGATAGTAATGATAAGGATGATGAATTAAATAAGAAATTCAAGAGAATCCACAAGTTCGATAGAGGGAGTAGTCGTGACAAGAAGGACAAGAAGGGTGATAAATACAAAAAAAAATCATCTAAATCCAAATATGTATGATGTTATGGTTGCGTTCATTATGGTCATATTACCCTAAATTATCCGAAAGTGCCTAAACCAAAAGGTAAGAAGGCTATGATGGCTACATGAATAACATGAAGGAGTCCAAATTTGAATCCAGTGACTCCACTAATAATGAGAGAAAAAAATTAGTGAGAATTCTCATAACTTCCACCACCTCTCTTCTCCTTAATCTAAGAGAGGATCCCTACCGCTTTTCCTTTTAGGAGGAGTTTCCAACCCCTCACCTCATGCTGGGTTTTATGAGGGTGTTGAGGAAATTACCTACCCTTAGGATGATCAAACTAGAAATAATTAGTAAGGGTAGCTAGAAATAAAAAGTATAGGTATATCTGAGGATTTTAACCTCATTTTATTCTTAGGGGTATATCAGAGGATTCAAGCCTCATTAGTCTGTTAATGATAGTTTAACCCGCCAATGATAGTTTAGCTTATACTTTGAGTTGTAACTTTTTATGCTAGACTATGACCCTGCTTAGATTAGCTAATATTGCTGAATTTTATGCTTAATATATGTTTTTCTATGCCTGGGTCATTTGCTTTCATGTTTATCTTAAATGACCAATTATGCATGATCAACTATGCTTAGATAGTTACATTTTCTTATTGATCGAGTTCCATGCATGCTCCATGTTTTAATGTTCATGCATCATATACTCTCCGTAGTTAGCATGTGCTTATAGTTATAACTACAACACTCGAATATCTACGTCCCTTTACTTATTTGGTGTACCATTAAGGGACAGAGATTGGTTTGTCAATCGCTGACAAAAAAGGGGAGAAAGATCAAGTCCTACCAAAATAAGTTTTCTATTTTATGTTGTAAGGGTTGATATGTTATGGGGGAGTTCAAGAGAAGCATTGCTAGTTTACATATCTTAGTGTAACTGAGTTGTAATTTTTATTTTTCTTTTACATGTAATGTATTTATGTTTTGGTAGTGTCATTGGTATGGACCATGACAAGGTCCAGGTAAGGTTTTTATCACGTAATTGACAAAGGAGGAGATTGTTAGTGAACTTTTTTGTGGCATACTAGTGCACCTTATTTGTCAATCATGAGTATCCATATGTTTAATGTCGGTTGAGCCTTGACAAGTTGAAGACCGAAAATTCAAGTGGACAAGCAAGCATCAAGGAAGAAGAACATGTAAATGAGATGCCTTGGTGACCCTAATCCTTTGAACCAAAACATCCTAAACCTCTAGATGACTTGGACCAACTAGAAAAACCCTTAGTCATCCTTATTAGCCTTAGATCATATAGCAAAATATGTTAAATGAGGTTAATAAAAGAGGTGAGAGCTGTTGTAAATATACCAACCCAAACAGCAGTTTTTGATAGGTCTTCGATACATCAGAGTCCAGTTTCGATAGGACTTTGATCGATCGGAAATACCATTTCGATATATCAAAATATGTCCATCAACTTACCAACTCTCTGGACAGATTCTTCGATCAATCGAATGGGTCAATTCGATACATCCATATTGATGTTTCAATATATCGAAACTCAATCCGATCAATTGAAAATATGTCCAACAACTTGCTGAAATCTCTGGATAGATTTTTCGATAAATCGAACTAGTGATTTTGATATATTGAAGATAACTTCGATCAATTGAATTGTTATTCCAATCAATTGAAGCAGCCATTTTTTGCCCTTTTTATCACTGTTGGAGATTTTTTTATAAAAGCGGAGAGACATTTTTGAGTAGGGGAATTTTGAGGAGTTTGAAGCCACCATCATTGAAGACCATTAGAAGTTCAAATCCTAACCCTAGCAAGATATCTTCCTTATGATTCATCATAAAAATGGAGCATTCCAAGCTCATGAAGAAGATGTATTTGTCCATCTTTGATCTTTAGAGTTTGGACCGATCTAGATAGTTATATTCCTATCTAAACTCTATGATCAGATCATTGTAAGTGAGATTCTATAGGTAGCCCATTTCCATTAGTTGTTTAGATCTCAAACCTACCTCCTATCACCTTGATCATCTCAAGAAGATCAAATGCAAGATGATTGATCATCGGAACTGAAGCATTAGTGAAGCATTGGCAACAACATCGGGGGAGCATAAGGGGAGCTACTTAAAGCACAGGAGAGCAGAGATGAAGTAACTCAAAGAGGTGCATCAACAGGGCTTAAATACGACAAGTAAGATTGTTAGTTTGTGTTGAGTCCAACCACTCTCTTTCCGTGGAAAATTGAGTGTAGAGTTTGTTTGTCAAACTCGATATAAGTTCATTTATCGATCATTGGCTTGTTAATTGAGCTTAAAAGTTTAGGGGCTTCTCCGCACTAATAGCTTCCGCATACATAGTATCTCAAGTGCTATCAAAGTGATGCAATTTCAGTATGCTCTTTTAATTAAAAAGTTTTATACATATTCATTGATTGGGAAGGATCTATTGTTAATTTAGGGTACTAGTATTTATATGCACATAAGAAAGAAAATTGCCTCTACGTAAAGGTAAGTATTACTTAATTGATGTGAGGTTTCCTGACACATCTATCTTTCTAGTACCTTATTAAGGCATTCGTTATCATCTAAATGAATTTAAACAAGGTTATGTTTCTAAAGAGAAAAAAAAATTATTTAATCTTCATCATTCATTATTAAGAAATTTCATTAAACACGTATTTTATAGTTTTAAAAGTAAGATTTCCTATATTAAAGACCACATCTAACTATCTAATAGAAAATGAAGATTGTAATAGCTTGTTGCATCATGCATAATCATATTGTTATTGACAGAAATGATACACTTTTCCATAAATTTGATTATATAAGATATAAAGTAAATTTAGATAAGGAATATAATTCACATGTCAATGAATTTCATGATGGAACAGTCAGAATGAAGAAAAGTGCTAACGATATTTTAGATGAAGAGATGTAAATTAGAAAACCAATGAAAAGAAGAAAAAAAAAGATACTTAGGGCTAATTTTGTGATAGTCTAGTAGAAGTAATATATGAAACTTACTATCCTAATATCGGATGAATATCTTATAATAATTGATGTTTCTTATATAACTATGTTGTAGTAGATGATGGTGTATATTTTTATTTTACTTTATTTTGCATATTCAATTACTTTCTTAATAAAAAAAAATGTCAACATGAAATTAAACTTCGTCGTATTATAAAAAATCAATAAAATGAAATCTAACGATGGATAGTTGTATGATAGATGTATTATTGGAACACACCTTCATTAGTTATTGTTATGATAACAACAAATTTAAACTAACAACATATACTATAATAATAAATTTAATCCGTAAGAAATTGGGCATCAAACTAATGCCCAAGTACTTCAAAAATTGAATCAAGATATTTAAAAAAACTATCTTAAGGGCCTATTTGATTTCCTATTTACACAGTAAATAACATGTAAATGGGCATTTATTACTTACCTTTGCATTTACCATTTATAATTGTATCTTAATTTGACGTGATGTTGAGAGCAAACTTGCTTAGAAAGTTATTAACGAAATAGAGAAAATAAGATTTTCATGTGTTAATTATCTGTGAGCCCACCATATGATATATATATATATATATATATATATATATATATATATATATATATATATATATATATATATTCACGTCGTCCATCTATTTTTCCTGCTCATTTTAAGGCATGACCCAAAAAATTAGGTCGATCCAAAGCTCAAGTGAACCACACCACAGGAAACAAGGGGAATTGAACGCTTATTGTTTAATTCTTCTTGTGGGCCACAGAAGCTTTGGATCAAGCTGATATTTGTGATTTCCCTTCAAACATATATGTGTGAAGTGATGAATAGGTTAGATGATAGGTACACATATCCATGGGGCGCTAGGCTCCTTTTAATTATCGGTGGTAAGTGTTTAATCCCTTATTTTTTTCATATGGTGTGGTCCACTTGAGCTTTCGATCTTCTCGTTTTTTTTATCATGATTTAAAATGAGCACGTAAAATAGACGAACGGTGTGGATTAGACATATATAATGATGGGCCCCACATATTTTACAAGTACAATTCCCTATGATTTCCCTATATTTATGCACAGTAGGCTCAGTTACAATGTAAATCCTTCCCTTCCAATCACATGTAAAAAGTAATAATTACTGATTTACAATCTATTTACTACGTAAATTGAAAATCAAACAGGCGTTAAGGTGAAAACCATGCTCGAATTAAATGATTTTGAATAGTTCAATACTAGGAAGCGTGTTAATGTTAAACTGTAAATATGAAATGTATACATCAAGGTAAACTAATAAAAAAAATATTTTTACATAAAATCTTTTTAATCTAGTAATGTTAATATATATACATTTTATTTTAATAGTCACAGATACACTCTGTAGCGAAAGAGTTTTGGAACAATCCATTTTCTCACTATGATAATCCCCATGTACTAATTACATCTGATTTCTTCGATGTATGTACACAACATACAACATCACTAATATTTTGAATGGCGAATACTCCACAAGTTGGACAATCTTCATCAAAACTACAGAAGAAGAAAAGGAAAGACATAGGTCCACATGAAAAGATGGATAAGATCAACCGCTTAACCTCGTCTATTGAAGTAACCTAGGCAACATTGATAGGGATGCAAAACTCTCTTATTAGTTTCGTACAAACGCATAATGTTATTATCAATTATAAGAGTATCCTCCGGTAACACATAATACAATGTCTACAAGGCATGACAAATATTGATGAAGTGTATAGGTGGAGAGTATTAAGGTATCTAATAGAACATAAAGATTTAGCATAGTTCTTTATCGAATTGTCTGTTAAATTGAGACAGACATTTTTTTGTAAACACTTATTCAATATTGAGGGTGTCATATTATTTCTATCTTGTAATTTTATTAATTTCACATATTTGGGCCTGTATAACTCTAAATGTTTTTTATTTGTTAATATTTATTATTTTCTTTATTAATGTGCATGCACGTATAATATATAATTTACATATTGTATGTATGTTTCAACCACACACATATCGAATAGAATCGTTTTATCTTATGCATATGGCCTTTTGTTTAAGGTATAAAATTTAATAGACTCATTTTTATAGTCGACCTGAAGTTTAGAACTCCCTCTTTTTAAGTGTATATTTTAATGGTTTTATTACAACAATTATGTTTGTTGTGACATATTTTAACCACTTTGGAATATTATAAATTATTTATCCACTCTAAATAAAATTTATGTGAATATACTACATAATTTGAATACATTCCATATATAAATTGTCAAACAAAATTTTTGGAATACATGATATTTTAGATATAATGTATCGAACACAACCTAAGGATTGCGAATGTAAGGTATTTTATATGCAAGCTACCAAATGAGGCCTTAAATCATGTGTTAAGACATAAGGGTAACCTCAAGAGTTTGACATTTTTCGTCTTTCTGTGTCATTTTGAATGTGGTACATTTTATACTTTAAATAATAATTTGGTCATGTTCTAAGAAAAAGAGTGTTTGGCCAATTTCAACCATTTACTTCGTGGCATATAAATGATCATTAAAAGAATAAAACCAATAATACTTTCTAATAAGTGAGAAATACCTATTTATTATATAGTTGGGATGATGTAATTAAAGAAAAACCAATGTTATTACACGTGCAATGCACATGGAGTGAGGAAAGGATAGAGTAATGGTAGACAAATTCTAAGTGAGAGATTTTGTGGGGAGAGAAAGGTAAGAGAGGTAGAGGAATCACAATCCTCAATAATAACTATTTTACACATGTATTGATGCCCACTGTGTTTTAAATATAAAATTTGCTCATTTTCATGAAGTTGTGCACTCGATCCTAGGTCATGAGGTTAAAAATCTTCTGGATCCACAACTTAAATGGGCCACATCACATGCAATAATGGGAATGGGATGCTGATCATAGGTTTGTATGTGGACTAACATGTGAAATCTTTCAGCAAATTCGTAAATCATGTCCAACTCATCAAAACAAAGAGAATATATAAAAACCAGCCTAGTAAGGAACTCAAGTGAGTTAAACCTTATGAACTCGATGGCTTAAGAGTAATTTTACATTATTCGCACTAACGTAGCCCATGTTTAATCAGTTTTGTCTTTTATACATAGTTCAAATAATAGTTCTCACCTGATGAACGAAGTAGATTATACATATACAAGATGGTGGACCCTACAAAGCATTACACGATCTCCTCTTTATGCGAGCTATATACAGAGAAAAGAAGCAGTACAAACCACATGCATTATAAACAAGTGAAGAAAGCCGGTTCAATCCAAGTCATCCTCTATGCGGTAAAATCTCAATCATTCCTTACCAACTGGGTATATTTTCATAAAGGATCTACCATCTCCTACCTAATGTTGTGTAAACCAATTATAAAAAATATTCAATGTTATTTATCTTATGTATAGTAGAGAATTGGTTAACAATAAATCAATACAATTAATAAATGAGTCCACAGGATGTTTGGTATAAGTTGTAGTATATTCATGTTACATGCCACATGTGTTTTCACTATCTATAAGCAAAAAAATATTGTGGCTCAAGGGGTAGTTAATCCATTCTTAACAAGACATCCAGGAGATGGCTAGAACCAACAGAACATATATATACAACTCTCAAGTTCAACCAGTTGGACTATAAGTTATAATCCATCCAGCTAATAACTTCCAACCAGTCAAGAGCATGTGACATCCAACCCCTTGAATAGGTTAGCCCAAGCACGAGGATTGCCTAGTTAAAAAATCAGCCTAATCTTCTCATTTGGCACACTAGGAAATAATTTTTTGCCATTAATAAATAACAAATTATAAGTATTGTCTGCTTAAAAAGTGGATGTGGCTGATTTTTACTGAAGGCAATCCTGATGATAGGGCCAACTTATTAGATGGGTTATATGTTAAACACATATCACAAGTTGGAAGTTACTTCTTAAGTAGATTGTAATTTTATACACACACACACACAAACACACACCAATCTTACATAGGATCATAAATTCTAAGTTTGTCTATGAAGAGCTTATCTAATTGTATTAATGTCTAGAATTGATTTCTTCTTTATAATATTAATTGACAGAGCCTCATTACTAAGTGCTACAAAATCTCATGCATTGGAACTCATGGTTATATATTTATATGTTTGTACTCTGTGTGTGTGTGTGTGTGTGTGTGTGTGTGTGTGTGTGTGTGTGTGTGTGTTGGGAACCCGACAGAAGCAAAGGGGAGAATCAAACAAGCAAATCACACTTTAAATAAGTAATCACACGCAAAGACAATTAGATTTTTACGTGGAAAACCCCTTTTGAAAAAGAAAGCTATAGCACAAAACGATATGCACTATGATATCAAAAGTTACAAGCGATGATCAACCCAAAAATAAAGCCCCTCAGAGAAAACTCAAGCTCTCTCTCTCTCTCTCTCTCTCTCTCTCTCTCCAAACCCTAATACCATCATAAACAATGTATTAGCATGCCCTAATCCTGATTACACCTGGCTTAAATAGCCAAAAAATGAAATCAGAAATAAATAATGCAACCGTGCAAAACAGGGTCCATCGGGTCGACTGGCTGAGCCCCAACGTCACCCGGTCGATATAACAGAAAACAGTCCAGAGAGAAAGGCTTGAAAATCGTCCCGTCAAGCCTAAAAAATTGATCGATCACTGATCCCTATCGGCCAACCGACATCCAATTATCGGTCGGTCGAATCTACCCGAAACTATCCAAAGACTAACTACACTTTCCTTGGTTAATTTGGCCAGCAGATCAGTCTAGTCGGCTGGTCAACAGAACCCGTAAAGTACAGATTGAAGGCTCTTCCAACAATACATACATACATACATACATATCTATGTATGTGTGTGTGTGTGTGTGTGTGTGTGTGTGTGCCCACACATGTATAGGGAAATGGTAATGAGGTCGACCTCATGGGAACTTCCCATGAGTTTGAGCTCCATGGGACCTACCATGATGTGTGATGGACATACACACAATGCATTTGGTAGGTCCCTTGTAAGTTCTAGGTTGTGCTAAAAAGTTGTATCTGGAACTTATGTGGATCACACCATTTGAAATCCTAAAAATCATGCCCAAAATATCTAAAAGCACTTGGTGGGGCCCACTTGAGTTTTGGAATGGCCTAAAATTTGTTGGCCCCTCATCAAGTGGGGGACACAATGGATGGGTTGGATGTTTAAACCACATCTCGTTGGGCCCTGTATAAAATCAAGAAGGTTTTAATGAGCGAGCATCCACTCTTAACTATTGTTTGTGGTGTGGCCCACCTAAGTCATGGATTGGCCTAAACTTTAATCACATAGCTCACCATGGAATGGTGCATCTAATTAATGGGATGGATGTTCGCCACACATCATGGGGGGGCCTACAGTGCTTGACCTCATGGGAAGCTTCCCATGAGTGCGACCTAATAATACCTTTTCCCATATATATAAATATATACATGCGCGTGCGCGCACACACATATGAGAAATGCTTACACACAACTAGTTGTACGTCCAACTAGTTGCCTAATTCAAGAACTAATTAATGGTGATAAATGTTATCGATAGAAAAGTCATTTAAAGAAGGAGAGGAGTTGCCGGCCTGAGTGGGCCCCAGCATAACGTTAATATAAAATCCACCCTAACCATCAGATGAGTCACCCCTTATAGTAATGTATTTATTTGGAAGATGGTTTGTAGTAATACATCATAAATAACATTGTTTTCTATATACTATTGTTGAATCAATATTGGTTTTGTTAGTATAGATTGTGGTCCTTAAACTTTTCTCTCAGATGCCTCTAAATTTATAATTCATGCTAACTGGCATGTTTTTAAGATTTTTTTTCTTTGTATCTCATTGAATTATTACATTTTTGCTTCTTTTTTTTCATCTTGAGGTTTTTTCATACAAGAGATTATGGGTTCCACGTGAAGATTAGTTCTGAGGTTTACGAATTGATTCGGTCTTTGCATATTGCAAAATATTTGAAATATTTTTATCATCAACTACATGTCTTCAGATTCTAAAATCATTTCTATTGGCTTTTATTCAAATTTATCTATTATTCCACACTTAGTTTTGCTTTTTTTTCTTAGCAAATTCCTTTGTTTTCATTATTCAGGTAGATGCTAAAAGGGCTTTATCAAGAGAACAACATCAAATCTCTTATAGATCTAGAAACCTTAATGCCAGGAGAATCTTAGGAAGAGTTGTCAACATTAAGATTAAGAATATCTTTGTTGGAGGCCAGCTTGCTACTTTGACATATTATGGACTGTCAATATTTTGAGAATTACTAATATGTAACTGATGTAGTTATAATGTATACTTAGAACTCCCAACGTCCACGTGGGTTTGGATTTATAGTTTTTGATATTGATGATGCGATTGATATAATTTTTCACAAAACTTTTATGAGTTAAATGAAAAACTTGTAGAAATCAAGCGTGCTCTTCCAAAATATGCAATCCCCAATGTGGTTACTGTGGTGCTCAATTCAGTCAGCAAGCCCAACAATAGTATTATAGATGTCTTTGACATCAACTAAGCAATCTTTTTTCAAGGAATTTAGTCATTCAATTGGTTTTGAAATGTGGTTTAGTTTTTCATCTTGCTCATAGAGTGAATAGATCTTGATTGTTATAAGATCTATGGATGTACAACCATTGAATGATATAAAGCAATTTTTATATTAACATTTGGTCTCCTTTAGTTGTAGTGCATGTTCTTGTTTGATTAAAGGGAATATTTTCACATTTGTACAGTAAAGAGATGGGTTATTTTTTCCTTTTTCTTTCTTTTATATTAACATTTGGTCTCCTTTAGTTGTAGTGCATGTTCTTGTTTGATTAAAGGGAATATTTTCATATTTGTACAGTAAAGAGATGGGTTATTTTTTCCTTTTTCTTTCTTTTATGAAGATTATCTGTAAAGATGAATCGTGACTTATTTGAGAATATTAACAAGATTTTATAGTTTTGTTGTATAATTTATCTATGAAGAGTGGATGTGGCTGTGACTTTATGGTTTTCTTGTGCAATATGTTCATCTTAAATTTTAGTGGAGTTACTTATTTTTTAGTTATCCAGTGACTCAATTGAGGTTAATCACAATACAATTCATGGACTAATGTTTTGTGTTGAATTAGTGTTTGGGGGCTGATATGTTGTTCATTGAAGATACCACTTTTCTTGGCAAAGATCCGTGTTTTGCAAAGTTGCCTGTGAGTGACACAGGGAAGGACATGATGAGGTCGATCATCGTCTTCCTTAGGGGATAACTACCTTGAATCCACAATGCCCTCTTGAATTTACAAGAGCTTTCTTAAATCCATAAGAGAAGAAATTACAAAAGATAGAAATTTTGATCAATAATATGAGAGTTAACCTTAACAATGAATTTTAAAGGTGTTTAAATACTCTAAACAAAATCCTAAAGCGTAATTAAAAAGTTACTAACAAACAAGGAAATAAAAATTAAAAAGTGTGCAAAACTTCATTGTCTATCGAGCTCCGTCGGGCGACCGACCCGAGCTTTAGGGTGATCGATCGGTCAATCGATCAACCTGGTCAAACAACCAAGTGGCTCCACAAGTGTTTAGAGAGCAATCTGAACTTTTTAGTGCATTTTCGATCGATCGACTAAATTGGTCGGTCAATCAAACTATGCTGACTTCTGTTGAGTTCTCTTAGGCTCCTTCCTTCAATCCACCTGAGCTATGAATGCATTCGCAACCTATTCTACATCAATCCCCTCCATTTCAAATGAACTCGTCCTCGAGTTCTCTTTCAACTTTGATTCATGATACTCGTATCGGTCGATCGATCAACCTGGTCAAACAACCGAGTGGCTCTAAAAGTGTTTAGAGAGCAATCTGGACTTTCTGGTGCATTTTCGATTGATTGACTAAATCGGTCGGTCAACCGAACTATGCTGACTTTTGTTGAATTCTCTTAGGCTCCTTCCTTCGGTCCACCTGAGCTATGAATGCATTCGCAACCTGTTCTACATCAATCCCCTCCACTTCAAACGAACTCGTCCTCGAGTTCTCTTTCAACTTCGATTCATGATACTCGTATAGGTCCGTGATATTGAATGTATATGAGATTTTCATGTCGTCCGGAAGATCAACGATGTAGGCGTTGTCATTGATCTTACAGAGGATAGGCACTGCTCCAATCTCCTTGCACAGGTGAATTATAATGTTGTCGCCAACATCAAACACTTTGGGCTGCCAATGCTTATTAGCCAAGTCCTTATATTTGTCACTAAAAGCTTATAACTTAGCTTGAACATCTGCATAAATGCCCATGATTCGGTTTGTCATATGTTTTGCGACAACGCTCACGCCCAGAAGCTTGGGCAAACTAACCAAATAAAGTGTGTGCTAGGGTACTTATCCATATACAATCTCGAATGAGGACTTGCCTGTGGAACGGTTCAGCATGTTGTTGAATGTAAATTCCACATAAGCCAAAGATAAATCCCACTACTTCGGCTTATCTTCATAGATGCACCGAATGAGGTTCTCAAGCGTATGGTTCACCACTTTCGTTTGCCCATCCATTTGCAAGTGATATGCACTGCTGAACTAAACCTGCGTGTCAAACTACTTCTATAAAGTCCTCCAAAAGTAGCTGAGGAACTTCGTGTCATAATCAGATGTGATAGATTTAGGGACACCATGTAGTTGCGCAACCTCTCAAAAGAATAAATTTGTAACATGTCTCGTATTGATGGTCTTCTTACAGAATAAAGTGCGTCATCTTCGAAAACTAGTCCACCATGACAAACACAAAATCCATGCCATATTGGATCCGCAGTAGGCCAAGCATGAAATCCATAGACAAATCTTCCCAAAGACCATCGGGTATGGGCAATGGAGTGTAGAGGCTCAATTTCTAATACTGTCCTTTAAAAGACTGACATGTGTGGCGTCATTGTACCACCTTTTCTACATCTCGTTTTAGCTAGGACCAGAAGTATTGTTCATCCACAAGAGCTATAGTCTTATCTTGCCCTAGGTGACCACCAAGGCCACCTCCATGTAGTTCTTAGATGATGCGCTCCCTCAAAGCGTTTTGTAGGATGCACAGTTGATTTCCTTTGAAAAGGAAACCATCTTAAACATGAAGGTCACTATGATGAACCTCCCAACAAGTAGTTTATGCTTCTTTGAAGTCCTCGGTTTTAACATACAACTCCTTGAGGTAGTTAAATCCAACAACATCATTGCTCATAGTAATCAACAATGATGCACAATGGCTAAGTGCATCGGCCACCTTGTTCTGTTGCCCTGCCTTGTGCCTCAATACAAATGTGAATTCCTGTAAAAATAAGATCTCTCTAACATACATACGATTCACATTAATTTGGTTATTGATAAACTTAAGGGCTTAATGGTCTATGTAGAGAACAAACTCCCATTGAATCAAATAATGACATCAATGTCGCAATGCCTAAACCACGGCGTACAGTTCAAGCTCATACGTCGACTACTTCTTGTAGACATCATTAAGCTTCTCACTGTAGAAGACTACCGGCCTACCTGGTAGTGATAAGACACCTCCAATTCCGATATATGAGGTATCACATCAACCTCGAACAACTCATCTTTAGCATATAATTCCTTGAGGTAGTCAAATCCGACAACATCACTACTCATAGTAATTAGCAAATGATGCATCGGCTACCTTATTCTGTTTCCCTACCTTGTGCTTCAATACAAATGTGAATTTCTACAAAAATGAAATTCATCTAGCATGCACACGATTCACGTTAGTCTGACTATTGATAAACTTAAGGGTTTAATGGTCTATGTAGAGAAAAAACTCCCATTGAATCAAATAATGCCATCAATGTCACAATGCCTAAATCACTGCGTACAGTTCAAGCTCATACGTCGACCACTTCTTGCAGACATTACCGAGCTTCTCGCTGTAGAAGACTAGCCGCCTACCTTCTTGTGATAAGACACTCCCAATTCCAACATACGAGGTATCACATCAACTTCGAATAACTTGTCAAAGCTAGGAAGTACAAGAACTAGAGCTGTGGACAATTTGTGTTTAATTTCGACAAAGCTTCTATCAGCTTCATCAGTCCATTGGAATGGTCCCTTCTTCATGCAATTCGTGATCTGTGCCACAATACTGCTAAAACTCTGCACCTCATGGATATTAGTCAAAACCGGTCATTCTTTGATGGCTCGTACATTCTCTTCATCCACCCAAATACTTGTGGATTTTATCACAAAGCTTAAGAACAAAAGGCTTTCGGTTAAGAAGCTGCACTTCTTCAGGTTGAGGTATAGCTTATTCTCTGTCAGGACCCGTAGCACCTACTTAAGATCTTCCATATGGTCTACTTCACTTTGGCTGTAGATCAGGATATTGTTGAAGTAGACCATGACGAACCGCCTAATAAATGGTTTTAGAACTTGGTTCATCAACCGCATGAAAGTACTTAGCACATTCAAAAGATCGAAGGGCATGACCAACCATTAATATAGCCCCTTCTTCGTCTTGAAAGTTGTTTTCCACTCGTCACTCAATCATATTCAAATTGATGATAGCCGCTTCTCAAGTCTAGCTTGGAAAACAGTTTAGCACCCTCAAGCATGTCCAGTCGCGGAATAGGGGACCGATATTTTATAGTGATTTTATTGATTGCTTAATTGTCGACACATATGCACCAACTCCCATCTTTCTTAGCAGTTAATAATGCTATTATGTGCATGGGCTCATGCTTTCCCGAATTAGACCCTTATAGATCAATTCATTCACTTCTCCTTGTAAAATCTCACACTTCTTCGGACTCATTGATAGTGAGGGTGATTAGACAAGCTAGCCCTGGGGACAAGGTCTATATGGTACTTGATGTCCCGCATGGGGGTAACCCATTAGGAAGGTATTCAGGCCAAATGTCTTTGAATTCACTCAGCAACGATTTTGAAAAATTTGCGATGTTCATGGGCTCTACATCTTCGTCCTTCACAACCAAAGAATACACCTCTCTCGTCTCCTTAAACTCTTCAACAAATTCCTAAATGGTTAGGAGAGAATGCACCTCCACTTTAGACATTTCGGGGTATACTTCTAGTCCCATAGGAGCTAGAATTATTTTTCAATAATCCTTGACAAAAACATACACGTTACCCCATCCTCTGTGAATCGTATCACAATCTGACTTCCATAGCTAACTAAGAAACATGTGGCAAGCCTCTACGTCGACCACGTCCATATTACTTGGCCTTTATAGTATTTACCAATTGAAAATGAAATGGTGCATTGTTCAGTTACCTTAGTCTCGTTAACCTTCTCGATCCAACCAATCAAGTATGGGGAAGGGTGTTTTTCAGTCTTCAGATGTAATTTCTCCACCATGACTCTCGAGAAGATATTCTCGTTGCTGCCACTATCTATTATTACATCATAGACTTTATCATTCATGGTACATCACATGCAAAATATATTGTCTCACTACAGATGCACTTCCTTCCTCGGGGTTTATAGGAGTCTCCCCACGACTAAGACTTGTTGTGATCTTCGGCCACCCAATTTCCTTCGCTTACCTCTTGATCGGCTACCTGTTCATTTTCACACATCTACGGGTCATCTTCCACATCTTCAACGCCCCCATCATTGATGGTTAAATGGGTTGTGGGACGTTGATGACACATGTTGGAAAAGTGACCCGACTGGCCACATCGAAAACAATGGTTCAACCTTGACCAACCATAAGGATTCATAATCCTACTTGGGCCTAGTGCCATTGCCATTACCCTTTAGGGGTCTCGATGAGTTGCTCCTTGAATCTTGGTTCGTGGTCGTAAGAGGTTAAAGATGTCTCTCTACCGGTTCTTTCCCCTTGGCCAACGAAGTTTCTACAAGGGACCCGTCGTGGGGGGCCATGCTACAAGATAGGCCCAGGCATTGGACCTCTCAAGATGAGTTTTAGGCTTGGTAACTAATTCGATTGCTTCATCCATCGTCTAGACCGGATGCATCTGAACTCGATCCTGGATTAGGAACCATAATCCGCCGATGAATCAAGCGACCTATTGTGATTCGGTTTCCACTAAATCATTCTGCCGCCAATCGATAGAACTCTTTGGTGTACTCCCGCACTGGTTGACCTCCTTGCCGAAAATTTCGGTATTGTTAAAACAATACCTAGTTGTAGTCGTTGGGGAGGAATCGTGCGCGTAATATACATTTCATCTACTGTCATGAACGGATCAGCTCCTTCATCTATCATGTTCGAGTGAGTTGAATTTGATGGCACCATGCCAAAGCACCACTCTTTAGCTTGTAAGTGATAAACTTTACCTTCTTATCTTCCGGCACCTCCATATAGACGAAGAAATATTCGACTTCCATCAACCAATCGATGAACTCCTTAATGAAGAGTTAGATGTTGAAACTTGGGAGGTAAGCCTTAATCCTGAAATTCTGATCTGATTGATCCACCTGATCGTCCCCGCGTATGGGCTGATGGATGATCACATCGCTGACTTTCTCATTGATTAAACTTGCTTCGTCAGGCATGGCCCTGCAATTCACCCATGGTAACGCCCTGCAAACAACATGATTGCATTGTCCAACAATCAATGGAGGTTGATTGTTGCCCCGAACATGGGGTGGAATTAGAGCCTTTGCAATGTGATTGAGGGTAGCCTACAACCTTTGCATGACTAACTAATTCTCTCATCGAAAAGCCTTAAGTGACATCTCGAAAGTCGCAACTGTGAGAGGATAATCCCCTAGAGCATCGTCCGTGGGATTGTTGTCCAAACCTTTGTTAGTTGTCATCGATCCGAGGGAAAGTCATTGCTTTGATACTGTTAGTGCACTTTTCTATAGCATAATAGTGCACCCTATTTGTCAATCACGTGTGTCCATTTGTTGTAATGTCGGTTCAGCCTTAGCAAGCTGAAGACCAAAGATTCAAGTGGACCAGAAGCATTAAGAAAGAAGAAATAGGTAAAAGAAATGCCTTTATGAACCTAATCCTTAAAACCAAAACAACCATAGTCTCTAGATGACTTAGGATTTTATAGGCATACTTTTAGTCATCTTAAAATGGCCTTAGGAGTCCCAAAAGACCACCCATTAGAAGGCCTAAGAGGTTTATGAGATGTTGTAAACAAATAGTCCAAATAGCATAACTCATGACATTGCCGATTGATCCATCGATCGATCGATAATAGCCGTCGCCCGATCGACCACACTAATTGATTGATCGAAATAGGTAAGAAAAAAGACAACAAGTTGGCCTGAATTATGTGTGCGATCGACAGGATTATCAATTGATCATAAGCCCGGCCGATCGAAAATGGCCCAAATCAGACAGAAACATCTGGCCTAATTCAAGTTGGATCAATCGATTGACCCTTAAGTTTGGTAGATCGAACAAGGTTGTCAACCAATCGAAGGCACCAATCAACCGATCGACAACTAGCCATTGCCTGACTTTTTCAATCGTTTGAGTTTTATCTATATAAAGATGGGGTCGGCTCTTAGGCTTAAGAGAAGAATTTTAGTGCATTAGAATCCACCTATATTGTAACTACCATTAGGCTCTAATCCTAACCCAAAATAAGTCATCTTCCTTGCGATGAATCACATGTTGGAGCATTCAAAGATCGAATGAAGATGAACTTATTCTCTCTTGATCTCTAAAAGTTTAGGCACCTCATCTATAGGTAAAATCTTAGTCTAAACCTCTCTATGAGATCTTTCTAGGTAAATTTCTTTAGGTAACCAAATCCTATCAGTTGTAGAGAATTCAACCAACCTCCAATCACCTTGGTCATCTCTAAGAAGATCATATGCAAGGCGATTGATCAGTGGAGCTAAAGCCTTGGCAAAGCATTAGCATCATTGATGGAAGGAGCACATGGGGAGACGATTCGAGCACGAAAGAGAAAGAAGAAGCAACCAAAGAGGGCACTACACAGGGGGCTCAATCCAACAAATAAGTGTCATTTGTATTAGTCCATTTACACTATTTCCTTTTGTAAGTTAGAGTGTGACCTAAACTCGAATAGGGTTCTTTAGTAGGACCTTGGCTCATTAGTTGGGCCTAAATTTAGGTTCCTTAATGGGACCTTGGCACATTTGTTGAGCCAAAATTTAGGTTCCTTAATGAGATCTTAGCACATTTATTGGGCCTAAATTAAGTCTCCAATGAGAGCCACCGACACAGGTGTGTACGTGTTCCACCGGCAGAGGTGAACCTAGGAAACCTCCGTTCAGGTTGAGAGGTGAACTTTTGTGTAAAACCTTCATTTAAAATGTTAAGAGGTGAACCTGATTTAAAACCTCTGTTATAGTGAAATTTGGTGTTCTATGGGTTGGGAATGATAACCGGGAGTGGAGTAGACAAATAGTCAAACCACTATACATGCTTGTGTTTGTGATTGTCATTTGAGCTCATTTCTATTCATGTATTGTCTTTTAATTAATGGATTATATGAATAATTGAATGAATTGTATGTTATGCCCTTGATAGGTATATTCACACATAAGATGTATTTTCACTAATAGGTTAGTTGCTTTATTATTTCCATCATTTGTAGCCTATGTGATTGGACTCATTTAAGCTTGAAAG
The DNA here is from genome assembly GCA_003013855.2 of Liriodendron chinense. Lineage (NCBI taxonomy): Eukaryota > Viridiplantae > Streptophyta > Magnoliopsida > Magnoliales > Magnoliaceae > Liriodendron > Liriodendron chinense. The sequence continues at coordinate 2,618,754 of ML058330.1, read as the reverse complement.
CTAAGTATTACTTGCTTAATTAATTTAATTACTAATTAGTTTAAATTAGGCAAAAAATTTTAAAAGGTCGTAATCAACCCCCCTCTAAAACTTAGCCATAGTTCTAAGTAGCTCCTCTAAGCTTCCACAACGAAAAGCATCTTTAAGGTGTCATATTAAACTACCTTGTGCATGCAATTTCATTTGGTATCAGAGCGGTTGCTCTTCAAAGACTTAATCGTCTAAAGTAAGATCCGATACCGGAGCTTTAGCACTATGTCTACCCAAGAGGGAAGTACCATCACCACTCATCCACCATATTTTGATGGTTCAAATTGTGCATATTGGAAGGCCTGAATGCGTATATTTTTAATGTCCCTTGATTCAATGGTATGAAATAAGGATGGATCGCACCGGTGGAAACAATGTAACCAAATGGAGTTGCGGTCACCCAACGTAGACCAATGTCTGGCTGGAGTCACCGAGAAAGGTCTCTTTGTGGTTATAATGTTAAGGGTCTTAACACAATCTTTTGTGTTGTCTCACTTGATGAATCTAATCGTATATGTAATTATGAGACTAGCCAATTAGCTTGGGAGACCCTAGAGATCACACATGCAGGAATGAGTACCGTCAAACGTTTCAAATTATAACTCCTCACTACACAATTTGAAAACAATAAAATGGGTTAGGATGAAACTTTCATGGAGTTATATGCTAAATTGAACCATATTTATAACTCCATGTGTGGCTTAAGAGAGAGGGTTATGGATGGACGCATATGTAGGAAAATTCTTAGGTCCCTCATGGAGAAATTTAGCTCCAAAGTCGTAGCATTAGAAGAGTGTAGAGGCATTGACACGATAAAAGTAGAAGAACTCTCAAGTTTCCTACAAACTCATGAACTACACTTTAAAACCCCCTCTAAGAAGAAAAACATAGTCTTAAAGACTTCACATAGGCACTGACATAGGCAAAAGAAAGTTGAGAGTGAGTATGAAGAAGATAGTGATGAGAATGATGAGGAAGAGAAGTTTAATAAACAATCTAAGACATTCTTCAAATTTAATATAGGGTAGAGTTGTGACAAAAAGGACAAGAAGGATGATAAATACAAGAAAAATCATTCAAATCCAAATCTGTCCAATATTTTGGCTATGGTGAATATAGTCATGTTGCCCCGGATTATCCAGAGAAGCCTAAACCTAAAGAAAAAAAAGGCTATGGTAACAACATGGGATGAGACGAATGAATCCAAATCTAAATAAAGTGAATCTACTAGTGATGTGGATAAAAAAATCTGTGAGAATTCTAATGGCCTCTACCATTACATCTCTCCCTTTTAATTTAAAAGCTAATCCCTACCATTATCCCTTCTAGGAGAAGGAGTTCTCAACCCCTCCTCATTTACTGAATTTTATAAGAGAGTTGAGAAATTAGGTTACCCTTAGGTTAAACAATAGGAAAATATTAGTAAGGGTAGCTAGAATCTAGATACTATAAGAGAATTTGAGGATTTTAGCCTTATTTGTGTGCTTATGAGTAAATTAGAGGATTCCAACCTCATTAGCCCCCCTTTATAATTTAGCCTATGCTTTTGATTGATATCTTTAGTTGGTAAACTATCATCTCGCTTAGATTAGTATGATTTATTAAAATATGTGCTTAATGTATGCTAATCTATGTCTTAGTCATTTTTGTTTATATAGGTATATTTTATAAATGACTAATTATACATGTTCACCTATACTTAGTTAGGAATATCTTTAGTGATCACGACTTATGCATGCTCTATGTTCATGCACCCTTACCTTTTATTGTTAGCATGTGCTTATAGCTAAATTGTTGACATTCAAATCTCTTCTATCCTAAGCTTAATTAGTATATCATTAAGTGGGGAGATTAGTTTGTCAATTATTGACAAAAAATGGGGAGAAAGATCTAGTCCCACCAAAACAAAGTGATTTCTGTTTTGCAGAATCTATTTGTTGTTGCATGGAGTTACTAGATTATGGGGGAGCAATTGGAGAGGAGCATCGCTCAGAGTTACATGTCTTAGTGTATTTTGAGTTGTAATATTTTCTTTGACATATAATTTATTTGTTATTTTAGTATTGTTATTGGTATGGACCATGATAAGGTCTATATTAGGTTTTTGTCACGTAATTGACAAAACAGGAAATTGTTAGTACACTTTTCTGTGGCATACTAGTATATCCTATTTGTCAATCACGTGCGTCCATGTGTTGTAATGTCGGTTGAGCCTTGGCAAGCTGAAGACTGAAGATTCAAGTGGACAAGAAGTATCAAAGAAGAAGAAATAGGTAAAAGAGATGCCATGGTGACCTTAACCCTTAGAACCAAAACAACCATAATCTCTAGATTGCTTATGATTTTATAGGCATACTTTTAGTCATCTTAGAATGGCCTTAGAAGTCCTAAAAGACCACCAATTAGAAGGCCTAAGAGGTTCATGAGTTGTTGTAAACCAATAGTCTAAACAGTAGAACTCATGGCATTATCAATTGATCTATTGACCGATCAATAATAGCCGTCGACCGATTGACCGCACCAATCGACTGATTGAAACAGGCAAAAAATAAGACAAGTTATCCTGAATTATGTGTGTGATCGATCAACAAACCTAGTCAATAGATTGAAAATGACTCAAAATCAGACAAAAACATCTGGCCTAATTCGAGTTGGATCAATCGATCGACCCTCAAGTTCGATTGATCGAACAAGGCTGTTAACTGGTCGAAGGCATCAATCGACCGATCTATAGTTAGCCGTTGCCTGTCATTTTTCAACTGCTAGAACTTTATCTATATAAAGATGGGGTCGACTCTTGGGATTAAGAGAGAAATTTTAGTGCATTAAAAGCTACTTATATTGCAACTACCATTAGCTTTAATCCTAACCCACGCAAGTCATCTTCCTTGTGATTAATCACACATTAGAGCATCCAAAGCTAAAATGAAGATGACCTTGTTCCCTCTTTATCTCTAGAAGTTTAGGCACCTCATCTATAGGTAAAACCTTAGTCTATACTTCTTTATGAGATCTTTATAGGTGAATTCCTCTAATCAACCAAATCCTAATAGTTGCATTTTTCCAAAATATAATAGGCCATGATCCTAAAAATGGGGCATATCTAAATCTAAAGTGCACTACACCACAGGAAATAGTGGTGATTGAACGCCAACCATTAAAAATTTCTTTGGGGCCACAAAAGTTTTAGATGAATCTGATATTTTTATTTTCTCGTCATCCAATTCTATGTGACCTAATCAATAGGTTGGATGGAAAATAAACATTACAGTGGGCCTTAGGAAGTTTTTAACGATGGGTGTTCAATCACCAATATTTTCCTGTGGTGTAGTCCAGTTGATATTTAGATCGGCCTTCATTTTTGGGCTCATGCCCTAAAATAATCTGTAAAAATAGGTGAATGGCATGGATAAAACAAATACATTATGGTGGGGCCCACATTGCACCTTCAAGTGCCTACCTAACTCTTGCAGTGTTGGCAGGCAATTGACGTATGTGTGCGGCAGTCTGGCAGTTTGCGTGAGTTGCGGTGAACGAGACTCTCTTGTTACTAAAGTGATGAATCCTCGCCATGAGTGGAATCTGATGGCTCATACTAACACTCGCATAAAAACTCCATGCGGCCTTGTGTGTAAGATATATATATATATATATATATATATATATATATATATATATATATATATATATATATATATATATATATATTTTATGTTGCCATTGGAAAGTGTGTGTATGATATATGTACATATATGTATATATACAGACATATACATGTATATGTATGTATGTGTGTATATAAATACATGTGTATGTGTGTATACATACATGTGTGTGTGTGTGTGTGTGTGTGTGTGTGTGTGTGTGTGTGTGTGTGTCTAAAACTATGAAAAATTATGTGTAAAACATCTAAAAAACTAGTGGGGCCACTTGAGTTTTAGAATGGCTTGAAATTTGGTGTGACCACTCATCCAAGTGGGACACACATACTGGATTGGTTAGATGTTTAAACCACATCTCATTGTCCCTACATACAATTTTGAAGGTTTCAATGGGCTAGCATCCACTCTCAATTTTTGTTTGTGGTGTGGCGCATGGATTGGCCAGATTTTTATTCCTATGGCTCACCATGGAAGGGTACATTTGATTGATGGGATGGATATTCATCACACATCATGGTGGGCCTTCTATGAGGTTGATCTCCATAGGCCTTACTATGATGCTTGACAGACATCGATCCCATCAATCAGATGCACCCTTCCATGCTAAGCCATAAGCCTAAAAAAATGAGGCCAATCCATCACTTAGGTGGACCCTACCATAGACGACAGTTGAGAGTGGATGCTTGCCCAATTAAAACTGTTATAATTGTATAAAGGGTCCAATGAGATTTTGTTTAGATATCCAACCTATCCATTATGTGTCCTACTTGGATGATAGATTACACTAAATTTCAGGCCATTCCAAAACTCAATTGGGCCTACCAATCTCTTTTAGATATTCTAGGCATGATTTTCATGATTTCAGATGGAGTAGCTCACTTAAATATACATACATACATATATTTATTTATTTACTTATTCCAAAAGGTAAAAACAATTGAACAATTGCATGGTGGAGGTTTTATTGTGAGAATTTTTGAATGAATGATAGAGATCATGACATGATGAGCAAAAAGGCTAAGGGCGTGTTTGCCGCACGGGATTAGGTGAGATTAAACGGGATAGGATTGCTTGAAAGTAATCATTACACGCCGTCAGAAATTGTCGTGGGACTAAAAATTTTCATCTCATCCCATTTTATGAGATGTTGTGTTTGGTTACAATGGTGAAAACCCACCAGCGGCGGGTGGAGGAGGCGTGGATGAGATATTGGTTAGGATGAAGACACTATGTTTATATCACCAATTTTGTTGGGGCCCACAACAATGTATGTATTACATCCACACCATTTATTTATTTTACGAGATCGTTTTAGGGCATGGGTCGAAAAATGAGGCATATCTGAATGTCTAGTGGATCACACATCATAAAGTAGTGGAGTTTTAACTGTCTACTATTGAAAACTTCTTGAGGGCTAGAGAAGTTTTGGATCAATCTGATATTTGTTTTTCTATCTTCATCCATGTATGTGTGATCTCATGAACAACTTCGATGACAAATAACCATCATGATGGGCCTTGAGAGGGTTTCAACGGTGGTAGCCATTGCCCTCACTACTTTCTATGATGTGGTCCATGTAAGTTTTGGATTTGTGTCATTTTTGGGCTCATGGCCTAATATGAACTCGATAGACGGATGGACGGTATGGATATAATACGTATATCATAGTGGGGACCATAGACGTATATCATAGTGGGGACCATAGAGCTTGGTGATGCACAATCATACATTCTGCTTCTAATTTTTCCTTCCTTTCAAGATTTGCTGACGTGGTTTCCAAAGCCCCAATAAAGATTACAACCAAATAAGGGGTAAATTTGAAAAAGTGATTTTTCTAATTCAATTTCATTTAATCCCACCAAATCCTATGTGGCAAACACACTCAAATCCCGTGTGGCAAACACACCCTAATGCTTTACGCAAGGAATGATTGAAGCCTTGATATGTAGCCGATATGCCAAAGTGGGACACGCGTGTGACACCCAGGCCATTCAGCTGGTGGGTCCACCACTGAACACGCCCATCCAGAAACTAGTCCGGTCTACTTATTGCCGGCCAACCAACAAACGGACGATGATATTGGATGGTCAAAGGAAGAGGCTAATTTCCATATCCAACGTATATAACTTGAGTGTACGGACTCGGACTGCAGGGTGTAGAGCTCTGCTGGGTCATTTTATAGCATGAGCCCAAAATTGAGGCACTTTGACCAAGCAAACCACACGATAGAAAGAGACAATGACGCCCACCATTAATACATTCCTAGGGCCACCATTATGTTTATTTGCCATCCAGCCTGTTCATATTAAAAGGTACACAGGCTGGACTAAGGGAAACACAAATATCAACTTGATCCAAAATTACTGCAACAAGTTTTCAACAGTAAGCGTTTAATAGTTTAATCGTTTATTCACGTGGTGTGGACGTGTGGTATACTTGAGCTCTAGATTTGCATCATTTTTTTCTCCTTAACAAAAATAACAGTAAAATGAATGACCGATGTGAATATAACAAGTACATCATGGTAGAGCCCACAAAACTTTACGGCGTCAACACAGTACAAACCTTGCTACTGTGTTCTCCCTTTGACAATCCCGGTCTAAGTCAACCCACCATGTCCGAACCAGGCCATGTTTGTAGTGTCTGCCACCGGATGAATGGCCAAGTAAGCCAAAAGCGTGCGTGCTGCAAATCACCCCTTTTATTCCTTTCTATGACTATACCCCTTAAAATGGTGAATTGTCCGACACGTGTCAATGTGGAAACATTTGTAAGATCCGGGCCATTGCTAGGTGGGGACAGCTGCTAACATGCCCCACTCCGTGAATCAAGCCAATCCACTTTGGGCGGTATTCGTGAGAGGAAAATGGACCATTAGAAAGGAAATAACCAACGGCACATATTGAAGGTACGTGTATGTCGCACCTGATAAGTAGACCAGCCCCGATTTTGTGCCAGGTGCATCTTCCCATTGGGCTCCAACTCACATGGCCTAGGTCTATCACACGCGCGCAACAACCTACCTCTCGTATGTCACCTCCCACGATCCCCATAGCATTTTCTCGTCACAGCTTTATACTGGGAAGTTTATTATACTCTATCTGATTTTTATACTTCCTACACATTCACTCGGAAATGGTAGACATGGATATTGCTAAAATTAATTTAGACCCTTCAATTTGTGGGTCCCACATTAGAAAGGGACACCCAAAATCAGATTAACTTGAAGATCCTGATTTCAACTTTCATTAAACGAGCATTATATTGTTAAATTTGGACCGTTGATTTATATGGCCGCCAATCGTTTCTTTATTACATTGTATTGATATAATGGTTGGTTGATAATTCATCTACGATGGAACAACAATTTGCACAGTTCATTTATGTTAGATTCGTAAAATGTTTCATTGCATGTGCATGAACCATCATAGTTCGTCAGAGTATTTAAGTTTTTCTCCTCCAAAATACTAGCGCTGGACTCCTACTTTGGTTTAGTACCGTACAGAGATTGTTGGCGACTCTTCAAATCATCCACACGATTGCATAGTTGTATTATCATCCAGACCGTCAGAATATCTAATTATCTATGGATGGAGTAGAAATAAATAAAAAATCTGATAAAATAAAATCATCCATTCGATATTTTCCTTCGAGTTTAGACCACTCACTGAGTTACTTCTAACCATCCATTTAGTAACCACTAATTAAAGATTTAAGATTGCTTGATCAGTGCCATTTTATAGATATGGTCCATTCTAAGATGTTATTTACAATTTGTATGGTCTGGATTTCTTTAATTATTGCCACGTGTGAGGATGATGAGTCATCACCATTTTCAAAATGTACGGAACTAACATACGAGTCTTATCGCTGAGAACAGTCATCAAACAGACAACTACCCCTTCTCGCACTCTCCGCTACTCTTTGTACTCTTCGAAGCCGCTACCGATTCCACTCGACACGACTCGACTCGGAAGCTCGGACCCGTTCGACTTGTCAGACTCCAGGCCTTTTCTTTCTCGAGTACAGTCTCTTTTTATAGATGCTGTCTTTCAACGCCACGGCCATCATTCTTTCGTCCTTTCCTTTCTTGACTCGTTCGAGAACTCAGAAGCTGTGTCTATGGCTCTCTTCTGCTCTGCTTCTCTCTGCTTCAATGGCGTCGCATCAAATCCTCCCCGTCCGATGGAGTGGTGCTCTGGATCGACGCCTTTTAGGAGGGGAATAGTCAAAGCGACAGCTTCTTTTTCTTCTTCTTCTTCTTCTTCGCCGTTGCCGCTCCATCTGAGGAGATGGGAAGGTACGCAGTTTCGCGTGTTTTGATTTCCTTTTGTTTGCGATCTTTTGGGGCCGACAGTGTGAACAAATGGGGCCCACGGTTGGTGATCCAGACCGTTGATCTGGTTGGATGGACTACGGGCCTCCTGCAAATAATGTTTAAGGGGAAATTGCAGCAAGGGTCCATGTTCATAGGAAGAAAAGGAAAAGATCGGATGTCTGGGGTCTTGTAATCTTGGGAGGTTTCGGGGGCATGGTCTATCTGTGGTGCAGCCTCTGAGATCAAGGTCTGTGTTAGGAAAGCGTGGGCCCCATTTGTTCAAACTGAGGGTCCGATGGCCGAATAATTCCTTGAGGAACTGATTAGTTTAGAGAATCAGCTAAATCTGAACTAGGAAAGATTTGGAAGAGTAGATTTTGTAGAATTGAGACTCTCTGGATTTTGGATTGGCCGAAGTTAACTCTTGTCAAATGGCCTACACTGCTGTGGTAGTTAGCTGCCATTTTAAAGTGACGATGGCCCGTCATATGGCATGCATGTACTGAAATCCGGATCTCGGTGGTACAGTTTGTGTGCTGCTTTGTGGATGGAGTATGGGCCAAAAAATATTGTTAGGATGATCATAGTCATTTAATTTCACTCATTGAGTTTGGGGCCCTTAATATTTGAATTTAACTTTCCATTTGATGCCACCAGTTGGATGGTCCACATCAATCTATCCATGCGTTTGTCTGACCATGCTCAAACAATGGGTCCCATGGTTTGTACAGTGAGGGTTGACGCGTGTTTATGACATGTGTATGGTTGATGCTATAGCACCATTTAGAAATAAAAAAAGTGTGTATCACCCAAGTCTCTTCCTTAAGAAATATGCAAATTGTGTTATTCAGAAATGATGACTGTAGAATTTATAAGGTCACAAATTGGATGACGAGAAAAGGTCTGTTGAGAGATTATTTATTTATTTATTTATTTTTAACTTGAATCTTCAAAGGATGTGAATTGTGGATTGTGAGGTGGGTGTATGGTTGCACACAGAGTGAACTGAAGCAGCAATGGAATTAGGTGATGGCGCGCAGAAGTGTCAGTTTGAGGTTTTTTAGCAAGTATAGATTGAGAGCATGAGTCGAAAGTGCGATTTGGAGCAGGAGCAACACCTAGTTAGAAGCATCATGCAGCTAAGATTGGGTGTCAAGTATTTGTTTTGGGGAGTGTTTGGATTTTAAAGACTGAATAGTGAACACTGTTGGTATTGGCCAAGACAGTTGTGTGCATGACTGCTGATAGGACTGTATACCAACAGGGAGTTCTCTCCTATTAGTCAGTTAAGGTTGTGTGTTTTTTGAATTCAAATTGGTAATTGCCAACCATTTTTCACTTGAAATGGATGGTGGACATAGATTGGTACATTTGGAAAGGAGGTGTTTTCTACCAAGACGCCTGAACCCATATGACTGAATTTATGATTGTCTATTAAGACAAAGACATGCAAAAATCTAAGCATAAAAAAATCTCCGATTGTATGTGTGAATCCCCTCTACATGAGATGACCAGCAGCCCAACGGCAAATCGGCAATTACTGTGCATCTTCATCAAAGTACAAATATCTTTTACCTTTGGGTCCCATCAAACATTGAACTACATGTCTAGTGTTTGTTACTGGAAGGGGTTTGATAAATAGGGGTTTATTGATGCATTGCAAATGTTGGTTGTGTCACTTAGTTTGATATTTCCCTGTTTTTATGCATCAGGTTAGTGGCTGTTTGATTTTTTATTTTCACTGGAAATGCGTGGTAAATGGGTCATTATTACTCCCTATGCATGTCTGATTTTCGAGAGTATTTTTGTCTCGAAAATTGGTCCAAAAAGGACTGACTTAAATTTGTGGGCCCCACCATGATGCATGTGAGATATCCATGCCCTTCATCTGTTTTACTGGAACATTTTAGGGTATGAGCCCAAAAATGAGGCAGATCTAAAGCTCAAGTGGCCCACACCACATGATGACTGTTTATTTGTCATCTAACCTATTCATAATGTCACACGGACATTGATAAGGGCAAAACACAAATATCAGTTTGATCCAAAACTTCTGGGGCCCTCAAAAAGTTTTTAACGGTGGGCCTTTAATTCCCACTCTTTCCTGTGATGTGGTCCACTTGAGCTTTAGATCTGGCTCATTTTGGGCTCATGCCCTAAAATGAGCTAGCAGAATAGATGGACGGCGTGGATAAGCCATGTAGATCACAGTGGGCCCCACATGAAATTCACACTCCACCTCGATTTTAGCATTCAAAAAGCAAAACATCAACTCTGCCTTGAGAATGGTGTTGGAATTATGGTGGGAAATAATTAATACCTATTTCCAGGTATTTACCAAAGTGAATTAGAAAACAAACAGCCCCTCAGGGTATCTTTAGATGACAGATTCTTTGGATGAGCTAGGAGAATGGATGGACGGCGTGGATAAGCCATGTACATCTTAGTGGGCCCCACATGAAATTCACATTCCACCTCGATTTTAGCTTTCAAAAAGCAAAATGTCAACTCTGACTTGAGAATGGTGTTGGAATTATGGTGGGAAATAATTAATACCTATTTCCAGGTATTTACCAAAGTGAATTAGAAAACAAACAGCCCTCAGGGTATCTTTGGATGACAGATTCATTAGTTTACTGCTGGAGCTTGTGGGGTTTGATGTGATTAGGCATTTTGTTGTAGGGAGTACTTGGGCATTCTGTTGTATGGGTGTTATGCTTAGGGCCTGTTTTAGGGGGTGAGTCCCTACTTCTTGGATTTTTCTTTCTTTTTAATCACAAAATATTTCAAGAAAGGGCAGTGTGCTGGCCACGTGTCCAGGCTGGGTCAAGTTGTCAGAATTATGGGATGGAGGCCGAGGAGAGAGGGCGGCTTGCCGGCCACACATCTAGGCTGGGTCGAGGTTTGGAGGAGAAAATGTGCAGGCTCGGGATCCTCGTGGAGCTTTGGTTGAAGATTTAGAGGCAGCCGGTGTGGTCCCCTCCAGAGAGAGATGACAGGCTTAGAGACGAGGCTGATCCTTGTGGTACCACGTGTATGTTTGGGTTGACATCTGTCAACTAGGAGAGTATGGTGCTGCTGCTTGTGGTGACATGTGTTGAGAGTGCTTTGGTGACACATGTTTCTTCTCCTGAATGTGCTGCTTGCCGCACAATCGACGCCTCTCACTTGTGAGGAGATGTCTTTTAACTTAACGTTCATTCAACTCTCAGTCTATCCTCTTTGTTGACGGAATGGTGTGAGGGAGTCTATAGATTCATGCTTGGGAGGGATAGAGGTCATTGAAGCTGTGGATAAGGAGACCTTGGTGGAGTAGATGTTGGCAATGGTGCTGCTAGAAGACAGGCCTCTCGGTGAAACCAGGTAATGTGGGTGTGTTAAAAAAGTGTAGATCAGATGGAGAATAGTTTTTTTGCTGGAGGTGCTGGAGATTTCTCCCCTCTAAGAAGCGAGAGGACTCGAAGTGGGCCCTAACGTCAAGGAGAGTTGTTTGGATGGTGCTAAAGATCACTTCGATGAAGATGGAGGAGAGCAGGTTCCCTTGTATAGGGGCACCAAGTGGATGAGGGAAGCAGTGTGTCAGGTCTGTAAGATGTTCGGCGTCACATTCGACGATTGTGAAGAGGATTATGTAGCTCTATTCCAATTTGTGGAAGAAAGAGGAACTTAGAAGGCTCAGATGGGGATTTTGGGGAAGACTCAATTGATGTCGAAAGGGAGGAGAGAACTGGCGAGTCTTGATTCTTTGATCAAGTATGACATAGGCTCTTCTTCTAGAAGCGCGAAGAAGGGATCTACGAAGATCCTCTGTTGCAATGTGAGAGGTTTGAGGTGTTGGGATAAAAAGGACTCAGATCAAAGATCTATGTTGTTGATCCAAAGCACAGATCATTACGCTCCAAGAAACTAAGCTTCAATCAATAGGCAGGGTGATGAAATCCATTTGGGGAAGAATGGATTTAGACTAGGTGGCATTGAATGCGGTGGGTGTTGTTGGCAGCAATGTTTTAAATATCGATGATATCGGCCAATATATCCCACGATATATCTTGTATCCTGCATGTGTGATACGAAACATACAGGTAGTGCTGATATATCCAACATGTTTGATCCGGTGAGCATTTCCAATTTCGGATTCCTTTTTTTGTTGAAATTATGTTAAATCAGTGTCAAATGGTTAAAAATCCATTGGTTTTTCATGTTTTATATGAAAAATCATGGAGTTGGAGTTTTGATTTTGATATCCATTGGTTCTTCATTTTCTCCATTTTATTTTCAAAATTTTCCTTCAACCAACTGTTAATTGAGACTAATTTCAAAGTATTTAGGAGTATTTGATGAAATGATCATCACATACATTCTAATTTCGAAATTTAAGTGGTCCAATTTGGGGAAAATTCAAAATTTTCCCAACAATGTTGCACTCCAAACATGAAAGAGGGTTGATCTATTGATTTGTTAAGTCCTTGACAATTTTTGAAAAATAAAAATCATTTTTAATAAAAAATTATATATATATATATATATATATATATATATATATATATATATATATATATATATATATATATATATATATATATATATATAAAATTTCCCTTCAACCAATTGTCAATTGAGACTAATTTCGAAGTATTTAGGAGTGTTTGATGAAATGATCATCACATACACTCTAAATGTTATGCATTCAATTTGAATATAGTTGCATTAGTTCAGTCAGGCAGCGTATAGCTTAGGACCTGTACAAAGGAAACCTATTATGTGTAGTTCTTTCTTGAGATGTTATGATTTAGAAGTGTGAATTAAGGTCTTTTTTAACAATCCCCGAAGTTTCATTAAAAAAATCAACCATTTTCCCAATGTTTCCCCATGTTTCCCACAAAGTGTGATAAATTACCTGATACAAATGATATATCGTGTGCGATAATCGATATGTATCTGTATCCCAAGGGTGCGATATGTAACGCAATATTGATAGGTTTTCTCAGCTATGTATGGTCCAAACTAGACATTGTTGGATCCAGCTTTCTGGGAAGAATTGGACTCTGTTAGGCAAAGATGGCAGCTCCCGTCGAATGGAGGTTGTATATCTCAGAGTATGCAATGATTCTCAAAATGGGTGGACCAGAATGAATTGGTAGACATTCCAGTGGAAGGCATCATGTTTACTTCTGGGAGACATCAGATTTACTTGGTGTAATGGCTAGGAATGGGCTTGGGCCATCATGTCCAAGCTCGATAAATTTCTCGTGTCCACTAATTGGGTGGACCACTATTAGTTAGTGAGACAGAGAGGTCCTCCTTGGCCAGTTTCCAACCACTGCCCGATCTCTTTGTAGGCGATTTAAGAAAACTGGGGGGCCAAGATGTTTAATTTGAGCTCCTTTCGCTTCAGGTGGAGGACTTTTATGAGATGGTTTAAGGATGGCGGATCTCCTTTCAAGTGGTTGTTTTCATGGGTTTCGAACTTCATCAGAAACTTAAGCTTCTAAAAGGAAAATTAATAGCCTGAAAAAGGTAGGTTCTAAGGGACAGGAAAACAAAAATTGATAAAATTCTAAGGGAATCCAAGATATAGATTTGAAGGAGAGGGAGGGGAGCTTTCTAAGGAAGAAAGGGTTGAAAGGGTCAAGATTTCTAACGACTAGATGAACCAATTAAATGAAGAAGAGATAAAATGGAGATAGAGATTACACTCCACGTGGTTAAAGGAGGGAGATAGAAACACGGACTTTTCCCATGGAATTGCAAGTGCATGGGCAAGGAACAATTGGATTTGTAGTGTAATGGTGGAAGGTAGAAAGGGTGGAGGATAAACTACAGGTTTTTGATGCCATTATGCGATTCTACAAGAAGCTGTTGGAAGATGAAGGGTGCGGGGTACCTCAGTTAGACCACCTGTCATTCAACTAGATTTCTTCGGCGGAAGTGAAAGATCTTGAAAAATCGTGTTCCTTGGAAGAAATTAAAGTGGCTATGGACTCTTTGGTGTCGGACAAGGATCCGGGCTAGGGTGGTTTTCTTATTGCTTTTTACCAATTCTTTTGGGAGGTAGTGAAAGTAGATGTGTTCGACTTTCTTTTTAAATTTAGTGAGGGAGATTGACTCTCAATGGAGTTGGGAGCTTCCTTTATCTCCTTCATTCCTAAGGTTGAAGGTGCCTAAAGTTTTCATGACTTTAGGCCAATCAGTTTAATTGGGGGCCCTTACGAGATGGTGGATAAAATCTTGGCTATTAGGTTTTCGCAGTGCTTGATATGGTGATCTTCTATTCTCAGGATGCCTTTGTAGCGGGAAGGCAAATTTTGGACAGTGCGCTCATTGCTCACGAGTCACGAGTGCCTCGATGCTTGCTACAAGGAAAAGAAGGGTATTGTGTGCAAGTTGGACATTGAGAAGGCATATAATCACGTGAGTTGGGATTTTCTTGACTATATGTTGGGAAGATTGGGATGCGAGCCTAAGTGGAGGTGGTGGATGCTAGATTGTGTCCGTATGGTGAAATTCTCCATACTATTTAATGGCTCTTCAAAAAGTTATTTTCAAGCATTAAGGGGTCTAAGGCAGGGGGACCAGCTCTCTCCTTTCCTCTTTATGGTGGTGGCAGAGGCGTTGAGCATCATGCCGAGTTAGGGTCAATCTGTTGGGCTGATAAGTGGATTTAGGTTGGGAAGCGCAAGACTTCAAGTTTCATATTTTCAGTTTGCTAACGACACCAATCTCCATTTTGATGCAAAGATAGAATGTTGAATAATCTGAGAAATTAGTGAGATGCTTTGAAGTGGTCTTTTGTAAAAAATTGAATGTCACTAAGAGTGAAATATTGGGAGTGTTTACTTCCAAGGAGGAGGTGTATAAATGGGCGGGGGTATTCCGGTGTTGGTCTACATCATTCTCAACAACATATCTTGGGCTATGCTTTGCATTGGAAAGTTCGCAAAGTACATGTGGGGTAGATAATAAAAAGGGTAAAAAAGGACGTTATCTAAGTGTAAAAGTGGACACCTGTTTTTGGGTGAGAGGCTCACTCTAATCAAGGCTGCTTTATTGAATCTACCTCTATACTACATGTCTCTTTCCGTATGCTTGACTTCTGTCTTGAGCAAACTAGAAAGATTGAGGAGGGATTTTCTGTGGAAGGGGTTGAAGTGAAGAGAAAGTTTAATCTTTTAAAATGGGAAGAGGTGTGCGAGCCATATAGAGAAGGGAGGGTGGGAGTTAGGAGTTTGGAGAATATGAATTTTGCTCTTCTTGGGAAATGGTTATGAAGGTTCGACATGGAGGAAGGAAGATTGTGGAGGGAGGTGATTGCAAGCAAATATGGAGTTTTGTATTGGGATTGGTGGGTAAGGAATTGACAATGTAAAATGATGCAAGCCAAGGCCCACCTAGGCCCATGATCCGCCGCATGGCCTAACATGTGCCGATTTTGGACTATCTATTTATATAATCAAGACTTGTAATTTATTGTTTGTGAAAAATATTGGGGGTTATTTATGGTTGTTTGATTGAAGATATGGGGAGATGAGATTGAAGATGCATGGGCTAATTTAAAGATGTCATTGAAGATATGGAGGATTATTTCCTAGATTTACTTTTACTATCAGTAGGCTTTTACCATCTTAGGTAGATTAGATTGATTTAAAATCAATCTCTTAGTTGGGGGTTGGGGGGGTTCTCATTAAGGATTCATTTAAGGCCGGGGGGGGGGGGGGGTAAGAATTTCGAGATTTTCTAGATGAGAGTTTTTCTCAAGTATTGTAAGAAGAAGTTTGATATTAATAAAGTTATTTCTCCTCCTCTATTCCATTATTCTTGTGGGTGTGCTCTTGTCCAATTCTTTTTTGCTTTGAGTATCGAGATCTCATTAACTTGGTAACCAAGTTGCACCATTTTGGTACTAGAGCAGGTGATCTTTAGGTAATTGCCAACTCTACATCATCTTCTAATGGCTTTGAAGGGGGTGATACAAAAGGAGTTTGTGCAAGTAATTCAGTTGATCCATGCACTCACAGAGTGGGTAGATCAACTCATGCGGTAGGCAATCTCACTAATCAAGTGGGGGAGCTTCGGCGTGGATGGAATCCAAAGACCAAAGTTGGATTACGTGGACCTGTAGGGGAAGGTCCCCGCCAAGGTCCTAACCAATAACGGGCAACACCGACTTATAAGGACACCAATGATCAAATCCTTTGATTGTTGGAACGTGATAAAGACTCCGGAATTGAAGTAGAAATTCCGAAAACAATTAAAAGATCCACGAGATCAAAGGAAAAGTTGACATCAAAGGTGATCGTTGCATTAACATTGAACCTAAACTTGATTTACCAATGGATTAATTGATGGATCCACTGATAGTGGCAATCACATTGATAGACATGCAGATAGGTGTCAACACTCAAATTGAAGTGCCTTTGAAAAAGATGACCATGACATGGAAAACAGAGAAAAAGTTTCAGGATCTATGAAGAACTTTAAAATTACAACAAACAAGTTAGCACCCTCAAAAGTGCAAGCGAAAGAAACTTCATCTACAGTGGACCTCAACAAAGGTTCTGCCAAGCTGATGCTTAGGGTTGCACCACCAACTTCCACCAAAGAAGAAGAAGACTCATTGTAGAGGTAGTACAAGTTTAAAGGTTGAGATTGGCTTCCAACTCAAGAATAAGTTCTTTCAAAGTTGGGGAGAATTGAAATAGGCCCATGGGCCGCCTAAGCCCATAACTCACCGCAGGGCCCAACATGTGCTAATTTTGGACTGTATGTTTATGGATTTTGGGCCTAAATATCAAGATTTACAATTTAGCATCTTAAGTAAATTAGATTGATTTGAAATTAATATCTTAGTTTGGGATCCTCATTGAAGATTCATTTAGGGTCTATAAGGGCATATTTGGTTGGCATCTGGAAACCCGTTTCCAACTTAAATTATCGATTCCAGCGAAATCCAATTTTTACTAGTGTATTTGGTGCCAAATTCCAGTCAAACAGGATTCCATCTGGAAACCTAAATTTGCTGGAATCGGGATTAGTGGAAAAGGTGTGGGCGACTGTTTCTACGGAAGGGAAAAGAGGTGGAAGTGAGCGTCATTCAATATTGATGATAATACTCCTAGGGTGGTGCCCACCTCGATGTATGCGTTGTACATCTATGATGTATGCGTTTTATATCCACTCGGTCCATCTATTTTGAGAGCTCAATTAAGGGCATTAGACAAAAAATGAGGCAGATCTAAATCTCAAGTGGACTACCATTAAAAACTTCCTAGGGCCCACTATATTGTTTATTTGCCATCCAACCCAGCCATCTGTCTTGCGGGACTACTATAGGCCAGCGGTCAAGTTCTCAGGTGGATCCGAAGCCCAAGTGGGCGTGCAAGCAACGGTTGGATTACACAGTTTTCAACCAAACAGAATCTGGTTTACACAGTTTTCAACCAAACAGCAAGTTCCAGATGGAATCTGGGTTTCCAATTCAGTTTCTGCAATTTTGGATTCCAACACTGGAATTTGGATTTTCTCTAGAATCTAGATTCTGCAACAAAACAGGCCCTAACAACCTCCTCTAGAAGGGGGTCTTCTAAGTGTGATTTTTTTCTTGAGTATTGTAAGAAGAAGTTTGATATCAAAAAAGTAATTCTCCTTCTCTATTTAAGCGTCAAGATCTTATTGACTCGATAACTAGGTTACACCAATTAAGGAAGGTGTCTGCTTCTCTTATGGTGATGGTAAGAGGCTCTGTTTCTTGGAGGACTTGTGATTTGGGGAAAGACCTCTTAGTAAAGTCTTTCTTGCTAGTTTGGCCCCAGATTTGGGAGTAACCATTGTGTGATGTGGAGACTGGATTACCTGTTTATTCGTTTTTCCTTCTCTTAGAAGGTGTGGGGGTGAGTTTTATTCTCCTTTTTTATGTCATGGGTGATGCTGGGGACCATTGCAAGTCTCTCCCTTGCTTGGCACAGGGGAGGGTTTGGGAAGAAGGAGAGAGTGGTGTGTGTCTATATATAAAACAAAAAATTGGTTCATCTAATATGTGACAGGCAGAAGTCGAAACACATTGAAAAAATGCCTTCTCAAATTCGTTTTGTTTTGTCTCCCACTCAAAGGCAAAAGGGATTGCGCTAATACTATCCATTTTGATTGTAGCCTCCCACATGAAAACAGTCCTTGTATAGAGATTCCAATTTCCTCATCTCTGGGAGGAACACACCTAATGGATGGCTAGCCTAGATAGCAGCTGATTGTTTGTTATGTATTTATTTTTGTTATGTTTGGCATTATTGTTACTGAAGATCTGCCAAGTGCTTGTCTCGCTTCCTGGCTCACATTTAAGCTTGTCTAGATGAGCTAGCCTTAGTTGCATGATCCTTCTAGTCAGGTGCCGCTCCTGCTTTCAATTGTGTTTTGAAATCACTCACCTGCTCCTGCTTCCTAGCCATTTATTCTTGCTAATATTTTGAAATAGATGCTTCCCAGCTCCTGCATCCAAATCTATTGCTTCTTAGCTTCATGCTTCATGCAGCTATACATCTGCCTTCATTTTCTCGATCATGGTTTTTTAATAGGGTGACGGCAGATACAAGGGCAAAGGAAGACTTGACCATAGAATGTATGACCTTTTAACTGGGACAGTATTGTAGAAAATATTGAAATAGGCTATGTTTAAGTGGGTCATTTTAAAGAACGGGGAGCTGATCACCAGAAATGTGCCCACAAAAGAAATGAGTGCTGCTTATAATTTATGAGGAAAAAGCCAAAAAAGAAGAAGAAGAAGAGAGAGACTAGTCAAGCCATGCAACATGAGGAATATGCACATATATTTATCACAATCTATCAAGATCTGGTGCAACATGAGGAATATGCACATATATTTATCACAATCTCTCAAGATCTGGTGTATGTAGCTACCATTCGTGCTTCATTCTTGCACCAGTGATGCATAGATTCTGGAATGGAGAATTTATCCCTCTTGTTATTCATGTTTAATTTGTACTATAGCTTGTCCTTTGGTAAGTTAGATGAGATAACAGCAAAGTAATTCGTACTGAGAGACGTCTAAAGAAAAAAAATAAAATGGCCATGACAACACAAAAAGGAGAAATACAAGTGTTATGCAGATAAATCATCTACAAAATGCTAATCTGTCCCTGGTATACAGAAACCCAGAAATAAACCTTGTTTAGCAGTCTATTTTTAGTTCTTGCACTAGAGATGCATAAATTTTGCTCTGTAGAATTTGTTCCTTTTGTCGTTTGTGTTTAATTTGCACTATAGCTTCTCTATGGTCTTTTTCGGCAAGTTGGTGGAGAGAATGTCAAAATTTTTGTTGAGAAATCTAAAGGAAAAAGCCTGGCCATGATAACACGGGGACAATTACCAGTGATAAGAAGGATAAATGATCTGCAAAATGCTAATCTTCCCCTGATGTACAGAAACTTAAAAAAAAAAAAAAGAAGAAGAAGAAGAAGAAAGAAAAAAAGAATCTTTAATGGCTAGGTGGTTAGAGCTCAGAGAGTTATTACAATTGAGTCGGCAACATTATGTCAAGAGCCTTCTTCGATAGTTTGATACCTTCATATGGAAAATGACACGGGTGTGACTTGGAAGTTTTTAAGACTGTGTGAAACATAGACCAAAAGGTAGAGATACATGATATTCATCTCTAAAGTATATATTATTATGTATAGTGTTCATGTATTTTTATACAATGTTTTATAATATTTAGAACATAATACATGAAATGTATAATATCTTAGAGATAATATAGTCCTCAGTATGTATTAGGAAAGAATATCCATGCAATATCCTGCCATACGTAATACTCCTCTCTGTATACTATCCTTTGTTTACTGATCATCTGGGGCTATAAAGGTAGCCGGGTACCATATCGTAGAATAGCATATCATGAAGTGATTTAAATCAAGCCTGAGTAGCTGGCTTAAGACCATAGAGAGCTTTACAAAGGCACCTTAATAACCTAGTACAGAAGAGATGGATGCCAAGTGTTTGCTACATGTAAAATTTACTATGCAGGTTACTGTAATAGAAGGCATTCCTGGCATCCTGCTGAAAGAAAAGTCAAGAACGAAGTACAATAATAAATTAGAGCATGAACTCTTATCATCCTTATGACTTTACCCTAGAGGAAAATATTTTGTAACAGTGTCATGTTTCCCTGAAGCTATCCCTTGGCCATAATGAGTGCTTTTTTTTTTTCAAATTTTTTTAAAGAACATTAGTTCCACACATCTGTTGATTCTAAATTTCCAATGGTAACCAACAAAATTTTTTCCCTCCGGAAAAGGGATAAGGTCCCAGGTGTAGTTATGTGCAATAGCAGAGTGCACTTCTGCATAGCAGCAGAACACCTGTGGTGATCAAGAGGCTTCCTTGTGCGAAGAGGGCTCTTAGCTGAAATCTACCAAGCAAGAAGGATAATGAGGTTGAAGGGACCTAAAATCAAATAAAAGAATTAGGTCTAATTGAAATAAAAAATAATAACCATCTCATAATTAAAGGAAATAATATGAATGATTAAGGAAATAAATCCATATATATAACCATGCCACAGGCATTTAATGAGAAGTAAAATGACTGAAAGGTCCACCAACATCTAACAACAGCACTCCTATTCATGGATTTGAATAGTGGTTTTGGAGGATGATTTGCCAGGGACCCAAAACCAGTACAGTTCAAAGATGGACAAGTTGGGACTCCATTGTCTTTATAATGAGTAATAAAGAGTTTGAGCATACAGTACTGCCATGCTACTATCACACAATATCCAAAGCTCCCTCAGTCTTCCCTGGCCCCGCATGACCACAACAAATGGAATAAACTCTCAGTCTAGAGTTACCTTGTTGTATTGACTCATTTTGTGGTTTTGATGCTAACTCTGTTGCCATGTAGAGCGTGCAAGACAGTGAAGCAGGTTAGGATTTGTCTGACTACAATGACCACACATATCAGTACAGAATAAGGAGCCAAAACTTAAGAGTGGCCAGGTGATCCACATGCCCACCACCATAGGATGGAAAGTCAATCTTCATCCCTTGAATTCAATGGCATGGATGGTGAATGAATCATAAAAATGGTGACTACTTTAATATTTTGTTTATGTAGATGGATGGCGTTCTTTCATAGTTTATAGTAGATGCTATGTTGTTGTTGTTGTTATTTTGACCAAATAGTTTATATAGGAGATGTTGTATCATATAAAAAAGGTGTGTAGATGTTTTGATACATTCTTCTGAAATTTAACCCTTCCTCTTAGGTCCTTTCTTATTGATATTTACTTTCTTATCCATGAAATTTTATGTGATCCTAGGCAGTCCAAGAGCAATTTCGGGTGATAATGGCTCGCCTGATACAAATGAATCCCCACTTGTAGTGAGCTTTGGAGAAATGCTCATTGATTTTGTCCCTACTACTAATGGGCTTTCGCTGGCTGATGCACCTGCATTTAAAAAGGCTCCAGGAGGTGCCCCTGCTAATGTTGCTGTTGGCATAGCTCGGCTCGGTGGTTCATCCGCGTTTATTGGAAAGGTACCTTTGAAATGTTTGTTGATTTGATCTGGACACTGCTCAATTCGAAAAATTCTTGAAACCTTGAGTTTTTGGTTTATTTTCAACTGGTTCTTGACAAAAATAATGAATATGTGAATACTGAATAGATGAATATGTCTCACTTGATCAAAGAAAAAGAACAAAAAGAAAAAGATTTTTAGGGCTCGTTTGGCATCTAGTTGACGTCATTTTTAAAGATTACAACCACTTTAATATAAGAGCAATCCAAATGGTTGTTTTGGTGGACCGTCCATCATGTGGGGCCCCTCAATGTCCACTACCTATCACTCATTACGTGGACTCCACATTTGATGTGTCCATAGTGTGGGCCCTACCTTTGAAGTGGATTGTCCATCATGTGGGGCCCACTTTTGATATTCACCATTCATCGTATGGGGTGCACCTTCTATGTGGATCATCCATCACACGACCCACTTTGGATATGGGTCATCCATCATGAGAGACCTTGGATGTGGACCGTCCATTAGGTGGGGCCCACTTGATGTGAACTGTCCATTATGAGGGGCCACACTTTTATGTGGGCCATCCATCATGTGAAGCCCACTCCGTCCATTATGTGGGCCCACCTTGATGCGGACCATTCATTGTGTGGGGCCCCACCTCATTATGGGTCGTTCATTGTGTGGGCCCATCTTTGATATAAACTAACCATCATGTTGGTCCACCTTCAATGACCATCATCCATCATGTGGGTCCCACCTTTGACGTAGACTGTCCATCAAATGGGACCCACTTGATGTCCATGTTTTGTCATGTTGGGCCACACTTTGATGCGGGCCATCTATCATGTGGGGCCTACCTTTGATCTGAACCTTTCATTACGTGGGCCCACCTTGATGTGGGGCCCCACTTCAATATGAGTTGTTCATAATGAGGGGCCCATCTTTGATGTCCCCCATCCATCATATGGGTTCCACCTTTGTTGTGGACCACTATCATGTGGGGCCCACTTGATGCGGATAGTCCATCATGTGGGACCCACCTTTGTTGTGGACCACTATCATGTGGGGCCCACTTGATGTGAATAGTCCATCATGTGGGACCCACCTTTGATGTCCACCATCTATCATGTAGGTCCTACCTTGGCTGTGGACTGTCCATCATGTGGGGCCCAACCTTCAATATGGGTCATTCATCATGTAGGCCCACCTTTAATGTCAACCTTCCATCATGTGGTCCCACATTCAATATCCACCATTCCATCACGTGGGTCCTACCTATGATGTGGACCATCAATCATGTGGGTCCCACCTTTGTTGTGGACCATCTATCATGTGGGGCCCACTTGATGTGGATAGTCCATCATGTGGGACCCACCTTTGATGTCCACCATCCATCATGTAGGTCCCACCTTTGCTATGGACCGTCCATCATGTGGGGCCCAACCTTCAATATGGGTCATTCATCATGTGGGTGCACCTTTAATGTCAACCTTCCAACATGTGGTCCCTGATTTAATGTCCACCATCCATCATGTCGGTCCCACCTTTGATGTGGACCATCATCAGGTAGGGCCTGCTTGATGTGGATCGTTCATCATGTAGGGCCACACTTTGAAGTAGGCCATCCATCATGTGGGGCTCACCTTTGATGTGACTGTGCATTATGTAGGCCCACCTTTGATATGGTCCATTCATCATGTGGGGCCCACCTTCATTATGGGTCGTTCATCATGTGGGCCTACCTTGAATAAATTGTAAAGAGGAGAAGAGGAGAGAAGAGAAGAGGGCAAGATGGGAATTACTTGAAAAGTTTAAGGACAAACTTGTCTAAAAATTAGTCCAAAATGTCTTCCCGCTTAAGCCAAATAAGCTCCGTTTCTAATATGCTCTTATTTGTAGAGATGCCAAACGCCCCCTTAAATTATACTCTTTAAAATAAAATGAGGTATAATGTATTCAAAATGCTGGACAGAGCTTCCGTATAATGTATTTTTATCATTGTCAGAAACCTATTTCCTGAGTGTCATATTCAAACCTGATAACTATAAATATTTGATAGTATCAGTTCTTTGCATGCCTCACATTGTTATGCCCTCAATTACTATTCTCTTTTGTACCATGCTGGTAGTTTAGGAGTTTTATTTTGTAACTCGAACTCAATGGTTTGCTGTTGTTTGTTGTTCTTCTCACCCATTGATTTCTTAATAAAAAATCTAATGGGTCTAGATTGCTTATAACTTTTTAAATTAATAGACTAAAGCATTATGCATTTTCTTATGAAGAAGTATTTCTAATAGAGCTGGTTAATATTTCTATCCAAGTCTTGTCAATCTTTTCTTCCTCCTATATGTAATTCAGCTCTTGCAATTTGGCCTTATTTTTCTGAAATCAATTGCGTTCTTCCAGGTTTTGTAGCTTCTCTTATGGATGATTGGAATAGTGGTCCTTTAAATCTAGAAGTGAGATACTAGGGAGTATGTTTCCACTTGCAATACATGTGGGGTATTTGGAAAGAAATGAGTAACAGAATTTTCATGAACAAATCCATGGGCATCGCATAAGTGGAAGCTGTAAGGCTTGACACGAATCCGATGAACCAATCCTGCCATAAAACCTAATCTATCACCTTTGATGCATACAAAAATAAAATAAACAAACTGTCATATGTAATTGTGCAAACCTTATTGCACTCACAAGATATGAATCATGATTCAAATTTGACACCTATAACAACCCAAGCACGATGCCCAAACTATGATCTATTGTCTACTAGTGTCCACTCACCCGTTTGAAGCCAAGATGGGAACCATTTGGAGACCAATGACTGGTGGTTGGCATTTATATGCATCGAGAAGAGTGTCTTTTCCAAACACATGCAGTTGCTTATGTATTGATCGTATTGCATGCGCCTAATACAAGATACAAGGGTAATTCGGAAAATTCCTCTGTATTGCCCTAAATATCACATGTGTCATGTGATACATCACGATATTTTCAATATCTTGATATATCACATAGCCGATAGGATAAAAACTCCCAAGTATCAACGATCGTAGAGGAGTTCTTCCAGTCGGGTTGCCTACCCTTTGATTTGGGATGCTCTTTCATCGCCCTTATTTCGAAGTTGGAGGGAGTGGAAATTTGAAAGATTTTCATCCAATTAGTTTAATCAGGAGCCTGTATAAAATCCTTGCTAAAGTTCTTAGTCAAAGGTTGAGACAAGTCCTCCCAAAGATGGTCTGCCCTTTTCGAAAAGCCTTCATTTGGGGGAGACAAATTCTGGACACTGTGTTGATTGTGCACGAATGCCTCCATTCCTGTCATAGAGCGGGAAGGTCGGGTGCCCTCTGTAAACTCGACCTCGAGAAGGCCAAGGACCATTTTGATTGGACCTTCCTAGATTTTATGTTGTCTTGTATGAACTTCGGAGCAAAGTGGAGGAATTGGATCCATTCATGTACTTGGCCAAATTTTTTGTGCTTATTAACGGATCCCCCTTCGACATCTATAAGTTCCCTCTCAGGGCCTTCGTCAGGGTGATCCATTGTCTCCGTTTCTCTTTATCCTGGTTTCGAAGGCCTTGAGTAGGAATGTAGGATGCTTTCAAGGGGTTAGGAGGTTGGGCTTGTTCGAGATTCTCAGTAGAGAATTATCCCTAGTGTATCAATCATCTACAGTTTGCTTACGATACTTTGTTGTTTTGCGAGGCTACTTGTTGGTTTGAAGTGGTTTCTAGTCTAAAGGTAAACAAATTGAAATCTAAGTTTTTGTGATTCATTTGTCTAAGGAAGATCCCTCTTGTCTGGCGAAATCTTTCGACTATAGAGTCAGCTCTTTTTCCACTTCTTATCTAGGCCTTCTCCTTTGTGTGGGGAAACTAGACCTACACCTTTGGGATAGGGTCATTGAGAGGATTAAGAGGAAGCTTTCTCCTTGGAGGAGCAAGCTTCTCTCTTTGGGAGGCAGAATCACCCTTATTAAAGCATCTCTTTTGAACATGCCTCTCTATGACATGTCGCTGTTTCGTTGCCCTAGATCGGACATTCTTCGGATTGATAAAATTAAGAGGGAGTTTTTGTGGCAGGGGGTTCCTCTAGAAAATTCCCATTGCTTGAATGGAAAGAGGTATGTGCTCCCTATTCAGAAGGGGGTGTGGGGATCAAGCGTCTAGATCTGGTGAATGAAGCCTTTTTAGGAAAATGGGTGTGGCATTTTGAGGTGGAGGGTTCTAGTTTGTGGAGATCCATTGTAGCTGCGAAATATGATTTGACTCGAATATGATGGTGGACCAAGTTGTCTTCCCTTTATCAAGCCTCTCCTCTCTGAAAAGGAATTGCCTGGGTGGCCACCAGGGTCTTCCTCTGTGTGGGTTTTTTTTCCTTTGGGGATGGGTTAGGATTAGGTTTAGGGAGTATCCTTGGTGTGACAAGTCCTCCTTTAGGTCCCCTTTTCCGTCCTTGGCTTTGCTTTGCTCAGTGGTGGACATTTCTATGGCTAATTGCTTTTCAAATTTTGGTGAGGAAGGGAGTGGGGAAGAGAGTTCATTAGCGGGTGGGATGACCATAACGAGGGAAGGTGGTGGTGGAGATCTATCCGTCTCTAGTGCTGTTGGGGCCGTGAGGTAGCTTTTTCTAAAGTGGAGAGGAACAGTAAATACAAGTATGAATTTTCAGTATTCAATTCATTCATCAAACTTCTTAAGATGACTTCCACCCTTCAGGCAAGATCTGAGCGGTTTCGAAATAGATGATCTAGTTAGGCTTTTTTCCCATTTGCTGGGGCTCGGTAGTGTTCTTTGTTTGTTCTTTCTATAGTCATCTTTCTCAGTTAGATATCCCTAGCAAAAATTGTAATACAGGCCCGATCTGTGCTTATGGAACCCCTCCAAAGGTCAGTTGCCTTCGCCTGGTTGGCAAGAAGAAATCGGATTCTGACGGTCGATAATTTTCAGAAGAGAGACTTGGTGTTGCCCAATGTGTGTCTGTTATGCTTCGTGGAGGCAAAATCTGTTGACCATTTGTTCCTTTAGTGTTTGTTTTCCTCGTCCATCTGGTTTGGCATCCTTGCCTTTGTGTATCTCTCATGTAGGGCTGTAAATGGTCAGGTTCGGGGCGGGTTTAGCCAAAACCAGACCCGCCCATTTATTAAATGGGTCTGGGTCCAAATTTTAGACCTAGACTCTTTTACTAAATGGGCGGGTCCGGGTCGGGTCCGAGTCAGGTCCGAGTCAACCCATCAGACCCATTTATAAATGGGTCCGGGTCTGGTAGAGGGAGATCCACCCAGACCCATTTATAAATGGGTTGGGTTTAATGGGTTCGGGTCTGGATCAAGTATGCAAGCATTTTTACAAGGCTTAAAACTGGGTTTGGGCTGGATGGGTCCCTTGAAACATAGACCAAACCCGCCCACTTACTAAATGGGTTCGGTTCGGGTCGGGTCAAGTCGGGTCGGGCCTAATATAGGAAACCAGACCCAGACCCATTTAGCAACTGGGTCTGTTCTTGGACCCAGACCCATACCATTTAACAAATGGGTCGGGTCTAAATGGGTTGGGTCCGGGTACCCCATCGGGTCCGCTGACCCATTTACAGCCTACTCTCATGGGTGATGCCTCCCTCTATCACCGGCCTTTTCCGCTCTTGGCATGCTAGCAACAGAGGGAAACTAGGTAAAAGAAATGGAGAGCTCTCCTCGCTGCTCTATTGTTGATTTAGGGAGAAAGAAATAATTGTTGCTTCTATAATAAGATTCTTTCTTGTCAGGGGTGTTGGATAGGGTTAAGATGTACTTGAGGGATTGGGTGCCCTAAAGGCTTCTTCTGAGGGTTTCCAACCTACAGGTTGTTGTTCCTGTTGTATTTTAGTTTTGTATGTTTCTCCTCTTTTGTTTCTTTCTTTGAGTTGTAGGCTTTTATTTTTACCTGTATAGCTTGGTTTGCTTTTGGTTTTGCCTAATAAATTGCTTCATCTTAAAAAAAAAAGAAAAAAAAGAAGTCGAATAGGCACTTACTGCTTCTTCAAACATGGAAGCAGGGTTCATCACCTGCTATGAGGCTATGGGTTAGGTGATGTGACTACAGAATTTTGTCTCAAGACTTTTGGTGAAAGATCCAAAATGGCTTTGTAAGAGTGCATGGTCTTTAGTAGTGTTTTAAATAGCTACGCTATGTAGCGTGTATCTTACACTACGTAGCGTAGCTTAGCCTAAACGGTACATAGCTCATGAAAATAGCTTAAGTTGTGTGTAGCCTAAGCTCCATGATTAATTTGGATACACTACATGCTTCATAGACTATGTTACACGCTACATAGCTCACATTACAAGTCATTTTTCACTATATCATTAAGTTGTCTTTTTAATGATTTTTACATTTTTCTATTTCAATGAAAATTTGTTGGTCTTTTCAATGCTTTGAGTAAAATAATATAAGAAATAGTTTTAAATAAGTTTTGTTGCTCTTTCTTCACTTTTATATTTAATCATGCTATTACTTTAGGTTGCATTTGGTTGCACCAAATATCATGAAATTTTGTTCAATTTTATTATTAATCAACTAATTTGGTGCAACCAAGTGCAACCTTGATTAAAAATCTAAGTATTGTGTAGCTTACGCTACACGCTATGTTGCTTACGCCTCACGCTTTAGAGGCGTGAAGGCTGCGCTATTCGCTATTTAAAACACTGGTCTTTAGTGTTACATCCATTGTAGTGTATTTGAGTGTGAGAGTACACATTCACTTGTCCTGTGTGCACCATATCTTTGGAGATAATGATATATCATTTATATTTCATTTGAATTTATTTTGAGCTATCTTTTGTAACAAATGGTCTATAAATGAGAGCTATTAGAGGGAAGAGATATAAAGAAATATTCTCTCCTCTTTGTTGTATTTTTCCTCTTCATGTCTTCCACAAGGTAGTCTGTTGAGTTTAACAGGTTTTTCATTTCCTGGAATTATTTAATTGTGAGTCCGAAAGAGGATGATAATGGAGTCTTTAAAATTAAGGTTCTTGTCCTCACTAAGCCTTAAATGGAATAAAGAAAAGGCAAAATGGTGTTTTCAAACTGATGCAAGATGACCTAATTATGATGCATGTTTATAGACAATTATTCAGCGGAAATAAAAGGTAATAATACTCTAAAATTTTAGCATTAATCATCATAACTGAGAAAATCATAAAGAAAACATGCAATGGAGCGGGCCATCATCACAACCATGGAGTATGGAATTCAATTATTACTTAGGTTGGATCCGGCGAGGGATGAGACCTCCCGATCTTGCATGGTCATACTCAATTGATCAATGAAGATCACTAGTCCGAAGAATCAGGAAGTTTCTCGGATTAGGGATTTGAGAATTTGGAGGTTTAGGGTTTAGATCGATTCTCAAGGTTAGATCGAGGAAGGATTAGCAAAACTGGAAAATAGAAAGAAGAAAATAATTACCTTGAAGAATTTGGAGAGGCACAAGAAGAAGTTAGAAGAAGAAGATCAAGGAGAGAGAAGAAGCACCATGAGAGAGAGAGGAGAGAAGCCACCAAAGAGGTTTGCTTTTTCATTAATAATTAACTAATCTCATTTTTAGGGCTTAGCCCACTTAAATGAGCAATAAGAAAACTTAAAAGTACTAAAATACCCCTAAAAATCAAGTAAAAACAAATCCCCCCCAAAAAAAAAAAACAGTTCGTGCGGGGGTCGGGCGCCCGGTGACCAATTTGGCCGGGTGCCCGGCCAGGACAAAAAACGTCCAGCAATAAAATCTTAAAAATCTCGGAATTTCGGGCGCCCGGTGACAAATTTGGTCGGGCGCCCAGCAACCTTCAGTCAGGCATTCCTTCAGTCGGGTCTTCTTCCATCCTACACGTGTCTTCTATGTGCCAAATCACGTGCGTAGGGTCTTAAATGCTCCTCAATCATCGCCTAACCACAAGGAAGGTGTTTGTGGTGGGCGCTTTCTTCGTTGGTAAACTTGAAACGATCTTGTGTCCGCATCAACTCCCCTCGTGTGAGAAAAACTCAACTCTGGCGAGTTAAAACTCTTGTGGCGCTCTAGTAAATTTGGATCAACATGCTGTAATTCCACTTCAGTCAACCATGTAGATTCAGACGGAGGTTTCCTCCACTTGACAAGGTATCTTTGGAAACCTCCGTCTCTCGTAGATATTATCTCCTCATCCAAGATTTCCTCGATTTCTTCTTTATGGACAATAGGTGGAGGAAGGGGTGGAAGGGGTTGTGAAGCAAAATCAGAAAAGGGCAATGAGAGAGATGATGGATCAACGATGGGATGGTGGGAACGGACTAGATCTTCCGCATTAAAAGTTGGGTTAATGCCCATTTCAGATGGAAGGTCGATCCGATACGCGTTGGACCTAATTTTCTGCAATATCTTGAATGGTCCAGCACTACGCGCTTGTAATTTCTTAGCGGAACCCTGTGAGAACCGCTCTGGCCTTATCCTCACCATTACAGTCTCCTTCTTGAAATTCTTGCAATCTACGATGAGAATCAGTTGAGATTTTATAATCATCATTGCTCTTATTTATCCGCTGTCTAATATGTGTATGCAAATCATGAATATGGCGTGCGAATGCATCGGCTGATTCAGAAGACCGTTGGGTAACAGACATAGGTAAGAGATTTATGGGCATTCTAGGTTTATAACCACTTACAATTTCAAAAGGACTCAACCCTATAGATCTATTAACTGACCCATTATAAGCAAACTCAGCAGCTGGTAAAATTAGGTCCCAAGTCTTAACATGTTTACCCACTAGGCAACGTAGAAGATTTCCAAGACTACAGTTTACCACTTCAGTTTGACCATCTGTTTGTGGGTGATAAGCGGTAGAAAATTGCAAACGAGTTCCCATAATGTGCCACAGTGTCTTCCAAAAATAGCTAGTAAATCTGACGTCACGATCAGAAACTATGGTTTTAGGTAACCCATGGAGACGTACCACACCATAAAAAAAGATGCTAGAAACATGAGACGCATCCGACGTTTTCGAACATGGGAGGAAATGTGCTATCTTAGAAAAACGGTCCACAACGAAAAAAACGGAATCGTGCTTCTTGATTGTCTTGGGAAGTCCAAGCATGAAATCCATACTAATATCCTGCCACGGAGCATGTGGCACTGGCAATGGCGTATACAGCTCAGTTTTTTGCTTTCTTTGCTTTGCCAGTCGACATGTACGATACTGCCCTAAAACTTTGGCCATGTCTCGCTTGAGACTTGGCCAATAGAAACGATCTTCCACAAGGGCAATAGCCTTATCACGACCAAAATGGCCAGCTATCCCTCTTGAATGAAGCTCCCAGATAAGGAATTCACGAAGGGACATACGGGGAATGCAAAGTCTGTCTCCCTTGAAAAGGAAGTCATTTTTAAGGACATACTCACCCATAATACGCTGGTCACTAGAGAGCAACGCGGAAGTACCCCCAAAGTCGAGACGTGGGGTATTCATCTTTCAGTTGCTCAAATCTGACTACCTCTACACTCAAGGAGCTGAGCAACGCCATTCTTCTACTAAGGGCATCTGCTGGTTTGTTTTCAACCTCGACCTTATGTTTTAGAACAAACGAATATTCCTGAAGAAACGCTACCCACTTAGCATGCTTTGGGTTGAATTTCTTCTGAGAATGTAAATATTTCAAAGCCTCATGGTCAGAAAATAAAACGAATTCCTGTGGTAGGAGATAATGTCGCCAATGTCTCAGGGATTGCACTACCGCATAAAATTCTTTATCGTAAGTGGAGTACTTTTGTTTTGCATCATTCAGTTTTTCACTGAAATAGGTTACTGGGTGTCCTTCTTGACTTAACACTCCACCTATACCGACACCAGCCGCATCACACGCTACTTCAAAGACTTTAGAAAAGTCAGGTAGTCGCATGACAGGAGCTTCTACCATCTTGCCCTTAATTTCTTTGAAAGCCTTGACTGCGGCTTTAGACCACACGAACTTTCCTTTTTTCATGCACTCAGTAATGGGAGCTATGATCGTGCTAAAACCTCTAATGAACCGATGATAAAAAGTTGCTAAGCCGTGAAAATTCACACCTCATGAATGTTCCTTGGTTCAGGCCACTCAACTATGGCCCTGACCTTTTCAGGGTCTGCGCGCATTCCTTCTGAAGACACTATAAATCCTAAGAACACGACTTGACTAGACATGAACGCACATTTCTTAAGATTAGCGTACAACTTTTCATTCCTAAGAACGCTACAGACCTGCTTCAGATGTTCAAGGTGTGATTCCTTAGTGGTACTGTAAATAAGAATGTCATCAAAGTACACCACTAGGAATTTTCCCATGAACGGCCTCAAGACTTGTGTCATCACCCACATAAAAGTACTGGGCGCGTTAGTCAAGCCAAAGGGCATGACCATCCATTCGTACAACCCATCTTTGGTTTTGAACGCCGTTTTCTACTCATCTCCTGGGCGTATGCTGATTTGGTGATATCCACTCTTGAGATCAATTTTGGAGAACATGGTGGACTTCACCATCATGTCAAGCACATCATCAAGTCTAGGTATGGGAAACCTATACTTAACGGTAATTTTGTTTATGGCATGACTGTCCACACACATGCGCCAAGTGCCGTCTTTCTTTGGTGTCAACAATGCTGGCATGGCACACGGGCTCATACTCTCTTGGATAAAACCCTTTTGCAGAAGCTCATCAATTTGCCTCTTCAACT
The DNA here is from genome assembly GCA_003013855.2 of Liriodendron chinense. Taxonomy (NCBI): domain Eukaryota; kingdom Viridiplantae; phylum Streptophyta; class Magnoliopsida; order Magnoliales; family Magnoliaceae; genus Liriodendron; species Liriodendron chinense. The sequence goes on along the minus strand of ML058330.1, from coordinate 2,586,497 downwards.
CTACATGTTCTGTAGGGTTCATCCTGTAGTGAGGAAGGTTCGGTAGAGTCGACCCTAGGATGAGGTCAATGACATGCTGAATGTCCCTCATAGGTGGTAACTCGTTCGGTAAATCCTTAGGAAATACATCACTATATGCCTTTAAAATCGATGTTACCTCATGAGGTAACTCTGATGGAACCTCAGGTGTAGTCTCTCTTGCCACAAGGGCATACACCATGGAATCCTCCTTAGTCTCCTTCTTAAATTCTCTCGCATTGATTATATGAAGAGACTTAGGTTTGGATTTCCTCACTTCCTTAGGCTCACTCGCCTTCTCATCCTTGTTCTTCCCTAGTGTGCTGTCAGGTGGCATAGGATTAAGCTTGATCTTTTTACCGTTATGCATGAAGATACATACATTCGAACGGCCAAAGATCGTGACGTCATTGTCGAATAGCCACGGCCTACCTAGGATAATATGTCCAACATCCATAGTATCATATCACACCAGAGGGACTCCTTGTATGACCCAAACTCGATAGGAATTAAACACTGATGGGTGACTGGAAGGGAAGTTTTGTCAACCCAAGAAACTTTGTATGGGTTAGGATGAGGTGTGGATTTCAGCTTCAGACGATCTAAGGTGTTAGCGGAAATCACATTCTGGCAACTTCCACTGTCCACTATCACCTTAAAATTTTTCTCTCCACACTTGGCAAGAGTGTAAAAGATAGTGTTCCGACGCCAATCAACACTACTCCTAGACTGAGCTAGCACACGCCTGACTACTGCAACCGTTACTTCTTTATCTATGCCATCTTCATTTGTAAGACCTCCTTCAGGGTGATATTCTTCTACTTCATAATCAACACCCTGGCCATCAATACCCTCGTGAGACTCGCCTATAACTAAGGCTTTCCCACGGTTCTTCGTGGGACACTGATTGGACATGTGACCGAGATTCCCACATTCGTAGCATCTCACTTGGCTACTTTCACTAGGACCTGCACCAAGAACTCCTTTGCCTTTGTCCTCCTTAGGCCTAGGCGGAACAGTCGCCTGCGCTCTAGGTTGACTACCAACGTTAGGTCTAGCTCCCTGGGAACCAAATCTAGCATTAGAGTCTCGGGACTCAAAACGTCTAATAATAGGAGCTTTCAGGTATTACTCTAGTTCCTGCACAACTTGATATGCTTCATCCAAGTTCGTTAAGGGCCGAGTCATAAGCTCGCGCTGAAGATCTACACGAAGGCCCATCTTGAAACGCGAGAGCGTTACTAGAGAGTCTTCTTGGATATCACATCGCATCATATATTCTTCAAATTTAGCAATGTAGTCAGCAGCAGACATTGACCCTTGGCGTAAGGATTGCCATTGGTTAAGGAGCTTCTGACGGTATGAGAGAGGAAGGTACTTCTCCTTTAACTTCTCTTTCATCTCATACTAATGTGTGATAGGGGCTCTACCAACTCTTTCTATCTTACGCTCAGTATTGGTCCAAAACAACTTGGCCTGACCCACAAGTTTCATCTTTGCAAACCGCATTTGACGGTTTTCTGACGTGCCTTACCACTCAAAGTAGTGGTCGATGTCAGCAACCCAGTCAAGGAATGCCTTGGGATCCAGACGCCCATCAAAACTTGGGGCCTCCACCTTCACATTCTTCATCACACGCTCATCGGGATCGTAGTACTCTGGGTAGTCATATGCATCTTGTGCCTCCCGCACAACACCACGACCAGCTCCACGTCCCCTACCACCATGTCCTCCACGTATGAGAACTCGCTCCTCAATGATTTCTCCTACTTGAGAGTGTGTGTCTTCCCCAAGAGTGGGGTTCTCCCTTTGGGATGTCTCTAATTGCTCGACTTTATTCATGGTGGTGGTGATCTGGGTACTTAAACGGGCGAATTCATTCTTTTGTCTCGTTCCCATTGTAGTTATCTTTTGCATCAATTGAGCAAGTTGCTCAGATAACTGCTCGTTGTTCATGATTGGTTGAAGTCCGAAACCTCTACCTTTTCTCGTGGGCATACAACTAAGACTTGAACCAAACTCTACCCAATTAGACTACTAGGTGTTACGACTTACAAGATGAATGCGATGAATGCAAAACTAATATGAACTGACATAATTAAGTTAAGACAGGAAACAATTCAAATATGGAAATTTTCCAAATTAGGAAACTTTCTAAAATTGAAAAGTTTCTAAAATCGGAAACTTTCTAAATTTGGAACTTTCCTAAATTAGACCTAAAAATCAAAACCCTAATTTGATAACTCGATCTAGACAAAACCATGCAAGCCTATTCTCTGATACAAAATTTGATGCAGGATGACCTAATTATGATGCATGTTTATAATCACAATTATTCAGCGGAAATAAAAGACAATAATAATATAAAGTTCTAGCATTAATCATCATAACTGAGAAAATCATAAAGGAAACATGCAATGGAGCGGGCCATCACCACAACCATGGAGTATGGAATTCAATTATTACTTAGGTTGGATCCGGCGAGGGATGAAACCTCCCGATCTTGCATGGTCATACCCAATTGATCGATCAATGAAGATCACTAGTCCAAAGAATTAGGAAGTTTCTCGGATTAGGGATTTGAGAATTTGGAGGTTTAGGGTTTAGATTGATACTCAAGGTTAGATCGAGGAAGGATTAGCAAAACTGGAAAATAGAAAGAAGAAAATAATTACCTTGAAGAATTTGGAGAGGCACAAGAAGAAGTTAGAAGAAGATCAAGGAAAGAAAAGAAGCACCATGAGAGAGAGAGAGAGAAGAGAGAAGCCACCAAAGAGGTTTGCTTTTTCATTAATAATCAACTAATCTCGTTTTTAGGGCTTAGCCCACTTAAATGAGCAATAAGAAAACTTAAAAACACTAAAATACCCCTAAAAATCAAGTAAAAACAAATAAATAAATTAAAAAAATAGTTCGTGCGGGGGTCGGGCGCTCGGTTACCAATTTGGCCGGGCGCTCGGCCTGGACAAAAAACGTCCAGCAATAAAATCTTAAAAATCTCAGAATTTCGGGCGCCCGGCCACTTTTAGTCAGGCATTCTTCCATTCCTTCAGTCGGGTCTTCTTCCATCCTATACACGTGTCTTCTATGTGCTAAATCACGTGCGTAGGGTCTTTAATGCTCATCAATCATCGCCTAACCGCAAGGAAGGTGTTTGTGGCGGGCGCTTTCTTCGTTGGTAAACTTGAAACGATCTTGTGTCTGCATCACAAACTCATCTCAGGACTTGTTAAATCATTGGATGAGTTGCATCAAGTGACTACCCCCCCATCAGAGTAAATCATTTGTTACTGGACAAGCCGAACCGATTTAGAACCAAGCCGCTGGACCAGATCAGTTCTAAAGGTAACCGATACATCTTGGCTGAAATGGAGTTGTATCAGATGATATTTTAAACCATGTTTGCAGTAGATCTCTCTCTCTCTCTCTCTCTCTCTCTCTCTCTCTCTCGGTGAGGACAGATCAGTTCCAAAAACGAAACATTGTTCCAATTCATATCAATTTCAAACGAAATCGATACAACTTGGCTGAAATGGAGTTGTATAGGACGGTATTTTAAACCATGTTTGCAGTAAATCTCTCTCTCTCTCTCTCTCTCTCTCTCTCTCTCTCGATGAGAGTATATTCACACCAAAGGTAAGTGTATTCTCAAATCTTACCTTTAGATTTGCAGCCATCTACCTACATATTTGCCATGGGTCAGGCTTTCACCTAACTTTCAGGCCTATTGTGGGCTAGAAGGGGCCTAAATTGCGGGCTTGAAATTTAAATGGGCTGGACTTGATTTGACCTCTGCATGTGCCCGAGTCCAACATATCAACAACCCTATTATATGGTCATGCTAATTCACATAGCATGGATCTTATTGCCTTCACACTTTCTTGTGGTTACACTAACCATACATTGTGGGGTTTAAATAGCACTGATGATAGGAGTAACATGATGCAGGACGGCCTAACTATAATGCATGCATGTGATCATGGATAATCCAGTGGAATAACATAAGCAATAACAGTAAAACATTCAACATTCATCATTGTAGTTAAGAAAATCAAAAGGGACACATGCAATGGTATGGGTCATCATCACAACCATGTAGTATGGATCTCAAATATCGCGTGGATTGGATCTGACGAGGGATGAAACCTCCCGATCTTGCATGGTTATAATCCAAACGTGCAATGGGATTCACTAGTCCTGGAGATCGAATGATTTCTTGGATTAGGGAATTAAAATCTGAGAAAACAGGTTTTGGGATCAAGTCTCAGATTTTGGGATGATGTAATTATGAAATCTCAAATTATAGGGCAAGAGAAAGAGGTAGATTACCTTAAGACGGAAGAATTTGGAAGAAAGAGAAGGAAGAAAGAGAAGGAAGAAGAGAAAAGAGAAGGGATGAGAGAGAATAATCACCAAGGAGGGAGGAGGAGATAGCCACCAAAGCTCTTTTCTTAATAATAAATCAACAACTAATTTGTTTTAGGGCTTAACCCCTTATATAATCCTTAACTAAGAAGGGAAAAGACCAAACTACCCTTGAAATTTAAGAAAAACGTACTTAAAAAAAAAAGAAAGTTGCGCAGGTCGTTGGGCGCTTGTTGACTATCGGTCAGGCGCCCGATGGCAGTCCAAATAGTCTAGCAAGAAACTCATAAAAACTATAATTTCGAACGCCCAGTGACCATCGGTCGGTCGCTCAATGACTAGTGGTCGGGCGCCCAATGACAATCAGTCGGGTCTTCTTTTCGCTCCTCTTCTACTCATGCTCCATGCTTTTCCCGGGTTCTTCCTACACATGTATCTTCCCATTGTGGGGTCTTTCACGTGCCAACCACATGTGTAGGCCTTCAATGCTCTTCACCATCTCACGTATCATCATCTAGCTACAAAGACGCATGAGACGCTCACTTCTTTCGCTGATACACCTTGAAGGGTCTGATGTCCTCATCATAACACCTCTGATGCTGCCTTTTTAATTTTTATTACATTATATGAATAGTGGTTGTACACAGTGTTCATAGTATTGGTCTCATTATATGTATCGCTGACTGGGAATACAGAAACATCTACCAATATCATCAATACTCCGGAAATGTATCATTAACGGAGGGAAACATGGGTGGAATTTCTCAATGAAACTTAAGGAGACGCTAAAATACTCATATTTGTATATTGAAGAATCAAATAATTACAAAAATGACGCATATATAATAAGTTTCTGTTTGATGGGAGTCTATAGGGAAACATTGGAGAAACATGGGGAAAATGGTGGAAGCTTTCAATGATACTTAATGAGATGCTAAATTACACATTTACATATTTAAGAATCAAATAATTGTGAAAAAGATGCATATTTGCATATTTAGGAATCAAATAATGAGTTTCCCTTTAATTGAGGCCTAAATGCATGTATCGTTGACTCGGGGAAATATTGGGGAAACATGGGGAAAATTGAGGATCCATCCATCCATCCGTCCATCCACCATGTATGCACATACATACATACAAACACACATGCATGATCCATCCATACATGGATGAATACATACATACATACAATAAAATACACACACACACACACACACACACATGCATGCATGGCCTATCCATCCATCCGACCAACCATCCAACCATTCATCCAACCAACCATCCAAACATTCATCCATCCATGCATACATCCATACATACATCCATCCATGATCCATCCATCTATCCATGCATGCATATTTATGCACACAGACAAACATGCATTTAATCATACAACCATGCACCCATTAATGATATTATTGAAATATTGTTGATACATTAGTGATACAAGTGATACTTAGAATTTACACCGTCGTAAATATTGACAATACATTGGCGATATCGATACATTGGCGATATCGATGCATTGGCAATACTTAGTGATATATCACCGATACCTAGAATTTCTAATACTACTAGTTTTGTCACCATCGCCGAGTTGAAGATACCGATAATATTGGGGATACTCGGAACAATGCTTGTAAAGCGGTGGGTAGATCTAAAATAAGTGTACAACAAAGAGTATGTCTTAGCAAGTGTATACATGGGTCTTGTAAGTATTTTATTTATATATAACAAAATTACTTTGGTCCCTTGTACATGTCTCCATCTATCATCTCTTCTTCTTCTGCATATTTGTATTTTGAGAATAAATAAGTACTTACAGTCATAGCATTTGAGAAATGCTGAGAGTTGTAAGGACCCACAAAATTTCGCACACAAGTAGGTACACAAGTGTACATCCACTCTTGTACACATTATACACTATAACAAATCTCATGCTCTCATATATCTTAGCATACACGACTGTTCATCAAACCGACTATTAAAATAACTATTCATCATTTGTTCCCTTTACTTTTGGACCAATCAATCATAGTAAACCAACCACGAGATCATTATATCTGTTCATACCGACATCCATTCGAGATTCCGTTTTGTTCATTTTATCCATCACCCATGTATATGCTTAACCTACTATTGAATTTCCATTCATTAACCTCCTTATCCCAACCATCCATTTACATCAGTAAATTAAACTACCCATTTGACAATCTAAACCATTCATTCATTAGTGGCCTATCGATGCCTGTTTGTGGTTTTGATAAAAAGGCAAATCATAATTTGAAAACAAATTTTTATTTTTATTTTTTTTATTTTTTATGGTCTACATTGTTTTAGCACTATTTTGATATAACAAAAATTATAAGCTATTAAGATTTTAGAAAAACCTTATCATTTAAAAGTTCTTTTTTTTTTAAATGTCAAAAAGTCATGATTTATTTTTTATATGGAAAATTGGATTTTTAATTATTGAAAATTTGAATTTTAAAGCATTTTTATTAAATTCAAATTGGGGGAATAACTTGAAATAAATGGAAATATAATGTTTATAACATTTACTTAATTTCTCTGTGTAAATACATGCAAATTGGTAATAATTACCGTTTACCCATGTTTGGTGCGGTGGTAATTACATCCTTGCAAAAACCGTTTGAAAAGAATTGCCGTAAATTCGTGGGGCCCACTGTGATGTCTGTGACATATCCACGCCGTCCATTCATTGTAATAGAACATATTAGGGCATGAGCCAAAAAATGAGGCAAATCTGAAGCTCAAGTGGCCCATACCATAGGAAATCGTGGCCGTAAAAGGTTTTTAACGATAGGCATTCAACCCACTCTTTTGCGTGGTGTGGTACACCGTCCACTTGAGCTTTGGATCTGCCTCAATTATGGGGTCATGTCATAACATCAGCCCGCAAACTGGATGGATGACATGGATAAGCCACATATATCATAGTGGGCCCCACATAAAATTTGCACATTTCTTGATTTTAGTGTCCAAAAAGCAAGCCATCACCATCAACATAGAAAACAGTGCTGGAATTACCTTGGTAATTAATCATTACTGATTTGCACGTATTTACTAGAGGGAATTGGAAAACAAACATCCCCTAAATGTTATTTTATGTAAACAAGTGTCTGTCATGTCTAGTCATTTGGTTGGTAGTGTTTGTCTAGCGTCTGATAGATTAATTGAAAAGTCGTGATTTGTTCCTGATCTGAAAATTTGAATTTTTAATTATTGGAAATTTGTTTTTAAAGTATTTTTATTGAATTCATTTTTTTTTTTTTTGGGGGGGGGGGGGGGGGGGGGGGGGGAGGTATTTTCTTATTTATATAAAATAACCAAATACTTTAAAATAAATAGAAAGGTAAGGTTTATAACATTTGCTTAAATGTTATTTTATATAAATGTCTGTCGTGTCCTGTCATTTGGTTGGTAGTGTCTATCTAGTGTCTGTTTTGTCCTAGGGAGTGTAAGAGGGTAGCGTGTGTAGTCTTGGGGAGTGTAGGAGTTAGTAATTTGAGGCTTCTAGAAAAGGAATAAAAAGAGGGTGCGTAAGTGCTTCACACGTGTGTATACACACATGTGAAGTGAGAGTTTCCGATACAAAGGGAGAGACATGAGGGTAAGGACGAGAGAGAGAGAGAGAGAGAGAGAGAGAGAGAGAGAGAGAGAGAGTTTGGAGATTTCTTCAATTTTCTAAGGTGAGTGACCCTCCATTATGAATTCCCTCCGCTTGGTTTCTTGTTTCTCTAATTTCTTATTTCTAAGATTCTTTCTTCTTCTTCAATAAATTCAAGATCCTAATTAAAGGATCTCTCATACATGTTTCCTTTTATTTTATCTAGTTTCTAATTCCCGTTTTGAGTAGAGAAATCATAGTTCTTTTGTTTTTGGTTTAGCCCATTTGTTTTAGGTTTTAGACCTTTTACCTCTTTTCCTTCACAAGTTTGGATTAATCTTGATCTTTCTTCCTTTTCCTTTGGATTCAACCATTCTTTTGGGAATAACTCATTTTTCAGTGAGTGAGTAATTCTCATCTTTGCTTCTTTCTTTCACAAGTTTAGGTTGTATTCTTCTCCTTCATGATTCTTTTCGTCAAAAGATTTATGATTTTGAATTGACCTTTTGTCTTTTAGATTTTCTTCCTTCATGTATAAGCTTTTAATTCTTTCTTTTAATTCCTTCCTTTAATTTGAGTTTCTTTTCTTTGCACAGGGATATTCTTCAAATCTTTGAATTTATCACTGTGATTATTGATCTTCTTTATGTTATCCCTTTTGTTTGGGTATCTCGAATCATTCTTCCTTATCTGGGAAATTCTTGTTTTGTGTATCTAAAATTATTCCCTTTTGCTTTGACATGGTTCTTCTGCTTTGGGAATAACCTTTTTCCTTTTCTTTTTGATTTAGGAGCTTCCCTTGACTACTTTTGCTTGATTTCCAAAGGTTTGAGTATATTCCTTTCATAGTCTATTCCTTTGGGGCTAGCACTTTTGTTGAACGTCTTAAATTTTGAACTTTTGGTGCGATCTTCTTTGAAGTCCTAACCCATGTATTTTTCTTTGAACTATGATATATTCTCACATTTTATCATTTTGTTGCATAGTAATACCTCTTTGGAAATCATGATTGAGTAAGGATTATCTGTTAAGTTCGTCCATTCATGGAATCCACGTGCATCATGATCATGGTGTGCTTAACAACTTGATTTGCTTGGTTACACTATAATCATAGAATGCTTCAGAATTGAATTGCATGCATTATAATGGAATAACTGGAATTTGTTTAGATATTTGGAATTTAAAATTGTTAATAATTGGAATTGGATTGATTGAGCAATGGATCAGTAAGCATGTCGGGATTGCTTTTCGGCTTGTACGTCAATATTATACACCTCGATGGACCAGTTAGGTGAGCATGTTGGGATTGCAACAGGTTCCTAACCTCAGAGCCATGCAAGATCTTGTTATTTCATTGAATTGGATCGGTGAGCATGTTGGGATTGCTTATCAACGTGCATGTTGGGATTGTACGCCTCACCAGACCCGTTAAGTGAACATGTCGGGATTGCAAAAGGTTCCTAATGTCAGAGCTGTGCGAGATCTTGGAAAGGTGAATAAGTTGAATTTAATTACATACCTCATTAGATCGGATAGGTGAGCATGTCGGGATTGCGAAAGGTTCTTATTGTCAGATCCATGCAACTCATAGAAAAATGGTTAGATTGAAATTGAATGTGATGGAATATATAATTGCATATATTATTTCATTCATGGCATTTTGGCATCATAGTTCATTCATGTCATTGAATTTCATTCATGACATTATTCTGTTGAGATCCTGTTTTAATTCTTGTCTGTCATTAAGCCGATCCGTTTGGTACAACTTTTAGAATTCAACTGTAGTGGATATGATCTCAATGGGCTTCTTGTTCCCCCAATTTGATAACTCTTTTAGGTTCAGAAGTCAAGGAATGAGTTGTAGAAGCGGAGTACCTAGATGATTATTTTTATTACAGTTTCAGTTTTAGTTTATTTTATTTAGACAATTGTAAAACGATAAAGTAGAGATTATGAGTGAGAGACAATGGTAGCAGTTGAGTGGAATTTGAAAAAAAAATTATCTTAATTTTAAGGTTATGAATGTTATGGTTTGGATAATTAAATAAGTTGTTTGGTTTGGTCTGTGATGTATTGAATATGAATTTGATAAATAAACAAGTATAATTTAGTTCACACCCTAGAACTTGGGATCAGGGTTGTTGTACTCCAGTTTCGAATTTCGGGGTGTGACAAGAGTATTCTCAAGTTATATCTTGTGCATGTATTATGCCTTGTATTAGAGACTTTTGTAGTTGTGTTGTGCTTGAGAGTTGAGAATCTTCAAATTGGCATCAGTGCCTGGCTGTTATCTTTTACAATGATTATAGTTGTGCATTATTATCAGTGCCTGGCTGTTATCTTTTGCAATGATTATAGTTGCATTATTATCAGTGCCTGGCTGTTATATTTTGCAATGATTATAGTTCAATTATTATCGCTGATGGTCATACAAATTCAATATAATTCAGTTCAGTCACTTTGTATGAATAGTTCTAACGTTGAAGTCATGGAGCTGTAATCACTTATGATCCATGAATTTGCATAGAATTCGACTATATTTTCTCAGTTCTGTTTCTTGTTGAAGTTACTTAGCAATTGTGGTCTCTGTAATAAAGAGTTCGATTCAGCTCAGGTTACTGCATTCTATTTTGACTACTGGCGCATGCGTTCCTGATACATCTTATGCCTGGACCTTGCATTTTGTTTAATTGAAAAAACAGGTTGGTGAAGATGAGTTTGGGTATATGCTTGCTGATATTTTAGAAGAAAATAATGTAAACAATAAGGGAATGCGTTTTGACCCTGGTGCTCGGACTGCTCTAGCATTTGTCACTTTGAAGAGTGATGGTGAACGTGAATTCATGTTTTACCGTAATCCAAGTGCTGATATGCTGCTTGAAGAATCTGAACTTGATTTTGATCTCATTAAGAAGGTATGTGAAGCTTGTATGGTGGTGGCAATAAAATATACACTCTCTAGTGCCAGAGTATTTTTTTAGTTTTCTGAATTTGGTGGTATTCCCTTTAATTTAGTGATTCAATATGCTTTATTATAAATCCTTTGACAGGCAAAAGTTTTCCATTATGGTTCTATAAGTCTGATTACGGAACCATGCAAGTCAGCCCATATCGCTGCAGCAAAAGCCGCAAAGGATGCTGGCGTGCTTCTGTCTTATGATCCCAATTTGAGACTTCCACTTTGGCCATCACCAGAACGTGCAAGAGAAGGAATACTGAGCATATGGGAGACTGCTGACATTATTAAGGTATAGATATGCTTAAAAATGTGTTTTGTAAAATCATGATTTGTTTCCTTTTGTTCCGTTCCATTGTCGAAGCAGAGATTAAATGATCTGCAGTTACTTTTTTTTTTTTTTTAAAGGTCAGTGATCTACAATTACAGGCGCATGAATTCTTTCTTGATTTTGTTCTAACTTTTGAAATAGATAAGCGAAGAAGAGGTGTGTTTTTTGACTCAAGGTGAAGACCCATATGATGATGCTGTTGTTCGCAAGCTTTTCCATCCAAATCTCAAGTTGCTACTTGTGACTGAGGGCCCAGATGGTTGCAGGTATTACTCTAAGGTAAGGCTCCAGTAGTTGATCCTTCTTGAATTCTTGTCATGTTTTTCTTTCTAAATCTTGTACCAATTCAATGCAGATGAATTATAGGGACCTGAGCTTCAGCAAATGTACAGTTTTATGTGGCTCTCAAATCCATATAGGGACCCAAGTTCTGGAAATTCAGACTGTTGAACCGATGGCCGCTCAGTGGGTGGGCGATGCCCCAAAAATCTTCTAGATTGGAGATCCTAAACCATTAATGTTTGGTTTTCTTTCCGACAAATGTGAACCATGCAGTAATTTTTATTTATTTATCCTCAACAATCTATTTGCAGGCCACCATCTGAGATCTGTCAATCTGTGATATTTTTGGGCCTCCCTCATTGAAGGTGGGATCCATCAATTGAAGGTCTGGACAACCAGAACATGGACCACGTCTACAGATTTGAGAGCTTCAGGGAACTGTAGATTTTCTTTGGCAGAGGATCCTATAGTTCCACCTGTGTAACAGTGTTAGATGAGTTTTTCATACAGATCCACATAAATCAAGTGAATGACGTAATAGCTAGTATTTTAACTGATTATTTGTTAATTCTTTCAATTTGCTAACTGATACCGGATACGACCAGTGTTCTTAGTATTGGTATTGTTACATGTATTGCTAGCTGGGGATACGGAAACATGTATTATCAATATCGCCGATATTATCACTGATACTTGGATGAATCGCCGACTGAGAGGAACATGAGAAAATTGTGGAATTTCTCAATGAAACTTCAAGAGATGCTAAAATACATATCTATTTGTATATTTAGGAATAAAATAATTGCAAAGACGCACACATAATAATTTTCTCTTTAATAGGGGTTTAAAAGCATGTAAAGCTGACTTAGGGAAACATTAGAGAAACATGAGGAAAATGGTGTAATTTTTCAATCATACTTCAGAAGATGCTAAAATACACATTTGCATATTAAGAATCAAATAATACCGAAAAAGATGCATCTATGCAAATTTAGGAATCAAATAATGAGTATCCCTTTAATGGGGACTAAAAGTGTGTATTGTCAACTAAGGGAAACATTGGGAAAACATGGGAAAATGGTGGATCCATCCACCCATCCATCCCTCCATGCATGCATGCACACACACACACACACACACACATCCATGATCCATCCATCCATTCATCGATGCATGTATACATATACACACATATAGACACGTATTTCATCTTGCAACCATGCACCCCAAAAAAAATTTTGAAATGAATTTTTTTAATAAACATTTTTTTGCAATATCGATACATTGGCAATACATTGGTGTTATTATCGAAATATCACTGGTACATTGGCGATACAAGTGACACCTGGAATCTATACAATTGACAATATTGATGCTACATTGGCAGTTTTGATGCATTGGCAATAGTTTATGATATATCGCCAATACCTAGAATTTCAATTACTACCAGTGTTATCGGCTTCACCGAGTTGGAGATACGGATAATATTGGATACATTATCAATAGTATTGGGGATACTACAAGTAACGGCCTGAAAATCAGGAGTTGGGTACCCCCAATTTTTTGGGTATTAACTTAGGGAAATTACATGTGGGAGAGTTCCCACGTGCCCATATAGACCGATAAACGTTCATTCATGGCCAAATAATCAAAGTAGCTTAAATCAGCGGCATCAACAGTTAAGTAGAAATTACTAAACCCAGAAGTATACGACAAATATATATAATGTACAATTCAAAAAGGTAGTGTCTACCCAAATAGGAATTATACCAACCACAATACTCACCCACAAAACCGTGGAGCTCCACATACAAGTATATAATGACCAAGGAATCCGATAAAGCATGATAAAGATAATTAATTACCACGACCACTGTAAAACCTGCATCAAGAGAGCTGGTTAGTGTTTTAAAACACCGTCTCAGGTGGGAGTGAGTAGCTAACTCAGTGGTTCCATTACCCTAAGTTACACACGTTATTAATCTCAATCAAGCATAGGTAATGATAGCACACAAAACAAGTAAATTCCTAAACTAGTTGATTAAATGCATGGAATGCAAGACACAAAAATGCATGCCCCAAGCATCGGTATCTGTCACCGTACAAGCTAACAGTGATGTGGCTTGTCACTAACATCACCGCACAAAGTGTGCATGCCATGCCCGTGCTATGCATAATTAGCCAATTATTTATTAATACCTATTTGAACAACATATTGGCGAAGCTAAAATACCACCATTATATCACAAGTCTAGCTAAGACCATCTGGCTCCCTACGTTGCGTCGCCCATCATCCCCAATGACCCTTGATCCATTTTTGGGCTCATCACCCAGAGATACATGGTCAAGCAATGTCTCGTCAGCCAACGCACAATCAAGGTGGAAGGGGCTCGTCACCCAATCTAATAGAACATGACAGACTCGTCACCTCCATCAATGCTCACTGGACACTACTGGGAGGCTTGTCACCCCAGCGTAGGCCGATAGCTCCGACAGTGACCCATACCACCATTCCCAGCCTATGAGTTTTTAGTTGATAGTATTACACTAACGGTTTAAAGTAAACTTCATACGATGGGAATGAGAGTACCCTAGATTCTTTAGGGTATGACTTAAAAATAGCTATAGATATGTTTAGTCCGGCATTAGGCTGATCCGATCGATAAGGGAGAATCCAGGGGACAACGGCATTGGGCGTAAGCAACCCTCGTGGCTCTAAACTACTGTCGGACACTCATGATCAACCTTGATAGATCGAACAAGCCCAGGATGGTCGACCCAAGGTGACCACTCTCTTACTTAGGCATTTGCCGTACCGAAACCAAGTAAGATTAATTTCTAATCATAACATAATCATATAGTGCAATAAGATGAACAAATTGGATGTACATACAAATTCTTTCCAATCCGCCTATCAACAAACAATAACTCACATCTTTTAGATAGGCTCAACAAACATGAATTTCATTCATTTGAGCATTTCATCAAACACATAGCCCTCCAACCACACATAGCATAGCAATTTGAAATAACTAACAAACCTAGCAATTCTAACCTATATGATCCTAACTAAATATGAATTTTATTCATTCAGGCATTTCACCAAACATGTAATAAATCAAGCATACATAGCATTTCATTTAATATATCAATATTTTCAATAATCCTAACATACCCAACTAAGCATAACATGAATTCATTAACTATAACTATCATAGTTTGATAAAAGGAAATCTACGAGGAATAGTCTGCACCTTAGGATTAGGGTGATTTGCTATTGAAGCTCATAGGGTTCGAAATCTCAAGAAAATCCTAATTTACATGAAATTTGTAAAGTGAGATTAGGGAAAAGTGGAGAAAAATGACCTAATAGCTATCTAAATTAGAGATTTACCTTAGATTCTTTGTGAAAGTGGATTGGAAGAAGGATTCAAGCAAAACCCTGGAAAAACCCCCAAATTCAAGCACAAATGAATTCTCTAGCACAAAAATCCTATTTATAGGCAATTGGCAAAATTTAGATTTCTTCACACATCTCATGTGCCACCTTGCGGGTCCTAGTTGAACGGCTAGACCAAAAGTCTCGCAAATCCGAGGCATGAGGCATATCAAGCCCTCCAAGACGATCAATTTTCTATAGCCTTTCGGTCGGCGACCCACTAATGATTGGTCTAGAATCTATTCAATGTTTTCGGTGATTTCGGGAATAAAGTTGAAGATGAAATTTCTAGGGTATGCTAAGTCGGGTCCGATCTACCTATGTCTGGAGTTTGACTGATTTAAAGTCAGCGGAAAAGATGTTTTGGCCTAAATCATCCTCATTCGTTGATTTCTAAGTTATTTGGAAAATTCGGTCAAATTGGGTTATGATCGGGATCCAACCCGCTAGTTGTGTGGTTCTAAGATAGATCTTCTTTGTGTTGCGGTTATGTAAATTCATCGACGGCGGGGTCCACTAGATCATAGCCTTAGATTTGTAGATCGCATGATTAGGCTCAAGCTTTCAATGATTGGGCGTAGGCGTTAGTTCTTTAAGGATGTCTACTCGAATTTGTACGGTTCTTTGTTCATAATACTAGTATATTTCTTTATAATAGAGCATTAAAAATTGCTAAATGATAAAATAAACTAATTGTAGCGAAAAATTTTCAAAGGATTTTTGAGTCCCAAGTAGGCGAAAATCCGGGGCGTTACATATGACCATAATTATATTTAAGATGTGTGATCACGTTAAAGGGGATCAACTTCCTAAATTTTGTAGAATTCTCCATCCATACCCATCCAAAGAATGCCATGTGGCATTTACATAGCATAAGGATTCATATGGCATTTACATTTGCATATTAAGAATTCTCCATCCATACCCATCCGAAGAATGCCATGTGGCATTTACATTTGCATATTAAGAATCAAATTATGACGAAAAAGATGCATATTTGCAAATTTAGGAATCAAATAATGAGTTTCCCTTTAATGGGGCCTAAAAGCATGCATTGTCGACTCAGGGAATCATTGGGAAAACATGGGAAAATGGTGGATCCATCCCTCCCTCCCTCCCTCCCTCCATGCATGTGCACACACACACATCCACCCATCCATCCAACCAACCAACAATCCAACCACACACACACACACAAACACACACACACACATCCATGATCCATCCATCCATCCATGCATACATATACACGCATACAAACATGTGTTTCATCATGCAACCATGTACCCATAAATTTTTTTTGAAATGAATTTTTTCTTAATAAACAATTTTTTTTTTTTTGCAATATCGATACATTGGTGATATTATCGAAATATCATTGGTACATTGGCGATACAAGTGACACCTGGAATCTATACAATTGAAAATATTGATGATAGATTGGCAATAGTTTATGATATATCGCCAATACATGGAATTTCTAATACTACTAGTGTTATCAGTATCATCGAGCTGGAGATACAGATAATATTGGGGACATTATCAATAGTATTGGGGATACTACAAACAATGGATATGACCATAATTATATTTAAGATGTGTGATCACGTTGAAGGGGATCAACTTCCTAAAATTTGTAGAATTCTCCATCCATACCCATTTGAAGAATGCCATGTGGCATTTACATGGCATAAGATTCACCCCTCTAGTCACTCACACACCACATGTTGCACACCCATATCCTATCCTAATCACATGTTCACTCCTCATACAAATTGAATTGGTGTAACTCACTCATAAATGACAATTCGACACTAGGTTTATGAATCACACTAGCCGCATGTACCTGTACACTATCTAATTGGAAGAGTAGATATCTATCCTTGGGTGGAAGAATACTCCTTGTTAAATCAGTCTTATCTAACCTTCCATCGTGCTTATATGTCATTACTTAAGTGTCCCAAGGGATTGCTTTCTAGGTTGGAAAAACTTTGGAGGGATTTCTTGTGGCAGGATGGGGATTCCAAGAACTTTCTTCTCATGAAGTGGACCAATGTATGTAGACTGAAGCAGGATCTTGAATTTAAGAACCAGGCTATTTTAACCAAGTGGATTTGGATGTTCGGGTTGGAGAATGGGGGATCATGGAAGGAAGTTTTGGTGCGGAAATATAGGGTGGAGGGTTTGGGGTGGTGGCCTAAGCGCATACCATTATACGAAGGGCCATCTGTGTGGAGATCCATCTTGAGTTTGAAGGAAGTAATTGTAGGGGTGATTGGGGGGGGGGGGGGGGGGGGGAGATTTCTGTGGTTAGTTCAGGTAGTAACTGATCTAAATATTTTGGCTTCTTCATGTTTTGATTCTTCTAGTGGGGTTTGGGTCCCTCCGTGCAGAAGAGATCTTCGTGAGGACAAGATTGTTGATATTTTGGCATTTGCTTCAGCAACTATCGGAAGTTTTGCTTCCAGGTGGGGTCGGCTCAATTTATTGGATCCACTCGAAATCTGGCAAGTTTTCAGTCAAGTCACTCTATTAGTATATATCCGGTAATCTTCATAGCAGTCCCAAAGTGCATACTTTCCCGATTTGGTCTTATGGTGCCCCGTCAAATGTGGTGGCGTTCGCATGGCTCGTGGGATGGAACAGAGTAAACTATTGATAATTTACGGAAAAGGGGCCTTACTATTGTGAATGTATGTTACTTATGTTGGAAAGAGGAGGAAATAGTGAATCATCTATTTATACATTGCCCGTTCTCCAGGGAGCTTTGGTATGATGTGTTTGGTCACTTTGGTACCAGCTAGGGCTACCAGAATCGATTATTGACATGTTTGTTCGATGGCATGATGTAGGGCTGACGTTGGATTCTAGGAGGAAATGGATAATGTTTCTTTTAGCTGGACTTTGGGCTATTTGGGTGGAAAGGAACAATAGATGCTTGTGAGATAATTGTGGTTATTCCTGGGATGTTTTCTCTAAAGCTTTAGCTTTGCTTGTTGAGGGGGTTGGGGTGATTCCCATGTAATTTCGGGGGTTGGGGTGATTCCCATGTAATTTCCTTTTGTTTTTCTTTGTTTTTTGACAGTTTGTTATCTTTTTCCTGTATTCTTTTGGCTTTGTTGTTTCTTAATAAAGTTGTCATCTTTAAAAAGAAAAAAGAAAAAAGAAAGACGAAAACATGCAAAAAAAAAAAAATACAACCCAACTCTACAACTTAAAAAAGAGGAGATATCGACAAAATTAACTGTCTTTACATAAGTAGCCCAGTTCAATCAGTAGCTTTAATTTCCTCAATAACTTCTTCCATTGAAGAACTTCTATTCTTGAAGCAATGCCTATTACATTCTCCCCAAATGGTCCAAAAGACCGCCAAAATGAGTAATCTCCACGTAACTTTGCCCATTTTGCCCACCCCTCCATGCCAAGCCCACAAAAGGTCTGCAACGGAGGCTGGCATCGCCCAAGCCATATGGAATACTTCCAGAAAATAGTCCCCCATTATGAACGACCCACAATGAATGAAAAAATAGTTGATTGATTTGCATTGGCCATGTACATCACACATACATTGGTAAGGTTAAAGGACCTCCTGTGCAAATTATCTATAGTCAAGACTCTCTTTTCTCCCACAAGGCACACAAAAGCTGACACTTGGGGGGCTCCATATGACCACAAGTGATAAGGAAAGAGGCCAGAATGATGTGAGCCACTTATCAACTTGTAAAAAGATTGCATGGAGAAACAGCCCAAACGATGAGCTCTCTAAACCATCGAGTCTCCATCATTATGAGTGGGTGCTGTCTCAAGACGCTGCCTGTAAAAGTAGATCCACTTGTTTTATATGCTGAATATATTATGAATTCTTCATGAAATTTTTTCCAATGATCTATTATTTGGAAAATTTCTTTATTTGAGAAATTTGAATTATTGAGGAACTTTCCAAATTCTCTGTAGAATATCACAAGTTTGGTTCACACCATCCACAATCACTTGCTAATGCACAGCTGACAAAAGTAGGGAACTGGCAAACATAATTCTTGAATGCCATTTAGAATCAGTTTATCAAGTCATTATACATGTCTTCATTTCTATTTTTGGATGTGAAAAACCAATCTTTACTTCTTACAGGATTTCAATGGGCGGGTCAGCGGATTAAAGGTAGAAGCAATCGATACGACTGGTGCTGGAGATGCTTTTGTTGCTGGAATACTATCACAATTAGCTACTGATTTTTCGTTGCTTCAGGTATTGCTTCTGCTAAATAAAGACTTCTTTTTATTGTAAGAATTGTAAAATCCCAATCTTTAAAAACACTTTTCATGCATTATCCATGTTTTCACCAGTCATCTATTTCGTACCATATAGGATGAAGATCGACTGAGAGAGGCTCTCAAGTTTGCAAATGCATGCGGGGCATTGACTGTCATGGAGAGGGGAGCTATTCCTGCATTACCAACTCGACAGGCCGTGCTCAATGCCTTGCTTCAGCTTGCTGCATAGAGCTCTCAGTGGCTAGACAGACGGTGCTCGATAACTTCAGCTTGCGGCATAGATCTGAAGACATAATCTTCCATCGCAAGGTAGTAGTTGAAATGTTCCTAATGTTTGGTGATGCAAGCCAATGCAATTTGGAGATCGTAAGCATCCATAATGCAGGCCATCTCCATTGTTGATAAATGCCCCATCTAGGTTTATTTCAGGATTGTTAGATTTTGGCAGGATTACTATAGATTTATGTAGCAATAAGAATAAGAATGTTGGAGGCTCCATATCATGCTCCTAATTGCCATTTTGTTAGATTCGAAAATTGCATGTAGTCAGGAGTCAGCATGGGAGTCATCATAGTAGTTAGTTGTAGTGAGGAGTCAACATCTGTGAGTCACCATTTAAGATGTTGGAATGTAGCTAGATGAGGGCATGAATTTGTATTTGCTGGATATGAGATTGAATTAGCTATTTTTAGGCATGAGTTGTATTTGAATAATGCTTGTATGTAGAAGTCTTATTGTTGTAAAAGGATTATGAATGATTTATTCTTGTGATCATTTTGGGGTCCTAACATTTGATACCACCGTGAAACTTGCTGGCGAGCTTGACTTGGTTTAGACTTGGTCGAGATTTGACATGACTCGGCATGGCTTGAACCGAGTCACTTGTTGAGTAGTTTTGTTTTTGTATTAAAAAATTGTGCAGTTAGTGGGATTTAATTCCCAACCTCAAACAAGCAAAATCACGTTCCTACCAGCAAGCCAAGCAATTGATTAGCAATCTAACTTTTTACCATTTTTATACTCTTATTATTTATGTATATATATTAGTGAAATATTAATCCTAAGTTAATATTTTAAACATCGAGTCAAGTTGAATTTGGATCTTCGAGTCAACCTGACCCGGATGGCTATCCAGTCAAGTTTTCGAGTTATGAGACTATGATCAGAGTCATGGTCAACAAACATGATTCAGACGGTCAAATACAGAGTTGAAGGGGTTACTGAAGCATTGGAAGGCCATGGCGGAGCAGCTTACAGTAGTCAAGGAGAATCAATAACCGTTTACATCTATCATCAAGGCTAAAGTAGATCTGCTATTGAAGGAAAAGACTACTATCAATAGTGTTGAACAACCTAACCCAATGACCATGGAGCCTTCTCTGAAGGTTGGAGGCACATCAGCCATATCTCGCTTGATTGTGGAGCCAAATCGATGAGTCTAGTACTCTTGGAGTGAGTTACATGCATGAGCTCGTTTCATAATGGCTCAGCTCAAAATCTCCCCAACTCAAGTTGACTCGGCCTTGTTTTGAGTTGACTCGCGAAGTTTCAGAACAAGAGAAAAAAGGGCGGAAGAAAAGCAAAGTAATTGTTCTGTCATCATCCTATTACTTCTCAAGTTAGGAGAACGATTGGATGGTTAGGATTGTTGCATCGATGGCATCTATGGGGCATGGTGTGTCCATATGAGGTCCATGAGTGCAACAGTTTGGAACCAAACTGTCAGCTTGACTTGCATAAACTCAGATATTAGTGCACATTGCATATTGTTGGCTAAGGTCACAGTCCTACGTCAGTTCTTCTTCCTGGCCAGTGATCTCCCCACGTAGATAGTTCGCTCATCCGGGCATTTTTGCCATACATCTGGGTGGAAGATGGAAAGGAGCAGTGCTGCCGAGCACCTTGGGGTCCAATTCATATTTCAGTAGAACGCGAGGGAGCTATACCTTTCCTGGTTTGCTGTTTGGGCATACATGCAAACAGGCAGAGTGTGGGAGTTTCTCAATCTCGGGGCAGTGTGTGGCAAGGCATTGTAATGAAGAATTAGATGACAGTAGATGAAAGTGGTCTTTTGCGAGGGATTCCCAATCCAACCCTGTCAAAAGATGGTCAGGGCTGGAGGCGTTCATGACCAAGGTGGTGTTTTAAACTACTTAGCCAATAGTTCTAAAACTTGTTGACTAGATTCAAATTTCAGACGTGTCAACTCAATATTATATGATTTTGAGCCCATAAGAATTAAACACAATGGGCGTATGATGGTCCACCACCATTTTGAAAATGATGGGAATACAATCCTCCTCTCATATGGAGATCACGTACAACAATCCAGACCATCCAAATTGAGCGTCAGAATTAAATAAGAACAAAAATCATCCTGATCAAGCAAATTCTTAGTCGTCCAATATTATGGCTGCCAAATGGATGATTAATGGTCCAAATTAATGTAGGGAAAAATCAGATTGTTAATACTCTCTTCCCAGTGATTTCGATCGTCTGGATGGCCATTTGGGTTTGCAATATGATATTAAAAAGGGGAAAAAAGAAAAGAAAAGAAAGAAGAATATACTTATTTGGTCATGATATTTCTTAATTCAAGATTCAAATTTGGTGGAAATTTTCATGATATTTGGTGCAACCAAACGCACCTAAAAGATGCTCAAACACATATCAGAGAACTCCAAATAAAAATAGGAACAGTTACAAAATCTCCAACTTGAGAAATATTCATCTCTCTTAAGAAATCTCTCTTCAAAGAAGGAACCCCAAAAAAGTCTCCCAAAAAACCCAAATCTCCCTCTTTCTAATCAAGAAGGGTTCCCAAAATGTCATCATCCCTGAACAGATGGTACCTGCCCAAACACATTCCATCGATTAACCAACCACACAAAATAGATTGAAAGAAAGAGAAACTGAGAGAGATATGGCTTACTCTTTGTCGTTGATCTTGACTTGGGTCCCACCATATTCAGGCAAGAGGACGGTATCCCCTTCTTTGAAGGCTACTGGTACGGGCTTCCCATCCTTGTCGCGGACGCCGGGCCCCACCTCTACCACTTTCCCCGAATTCAACTGATCATCAATCCATAAAATCACAATTACAGAGACAGACAGAGAGAGAGAGAGAGAGAGAGAGAGAGAGAGAGAGAGAGAGGAAAAGCAGAGCTATTAAAATGTATGGAAATGATGCGTGAGAGAGAGAAAAGACAATAAAATACCTGAGAGGTTTTCTCAGGGAGGAGAATACCGCCTGCTGTTTTGGAAGGAGGGACGATCTTCTCCACCAACACTCTGTTCAAGCTCGGTATCAGTCGCTTCGCCATCTCCCTCTTCCCCTCTGTCTGTCCGTCTTTCTATCAAACACCTTTGGGGTTTTTAAATAGAAGTTTCCGTAGTAGCTTCTAGATGCTTGTGGAAAACCACATGGGGTTTAGGGTTTTAGGTCGCTATGGTCCCCAACGATCCCAACTCCGACGCCTGGGTCGGATCTCTCCGGGTCTGGGTATTTCTTTGCGCACTAGCAACTAGTTGCCGCTTGTAGGACCCACTATGATGCCTGTATGAAATCTAATCCATCCAGAAGTCTTGTCCCATCATGAAGATATGATGGCTAAAAACTCATACTAATCCAATCATCATGTGGGCCACATGATAGGAAAACAATGTGTAACCACCTAAAAGCCTTGAAGTTTAGTTGGTGGCCCATTTGATGGTTGGATTTGAGTGATTTTCGGCAATCATATTTTTATTGTGGGGCGACCATGTTAGATCGGTTGGATGCATAAATACACCATGGTGAGCCTCACACACCAACAATTTGTAGGTGACAGCTTATACCATGGTACTGCACCAGAGTTGGACCCGACCTGACCCTATTTTCACGAATGAGGCTTCCATGGATCCGGTACTGCGGAGCCCACCTTGATGTATGTATTTTATATCCATGCCATCCATCCATTTTTGCAGCCCATTTTAGCACATGATCCCAAAAGTGAAGCACATAAAAATCTCAGGTGGACCACACCACAGGAAACTGATGATTGAACACCCATCATTAAAAACTCTATGGGGCGTGCCGTAAGGTTTATTTGCCATCTAACTTTTTGATAAGGTCACACAAACCTTGATGAAGGGAAAACACAAATATTAGCTTGATCTAAAACTTTTGTGGCCCTAAGAAGTTTTTAATGGTGGGAGTTCAATCACCACTATTTCCCATGGTCGGTCCACTTGAGATTTGGATCTGCTTATTTTTTTGGCTCATGACCTATAATGATCCGGCAAAGCGGATGGACAGTGTGTATATAAACACGTACATCATCGTGAGCCCCACAGTCGAGAGCACACGCCTCTCATTTTAACTTACATCCACATGTTAGACCCAGCTACTCTCCATTTTTTAACCGGGTCTGAAATGGAGGACCTCCACCCTACTCCATATGCAAATGGCTCTGAAAATTGGATGCGCCCCTGTTAAAATTAGGTGGGCCAACTACCCCTGGTCTTGTTACAGACGTAGACAGCGTACCAGACGTAGATTGCGTACTGTCATAGCTCAACATGCTATACTGGGTAGAGCTGTGCATGAGCCAAGCTAGCTTGGTTAGCTCCCTCGGCTCAGCTCGAACTAGCTCGATTCGAAGGTTGGGTTCGAACCAAGCCGAGCCATTTTTCAAGCTCAAAATGATTTTCAAGCTAAGCTCGAGCTATCCCAAGCTAGATTCGGCTCGGCTCAAAGTTTGGCTCAGTCAAAGCTCGGCTCGGCTCGGCTCAGCTTGGCTGACTTAGTTGAAAAAGTATGTTTTATAGTACTACATTGGAAGTGAGCAAGGAAATGAGAGGTGAAACTCTCTATAAAAGTAAGTGGGGGGATGTAAATGGGCTTTGGGCTGCCTTTGGGCCTGATTTTTAATAGTTTTAGGCTTGGTTTTGGGCTAGGCCTATTTAAAATTTTGTTCTTTTCATGCTCGAACTTAGCTCGAATTGGGCTCGAACTCGACTCAAAAGCTCGATCGAACCAGCTTGAACATGTCAGTCCAGCTTGATGGCCGAGTTGAGCCAAACATGAGCCAGGCTATTCAATGACTGAGCCTAGCTCGAACATGGCTGTGCTCGGCTCATGCTCAGCTCTAATACTGAGTAAACTCTATGGGGTCTGCCATAATTTGTGTATTATCCACATTCTCCATCCATTTTTCTAGCTTGTTTTAATACATGAGCCCAACATTGAAGCATGTTGAAAGCTCAAGTGGACCAAACCACAGGAAAATGTGGGAACTAAACACCTATTGTCGAAAACTTTTGAGGGCCACAGATCAAGTTGATATTTGTGTTTTCCCTTCATCCATGGCTGTTTAACCTTATGAACAGGTTAGATGATAATAAACATCATTGTGGGCCTTAGGAAGGTTTTAACTATGGACATCATTACACTATTGTTTCCTTGGTGTGTTCCACTTGAGCTTTGGATGTGCTTCAATTTTGGGCTCATGCCTTAAAATTAGCTGGAAAATGGATGGATAGCGTGGATAAGACTAACACATCATGGTGGGCAATTTTGGTCTCATGCCCTGAAATTAGCTGGAAAAATGGATGGATGGCGTTGATAAGACACATACACCATGGTGGCCCCACAAAGCAATTAAAGGACTCTGGTTACCTATATACCAGTGTTGACTTGTTTGAAATGTCGGTGAATGGTGAGTCTTTGGATGGTGGGCATAGATTGGAGTTGGTATGCATCTGCCTAACCTCACCCATCCAATTTACCACACTAGTTTCAGGGTTAAAGATAGTTTGTGCTCATGGCTAGGGTTATGAGGAGGTTCCTTTAGGTAGAAAAGTTCAAATGGGGAATGTTATCATAATAAATGCTATTAATTGGACAAGGAAATGTTGAACTCGTGTTCACGTATGGGAAAACTATTAACCTAGTTAATGTTTTTCACGTGTTGGATATGCAAAAGGAAAGCGAATTAGGTGTTACCTCGGGAACAGCTTAGTGGCTGTTACCCCTACCTTATGGCTCACATGGATAGTATTTTGTATATCCATGCTGTCCATCTGTTTCTTCAGCGCATTTTAGGATGGTATTCCAAAAATTATGCAAATCCAAATCTCAAGTGGACCATACCACTGGAAATATTGCCGATTAAGAGCCCACCATTAAAAATTCCAAAGAGCCCATCGTAAGGTTTTGGTAATGTTTATTTGCAATCGAAGCTCTTCATAATGTCATGAAGGTATGGATGAAGGGAAAATTTAAATATCAGCTTGATCTAAAACGTTTGTGGCCCGCAAAATGCTTTTAATGATTATTCATCACTCTTTCTATTGGTATGGTCCGCCTAAGATTTGGATCTTCTTATAATTTTGGATCTTGTCTTAGCATTAGGCATAACAACAAATGGACGGCATAGATATACAAAAAATATATCAAGGTAGGCCCCACGCGATAGGGGTAACACCCACTAAGGTGTTACCAGGGTAACACCTAATTCGCTCCCATGCAAAAGAACCTTATTTCGAGTTATCATTTAAACAAAGCTAGTCTGAAGTAAGTTATTAAGTCAGATCAAATCATAATAACTGTTGATGCTGGAAATTCGGCAACAGATGAAGATGAAGATTCCCTCGTATTGATGGATGAATGACGTTGATCTCCTTCCTTGAAAGAAAGGTGGACCCTGTAGAAGACAAAGGAAAGCAAAGAGGGGTTGCTGCCGTTAGCCCTCCGATGCCTAAATGAGATCTTGAAGGATTGAATCTATACCTTTTGATCAGTATTTGTATCGTCCCTTGATAATGAAGGAGACGCGTCAATTTATAGACTTAGATTGCAGAGTTGTATTCCCTTTTGAAGCCGTGATTTCAGGGGAGGGATTCTCGGATCTATGGGATTTCCGGAGCTGTCCCGTGATCTTTGAGGATCCCGGGTTGGTTAGAGATCTCCCGGATTTCCTTCCCCTTATCGCGCACAAACTTAGAGAATTACAGAAACAGAATCAGGTCGCAAAGAGGTCGACCTGGCGAGGTCGTTCCCGAGGACTACCTTTCTTCTTTAGTCTCGGGTCGGTCAGATCTGACAACCTGTATTTGAGTTACTCCGTCTTGTCATCAGATCGGCTTCGAGCTGAGCGAGATGAATCGGATCCGACCTCAGGTCAGCTCGTATTCTCTTCGTGACGGTGTCGAGGTCAGCTCGTATTCTTCTCACAACAATAACCAATAATGATTCACTCATTGGTAAAGGTTATGCTGATTATAGTCATGATATCTTCAAACTAAATGTGGAATCAAATCGAGCTTTTTTTCCTGTTAATTACATGTTATGCATTATTTTTTTTATGGCATGGTAAACTAGGTCATGTGGATGTTAAATCTATTAGAAATATGTTTGCTCATGTAATACCCCAAGATTTCGGCTCTCGTGTACATCACGACGGCCGAATTCCCAAGGTTATTTGGAATGTGTGAGGGTTATACCCCTTACATAATTTTCACACAAACATGCACATTTCACACTATTTGGAAACCATGAGCAAGATGGTGGAACCAAACTTATATATTATTTCATTAACTAAACTAAATCATTAAACCATGTAACCGTTATTCAATTAATCACCATGTTCAGAACTACGTCCTCCCATTGAGACTTATTACAATTCAAATACTTAATAAATGCTACAGCTATGAATGACTATGCGGTTTCATCTTCCACCATTTTCTCCTACGAGCCATCATAATCGTCTCCTTGGGGCTCGGGCTCCTGAGGATCGTTACCTACATGTTCTAAATTATTTTCCACAAGAACACCGTCAAAAGCGGCATAGTGAACAACTACTTTAAGGTTAGAAATAATAATCACATAAAAATCATAACAAAACATCCATTACTCTTACTTAATGCAATGCATGACAATGCATGATCCAATGTCGGAATCCTTAGACATGCCGCCAGGGGTTTTGGGACACGCAAGCCTATAATTTTGCCCGACCACGTGAGAAACGGGACGCTCATAGCCTAAATCTACACGTGACAGTGTATGAGAGAAGTAGAACGCTCTAGCATATTCTCAATTCTATACACCCACATAGAGCCATGTGCATGCATGAGTTAACCATTTATTATTATTATTACCAATTTACACCAAGCCACTTAACGTCTAACCAACCTTTGGTACCACCACATCCTTCCTTATGGTTCGTCACTCATTAAAATAGTCGTAACCGACGCATCACATCCCAGGATGGCGGCTCGTATTACTAAGGTTCATAACAACCATGCTCAACTATAGTCTTTTGGAGATCCTTAACAACTTGAGGAATAATAATAATAGTAAATATAATAATAATAATAATAATAGTAATAAATGGATTTAACAACCACTTAATCGGGGGATCTTGATACCACCACCACAGATTAGGGTGGCCACTTAACCGGATAAGCTAAAAGCACCGTCTTAGGTTAGGGCAACCTCTTAACCGGGTGTTCCGATATTCATCACCACAGATCAGGGTTCATCCACATATATAAAAGGAATATAACATAATAAGAATCTTCATTAGACAATGACAACTATTCTTTATACAATATGGAAGGAAAGGTAGTCCCTTTAAAAATGGTTACACAAATCTCATATGTGCAACAAACATTCTATTCCTTACTAGTTCTCTAAGTCCAATGAATGTCCTCATCACCATGAGATGGAAAAAGTATCTAAAAACATTCATATATAGCTAACTAAGGAGAGAACAAAGAAACACATGTAAACAAAAACATATAAGAATTATTAACTTACAAAACATGAGATTATTAATCCAATCTTAAAGGAGTTCTCACCTTATGATCTTCGACTTATTCGAGATATAAGATGATGAAATAATAGCAAGATGATACTCCTTCTCTCTCTCTCTCTCAAATTCGTAGGTGATGGTCACATCTGGCTAAGAGATGCCCTATATATAAAGGCAAGGTCGAAATTAGGGTTTTAAGGAAGCTACACTATCTTCGGATGAACGGTTGCGGTTTAAAGTAGAAATACATCATCTTTCAAGCCGTTTGGGAAAGTGTACACAACATGGTTTGAGGAGAGATTCCAAATGTTTGTTAAGTCAAGTATGAGCTACAAAATCGTTGTGACGAATTTTGGAATGATGCCCACTAAGTGATGAACGGTCCACGAGAAGAAAATGAGAAATAATGAGTTTAAAATTAGAAACTTTTGAACGGGCGATTTATTTGACAATCGGACACCTAGGGTGAGTTTAGCTGGGTCCAATAAGGTAGGTAGGGTTCACAAACTGAGGGTCCATAGCCGTTTGATAGGGTTTTAGCGCAAGAGGAGATTCTAGAAAATTCCTACACAAGGTGGGAGAGACTCCGTTTTTTAGGTGATTCTCCACGTTGATTAGCTAGAAAGGATCATTAAGATCCTCTAGAAGCTTTCCTAAGATCCCATGCGAAGAGGTTTTCCGGATTGGAAGATCCAAGTTTCCAACGGTTGGAAGAGAAAATGAGATTGGGTTCGATTCGCGATGGGATGAGATGAAATTTGGTAGGAGGGGGTTTTGGAGGGTAAGGAAGAAGATGGACGGCTTGGATTTCTGAACTGAGGCCCACATAATGGACCGTGTAGAGGGCAGCGGTGGCAGTGTCATATATGAAAGAATCTCTTGTTTTAGAAACGCAAGGTCGCACGGTCAAACGTGCATTGACCGGCACTTTAACGTGCACGTGGGTCCCACCATGATGTATATATAAATCCACTCCATCCAGCAGGTGAGACATGTGATTTTAGGCGTTGATACAAAAATTGTGACAAATCCGAGATCGGGTGGCCCACTTATGATCCATTTTCTGATTAGGGCATTTGTAGGATGATTGAAGGGCTGAAATTCGACATGTACTGTTAAAATATGCCTAAAAGCTTATATCCAAAGTATTGCATCTTAATGATCGCTAGAAACTAGCGTACTTAAAAACGGCATGTTAACTTAAGTTTAACCAATGGCATTTCTGTAATTTTTGTAAATCTTCAGGTTTAGCAAAATCCAACTCTTCTACGTTGTTAATGAGGTCATTCTAAGCAACTTTAATAAAGGGTACACCATCTGATCTCCTATAGATGTCCCGTTATTCGAATTTCAATATTAACGGTCGGTATTTAATATAAAAAATAGAAATAAATTTAATTTTTTTTTAAGATAACTACGATAAATCCAGGGCGTTACAGCTCATGGTGTAATTTTCCATTTAAAAAATAATGAATTTGAAAAACGCGAATCCTATTTACAATCTAAGCTAAACATGAAATCTTTTTCTAATGTAGAAATGAATTCTGAGTTGTTAGGATTGATACACACTAATCTGCGATTTTAAAGAAAGTTTCATCAGAGGAGGTAGAAACTATTAAATACTTTTATAGATGGTTATTTCAGATATACACATGTATCTCCGTTAAAATCTAAAGATTGAATACTTTTTAAATTTATATTTTAAAAAATAAAGTAAAAAATTAATTAAACATAAAAATCAAAATCATTAGGAGTGATAGAAGTGACGAATACATTTCAAAGGATTTTGATAACTTTTGTGCATCGTTTGGTATTATTCATGAACTTATTACTTCCTATTTTCCTTAATGCAATAGGGGAGTATAACATTAAAATATAACTCTTATTAATATGGTGAATGTTGTTTTTAAGTTCTTGTCTTCCTTTAAGTCTTTAGAAAGCAGCCTTGTATTTTACTTGTTATATTTTAAATAGAGTGCTTATAACCAAATCTAAAATAATTTCATATAAGTTATAAAAAGATAAAAAAATCAAATCTAAATTCTTTTAGAGTTTAGGGTTGGTTTGCTCATGTTGGATCAACTGATCCTAAAAGACATAAATTATAATTTATAATTTTTAGGTGTGTACTTATAGGGTATACATTCATAGCAAAGCTTACAAATTCTTAGATATTAGCAAAAAATATTATTATTAAATTTAGAGATGCAGAGTTTCATGAAAATGCATTTCCTCACAAATTAAAGAACAGTGGGGTTAATCTAGTTGGGTTCCTCCTCTAGATATATAGATTAACTTTCATGCTCTCACTCTAAATACTTAGATGATTCCGAGTTTGAACTTGAGATTATGAGAAGTAAACAATTAAGGATTGTGAAGGACTATAGTCCCGATTTTCAAGTATTTTTAGCTTAACTAGATGATAATCCTATAATATTTAATGAGGTTATGTTCTCACATGATTCCACCTTTTGGAAGGAATCAGTCATAGATGCAATAAATTTTATTAGAACTAATAATACTTGAAAATTAGATGACCTACCTTATGGGGCAAAAACTTTAGGTTATAAATGGACATTAAAAAAGAAACGTAGGACTGATAATTTAATTGAAAAATATCAGGCTAAATTAGTAGCCAAGGGGTTTCAACAAAATGAAAGAATTGATCACTTCGATACATATTTTTTTGTTTTAAAAATGACATATTATGGATGTTGGGTTATGGGAAGATCGCGCTCATGGGTGCATTTTCAAGGTTTTTCATATGTATTTGTGATTCGGGATATTGTATATTTGACTTGGAGTCGTTACTAACTAATTACTCAAATTTTTATAGTCAATTAGACCTTCTAAAAACTTTAAGAGAATGAATCAGTGAATTTTTTATCTTAAAATGACTCCTGATCTACAATTGAAAATTCTAAGAAAGGGACCATGATGACAAAGAGGGAAGGTGTTATGTACCCTCTCTGCCTGTACAAGTGTGCAGTCCTACTTCACAGGACAAGACAAAATAGTAGGGATTAGCTTAGCTCATGTGCAGAAATGATGCAAACATGTGTGAGATGCAATGTGGTAATGCGGTGCCTACAACAAGCGATGGACTAGGTCATACAAGTCTAATCGGACTCACTCACTTGGAGAAGTGGTTGAAGCCTAATCAATTTGAGTTTTTTATGGGCAAGATCTGGTATACCAGCGAGTCGTAGAGCATACACTTGAACCAACTAGGTGAGCAGGTGGTTTGAGAGTGAAGATAATGATACACAATGCAGATGTAAGTATGAATGAAGTTTATTAGAGTTTGGCAAATGGGTGAACGCGTTTATTGTAAGGATTGACTCGAGTGGACTACATCGATATCTTAGCTTCCCTAAAGCGCAAGCGCCTCAAGTGTGAGTGAAAGGGGCAATTTCAAGTTGAAATTGGATCGGTTTGCGTCAAGATGTTTGATAAGGTGGAGCGTACTCTGACCGATGTGAGGCATGTTTCTGATTTGAAGAAGAATTTGATTTATCTAGGCACTCTTGATGAACTTGGGTGGATGTTCACTGGTCAGGATGGTGTTTTAAAGGTTTCAAAGTGAGCACTAACAATTTTGAAGGTACAGAGAAGCGGCAATCTCTACAAGTTGATTGGGAGCACTATATTGGGTGGAGCTGCAGTGAGTATAGCGGAATCCACATCGGCACGCTTGCCTATGCCACATGAGCGAGTGCGGTATGAAGAAACTCTCAGATCGAGGTTTAATTCCTACTTTTAAATGTTTTGACTTAAATGTATGTGAGCATTGCATATCCAAGAAACAATCAAGGTTGTCGTTTAAAACAAAAAAAACACAGTAGTAAGGAGCTACTTGATTATGTGCATTCGGATGTGTGGGGGTCATTACCCGTAGTTTTTTGTGGAAGGTCATCATGGTTTGTTACCTTTATTAACAACTATTTTAGACAGGTGTGGGTTTATTTTTTGAAAAATAAATCCGTTGTTTTCACCATCTTCAAGTAGCGAAAGACAATGGTGAAAAAGTAAACAGAGTGAAAGCTAAAAGTATTGAGGACGGACAATGATGGTGAGTTTGCTTAGAGGAAATTCAATGAATATTATAAGGATGAGAGGATTGTGAGGCACAACACAGTGTGCCACACTCTAAAGCAGAATGGTTTGGCTGAGTTGAAGAATTCGACTCTCTTAGACAGAGTCCGAAGCATGTTAAGTAATACTAGGTTGGGCAAGGATCTATAGGCTGAGGCTATGAACACGGCTTGCTATTTAGTGAATTAGTCCCCATCGACGACAATTGATTACAGGATTTCAGAGGAAGTGCGGAGTGGTTAGGAGATAAACTACTTAGGGCTGCGGGTATTTCATTGTTATGCCTACTCTCATGTACCATTAGTTGAGAGAGATAAGCAGGACTAACGGGCTAAGAAGTATAACTTTTTCGGCTATAGTGATGGTGTGAAGGGGTACAAGTTGTATGACCAGGTCACATGAAGAATCACTATTAGCCGGGACGTCAGGTTTAATGAGGGTTCGTTGTTCCGTCAAGATGAACACAAGGAAATTGAGAAGTTAGCGGTAATTGATGTTGAAACAAAAAAGGTTGTAACACTTGAGAAAGCTAAGTCACAAGGAGAGGTATAGGAGCAGGTGAAGCCTCTACCTATGAGAAGGAATCCACTAAGAGATCACAAAGTACCGTTGAGATATAGAAACGACTCCAATGTGCATTCGCTCTCATTACAGATGAGGGGGATCCGTCTTCTTTTCAGGAGGTTCTAGATGATATAGATGCAGAAACATGGGTGCTGACAATGCAGGATGAGATGAATTAATTATATAATAATGAGATGTGGAAGCTAGTGGAGCTTCCCATTGGACGAAAAATGATCAAGTGCAATTGGATCTTCAGAAAGAAGTTGACAGGTACAAGGTTAGATTACTTGTGAATGGGTATGGTACAAAAAGATGGGAAAGACTTTAGTGAGATCTTCACACCTATTGTCAAGCAGATATCTATTAGATTTGTATTAGTGCTGGTTGCCTAACTCAATCTAGAGCTGGAGCAGATGGATGTGAAAACTACTTTCCTACATAGGGAATTAAAAGAGCAGATCTATATGGAGTAGCTAGAGGGATTTGAAATGCAGGGTAGAGAATAAGGTTTGCAGGTTGAGGAGGTCATTGTATGACCTGAAATAGTCTCCTAGGCCTAGGCAGTGTTATAAAATGTTTGATTTTGTCATAGTGAGTCAATGCTTTACCAGAAGTGAATTCGATTATTGTGTCTGCATTAGATCACTAAGTGATGGTGAATTCATAGTACTAGTATTATATGGTGATAATATGCTTGTTGCCAATCAAAGCACATCTAAGATCAACATATTGAATGCTCGGTTATTTAAGACAGATGATATGAAAGATTTGGGGACTGCAAAGAGGATATTCATCATTGATATACATAGAGACAAGGAAATGAGCAGGCTACAATTATTTCAGATAGAACACTTTGAGAAGGTGTTGGTGAAGTTTGAGATGGACAGGGCAAAGATGGTTAGCGTACCCCATGCGTATCAGTTACGACTTTCTTCAGTATAACATTCTAAAACGATTGAAGAAAAGTGGTATATGTCTCATGTGCCCTATTCGAGCGCGGTCGACAGGTTGATGCATGCCATGGTTTGTACAAGGTCGGATATTTTACGTGCAGTGAGTGTTATAAGTAGATACATGATAAACCCTAGCAAGCAACATTGAGAAGCAGTAAAATTGCTGCTTTGTTATATTCGAGGTACCCAGGACTACATCTTCACATTCGAGGAATTAGGAGACAAGTTAGTAAGCTATGTGGATTTTGATTACACAGGTAGTGTGAATGACAAAATGTCGACTTTCGATCTCTCGTTTATGTTAACGGGTAGAGCGATCAATTGGATGTTGAAGCTTCAGCTTGTGGTTGCACTTTCTACAACTGAGGCAGTGATGGAGGCGTTCAAGGAGATTCTATGGTCACACAGAATGATGAATGAGTTGGGGCTTCAGCTGGAGGTCGTATTGGTAAATTGTGACATCAAGAGTGCTATCAATTTTAGCAAAGAACTCGTATATCACTCTAGGACCAAGCACATTGATGTTTGTCACATCTTTATCCGACAGATGCTTGAGGAAGGTGGAGTTACTCTCGGGAAGATCCATATGAGCATGAATTTGACAAATATACTTACGAAGGTGGTTCTTGCAGAGAAATTCAGGTTTTGTTCGACTTCTCTTGGTGTGGCAAAGATGGAATGGAGGAGTGTGCACGAAAATCATTGGAGCTATGATTGAGACGAATTAGAGATGGATGATAGAGCATGAAGCACACTACAAGAAAAGTGACCTTTACCAACGAAATTTTTACCGAGGAAATGAATTTCCTGGTTGATAGCACACTTTCCCCTATGAAATTCGAAGTTTGTGGCTAAATACTGCTGCGCTTTTACCAAGGAAAAATGTCCTTGGTAAAAGTGATAAATACCAACGAAATTCAAATTTTGCAGGTGGAGGGGATATCCTGGCTAAAAATAAGCTTATCACTTTTACCGAGGAAATTTTTCTGGGTAAAAGGTCACTTTTGATGAAGTGCCTACCGTTGAAAATTTGTGGTGTGGTCGACTTCGACCTTCAATATGCCTTTTTGGTATAATGTCCTAAAACCAACCGTTAAAACTAATGGACGGCATGGATGAACCAAATACATCTCGGTGGGCCCCATAGAGCCCCCTACAAGATTGTCGGCCTTTAGCTCCGTCGTCGGTTATCCTTCTTTTTTTTTTCGCTCGCTCGCCCACCCGCAGCCACCAGAAGGGCCAAAATTCTTCCGCTCTACAAGCTTCTATATCCCCTTCCTCATGCAAAAAACAAAACCTCTCTCTCAAAACCATAGCAAACGTGATTCACCGTCTCCCCCCCCCCATCTCTCTCTCTCTCTCTCTCTCTCTCTCTCTCTCTCTCTCCTCATATCCATATCATTCTGGATTCTAGGCGTACGTTTTGTGTAAATTAGGTTTCACTCTGTCGAGTAAAGGGATTTGTGGAGATTGGAGATGATTTTCAACAAACGCGAAATCCGTATCGAGTAAATGGGTTTCTGGAGATTGGAGATGGTGGGCTGGAGATGCAGCAACAAGAGTTTGGGTTTGGCGATGGTGAAATAGAGATGGCAGCGGCGGCAACTACAAGGGGAGAGTGAAGATGGCAGGGGTGGGAGCTGGGTTTGCAACGAGAAAAGGGTTAGGGATTTGGGGCTTGCGACCGGAGTTGGATTTAGAGGCTGCGGATAGGGTTTGGTGCGGTACTGCCGGACCTGGTGGTGGGTCGGGTTGAGATTGGTGCCAACGATGGGTTTTGGTGTGCCAGATCTTCAAACTGTTGGGGTTTCTGAAGCTAGGGACTGGTGATGGATTTTTTTTTGTCTCAACTCTTAGTATAGAAAACCATGCAGAGGAGTTGTTTGTTAAAATGCAAAGGGCCTTTTTGTACAGATTGTGTAACTTTTGAATATTGGATTTTGTAAATATTGATTCAAGTGATGGTGATGAGCCCCACTATGGACTACAATTTCAGGTGGTTCGATTAACCACCTGATTTTTACCTCTACTTTACTATTTTCTTTTTCTTTTTTTTTCACGTTTGAATTTTTCTCATTATATATATTTCTTATATTTAAGACGGATTATGGAATTCAATGGTGCTCCAAGGACTCTCTACTCAAACGAATCTTACTAACTACAAGTCTTCATGAGCATTATCCCATGGAACCACCACAGGGGAAAATGATCTGATTTCTATCATCCATTAATTTCATATGCTATCTTTGTTTTTTGAGGCTTTTTGTTTTGTTTTGTTTTTTTATTTCGGTTAGTTAGGTGGATTTGTTGAGTGATTGTGTCTTATTTATCGGAAGTTGTGGTAGCCTGATTTTCTGTTTTACTGGGCTATTCAGAGAACCACTTTCTCTGAGGTACAAGTTATAATTATCTTGATTACCTACAGAGATGTTAACCAGAAATCCATATCTCCTCAATTAGTTTTCTGTATCCAAATTTTAGGTTTCCTTTATCCAAAATAAAACTATGTTTTGTTTCGCGTTCTCCTGTAATGCCAGTCCCCAAGAAGACATTTGTTTTCTGATTGTATTGAGCTTTTCCTATTCAATGCTTTAGAAATCTAAGATAATGGCTCACCATGCCTTTCTGTTAACTATCATTTCTTAATTGCTAATGCAATTTCTACTAAAGCTTTGATGCCAATGGTGGATGGATGTTGAAATGAACATGTAATGGGAATTGGGATATATGACTTAATATGGATACGATTCTCCATTCAGAACTTGTTAATTGTATCCGGTTTATTGTTTTGGTGCAGTCCACCTGTACCCCACTTATTTCATGGGCTGACATCTAGAGGAAGGACCACACATGCTCATCTCTATTTTGGTTGGATTTACAGTTCTTTGCATTTTCAAGCTTTTATAGGATTATTTAAAATCATGCACATATTTCTACCAATCTTATAGTATCACCACATGATGTATTTTTTTTTTGTTAGTGTTGTGAATGCTATCTAAATCTGATTGGTACACCAATAATGTGTGTCCATTGCCCCACCTGCATTATGTTGAAACCATCTCCCACTGTGGGCTATTGGTGCATATTTTGAAGGAGAAATGCATAAGTAATTTATAGTAATACTTTACATTTACAGCAATGCTTTGGAATGAAAATTGATTCTAGATCATGTGTCCAGATTCAGTCTCCATCACTTGTGTATGCATGTGAATGTAAAGGAAAACTTCTCCTTTGTTAATAAAAATGTTGAGCTTCTTACCTATACATTCTGTTTCTGTGCATGCTTGTGGTTTTTGAGAATTCTCTGATTACCACCCAAACATTAAAATCCAATTCAATGCATTGATGGTTGTTGAGGGTCGTATGCTGATGATGGATGGTTGCTTGGCTAGTTTTATTTGGAGATGGTTGAAAGCAGGTGCAGATGGGTATTATATGGCTGTTGGGCGCTTCAGGTATGCATGTCAATATGGCTCACGTTCGTGAGATAAATTAGTGTTCTAGCTCGTCCATTTGTTCTGTTTGCTATGGTCACCAGAGGAGTTTAATGGCCTGGTTGTAAGGCCAGAAGATCTAGCCCTTCTGATGGAAAGCTCTAATCAGACACGTGTGCCGGCCCTTTGTAAGCTTTCAGCAGATTCAGAAGTGAATGTGCAGAGTGTTGCTCATCTTTTAGACTGGCTTGTGAAGGTTTGCCATCAGTGCACTTTCAGTTAACTCTTATGTTGGGTTGTGCCAATCAATGATATGTACTTGCATAATTTAATATTTTCAACTAATAACCAGGATATTGTTACTGAAAGTGATCAGTTCAGGTGCACAATCTATCCTTGTAACTTCCATTTTGAATTTATAGATTGAATTTTCAGCATAAGGAAAAAGAAATTGGAGAAATATGGTTCTAGGACTTTACTGTCTTCATTTTTTTTTTCAGCATCGAAGGATTTATACTACTGCTAAGGGAGCGCACGAAGAATCCCTATGTCCACCAATTTTTTTGTGGTATGGATCACTGTACTGGACAGTGTTCTTGATATTGATATGCTTGGTTTTCTTCCAGATTTTCTTGATGGTAACCATACCTTAGTGACAAATAACAAACTCCTTTAAGCTATATCTTGTATTGTGACTTGAATTTACATGAAAACTCATAGGGCATCAAATGTTCAGGTTTGTTAAGTGATTCCAGCCATGAAATACGGCAATAGGCTGACTCTGCACTTTCTGAATTTCTCCAGGAGATAAAAAAAAACTCTCCAGTAAGAGTTCAATTCTTCTTTTTTTTTTTTTTTTTTGTTCTTTTTGGAATCTATTCTGTAATTAATAATTATATAAGAAACTTGCTGCTGATTTTTTTTTCCTTACAAGACATTATCAAAATATTTTTCCATTTGTTTATTTATTTATTTTTGGTTTACCCTAGCTTATGGCTTATTCTAGACAAGAAAATGTTGTTAGATACTTCTTTTTATGAGTAGAATGCTGGTAGAGATTCGTATTTATTTGACCAAGCATTTTAAAAAAGAAAAGATTTCCTTTTAAATCAATATGGTTCATTTGTCTCATAATTTTTCTGACTTAAACAGTGCTACTCTGAAGTCTGTAGGTTATGGTCGCATGGCTGAAATTTTAGTTTAGAGGGCAGCTTCTTCCGATGAGTTTACCCATTTGTGTGTTGTCACATGGGTAAGCAGATAGTCTCAACATAAAATTCATCAAGCAATCTGTCATGTTATGGGCCGGCGTCTCTATTTCATCATACTTTCCTAGTTTATTGGTCTGTTGTGTAGATTCTCCACAGGGGCCTCTGCCATTGGAATATGCCTTCAATGACAAGCATGCAAAGAGATTTCACTTTGGAGCTGCGCCTTGTAACTGAGGAGCATTCCATGTGGATTATTTATTTCTTTGATCTCTCAGATGATTACATCTACAACGAGGCCTTTGATCTCGATGACCAAGGTAAGATACTCTTGTTTATGATTCTTTTGTTTGCTTTAAAGAGCTGTTTTGAGTATATGAGGCAGTTTTGCTGGATGTGTGTTTGGGGATCAACTTGTATCTACAGTTAGGGTAGCTGTATAGTGGTAGTACTAGTAGCGGCTTCTTGCTCCCTTATGGGAAATGGAGACAGAAAGGTATGATGAGCTATGCTACCCCCACACGTGCTCAAGGTTGCTAAAGCACATGCCACCTCATGTGCCAGCCTGGCACATTGGTGCTATATCTATTCAATTTATCATATGCCTACCATCATTTGGATGCTCATGCCCAAGAATGAACTTGGTCCACCCGTCAGTTGGGTGATAGTTTATAAAACAAATTTATGGCTAATTTTTTTTGGTGAAGTTTGTTTAACCGTACATCTATTTTTGAAATGGTGGCCCACCTTTTGAATGGAATACATTTAATTTTGGGAGAGCATCTACATGGTCACCACCACCTAATGGATGGCTTCGATATTGCCCCTGTCAACCACGCTAGTACGGGGTAACATGTGCATTAGCAACGTTTATGATTGTGATAATGTTTTATGGATGGTTGTGCTCATTTTGACTTGTATATATTGTGATTATCGATAATGGTAATTAAGATTTGAATTTAACTTAAAGACAACTTTTTTAAAGTATCTTCAATTCAAGTTGTATTTTTAAGATTTCATGATGTGATTAGAAAAAGATAAATGATCACCTAACTGCATATTTTATTTATAAGTTATTAGTAACTAATATTGTTTTTTGTTTTATTTTGCAGACTGTTTGTTGGTGACAGTGGGGATGTTCGTGCTGATGGTTTTTTTTTATTTTATTGATTTTGTTTACTGGTGGGATTGACATTCGGATATCTATTCAAAACATTATGATGTTATACGGTGGAATGGTTATTTTGATTGGTATACGAATTGGATGTTTTATCAGGTGATTGAGATATTCAAATGCTTTAACAAGTGGCCGTGAATTGTATGTTTATAGGAAAAAAAAAAATTTATATATGCTGGTGAAATACTGTTAGTAATACTTTTCCAAGGAAATATTGTGTTGGCAATAGCACATTTTGCAATGAAATAGTCGTTGGTAAAAGTACTACCATCTACCTTTTTCAAGGAACTTTTTCGTTGGTAATAGCACTTTAAGGAAATATTTCGTCAGTAATTCTATTACCTTTACCAAGGAACTTTCCTCGCTAATAGTCTTTGTTTCCTCGGAAAACGTTCATAAATCACCGACGAACTGAACATACAGCCACCAAATTCTGGGCTTTTACCAACGCAATTATTCGTCGGTAAAAGTCGACCTTTTACCGGCAAAAAAATCTTTGCTTAGGTAATTGTTTTTGCCGAGGGTGATACTTCGACGAAACCAACGATGAAAAGTTTCGTCGGTAATGACATTTACCTAGGAAATTATAACTTTTACCCAGGAATTATTTCCTTGGTAAAAGGCGAAATTCTTGTAGTGGAAGTAAAGTATGAGGATTGAAGCTATGGTAGAGATTGTCAGAGATGCCTTTAATATGGACATTTTGAGAGTCATTGGTTAACCGACCCCTTGGCTCGGTCAATTGAAAATACCCCGATTATGCTGTTTACTCACTGGACTATTGTTATAGTCAAAATAACGGAGACCAGCTACTCGCGGCTCGATATTCTCACGATGTCCTGATCTTGCGAGCACCTTTATTCGACTCTCGAGATCATATACTCGCGGCTCGCATATTAGATAAATACGGAACACAGTTACCGAGGCTTCGAGCTCTCATGGTCAATAGTCGAATATTACAAGGCGGGAAATATCCTTCTCGACCTGCGAGCAGTCCTTCTCGCAAGTCATTAAAAGGCGTCACATCTCAATATGCGAGCACCTGGTCTCGCGAGCATCTTCCGATGCACGAGCAGCTTTTACTAATGATCAGCGATGACATCCCTTAGCCTTTAGTACCAGCAGCCTGTATAGACCGATTTTGGGCTTATCTTCGTATATGGCTCCGAGTCTCAAAAGATCGTTATCAAGGAACGTAATTGACCAGATGAGTAATCGGATTAGATTATTCCTTTATCTGAGGATAAGCAGGATAAGCACCTCATCCCATGAAATCAATGGATGATCTCGGTATGTTACGTACCTGAATGAGACATTCAGATCTATATAAATAGATGGTTCTATCAATGAGAAGGTGCACAATACTCAATCCCTAATCTCCATCGTTTATTGGTTCTCCTTCCTTACCCTATCTAACTTAGGCATCGGAGGGCCAACGGCTGGACGCCGGCCACCCTTAGTTATTTTTCTGTCCCCTTTCAGGTCCAATGAGGAAATTCGCTTGGAGAGAAGGTAAATCTTCCGGAGGATCCTGTTACAAAATTCGACGTAAACAGTTTGTCGCCGTCTGTGGGAACGATTTGATCATCAAAGTCGTTCTTACCACGGATCAAAATCCTTCCACCATGCCTCCTAAAAAGACTGTTCATCATTCCACATCTAGGCAGACATTACCTCCGCCTGACGTCACGGAATCAGGGCCTGTTCCTCAAACCACTTCAATAAACATCCCTCAAGGAGCTCCAAACGTGCCATCAGCGAACTCGTTATTTGAGGTTTTCGGAAGTCAAGAAGACATCATGCGTTTCCTCGGAAATACCCTTCTAACCCTCAACGCCGGAGTTCAAGCCCTGTCTAATTGGCTTGATCAGCATTTCGTAGAGCCGCAGAGACAACCTTCCGAAGGGTTGCCGCAGCAACCCATACCCGTGGCTTCCAGACATTCTGTGGACGAGCCACAGGTCCAACCAAATCAACCTCCGTCAAACCGAATGCCAGTCGGCAACCAACCCCCTATATTATCCCCACATTCCGTACATTCTAGTGCTTCCCGCCAACAACAATCTCATGGGTCCACCGTTGAAGCATCTGGTTATACTTTACCATGGGAAGGAGACCTTAAGAAGATCCATGATCGTTTTGATGATATGGAGAAACGATATCAGGAGAATCGATCATCAGCCGCTGTGGCGTTGATACATCGATCCGAGTCCCCTTTCACCAGCGAAGTCATGGAATCACCTCTACCAAGAAAGTATCGTAC
Organism: Liriodendron chinense; assembly: GCA_003013855.2. Taxonomy (NCBI): domain Eukaryota; kingdom Viridiplantae; phylum Streptophyta; class Magnoliopsida; order Magnoliales; family Magnoliaceae; genus Liriodendron; species Liriodendron chinense. Next base: position 2,544,712 of record ML058330.1, on the reverse strand, counting down.
GCCCGTCATCACCCCATATACAGGTACCGGCAATCCTCTCGAACATCTTGAGACTTATAGGTCTCTTATGGAGCTGGAGGGACATGGGTCAGAAATCATGTGTAGGGCTTTTTCCCTAACCTTAAAGGAAGCAGCCCGTACTTGGTTCCGGGGTTTAAAACCTCGATCTATCGATTCCTTTTCACAGCTATCGGAGCTGTTCCTCTCCCAATTCATGGGAAGCATCCATACCAAAAAACTGGCGTCTCACCTAATGGATTTGAAACAGTAGCATGGGAAACAATAAAGGAGTTTACAGTGCGGTTCACAACCGAAGCAGTCCAAACTGAAGGTTATACCGAGGAGAAAGGCCTCACCGCCCTAATAGCTGGAATCACCAGCGAAAAATTCAGATTCGCTTTGGATAAGAATCCTCCTAAAACTATGACAGAATTCCAAGCTAAAGCTCATAAATATATCAATGCAGAAGAGGTTGCACTAGCACGTCATGGCATACAGGGCAAGAAACGCAAGCCGAAGGAAATCTCTTCTTCGGATAAGAAGTATAGGTGCGATCGGCGAGATCGCTCTCCCAAGAAAGTTTACTCTGGTAAGTACCATAACTACACCCCCTTTAATCGGCCTCCGGAAAAAGTGCTAATGGAGATTAAGCATAAACCATATGTGAAATGGCCCGCGAAAATAAAATCTGACCATGAGAAAAGAGACAAGAGCAAGTTTTGTTATTTTCATAAAGATCATGGGCACACTACTCAAGACTGTATATCTTTGTGTGACCACATCGAAGCTCTTATTCGGAAAGGTCATCTTCAAGATTACGTTGTCCGGCAAGGTCGCTCGCCGAAAAGGGGGGAAGCCCCGCTACAACAGAAGAAATCACCTCATCGACATACTTCACAAGAAGACGCTGAGCCTACCGGGGAGATACGGACCATCGCCGGAGGACCGGCTTGCGGGGGAGATTCTCGAGTTTCAAGAAAAGCGTATACTCGTAAAGCATCCAAGAAGCCCCAGTACATCTACTGGCTGGAACAGACGCCCAACGCGTCGAAAATCAGTCATCCTCCAATTTCCTTCTCCCTCGAAGATGTAAAGGGAATTCACTTCCCTCACGAAGACTCCATCGTAGTCGCACTAAAGGTGTCAAACTATTTGACTCATCGTATTATGGTGGATACAGGTAGCTCTGCTGATATTCTATACCTGGAGGCTTTCAATAAAATAGCACTCGCCAGAAGCCTACTCAAGCCAGTCTCAACTCCCCTCATCGGCTTCGGGGGCGAAGTGGTAACACCTGAAGGAAGCATTGACCTTTCAGTCACCTTTTAGGAGAGTCCAGTGAAGACGACTATCTTCATAAATTTCCTCGTGGTGGACCGAAGATCAGCATACAACGCCATTTTGGGGCGGCCATCTCTTAATAAGGTTGGGGCAGCTTTACATCCTTTGTATTTGTGCGTCAAATTTCCTACCCCGAATGGTGTTGGGGTTGTACGAGGAAACCAGAAAGAGGCTCGGTCTTGTTGTGAGATATCCTTACAGGATCGGAAGAAAGCACAAGCGACACCAGTTATGATGGTAGCACAAGGTTCATCTAACTCCCCAGTGGATTCATCGCTGGACCCAAGAGAGGATGCTCTTCGATCAGGAACCTCGGGGAAGAGACAGTAGCGATTTGCTTAAACGAAGATGACCGATCCAAAGTTGTTTACGTGGGATCCTCTTTGAGGAATGTCATTCGAGCAAATTTAATCGGCCTCCTCACTAAATATCAAGATGTGTTCGCTTGGTCTCACCAAGACATGCCTGGCATTAACCCTAGTATCATCGCACACCATCTAAACATCAACCCGAAATATAAACCTGTCCACCAGCGCCGCCGTGCCTTCACTGCAGAAAAGCAAATGGCGATCAAGACTGAAGTCAAGAAGTTGCTTACGGTCAATTTCATAAAAGAAGTTGACTACCCAGAATGGGTCGCGAATGTAGTTCTCGTTTGAAAATCTAACGGCAAATGGAGAATGTGTGTCGACTATTCGGATTCGAACAAAGCGTGCCCCAAAGATAGCTTCCCGACCCCAAGAATCGACCAGTTGGTCGATTCAACAGCTGGGCATGCTCTGCTTAGTTTTATGGACGCTTATTCTGGTTATAACCAGATCATGATGCATCCGCCTGATAGCCAACATACTGCCTTCATCATTGATCGAGGTCTATATTGCTACCAGGTAATGCCGTTTGGTCTTAAAAATGCGGTGGCCACCTATCAGCGTCTTGTCAACAAAATATTCGCTGCGTAAATTGGCAGGAATATGGAAGTCTATGTTGATGACATGCTCGTGAAAAGTGTCGTAGAAGACGATCATCTTTCAGATCTTCGAGAAGCCTTCGACCTAATGAGGAAATATCAGATGAAGCTAAACCCAGAAAAATGTGCGTTCGGAGTGTCTGCTGGAAAATTTCTTGAATTTATGGTCGGCCAGCGAGGGATTGAGGCAAATCCTGAAAAAATAAAAACATTGATAGAGATGAAATCCCCGACCACTCTGAAGGACGTCCAGCGTCTGGCTGGTCGCATTGCGTCGTTGAATAGATTCATCTCACGAGCATCTGACAAATGCTTACCCTTCTTCAAGCTCCTCTATGCCACAGCCAAGTCTGATTGGGAGTGGACATCACAGTGCGAAGAAGCTCTTCAACAATCGAAGCAATATATGAGTGCGCCCCCCGTTTTATCTAAACCTATGGCACACGAGCAACTCATCCTTTATTTATTTGTGTCTTCTACGGCCGTTAGTGCCGCATTAATAAGAGAGGATTCCGGGTACAAAGACCCATTTATTATATTAGTCGAGCAATGGTGGATGCTGAAACCCGATACTCTGATATAGAGAAGTTGGCCCTAGCTTTAGTCACGGCAGCCCGAAAACTGCGACCATACTTCCAGGCCCATGCTATATTAGTACCAACGAATCACCCGTTACGGCAAGTCCTTCAAAAACCCGACGTTTTGGGGCGTTTAACTAAATGGGCGATCGAAATCAGTGAGCACGATATTTCCTTCTGTCCCAAGACCGCGATCAAGGGACAAGTCGTAGCCGACTTCATCGCCGAATTCACATACTCTACTCCCGATGATAATTCTGCGACCAGTGACCAACCGTCCTGGTCTCTCTTTGTGGACGGGTCCTCTCGGGTTACTGGCAGCGGAGCGGGCCTAATTCTGGTTACTCCAGACGGGTCGCACCTCCAATACGCCTTACGATTCGACTCTCGCATCTCGAGTAATGAGGCAGAATATGAGGCCTTGATTGTCGGTCTCGAACTAGCCAACGTCCTCTCCATTCAGAAACTACTTATCTACAGTGACTCTCAACTCATAGTCAACCAGGTACTCGACGAATTCGAAGCAAAAGAAGAAAGCATGGCATTATACAAATCTCGAGTACTCATCTTGCTCGCAAAACTGAAGAATTATGAGATAATTCACATCCCTCGCGAGAAGAATAAACTCGCAGATTCCTTAGCAAAGCTGGCCTCCGCATCAGAATCTGAATTATCCCGTTCTATTCATGTCGAGCACCTCGAGACATTAAGTATCAATCAAATAACGCCTGAGGAAACAGATGAGGTCCATCCCCCTCCAAGTTGGACGGATCCCATCACTCTTTATCTCAGAGATGGAGTTCTTCCAAACGACAAGAAAACTGCACGACAAATACGATATCGATCTGCTAGGTACACTTTACAGAATGGGATCCTATTACGTAAGAGTTTTTCTTTGCCTTATTTAAGGTGTCTTCACCCAGAAGAAACACATCATGTTCTAGATGAAATACACCAGGGGGCATGTGGTAACCACCCAAGGGGGCGATCCTTAGCGTATAAGGCGATGAGGCAAGGATATTATTGGCCCACTATGAAGGCAGATGCAATTGAATTCTCTAAAAAATGTGACAAGTGCCAGCGATACTCTCCTATCCCTCATGTACCGTCTGAGCAAATGACTCCAATTGATAGCCCTTGGCCTTTCGCTCAATGGGGCATCGATATCATCGGGCCCTTGCCTACTGGAAAAGGACAAAATAGGTTCGCGATAGTGGGGGTCAATTATTTCACCAAATGGGCCGAGGCAGAACCATTAGCCAAAATCACTGAGAAACAGACTACTAAGTTCATATGGAGAAATATCATATGCCGTTATGGACTCCCCCACACTATAATTACCGACAACGAAACGCAATTCGACAACGCAGCTTTCGATGAATTTTGTGAAAAGTGGAAGATATGCAACATCCGCACCTCTCCGTATCATCCCCAGGCAAATGGGCAAGTTGAGGCAGTAAATAAAATCATTAAGCACCACTTAAAGACCAAGCTTGGTGAATGTAAAGGTATATGGCCAGAACTTCTGCCAGAAGTATTATGGGCATATAGAACTACAACTCGTACATCAACAGGCGAAACTCCTTTCTCCCTAGCATTTGGTGTCGACGCAGTAGTACCAGTTGAAATTCAAGTGGCCTCGTATCGAATCGAGCAGTATGACCTCGCACGTAATCAGGAAAGTCTTCGACTTCATCTCGAGAAATGCCTCCCAGATGCGAGTAGCCGCATATCAACAACGTATTGCTTGCTATCGAAATGCTAAAGTTCGGCCTAGATCTTTCCAGCTCGGTGATTTAGTCCTCAGACAGAACCTCGGAGTTCCTGCTCGGTCGCTTGATCCAAATTGGGAAGGCCCGTATCGAGTCATCAAAATTGTGTGACCCGGCACTTACTATCTTGAAGATATGCAGGGAAGGCCCGTACGTCGCCCTTGGCACGTGGAACACTTGCTGCAATATTTCCCTTAATTCTATGTAACTCTTAATGACATTCGAATGGATTAAGGATTGAAGAAATCTTTTGGTCGCTACTCCATTTACTTGGACCAGAATAGCCCCGAAGAGAATATACATTCTCTTGGCCAATTATCTACCTTTGGTAGAGTTAGAACTATCTTTTGGTCACTACTCCATTTACTTAGACCATAATAGCCCCGAAGAGAATATACATTCTCTTGGCCAATTATCTACCCTTGGTAGAATTAGAACTATCTTTTGGTCACTACTCCATTTACTTAGACCAGAATAGCCCCGAAGAGAATATACATTCTCTTGGCCAATTATCTACCCTTGGTAGAGTTAGAACTATCTTTTGGTCGCTACTCCATTTACTTGGACCAGAATAGCCCTGAAGAGAATATTCATTCTCTTGGCCAAACTGTCTACCCTTGGTAGAATCAAAGTCTCAATCGATAGATCAGTCTATCTCCACGAGGGTATGGTCACCACGACCCCCCGGATTGAGCATAGCTCATTATTGCTGATTTAAATATGAAGACGTTCAGTGCATAATGAAGAAAAAACAAAGCAAAGGCAAGCAAAGGACAAACATCATCATCAAAAGGTGTTTCTTTTCATTAATAAGTAATTGTTTACAAAGATTTGATCATCGAGTACAAAAGATACAGGAGAGAGAGGTAAATTAATCTCTTGGAGGAGGAGCCGCACTCTCGACTTCAGGGCCCGCATCGGGAACCCCTCCAGCTTGAGTGACTTCGGTCACCTCGTTCTCGACAGCTGCTTTCTCTTCTGCAGCTATGATGGTCGCGACCCGCTCGAATTCTCCCATGTCAAAAGATGGGGTCATCCGCTGCACTACTCTTAGTGCAAAGTCGCGACCAGCATCGTATGACTCGTATCTTTCTTCGTCATACAGCGGCGAAGTTTGAAACTCGGTGATGGCCCATGTTCCTTCTTCAAAGAGCATCTTGACAAGGGCGACCCTCTCCTCGTCCCAATGGATCGAGTCGTCCTTGAGCTGCGCGAGAGTGGAGCGCTCTTTATCCAGAATCTCGCTGACTTCCTTGAGCTGCGACTTGGCCTCCGCGAGCCGCTCCTCCAGCGAGATCTTGTCTTGGCGGAAGATCTCCCTCTCTCTCTCTCTCTGCTTTCTCCTTCAACTCCGTGAGCTTGGCGAAATTGGAGTCCAGAGCCTGATACCTATCGGTCAGGACTTGGACTTTTTCTATGAGGATCTTCTTCTCCTCATCTCTCTTCGAGATCAGCGCCTCGCGGGACTTGAGGAATTGATCCCTTCCTTGAACCGCCTTCTCAAAGGCGATCCTCTTCCCATCCGCCTCATCAATCACGCGACGAGCGGCAACAATATCACGCCTCGTCCGTAAGATGAGGTCCAAGCCCTGCAAAATGGAAGAGAGTGAGATAAATACTTGGAAACAAAAAGATAACAAGTTAAACAAACAAAAAAAAAACATGTTACATGAACTATCCTCACTCCCGCCTCGAGGAAGAGGTTTTCAGGGCTTGGCTCGGGAAGGGTGCCGAAGGTTTGGGTTGAGATGTTGTCGAAGAGAAATTTACATATTGAATGGAGGTGGCGAGGGACAGTGAATGATCCACTGCCAGACGGCTGGGCAACGACCAGCCCCGCCATGCTCGCGACGGGAGCGGCAACCGACTCACCAGCAGGAGCCACCTCGCCAGCAGGAGCCAAATCGCGAGCAGGAGCCGACTCCCGAGGTCCTGTCGGCTCACGAGTTTCTTCGGCTGGGGGGCAGCTGGACCCCGCTCCATCATCCCTCGGGAAGTTGTCAGTAATATTAATCACTGGTGGTCCAGGTGCGACCACCAGCGAGGGAATGACGGGCGCAGGAGCTGCTGGCGCCCCTGCGGGTGGATGGTTGGGAAGGACCGGCAGATGATTTCTTCTGCCTCTTTGGGTTCGTGCCTTTGAGTCGAGGTAGCAGACCCCTCTTCTCTCCAGCCTTCGTCATTGCAATCTCCTCGTCGGAAATTAACCCCGCCGCCGCGAATCGCGAGGAGGACAAACAAGCTTCGATATGCCTGTCGCGAGCAGGCAGCTTGTATATCTTCACAATCTTCTCGTGAATTCCTCCCTTCAAATTTGTCTTCGTCAAAGCCGGGATACCTGCGAGCACGAACAGAAGTTAAAAAACGAAAAAACCCTAAGTCTTGACTGGAGAAAAATTGTACATGTGTGGAACTATGCCTACCTTCACAGAAAAAACGGTTCACTCTTGGGCCCCTGGAGGAAGCAGATTCCCAGTTCTCGGATGCGTAGAACCAGCGTTTCCTCTAGCCGAGATAATTCGAAGAGGGCTTCCCCAGTATGAAATTATCCCGGTGCCAATAGCACAGGTAGTACCAGCCTTCGCTGGAGGGCGCCTTCTTCAGACGGAACATATGGAGGAACTCTTCTGCGGTAAGCTCCCCGTTGCCAGCCTGAGCCCAGAGGGCAAATGAGCTCAGCACCACCCTCCATCCGTTCACGATGAGTTGCCCGGGGGCAATTTTATAACATCGAAGAACGTCACGAACGAAGGGATGGAGAGAGAGGCGTACCCCAAGAATGAGCTGGTACTCATAAATGGCCACGCACCCTGGGGGAGGGGAATCCGGTGTCTCTCCATCTCCGGGTAGCCGGAGAATGATTGAGTCGGGGATTAAATATCTCTCCCGTAGCTCAAGCAGCCGGTCCTCCGATAAAATGGAGGGATATCCAGATGCTGTGTATCTGTCTGCCGGAACCCTCGCGTTACTGGAGGCAGAGGATTCCGGGGTAGCATCTCCCAGGGGGACGGTGGTCTCATCAGAGTCTCCAGCCATGAGAGTGTTAAAGAAGAAAAAAGAAGGAAAAAGAATGTACTAAGTACGAGAAAGGGAAGGACACCGAAGGTAGAACAGAATACCAGTGAGGGAAGATGACCGGAGGAAGAATTTCTTTTTTCGAAAGCTTCTGTGAAAATCCGGAGATATGGCGGACTCCGTATATTTATAGGCAATCATTCCGCCATATATGGTGACACGTGGCTGCCTTTCGTTTGGCACGGCAGTCAAGCAGGCACGCTCATTAATTTCTTAGACACGTGGTGAGCGTCTCTTCATTTCCTATCTGCGGAAAGGCTGCGAAAGGCTGACGCTTTTTAATTCCAGCCCAATCATGTACGGTTTCGTTCTCGATAAAGGCAGCAGGCGGTTGCGCATGACAGTGAGTAAGTCCTTCCCTTAGAATTCTTGTCGGTAAGGACTTGGGGGGCATCTGTTATAGTCAAAATAGCGGAGATCAGCTACTCGCGGTTCGATATTCTCACGATGTCCTGATCCTGCGAGCACCTTTATTCGACTCTCGAGACCATATGCTCGCGGCTCGCATATTAGATAAATACGGAACACAATTACCGAGGCTTCGAGCTCTCATGGTCAATAGTCGAATATTACAAGGCGGGAAATATCCTTCTCGACCTGCGAGCAGTCCTTCTCGCAAGTCGTTAAAAGGCGTCACATCTCAATATGCGAGCACCTGGTCTCGCGAGCATCTTCCGACGCACGAGCAGCTTTTACTGATGATCAGTGATGACATCCCTTAGCCTTTAGTACCAGCAGCCCGTATAGACCGATTTTGGGCTTATCTTCGTCTATGGCTCCGAGTCTCAAGGGATCGTTATCAAGGAACGTAATTGACCAGATGAGTAATCGGATTAAATTATTTATCTGAGGATAAGCAGGATAAGCACCTCATCCCATGAAATCAGTGGATGATCTCGATATGTTACGTAACTGAATGGGACATTCAGATCTATATAAATAGATGGTTCCATCAATGAGAAGGTGCACAATACTCAATCCCTAATCTCCATCGTTTATTGGTTCTCCTTCCTTACCCTATCTAACTTAGGCATCGGAGGGCCAACGGCTGGACGCCGGCCACCCTTAGTTATTTTTCTGTCCCATTTCAGGTCCAAGGAGTAAATTCGCTTGGAGAGAAGGTATATCTTCCGGAGGATCCTGTTACAAAATTCGACGTAAACAACTATTTTAGCTGAGTTTCGTTGACCGAACTTTCGGGTTGGTCAATCAACGACCGCGCACTGTTTTGCGCAATTTTGTTTCAAATCTGGGCTTAAACACTTAAAATTGTGAGATTCGGATATCCTAGACGTTATAGAGTGTGGAGAGAGTTTTGTAAGTTGTTCTCCATCTCTTGTAACTTTATTTTCATGATGATTCACTTTGCGACATAGTTTTTTTTTTCATAAGGGTTATTTCTACGTAAAATTCGTTTGCCTTCTTTGGTTGTATTTGCTTGTGTGTGATTGCTTTATTTGATTCTCCTCTGATTTGCTTTGATGGTCCAACACATCCAACCCAGTCGACGTTTCCATCCATTAATCAGATCTGTCTATCTTATTCTTGATAACTGTCCATCCTAATTGTCACTTAATCAAACCAGCTAGCCACCCCCATCTATGTGAATCATTCATCCAAAATAGCCCAATGGCGGCGTATGTAGCAAAACAGCATGATTCTTCTTCAACTTAAACGTAACCCATCATGCAACAGAAGTACAAACTGCCAATCTCACACCGTCCATCACAACAGGGCTCACTAGCGTGATCCAGACCCCTCATTAAACAACCAAAATAAGTTTCATTGGTTAGCATCCAGTTCTCACTATCTTCTGTCAAGCGACCCACCCAAATCTTAGATCTACCTCATTTTTGAACTTCCTCCAAACTCAATCTAACAAATCTGATGAACGGAGTGGTTCCTCAGCATCATCTCAGTGGACCCCACTTAGGCTTCCGTAAAAGTCCATTGTTGGAAGGCTTGCTTAATTAGCCTTGCAGAAATAGATTCATCCTCCTGCAACTCCAGTACTCTTCAAGTGTTCTTAACCGCATCCAACCCACCGTATTATCCAAAATATGAGATGGACCGTATCTTAGGAAATTGTGGTGATTGACCATTGAAAACTTATTGTGGGCCACATATAGTCACGCACTCATGACCCGCACCACATGGGCACTCGATCCCTTGTCTCCGAGTTGAAACATAATCTATCTATTGCTGAGCCAAGAAACCAGACCCAGATCAAACTATTATTTGGTTTTTACTCTTCATTCAGGTTTGTCTGACCTTAACAACAGGTTGGAGGTGGGCCTAGGAAGTTTTTAATGGTGGGGCATTCAATCACCAGTTTTTTCCTATAGTATGGTCCACCAGAGATTTAGATCTGCCTCATTTTTGGGCTCATGCCCTAAAATGATCTTGGAAAACGGATGGCCGGTGTGGATGTAAATTACATACATCAAAGTGGGCCCCGCGGTAAGGCCGCACCGTCTTGGGTGAGGCCCGGGCGCACCTTCCGTTGTACACGTGTGGACTTTGGCTTCCAAAAGTGGGCCCCAGAGATCTCATCGTTCCGTTGGGTCGTAATTTCCTTTCAATGGGTGGAGAATCTGATGGGTACTTTCTGATATCTAATCATGCCGTTCAGTGCAGGTCGGCTGTCCAATCAATGATCCGGCCCCAAGGTTAGTCCCCGTCCCAAAAAAAGCAATGGTCCTAAAAGTCCTATGGGCCAGTTGGCCCACCTGGATTGGTATTTGAGGAAAAAAAAACCTAGTTACTCGGGAGAGTGGAATGAATGATAAACAGGCGCTTAAAAATTAGTTAGAAATTGCATACATGGGATACAATAATTCAAATTAAGACATTCAATTTCTAGTTCCAGTTTATATGTATCATGAATAAAAAAAATTAAGCTTATTTGATTATGTTGGTTGACGTTTATTGGACGGTAAACAATAAAAAATATTTAATGGTCCTATTTCAATAAACATGTGTCTGATTCTCAGAGGCTAGGATCCCTCGACCAATCTGAGTTTCTGAATGTGAGTTAAAAGAAAGTGGATACCACAGTTTAGCGGGCTTAATTTGAGCAAACGTATTCTGCCCCACATTTTTTGAGCAAACGTATTCTGCCCCAGATCTTCTGTATCAAGCGTCATACTCTACCAGAGGGACGCGGATTTTGTGGGCCCCACCATGATGTATGTACTGTATCCACACCGTCCATCCATTTGGAGATATCATTTTAGGGCATTATGCAAAGAATGATGCAGATCTAGATCTCAAGTGGACCCCACCAAAGAAAACAGTGGGGATAGTGACGCCTATCGTTGAAACCTTCCAAGGCCCAACATGATGTTTATTTGAGATCCAAACTGTTTATAAGTTAAGAAAGACATGGGATAAGGAAAAACACAAATATCAGCTTGATCGAAAACTTTTATGGCCAAAAGACATTTTTAATGGTTAGCGTTCAATCCCCACTTTTTTCTGTGGTGAGGTCCACTTGAGCTTTGGATCCGTATCATTCTTTTTATGATGCTCTAAAATGATCTTTCTAAATGGATGGACGGTGTGGATACAATACATACATCATAGTGGGGCCCACAGAACATGGTGACGTCACTTTAGTAGTGAGACTCTGCTATCAAGTTTAGTCGCTAATCCGCGTCCGTACCAGAGTATCAAACAATTCCACAATATATTTGCAATCTGTAACGTGGGCTGACTGGACAGAAGCAGATTGCGTGGTGTGCCACCCACCACCGCTTCCTGTAGTGTGGTGACATCACCCCTTTTTGTGCAGCTAGACTTCAACAAGATTTTTCTGTTTTCCAATGCCTGATTGGTCCACCTTAGCATTGGTCCAACTCCGCACTTATAAGCATTAATGCATGCTGGACCAATCAAAGATCTGGTTAAAGCCAAGCAAATTATCTAGATTCTTATTGCGCCCTATTATGTATATGTTATATCCACACCTTAGAAACCTTCTGAGGGTCTACCATGACGTTTATTTGACATCTAGCCTCTTCATAAGGTTCCTGGATGAAAGGAAAGCACAATTATGTGAGACTTATCTGAAACTTTTGTGACTCCTTGGAAGTTTTCAATGACAGGCTTTCAATCCCAACAACTTTTTGTAATGTGGTTCACTTGAGCTTTTATCAGCCTATTTTGAAACCACACTCTAAAATGATTCCCAAAATGGATGGATGATGTTGACATAACACATGTATCATGGTGGGACAACAGAACTTGGTAACGTCACCACGCAATCCGCCTTCCTGACTGTGACTATCATTCATATTCAACGATTCATTGATTAATTTCCTTTCCCTTTCACATGATTGATGGCTTAGCCACCCCCTATAAGGGAGATGCAGTCTTTAGAGACATCGGCAAGTACATCCTAATATGCATGACACACATGTGCAAGATCTAGATCGTCCATCTGGTGGGCCCTATCTTGAATGGGTCAAAAGCCAAAGATCTTGGTGAATAGAGAACACCAACAACCTGGCTTGTGGATTTGGTCCATCAAATGGCCGTCTTCTTTCTAACCGTCCATTTTTTATTTTGGGCTTCTGCCTATCTGATAGGGTTAACGGTCCGGATCTTGCATGTCTCTTGTAAGGGAACGTCACTGCAGAATATCTTCAGGGCTTAATAATGTTCCTTTGAATCTCTATCAGAGATGAAAGAAATGGACTCGGACAGAGAATGGCACACGGCACCGCCGGTTCCGCGTGCTACTGGAAAAGTTTAGTAGGCTCCACCAGAATGTATGTGTTTTATCCATGCCGTCCATCCATTTTTTCAGCTCATTTTAAGGAACAACCCCAAAAATGATGCAGATCCTAATCTCAGGTGGACCACACCATAGGAAACAATAATGATTGAAAGTCCAATCGCGGGAGCACAGCATGGTTTGGTGCACATGCAGTGTGTGCTGCCGCCTACTGGTCCGATTCAAACGTTACCCTGCCCTGCCACACGCTTGCCTGCACAAAGAGAGAGATGGAGTGTAACGTAACCAGGAAAAAACATGGTAGGGGTTTCCCGATACTCCTCCGGAGTGTATGGTATTCATACACATGCACTCAGAAATTGTCTACATGGAAATGATGGAATAATTGAAATTTAAATCAAGCCATCCGAAGAGTGGGTCCCAATTTAGATATATCAATTCCCTGTAATCAGATTAATTTGACAGCCGTAATATTTGATTAACTGACATTTATTTGTAGTATTGACATTCATCTTATTAACCGTCCGTTGGATCCGTATCAAGATTCATCATAATGACCAAATACCGCCTCAATTATACTTCACAGATCAACCGTTTGATAATCTTCTTTTTGTTCCAGTCCCAAGGCACGCGGATTCTCCGTGGAAGGCTTTCGCAGGAAGTTCCTGCCCTGGTAACTTAGGTGGGGTCCACTGTGATGTTTTTGAGATCCGGTTCCGGAACTCAAGTGGGCCGTAAAAGTGAGAATTGAACCTCCACAGTTGAAATATTCGTGGGCCACGGAAGTTTTGAATCAGGCTAAAATTTGTATTTTCAGTTCATCCCAGTAGAGTGACGTTATAAACGGTATGTATTTGGCAGGAATCCGCGTCCTTTGATAAGCAAGCTTGTTTACCGCGGATCTCCTGCGAAATTGCGAGAAGTTCTTGCCCGGGTGGGAACCTAGGTGGGCCTAACATGATGTTTGTGAGAAATCCACTCCGTCCATCTATTTTTCGAGCTTATTTTAAGACATAAAACACAATATGAACCAGATCCAAGACTCAAGTGGGCCGCACTAAAGAGAAAGGTGGGTGGCGAAATTCCTACCGTTGAAACCTCCTTGGGGTCCACAATGATGTTTATTTGACATCCATACCGTTCATATAGTCACTCCAAATAGGATGAACTGAAAACACAAATATTAGCCTGATTCAAAACTTCTATAGCCCATGAATATTTCTAACTGTAGATGTTTATTCCTCACGTTTTCGGCCCACTCCTTGGATCCGGCACAATTTTGGTCTCATATCCCAAATGGATGGACGGAGTGGATTTCTCACAGACATCACGGTGGCCCCACCTAGGTTCTAGCCCAGGGACTTCCTGCGAAAGCCAAATCCGCGTCTTCTACCTACTTAAGGCCTGTTTGATTATAGGATTTGCTTTGAAAGTCAAGGTAAATGGGCCTTTATCATTTCTATTAGAAATTCTTGTACGACTCCCACCGTGACAAGTGACAAGTGACAGCTACTTCTTGGACTTACGATTCACCAAACCTTAGAGAAAAAGATGTGTGGCCCACCATGATGTATGTGACTTATCCACACTGTTCATGTTTTCCACCCTCTCATTTTAAGGAACGGCTGAGAAAATGAGAAAATGAGGGGCGATCTAAATCTCAAGTGGACCACACCATAAGAAACAATGGGAAAATAGTGGGAATTGAATGTCTACCATTGAAAACTTTTTGTTGGCCATGGAGTTTTGGATGAATCTGATATTCATTTTCGTCCCTTTATCCATGTCTATGTAACCTCATGAATGGGTTAGATCACAAATAAACATCCATTTGGCCCAAGGAATGAGATAGCTTTCAATGGTGGACGTTATACAAACCATTATTTGCGGTGGTGTGGTCCACTTAGAGCTTTAGATCTACTTCATTTTTGAGCTAAAGTCTTAAAAAAAATTGGTAAAACAGTGAAACGCTTGTATAAGTCATAGACATTAAAGTGGGGCCATTATTTTAAGTGAGTCTTTTTTAAACCGAATTTTAAAAAATGAGATTTTCCTTGCTCATCAAACGGATGTAAGAAGGAATAATAACTTATTTTAAGAGATTTATCAAATATTCAAAAAATTAAACACCCCTTTAAAGAAACATAAAAAATAGCAGAATCCCTGGAGCCTTTTTAGTAATCAAATTGCACTGAGGTATGGCAAGGTTGCATTGAGAATGTGACAGGGCTGCAGACATGTAATGATGTAAACCAATGGAAAAGCTCCAGGCCGAGATTTCCAGCTTGGAAGCCAACAGAGGATCCAGACTCAATAGCAAGACGATTCATCTTCCAATTGGAAATGAGTGGCCCACTGGATGAAAAGATCAGATTTCACACACATGTGACATATTGGCACGTGTGCTTGCGTGTGTATAGCAGGGCCCACACTGACGCATGTGCTCACAAAAATCCTCTACTCCCACGTACGAATCTAGAAAAAAGGGACGCCCCCGTTGAATCCGGATCTACTGTTGAAAATCCTAGGAGTAGCTCAGCTTGACATAGTCAGCTGAGCTGGACCAATCAAAGTAGTGACGAGCAGGATTTCTCTGCTCGTTTTCAACCGAGGATCCGGATTCCGCCCCGTTATACGTGAAGGCCACACCACACAGGGAAGTAGGGATTGAACATCTACCTTTGAAAACTTCTTGGGAGTCAAAACAGTTTTCGATCAATCTGATTTTTTTTTTACCTTCATTCAGGTCCGTTTGACCTTTTGAACAGGTTGGATGGCAAATAAGCATCATGGTAGGCCCTAGGAAGGTTTCAACGGTGGCAATCATTGTCTCCACTGCTTTCTGTGGTGTGGTCCACTTGAGCTTTGGATCTGTCTCATTTTTTGTCTGAAGCACTAAAATGATCTCAAAAAATGCAGGGACGGTGTGGATATAAAACGTACATCACGGTGGGCCCCACAGAACTTGGTGACGTGTGGTGTGTGGCACACCACCACGCAATCCGCTTCCGAAGATATTTTCCTACCCTGACTCGATCACTAGTCCCCCGCCTTATCTAGGAGCTATCCATAGCTGTCTGTCTCGAAAGATCAACGTCCCAGATTCATTTCATCAATACACTGGGCTAAAAGACAAAGGTCATTCACGAGTCGAGCCAAGACAAAAAAATCCAACTCTTTCCACACCTACAGCCCTTGTGTGCTCGAAGAAGAATTATTCCACACGTTGCTAGAGTATGGAAATTTATACTCACGCACTCATAAATCCCATATATGGCCCACAAAATCTAAATCCAAACCGTCCAAATAGTGTAAAACACTATAGATGGAACATATTCTCAACATTAACATCTGATTAATGTGAATTTCATCTGAATTTTGACCGTTGAAAAGTTCTGTTTCAAATGTCCACCAACCTGCATGTTGAATCATAAGTTCGGTATGATTGTTGGTTTTTGACCATTCTAAATTGGGCCCACGATTTTGAAGGTTTTGATTGAGTAGATGCAACCGACATGTACAGTGGCTATGCACGAGTATGGATTATTACGCTCCGCCAGAGTATCAAATCAGGCTCTCTCTCTATAAATCAGAGCTTCATTGAAAACCAAGCTTTAAAATTTTAGAGCTTCAGCGATGGCCAGAAAGTTTGCCATCCTTTTCTTGTATTCCCTTTTTGCCCTCCAAATTTTCAGTATTTCCATTAATGCCCTCAACGTCGGCATTCAAAGCTCTGATTCAGCTCTATCTGTGGCGAGTACTGAGAAGCCTTTCATTTTCTTTTCTTTTTCTTTTCTTTTTTTCTTTTTATTTTCTTTTCCTTCTCAAAAATCTCTTTTTTCTTTGTTACAGAAGAAGGAATGCAGTAGGAAATGCGAATCCGAGTTCTGTTCAGGTATCGCTCCCAACCTTTTTTTTTATTTAGATCTGAGCCGTTCATGAGGTGGGTCTCATCATGAACATGCAATGGCCCAAAAATCAGGCTGGTACGTTCATTAAATGGGCCACATATGTATAAGAATGGACGAGGGTTTAAAAAGGATGACTGATGGTCCATACCCAACATGCGGTATGGCCCACCTCGAGATTTGGGGTAGGCATGTTGATGGTGGCCCAACTAGATAGGTGGTCCAGATCTCGCACATGTGCACCATGTTGGCACGTTTGCTGCTACTGGCCGTGTATATGGTGTTTGTAACGGTTTCAAACGGGTCCCATTACATGCCGGGCATCTACAGCGTGTGCCTTCTGAATGCCGTTAAAACGGCGTTATTTCAACGGTTGAAATTTACAGTATATTTGGATATTCCTGGCATATTTTCACCGGCTTTAAACGGCATTACTACGGCCGTTATGATGCTTTAACGGGCATTAAAAGGGCTGTTATAATGATAGTTTAAACTTAAAATCAATGTCGGCCAAACGAGACTCTTGCACGGCTATGGACCATCCATCACAGGGTCCACTAGATGAACGGTGGGATCACACACGTGCCACTTGCTGAGTCGGTGCACACGTCTACCACCGTCTAATTATGATAGGATGGAATCCAAAACAAATCCTAAATGGGATTTTGTAGATTTCAAAACGCGGTTTTAAATCCAATCCCATTTCGAGATATGTTGGGATTCCCACCCATCACAATTACAAATCTTATTCTCAGCAATTTCTCGGCATGGGAATTTCCCGGGAGATTTTCAGATTTTGACATTTTTTCAAAATAGCATTGGGAAATATTTTAATTATTATGAATTAATAACTATTTTTAAAAATTATAAACATTTAGGTATAAATGTATTAAACAACTCTTAAATAAAATTTACATTAAAATCACGATCATTTAATCACGATAAAATTCAAAACAGTCGATATTTTGAAAATATCTCGCAAAATATCGCTTGATGAATATTTCATTAAAGTATCGTGAGATTTTGAAAAAATGATATTTGCCCAAACCCCCTAGATGATATGTTGTGTTAGGAATTTTAATGACCCCTTTTAATTATTATTATTATTATTATTTTATTTATTTACTTAATTAATTTCCTTTTGGAAATATTGAATAGTGCCTCCATTTCTGAGGTATGGGAAGTACTGTGGACTTCTATACAGCGGCTGCCCCGGCGAAAAGCCTTGTGACGGACTCGACGCTTGTTGCCTGACCCACGACGCATGCGTTCAATCTAAGAACAGTAAGTTCATCCATGAAAAATGGTTTATATATATATATATATATATATATATATATATATATATATATAGGGACTAATTAATGGCAAAACATCTATAGCAAAAAGTTCACTATGGGCAATCTTATCATATGATCTGATAGTGGACTAATTCATGGAAAATCATCTATAGCCAAAGCTTTCCTTGTGGATGAATCTTATCATATGATATGATTGCATTCGGAAGTAGGCCGGCTGGATGTGCCCAATGGCGAACTTTTTCTGTGATTTGAAATGGAGCGCGTTTGGATGCCACCCTTTTTTCATTTCTCATTAAATCTGTGGAGAGGAGTTTGTTGGGAAGTTGATGTCTGATTTTTTTCTTAAAATGAGACATTTCATCAAACTTGCAATTGAGGAAAAGCGATACCGCTGAAACGTCAGCTTCTTGGACACTTAAGTGGGCCACGGTCTTAATTGTAAATCCATTTGTTGGTGTCATGGTGCCTCGTAATAATGGTTACGAGGCTGTAAAGGACGTTCCGTAAAGGTAACGGTGGCAACATTTATAATGACTGTTGAGGAAAAAGTGCCCATAGCTGCCCGCTAAGCTTCTGTAATGGTTTGTTGTGCCCCTTTAAAGGCAGTAATGCCCTTTAACGGTTCATTACGGGGCTGATACAGATTTTTTTAGTTTTTTTTTTTTTCAATTAAAAAAAGAGACCGTAAAGGCCGTTGTGGTACCATAACAGCCGTTACAGCTTGTATTATAAAAATAATGAAGTAGCTGTTTTGGGCCACCGTTATCATCACGGAATACCTTGGTTGGTATGCTTTCTATGAGCGCCGACACCCAAGAGAAAAACGTGTTTAGATTCGTTATCGGTGGCATCCAAACAGGATTCACTTGCTATTTTAGTCATGCAATCTGGATGGTCCATTTGGTGGGGGCCACGGTGAATGATCCTTCTAAATTAGAACACACACACACACACACACACTGATCTGCCGTTCATCGCTTATTGTGTAGTCAATGGACTTCGTTTTCACTGCCCAAGACTATGAACTTTTTTGGGTAGTTGAATGTGTACTACATTATTTATGGCTTTAAATGTACAATCGAAGGTGCTTGATCAGCGAGCCAAGATCTTCCGCCCACAAGATGGACAGTCCAGATTATCTGACCGTACAAAGGACATTGGACCTTTGTAAACATGGTGCATGTTGCGTGATAGTGCAGCCAACCATGGGCCATCGTCACTCGGTTATTAAAAAGTGTGAGGCTGAGTAAGAATTTTCTTCACGGGCACACGTGCCAACACATGACACCCACGCAAGATCTGGGCCACCCATTTAATGGGGCTCTCTGTGGACATGCACAGGTCAGAAAATCAGGTGGGTCCACACATGCACGTTAGATAGGGACCATTGTCTACTTTCCCCATGGTCGTGTGGCTACCTAATGACTGAACTTATCTAAGGTTAAAAGTATAGGACTCGTATGAGCAGTTTATACCCCATAGATAACTACTTGGGTGGATTTATGTATATATATTAAGATCTCTTATATATCTCTACAAAATTTTCATGTTTTCCGTACATTCCAATTATCCTCAAATAAATAAATATATTATAATTTCCATAATGTGGACTCTCATGGGCAACGCAGTTTCAAAGTTATGATTTGACCTTAATCATGATCGTTCAATCTTCTTTTCCCAACCCTGCCCTATTCTCAGGCTCCGAATTTCTATATTTACCTACTGTTATTTATATTTAAAAAATGCAATTAAAATATTTTTTTTTATTTTTTTTTGAAAAGCAAACGAATCTTTGCCTTAGTTTTGTCTGTAGTGAAATTTTTAGTTCCACATTGAATAAAATGTGAAGTATACATGGGTTTATAAACCTTTGCCTTCTATAAACTTTTGTGAAATATGTTAAATTATGCCTAAGCTAGAAACCATCACCCGATCTGCACCACGAGCACCATTCTCTCCCATCACCAGAAAATAGAAATGATAATCACCAAAAATAGAAATGATTGGAAGGAAAGGACAATGCTTTTTATGTTTATTCTTTTGGTGTACCAAGAGTGCATTGAAGTCAGTTGCAACCATATTAGATTGCTCAACATTACTCTATCGCCACCACCTCTCTATTTTATAGTGAATATGATGATGCTCGAGCCTTTTCCCCCCTTCATTGTTTCTTTGTTATTAGGCCACAATTTTGAGTGTAGTTCATTAATATGTTGTGTAGTATTTCATGTGTACTTTCATATACAGTTACAGTTGTAGTCCCCCTTGTCAACCACCTTGTCAACCATTGTGAGTGTTGTTCACTCATCTATTGTACAATATCATATGTATATTTAATAAGTTTTACATGTGAATAGTTATTTGGTGGCTTCATGTTATGAGTTTGAATGCCTTATTATGTAAAGGGATGATTCAATAGATACCAAAAGCTCAATCTACTGGTAAACAACACTTTGAGATCACATATCCAACAATTGAGGTAGTATAGTGGTGGCGGCATATGTTGATCGTCATCATCATTTTCATAAGTTTTTCAGATTAGACATAATTGATGTCTATGCTATAGCTCTAGGGATAATGTTAGAATATAAAAGATACATTTGTATAGCTATGCATACTATAAATAGCTATTTGGGTGTATTTATGTATAACTGCTATGATCTTCTATAGATCTTCTACTTCTTTTATATATTCCAGTCATCCTAAATGAAATAAATATGTTACAATTTCCTCAATGTAGTCTGTTGTGTGTAACGCCCAATTCTCAGGTTGGGCCCCACTTGATGAATTGACTGGATTCTGCACTTGTGCCATGTTGGCAGATGTGTCCACAGCTCATTTTAGTTTAGTAAGCCAATATATGTGTGCTATTTTGGGTGTGGGTGCAGATGACTACCTTAGCCAAGAGTGCAACCAAGAGTTTCTAAACTGCATATCAGATTTCAAAGACTCGGGAAGCCCTGGTTTCAAAGGAAACAAATGCATCATCGGTGAGGTGGTTGATGTCATCTCTGTGGTCATAGAAGCAGCTATCCTTGCTGGTAGATTTCTTCACAAGCCTTGAAGAGAGAGAGAGAGAGAGAGAGGGAGAGAGAGATCTGGATGTGGCAATTTTAAGGCCATATAATGATACTCTTGTGTGTTGGTTTGGTCATGACTTGGGAGGATGTATTATCCTTCTTTTCTTCTCAATAAATAAAATGAGTTCCAAACAATGGGGGAATGATTCGAGTTGTGCGGGGCCAACTGTAATGTGTAAGTGCT
Organism: Liriodendron chinense; assembly: GCA_003013855.2. Taxonomy (NCBI): domain Eukaryota; kingdom Viridiplantae; phylum Streptophyta; class Magnoliopsida; order Magnoliales; family Magnoliaceae; genus Liriodendron; species Liriodendron chinense. The sequence continues at coordinate 2,523,768 of ML058330.1, read as the reverse complement.
ATCCAACCCGTCCATTAGATGCATCCTCCAATACTATGCCCCGATCCCAAAACCCAGCTTGATCCATTACTTAGGTGGGCCACACCAAAGTAAAAAATTGGGGTTAATTGGGGAGGGGGTGCCCATCATGAAAACTTGCAGATGGAATGTGGGGTCCACCGTGTTGTGTGTGTCTATATATATATATATATATATATATATATATATATATATATATATATATATATATATATGTCATTTAACCAGCCATCAGGTTTGTCCCATCAGGAATAAAGGGCACCTAAGCTCTAACATATTCCAAAATGTCGGCCACAGGAAGTGAATATATAAGATTCATGCATGATTGTTCATTAGTCTCCATGGTGTGTCCTGCGTGGGTTTTTGGGGCGCGGCTTCGCTGGATCCCCGGAGCCACCGAGGTGGGTGGATCCCTTACCGTGCCGTCCACTGTGTGATGTGTGTATATTACATTCACACCGTCCATTCGTTTTGAAAACTAATTTTAGATCATGATTAAAAAAAAGAGGTAGATCCAAATCTCAGGTGGACCATAATACAGTAAACGGTACTCAACCATTAAAAGCTTCTCATGGGTCACAAAGTTTTGGGTCAAGCTGATATTTGTTTATCATCTTCATCCAGGTGTTTGTGACCTTTTCAACAGGTTGGATGGAAAATAAACATTCTAGTGGTCCTCGTGAAGTTCTTAATGGTGTGGATTCACTCACTGCTATTTCATGTGTTATGGTCCACCTAAGATTTTGATAAGCTTCAAACGTTTGGGGTAATGCCCTAAAATGAGCTTTCAAAATGCATGGACAGTGTAGATGTAATGTACATACATCACAGTAGCCCCAAACCGCGCCCGGGTTTTTGATGGAGTGATTCTTGGTATGTACGGTGCTCATGAGGAGGCTCATTCTATGAGCGGTTTGGATTCTACATAAACATCACGGCCCCACACAGCTTGAAAGTATGGTAATTACCATGCATTTGAACACGTGATCATTCGCCCCATCGCCCAATGTTTCAATCTTTCGATATTAGGCCGATCTGAACTGTTCATTTAGTAGGCCCTCCCATGCATGGGCCAGGTTTCCTAGAATCAGTGGTCTGATGATCCTAACTGACCCTTCACAGGATTCTTGCCCATTGAATATGGAACATTGACATGTTTTAACGGTCCAATTGTAATTTATCAATGTCCAATTGGATGGTTAGTCCTACGAGTGTGATTTTAAGGGCCCTCAGTGGGCCTAACGGTCTGGATCTTGTGAGCACGAACAGGCAAACAAAAAACAGCCTTTTGTTACTTTGCACCAAATGTACACTTTGTGCACGGTGGATTTCACACATGTGAGACCATGTCTTGGAGATCTAAACCGTTGATCCGACGGACTAGACAATGGATGCGGCGTGTCTGAAAAAGACATCCGAATTGAAAAATGTGATGCTTCAAAAAATGGCCCAAAAATAGATGGCTAGGAAGATTTGTACAGAGACAATCTGCATTCAAAAGGAACATATGTGAATGATTTTTCATTTTGGATCACGAAGCCATTGTCCTACAGGTGTTCAAGGCAGCAAAGTACACGCGGGGCATGTGCCAACGTGGCACACTGGCGTGAGATCAAAGACGTCGATCAGTTAGGTTCCTCCATGAAGATGGTCTGGGAGGAAAAAAAAAAAAAAGTTTGCCACACACGTCAGATTACAATGTCAGAACAAACACTTGTTGCTAAAGTTTGGCCTCGTGTCTAGCCTGCGGGAGCGAATTAGCTGTTACCCGGGTAACAGCTTAGTGGGTGTTACCCTAACCATGTGGGGCCACTTTGATATATATATATATATATATATATATATATATATATATATATATATATATATATATATATATATATATCATTTTACGGCATGATTCCAAACCTCAAGAAGATCTAAATCTCAGGTAAACCATACCACTACAAACAGTGATGGATAAACATTGTATGGGCTACAAAAGTTTTGGATCAACCTGATATTTGAATTTTACCTTCATCTATATCTTTTTTACATTATCAACAGATTGTTACGGAAACCTTATTATAGGCACTTTGGAATTGTTAATGGTGAGATACCCAATCACTACTGTTTACTGTGTTATCTGGTCCACTTGAAATTTGGATCTGCTTAATTTTTTGAACCCTATTCTAAAATGATCCGTAGAAACGGATGGACTGCATGGATATACAATAAATCATCAAGGTGGGCCCTACGGTAGGGGTATCACCCACTAAGCTCTTACCCAAGTAATATGCAAGTCGCACCTAGGCCTGGCAATGGGTTGTGTTGAACCATGTTAGTGTTGCATTGTATGTGTCGTGTCAAAAATGCCTTCACCCAAACCCAACCCATTAACTAACGGGTCGAAATCTTGAAACCCAAACCCATTCATTAATTTAACAGGTAACCCGCAACCCGACCCATTTAACCCATTAAATAAATGGGCCGTGCTTTTGTGGGCAGAGAAATGGAAAAGGGGCTCGATTCAACAGAAATTTTGGAGCATGGCCGTGTGGGGTCGTGGGTAGAAAGATGGAGAAAACTCTCAAGTGTGTGTGTGTTAGAGAGAGAGAGAGAGAGAGAGAGAGAGAGAGAGAGAGTCTTATTGGTTGTCTTAGCTTCTTAGAGATGTCTCACAACACTAAAAAATAATTACCAAAATACCTCACTAACGGGTTAAATGGGTTTCGCAGGTGAAACACTGACTCGACCTATTATCTTAATGAATCTTGATGGGCCAACTTGTTAGTGACCTGACACGATAAGGCCGGACCCGAATACTGATTTTTTTCGTGCGAGTTGGCACGTCGTGTGGAATTTTGCTGAGCCTAGTCGCGTCCCTCGGGGATAATAGTTGGAAAAGCCTCACTTTATTATGTCATTTGTGACATTGACCCTGTTGTTAGACCTAATAATTTATGTAGCCTGCTGGGCATTGTATTATTTTTCTCGAGACCAAAATACCCCCGCACAACCGTCCCATCATTTAATGGCGTTAGTACGCGGAAGTCGAGGTGCCTTTTGGGCGTGGGGCTTGGGCCCCGCCACATTAATGGTGGGGTTCATCCCAGGACTAATTTGACCCGTTCACTGTAGTCCGACAACCACAAAAGCACAAGAGGGTCATTTACAATTTTTTTTGGACCTCCACATGACTCATAGCCGCGAATTAATTTCGGAATGTTCCCACGTGTGTGGTCTATCAGTGATGAGTTTTGACCTCAAACTTCGTCCAATTACCTTAAATTAAAACTCCTCTCACATGGACATAATGGATGATCCTCTTAGACTATCCAGTGGGCCCCGCCCAAAGCTTTACGTGGGTTTTAAACGTGGGCCCCACCCATTTGACCATTTCTCATTTTCTTTCTTCTTTCTTCTTCCTTCTTCCTTCTTCCTTCTTCTTCAGAGGGGGCCACATGAAGAGCACGGGCCCATCGACGGTTATTAGATTTTTGGATGCACAACACACTCCCGATGACCTTGAGAAACTCTGACGAATCCATGTGAAACTCCGGCGAAGGGCATGAGATGAGAAGTGGAGTATTTTGAAGTCAATCGAGAAACTCCGGCCACATTCTGAAGTTAATCGACTATACTGTGATACATCGAAGCTATGACGCGTAAAGGTAATTGATTGTATATGTTGTTTTTATTTCGTTGGTGGCTGACAATGGTCGAAAGTTGTGAAAGGGAGGAGGGTGTGGTGGTCCCTTTCCTAGTCTTTTTGTTTGTTTTGAGACTCAAAAAGGGATTAGGATGTCGTGTTTGTATGGATTGTGCATGCATGGTGGAGGTTGTGGTAGTCCCAGAGTCGAAGGGTTTTGTTTTATTATTATTATTATTTTTGTATAAGGCCAATACACACCGTCAAATGCCGATACACACACTGTATTGCCAATACACACTAATGATCATCGATAGTGACATTGTTCATCATCGATACTCAGCATCCATTGCTGATACATTCATTCCATCGCCGATGGTGTCACTGTCCATCGCCGATACTCAACATTCGTCGACGATGCATGCATTCCGTTGCTGATACCCACTGTCTGTCGCTGATATACACCACAATCGGCGATGAACAATGACACTATCGGTGATTAGCAATGAGAATCGACGAATGACAACTACTCTCGGTGGTATACAGTCTTCTTGAATTTGATAAATACAGATGATGTTTCACTTAATCATCTATCTTTCAATCACTATAGTATCCAAGATCGCGACGGAAAGGCGTGGTTGTCGCCTACAATACTCCAATGTAAATGTTGAAATTACGTCACTTTGATTACTCTTATGGACGCATGTGCGTGCGGAAGCTTGAGGAGCAACTAAAATTATAGCTAAGTCCTGGGGGGGGGGGGGGGGGGGGGGGGATTAAGACCTTTTAAAATTATTTTCACCCACTTAATAGTTTTATCAAATTAAACTAATTAAGCAAAAATACTTCGGCTTCCAAGCCTAAGTGGGTCCAATCACAAGACTAGCATATGACTAAAGCAATTAACAACCTAGTCTAAACATGCCTAGATTAACATATGATTAAACTAATTAAGCACATAATCTATGCAACCTAAGTAGATTATATGAGAATTGATCATGTAAGCTCTAGTTTACTGAAGAAGTAAAAGTACATCCTCTGTGTGTGAATGTGACTATCAAGTGCCTAACATACATTCTAATTAAGCATTCATAATTAAACAATTAAACATAATGCGTAATAAGAAATGTGCTCAAATACAATCACAAATACAAAAATATATAGTGGTTCAACTTTGGCTCTACTCTACTCCCGATTAAAGTACTCAACCCCTTTGAGCACACCGACATTCATTAGGGAGTTTAAATCTGGTTCCTCCTAACTAAGGTGTTTTAATTTGGATCCACCCAATCAGGGAGTTTACAAGTTCCTCCCAATTTACACGTTCACACCGATGTTGGTGGCTCCCCTTGGAGATTTGTTTAGGCTCGACAAACGTCCCTGAAATTGAGGCCCAACAAATATGCTAAGGAATAACAAACGTCCCTAGACTTTTAGGCTCAATTAACAAGCCAAGGATCGACAAACGGCCTTAAGTTTGAGTTTGACATACAAACTCTACACTCAATTCGCATAGGGAAAAGAGTGGTTGGACACAAATAAATTGACAACCTTATCGAATTTGAGCCCCGTGTAGCATCGCCTTGGGTTGCTTCTTCTCACTTTCCTGTTCTTGAATCAGCTGCCCTTGTGCTCCCTCGATCTTTAATGTCGTTGCATCGCTAATGCTTCAGCTCCAAGATCAGCCACTTTGTATATGATGCTCCAACGGAGATGCCTAAGGTACTAGGATGGTAGGTTTGAGATCTCTACAACTAACGAGAATGAGTTGCCTAGAGTATCTTCCATACTATGGACTCATCATAGAGTTTTGAATAAGAATATAACTATTAAGGTTGATCCAAACTCTAGAGATCAAAAGAGGGACAAGTGGATCTTCATAATGAGCTTGAAATGCTCCATTCTTGTGATGAATCATAAGGAAGATCACTTGATAGGGTTATAATTTGAGCCTCTAATGGTCTCCAGCAACGGTGGCTTCAAATTCCTCAAAATCTCCATCTCTTTTGCCCAAAAATGAATCCCTCTGCCTTTATAGATTTTCTTCCAACGGTAAAAAAATCGGCAAATTCGCATATCTCCGATTGATCGGAACATGGTCTGATTGATCGGAGGTCACATTCGATTGATCGGAGACCTGTCCGATTGATCGAAAATATGTCCAGTGAATTTTTAAAATTCTCTGGAACAAATTTCGATTGATCAGAACATAGTCCGATTGATTGAAAGGACCTCATCCGATTGATCGAAGACACTATCCGATTGATCGAAAATGTGTCCAGAGAGTTTTGAAAATACTCTGGAACAAATTTCGATTGATCAGAGGAATGTTCTGATTGATCGGAGTCTCATCAGAACCGATGTTCGATTAATCGGAGATCAATTGAAAACTTTTGTTTGGGCTAGATTGAATATAATAGTTTCCACTTCTTTTATTAACCTAATTTATCATCTTTTTCTATATAATCTAAAGCTAATAGGGATGACTAAGGGAATTCGTAGTTGGTGTTAGTGCACTTTTCTGTGGCATATTAGTGCACCTTATTTGTTAATTACTTAGGTCAGTGAGTCTAGTGTCGGTTGAGCTTAATGAAGACGAAGACCGAAGACTCGAGACGGACTTGCTACATCAAGGAAGAAGAAATAGGTAAAAGAGATGACTTAGTGAGCCTAAACCTTGAACTTAGCCAAAACCATAACCTCTAGATGACGATGACCATTAGGATACCCTTAGTCATCTTAGATTGGCCCTAGGTGTCTCAAAAGATCACCAATTGTGTGGCCAAGAGGTTGCATGAATTGTTGTAAAACATCAAAGATAAAACAAACAACAGAATCCATGCTTCGACATCGACAAATGGCTTGAATTGGACAACAACCAAATGTGAAAATAAACTGTCTAAGGGCTTAATTCGACCGGTCTGTCCGACTAATCATTTGACCGCTCTGTCCGACCAATCATTCGACCGATCGGTGACCGATAAAAAAGAGACTGCGGGTAAATCTATCCTGGCCATTAACACGATCGATCACTCGACTGGTCGAGGACCTCAATCCGACCTGTCGGACAGAGCCATTTTATAGTCATTTATAATCATTGGGGGCTTTTCTATATAAAGGCTTGGCTCGATTTAAGGAGTAATCAGAGGGTTTTTTAGAGGATTGAAGCCACCATTGTTGGAGATCATTAGAGATTCAATTCCTAACCTTTACAAGACATCTTCCTTGTGATTTAACATAAGAATGGAACATTCCAAGCTCAAAGAAGAAGATGATCTTGCCCCTCTTTGATCTCTAGAGTTTGGATCTTACTTGATAGTCAAATTCTTATCCAAAGCTCTAAGATGAGATCTTTGTAGGTGAGAAACTCTAGGCAATCCATTCTCTCTATGTGTAGAGTTCTCAAACCTAACCTCCTATCACCTTGGGCATCTCAAAGGCACCACATGTAAGGTGATTGATCAAGTGTAGTTGAGGCATTTTACGACACAACGGCAACACGATAGGGGGAGCAAGGGAAGCTGGTTGAAGCACGGGAGAGCGGAGATCAATCAACCTGAAGCGGCGCTGAACAAGGGGCTCATCCGACAAGTAAGGTTGTCTTTATTCAGAGTCCTTCCACTCAATTCCCTGGGGGAGTTAAGTGTAAAGCTTGTTTGTCAAACTCGAACTAGCGTCATTTGCCAATCCATGGCACGTTTGTCGGGCCTAAACATCTAAGGACGTTTGTTGTTCCTTAGCACGTTTGTCGGGCCTAAATTAGTCTCCAAGGGAGAGCCTCTGACACGAGAGTGAATATGTGTCGAGTTGAGAGTTAGCCGATGTCTAAAACTCCATTATGGTTGAGAGGTCAACCGGTAAAACCTCCGTGTAAAGGTTGAGATGTGAACTTCATTTAAAACCCCCGATAGTGAATGCCGATGGGCTCAATGGGGTTGAGTACTTGAACCGGGAGTGGAGTAGACCCAAAGTCGAACCACTATACATGCTTGTATTTGTGATTGATTTAAGCGCATTATTATCTTAGCATTGTATGTTTAATTGTTTAATTATGAATGCTTGATAAGGAATGCATGCTAGGCTCTAGATAGACACATCCACACACAAGATGTACTTGATCCATTCTCATAAGTCTACATAGGTTGCATAGATTATAAGCTTGATTAGTTAAATCATTTGATTATCTATGCATGCTTAGACTAGGTTACTTCTTACTAAAACAATATGCTAGTCTTGTGATTGGACCCACTTAGGTTTGGAAGCTGAAGTGTTAATTGCTTACTTAGTTTAAATTGTTAAATTGATTAAGTAGGTGAAAAGATTTTAAAAGGTCCTAATCACCCTCCTCTAATACTTAGCCATAATACTAGTTTCTCTACAAGCTTCCGTATTCATACACCTATATAAGTTTGTTGATCCAAAAGGTGTAATTTTAGTTGGTCTAAGTCATCTAAAAGGTTTTGCATGTTTTAGTCCAAAGGGTTAGGGTCACCAAGGCATCTCATTTACTTGTTCTTCTTCCTTTATGCTTCTTGTCTACTTGAATCTTCAATCTTCTGCTTGCCAAGGCTCAACCGACATTACAACACAAGAACCTATGTGATTGACAAATAAGGTGCACTAGTATGCCACAGACAATTGCACTAATAAAGGTCACATTAAAGTGCTCTATGGAATTCTTAAGTATTTTGAAGGATGAATTCAACAAGTCCCCTGGCAGGAGGGAGATGTTCAGAAGAACTCAATTCGAATATCTCATTGATTTTGATGAATGAGAGTGGAAGGCAAACGGACCATTGGTCTACTACTTGATGCTGAGGCATCTCGGTGACCTTTGCTTTGACTTTAGTAGCACCATTCTCTACTTCAGGGAGATGGACTTTTCCTTGATTACAAGTCTGAAGTTAAGAACTCCAATTAGATCAAAGTAGACTCATCAAAGATCATTTATGAGTATTAGGGATCGCTTTTTCAAGGATCGGTCCCATATATGAAGGAAAGATTTGCTCGACGCATTTACAACCCTCTTGGGAGGGAGAAGCAATGACAAGGTCACCATGCAAATGGTGATGTTGATATATGTACAGAACTTACTTATTTGAGCCCCCCCTCAAAAAAAAAAAAGGTCGTGCAAAGATAAGTCTATTGATTTAGCGAATAATTTTGATACTTTTAATAATCACCCCTTGGGGAGTATGGAGTACAAGATATTGAAGGATGAATCGAACACTGTCATTAAGTCTCACCGTCCCAAGTCCTATGACTTCCACGTTTGCCCATATGCCCTGCAGGTAATATTCCGTTTATTATGAATTACCGTAAAATGTATGTCAATTTGATTGACTGAACGACTATAAGATTCATTGTTTCCCTCATCCATCAGGTCTGGGTATACGAGGTCATCCCCAGCCTATCCAAGCCAAATGGTTAGGCCACCAAGAATACTTCAATTAGAATTCCACGAATTTTGAATTGGAAGGTGAATAAGGTGGATAAATACAATAAGCTGGCCAATATTTTTTGCAATGGCCGGATAAGTTCGAATATCACATCAAACTAGGTTTCAGAGTCCATGCATTTTAATTTTTAGTGTTTCTGACACTACATACATCTTGTGGCATGTTATGGTTACCGGTGAACTCATCCCCAAGGATGAGGAAGAAAATGTCTCCGGCTTGAAGAAAAGGAAAAATAAGGGGATAGATTCATGGGATGAGGGTGTCCCACAACAATAACATATCAGAAGAAGTTGTGTTCATTGCAGCAAATTGAAGGAGGTGGAAGAAGATAATGTCCACCTATGCAACCAAGTGATCATTCTACAGGCCGAAGTGGACTCGCTAAAGGTACTTAAATTCTCAATCATTGTCATATGCTATTCTTGCGTATTGCGATGTAAGAAATATATATGATGCAAGCCCAGGTAGGGGACTTAGACCGGGCAGGGGACTCAGCGTAGGAGTATGAATTTATGCATCCTATGAGAAGGCTTAGCCCCAAGGTGTATAGATATATTAAGAAAGCGGCCTTGAAGGACGATGCTCCTAATTGGCTACAGGCTTTATGGAATAATAATAGATGGGTTGATGACGAGGTATATTAGTAATGGCCAAAAAGTCTTTTATGTGTTTTATTTTACATTATATATTTTTATTGATATTTCTGGGCTCGCACAGGCTATCAACCTATATACAAATTTTTTGAACGATTAACGTCTACAATATCCTTTCAGATTTTCTTAGGATTGCAAGTTTGTAACGACGTTGTTTTTGGTAATGTCCATTTACTGATATTTATGCAAAATTGGTATTGCAACTAATCAAACTTATACTATTCTCATTCATTTGTGATAACAATATTTTCAGCACAATATTGAGCTTCTCCGGGAAGTTGGTGCTGAAATGCATGACTATAGAACTAGAGACAAAATATTTGGAGATATTAGTCTTAATGTTTTTGCTATTGTTAGAGGGACAAGGGGGATGTGGACGTATGATTGTGTAAGTTGTCATTGCACATAAAGTAACTAAATGGCCGTACTATTATACATAATGTTTGATTTAGATGTACTTATAGTACTGCTTGTGTGCGTGGAAATATACTTTCCACAAAATATGAATAACCGTCATTGAATTTTATTTGCTGTGTACCCTAAAAGAAGGCTAGTTCGTTTGTTCGATAGCATCGACGAAAAATATTTTTGGAGGTATGATGAACTCAGTGATGACTACATGGAGGTATTGAGATGTCCATTTTATCTATGTGACCGGGGGAGCAGACCACTCTAGGAGAAGATTTGGTTCCTCGAGGAAGTACAAGGTCTTTTAAAATAGGAAGGTGGATCCGAGAGCGGGGTCTTCATGATGAAATACATCGACTTCCTTTGTAGCGATTGAGAGTTGCCTTCAATCCAATAAGGTTATATTATAAAGTATTTTTTAACCTGATACATTATTCATTGCTGGTCATGCCATGGATTGACTTGTAAGTTTACTTACAGATGAATGTCTCCTATTTTAGATAGACATTGTCATTTAACTACCTTCAACAATATAGAAAGACTGAAAGACAAATAACAAAACCGAAAAAATCCGCTGAGGCGAGAGAGAAGGAAGACAATGTAAAAGTTATAGGATCAAGACCCCCTATGACGACCCCATCCACACATAATTATTCATTCTGACAGAGGAAATGAAAAAAGCAGCCATGTGTAATGCATTTACTTTCTATTCGACTAGTTTTTTGGGTATTATATATATTATTTCATTAATGTTAATTATTCCTTTTATGATGAATGAAGTTTAAAATGTATGAATCTTCTCATTGATGAATAATGAAAGGAAGATGAGGAGAGGCATGATGAAAGGGAGAGACATGTTGTTGTAATTGAGACATTTTGTAGAATGAAAGAAGTGTTATAATTGCTGATAGTACCACTGACGATTGCTGATAGTCATTGTCCATCACCGATATGCTCACTGTTGATCACCGATATGCTCACTGTTGATCCCCGATAGTGTCACTGTTGATCGCCGAATGAAACCGATTATATTGATTATCGACAATTCATAGTAAGACTATCGGTGGCGGACAGTGGGTATCGGTGATTAGAACTGATTATCGGCGATGTATTGCCTGTTCCTCTACCAACAATTTAAAGTAGATTATATCTTGTTATCTATCCAAGATGTTCTCATCAATGTATACAATATTCACAGTTCACAATACAAAAAATAAGACAAAACAAAGGTAATTGTCTGGGCTCCTTCATATATGTATCACAAACAAACTAGGTTGCTTTATATATGTATCACATAATACATATTAAATATCCCAATTCCTCACCCGATTTCTCACCCACTCATATCAAGAGGTCTAATAAGCCAAGTCAGCATCAATAATAGATAAATTCTCCATCTAAGTACCTGTTTGGACCTCTTTATCTTCATAGCGAGCATGCATTCTCACAATCAGTCTTCGTTCTCGTCTTAAGAGACCATTAGCCTTTTTCCATTAATTCGGCCCTTAATAATGCTTCTTATTGGAATTCTGGCAGATGAATTCTAACTTCATGGAGGAGGCCTTCCAATTCTGTAAAAGGGCCCCCTCTACTAACCTGCTATTTCAATCTCTCTTTGAGCATAGAGAGTTGTTGGGCAGATTGCATGACTGTAAGGTAAGCAGTTCGGATGACCATATAATTGGCTTCATATTCGTGAAGGTCTTCTCGCGCTTGTCGAAGCTTCTCTGTAAGAACTTGATGATTATGAAGTTGTTGTGTATTTTGAATGTACAGTTGTTTCCCCTCTCGAAAAGATGTAATGATGAGCCGGACCATTCCTAACACAGTGACCACTTTTCACGCAGACATGTCCAAATTTACAAATGGTACAGTTACCAAATGAAAAGGCACACCTAACTGCATGTACACATCTAAGGGGGTGATACCCCACTCGCCGTGGGGGAGATGGAAAGTATGGGTCTTGTCTCTTCATCTCTCACATAGGGCAACCAAGAGCATGCATTTTTTTTTTCTTTTTTTGTTAATCATGTAACGCACCAACCCAATTAGTTGGGCTACACACCCATACGGTTAGTTACACGATGCACCCACCCACCGGTGGGGTTAGTGTGTCTCCTTAGCACTCGAACCTGAGACCTTCTGTTGAAACACCTAGGCGTCTTTCAGCTGGGCTAGCAGGCGAGACACCAAGAGTATGCAGTTCGCAACATTCTTCTTAAACTACAATGTGATAATGCAAAAAAAGAAAAAAAGAAAAAAAAAAAAGAGGAGAGTACTAGCAAGGATGACCTCTAGCAAAGGTTGAGATTTCTTTACCCAACCATGCCAAACATCCCGACTCCCGTGACCTTTGATGATGGGCAACAACCGACTCTCTCGCGCGAAAGAAAACATGTGTTCCCCACAATAGGGAATGAACACTGGGTCATCCTCATGTGCCCTATTGTCACGACCTCAAGTTCCGTTCGCCATCACTTCCTACAAGTATGGCAAGGTAAGCATTCCATCTTCTTCTTTAAAAATTATATTCATGCCTAAGGAGAACCATGGGGAAGGACGTGCATGGTTCAAGTTTAAACATGAAGGAGGTCCAAGGCCCAACCCCATGTTTCACTCTGATGCATATTGGGCATCAAAATGAGAGGAAGTGAGGTCTACTTGAGAAAGGTGTGCATCAAAGCATGCTTGAATGAGGAAAGTGGACCATTCCCAAGCACATGAGAACCACCTTTCGGGTGTCAACTATACATTTAAGTACCATAGTGTGAACCAAAATTCCAAAAAGTTCTATTTCAAAAGTAGGCTTACAAGAATTGCACACTTGAAACAAAGGTTTAGTAAAATTCATACTTCATGCTCCAAGAAAAGAGTTTCTTTCAAGCCTCATACATGGCCAAAGGAATGGACCACTTGTCTTATCAAGCAATGAACTTCATGTCCCTTTCACCAAGGATATTCTTATTTCTTCACACATACATGTGGAAAAGGGAGGAATCCAAAGAAGTTTAGTATACCCAAGTAACACAAAAATGCACTCCCTTCATGGGCTTAGAGTGGTGAACATGACCCATTTAAAACCAAAGTTGAGAGCACCCATCCATGGGGTGAACTTGGGCAACTCATGAACATCACTCTCTCTACAAATGGAAGGTCACTTTAGTTGTAGAAAGCATGGTTTGGTGGTCCACCAAGCCTCATGAAAAGGAAAAATAAATGGGCTAGGAGTGATGCACATGGCCCACTTGAAAACGAAAATCCAAAGTACCCAAGCATGGGGCAAAAATGGGCAACTCATGTGCACCACTCTTTCCCTAAATGAAAAGTCAATTGAATTTTGGAAAGCATGGTTTAGTGGCCCACCAAACTCCATGAGATGGAGAAGCCAATGGGCTAAGAATGATGTACGTGCCTCACTTGAAGATCAAAATTAAAAGAGAACCCACTTTTGGATGGGGGCAACAAGAGCACCACTCTTTCTACAACTTAAGTGACCACTTGAGTTTTAAAAATGCAATATGGTGGCCCACCAAAGAGTCCCTTGAATGAGTAAATGACCCAAGTCCCTTACCAATCCAATGAAAGGAAAAAGAAATGGGAAAAGAAACAAAGTGTGGTGGGTCACTCACACCAAAAAGCACATATGGGCCATAAAAATGGTACAAGGCCCACTCACTTCATAAGATGATGAAAGCCCCATCACACTTTGTTCAAAGGAACAAAATCTAATAATGTTCATAAATCCAAGGAATGGTAGAGGAAGTGAGCCACTTGTTCGTAAGGGCCCAACTATGAGATCTAACCCATTTGAAAAAGAAAGTCACAAATGGTGTGTGGGCTAGTTTCCTTGGTCCATATGTAAATGAAAGAAGAAATAGGGCCATCGTGTGTGAATGGGAGGCCTAAAATCTGAGGTAGGCCTCACTACTTTCATGGGCTTGAGTCTTGAAAGAAAAAAGGAGGAAATGAGAAAGTAAAAGAGTATGGAAAGAAGAGCATGAGAAAGAGAGAGAGAAGCATCTAGTTGGAGCCAAAATGAAGTTTGAGCCCAACCAAATGCACTAAAGGCCCTAACTTCACTTTGGGTCCATTTTATATAATGAAAGCCCAACTCCCATGGGAAAGAAAAGATGAAACTTTTTCATGCACACTTGATGTACATGATAAAGTCACCCTTGTACATATGAATGGGAGTTTGGAAAAGAGAGAAAATGAAAAAAAGAAATGAAGACTTGAATGCTCCATTCCATGCACCACCTTGAGGCTTGCTTGGAAGGTTGAAGAAAACACCAAAGCTTGGGCCCACCTCACCACTTTTGAAGGCACCTACATGAAAAAGAAAAGAGACGTGTAAGAGAGAGGAAGTGAAGAAAGATGAAAGGAACAAAGGAAAGAAGGGAAGAATGGGCCATACCTCCACCACTTACCTCAACTAAGTGGCCCACCTTGCTGTCTGCCAGCTACCGAGAATTCCCACCACTTAAAGAAAGGAAAAGAGCCACCAAAAAGAAAAGAAACTTGAAGAGAGAGAGAGAGAGAGAGAGAGAGAGAGAGAGAGAGAGAGAGAGAGAGAGAGAAATGACATGTTTAGGAGGGGGGCCACACCATGTTTATATAGAAGAAGGAGAGCCACCCCATTACACAGCCCACTGGAAAAACCAGAGGGCAAGGGAGAGGGCGGGTGACACCTAAGGTGTTATCTGTCCTCTCCCCTTTGATGAGACTTGGCTCTCTCTCTTTCTCTCTCTCTCTCTCTCCTTGGGAAGAACTCCATGGAGAAGAGAAATTGCAAAGAATCTTATCCTTGTATAAGAATGAAGTAATGAAAGAGAAAGGAGAGATAATGAGGGAAAAATAAAAATTAATTTCACCAAAATCTCATCTCATGAGAAATTGAATGGAAGATGAAGTGATGATGTGAAGGAGAGCAAAAAATCTCATGAATTTTCAAAAAATCCAAAAAACATTTCCAATAAAAATCGACGTCAATCGTAACCGTTTGAGTCGCGATTCGATTGTTTAGATCATTTAAAAAAATATCAAAAGCTTCGAGTCGTGATCCGATGGTTTGGATCATTTTTAAAAATCTAAAAATTATTTCAAATAAAAACTGGCATCGATCTCGACCGTCTGAATCATGATCTAGTGGTCTGGATCATTTTAAAAAATATAAAAAACATTTTCAATAAAAAATGGCATTGATCGCAACCATCCAAGTCACGATCCGGCGATCCGAATCATTTTGCAACATCATAAAAATATTTTAAAAAATTTATCTCAGCCGATCAGAAAGGTCTGAAGATCTTAAATTACAATGTGATTAATTTCTTGGGGGCTTCCCAAATCCTTTCTGGGTATGGCCGACACTTGATCGTACGGGTGTCTAGAGCTTATTGATAATTAAGTTAAGTGTGGGTGGAAATTCTGCACTCTTGTTCGTGTTGAACTAACCGTGATATACGACCTTGATTGGAAGTCACTGTTGAGATCGACAGATATTCCCTATTCTTGAAAGTCATGAAGGGGATTAAGGCAACTGGGAGGTGGAGCATACCCTCATGGCATTATCAGCAGTATAAGATCCCTAATTGAATTGATCAAGAGAAATGTGAGGATGTGGTCCATCTTGTGCCCAAAGGAGTTAGTCGGATGATATATGGTCTATGCGCATTGCACAAGAAGAACATGCAACTTTATGGTTGTGGTGGCTGTAAACCCTCAATCAAGTCATCCAAAGATGTAAAACTACAATACTTAACTGTGTATGCTCATCTTGCTCGTTGACGTAAAATGGATTGGGTACCTTATCAGCACTACTAGAAGCTGAGAGTGGATGGAAGTTCCACACCTTTTCCCTACACTTCAAATAAAAACTATTTTAAATAAAATCGGTGTCGATCGTAACCATCTAAGTCGTAATCCGACGGTCCGAATCATTTCAAAAAATCTAAAAAAATATTTCAAATAAAAAATGGCGTCGATCGTAACCGTCAGAGTCGCGATCCGACAGTCTAGATTATTTTAAAAATCCAAATATATATTTTAAATAAAAAAAACGTTGATCACGACCGTTCGAGTCGCGATCGCGATCCAACAGTTGGATCATTTCGAAAAATCACAAAAACATTTTCAATAAAAAATGACATCAATCTCAACTGGTTGAGTCGCGATCCGACAGCCCTGATCATTTTAAAAAATTACAAAAAATAAAACGCCATTTTAAAAATTACAAACTCGGTCGACTTGAGTTTTCGATCCCATTCATTTTTTGTCGCAACGCCAAAAATGATCTCACAAAACGGTTGGACGGCATAGATTTCTCACAAACCTCATGGTGGGCCCCACCCAGATTCCTTGCGCAGGAGATGCTTTCGAAAGGCTTTCGCAAGCAATCCGCGCCCTATATTTATATCCACGCCATCCATACATTTTTCCGGGTACATTTTAGGGCATGAGCTACAAAATGAGGTACATCCGAATCTTAGGTGGACAACATCACTGGAAAACAGTGATGATTGGACGCACACCATTAAAAACTTCCTAAGGCCTACTGTAATGTTTATTTACCATCTAACCTGTTGATTACGTCACAAGACATGGATGAAGGGGAAAAACAAATATCAACTTGATCCCCCCCCCCCCCTCTTAAAGGTGATCCTATGGTTTGGTTGACCTGAGATTTGGTTCTGCCTCTTTTTTTTTTTTTTTTTTGTTGGACTCGTGCCCTAAAATGAGATGTCAAAATGGATGGATGGGGTGGATGAAAAAAAGATACTACATCATAGTGGGGTCCATAGAGAACCGACCAGTGGTAACATCCGTACATGCAGGGTCCCCGTTGGGTGAGGCCGGGGCGCACCTAATCTGCTCGTGCTTTAAACAGGCATTACTTGTCATTGTAGGCTTGAAATCAACCACATTTATTGGGGCGCGGTCTGGGTGGATCCCCAACTGTGGGGACACTGTGATGTATGTACCTTACATTTACACCATCCATGCATTTTGAAAGCTAATTTCAGGGCGTTATACAAAAAATGAAGCAGATACAAATCTTAGATGGACCATACCACATGAAACAGTAGTAATTGAATCCCCACCATTAAAAACTTCATGAGGGCAACTGGAATGTTTATTTTCCATCGAAACCTGTTGAAAAGGTCACAAAGAGCTGGATGAACCCAAAACTTTTGTGAGCTACGAGAAGCTTTTAATGATTGAATACCATTTTTTACTGTATTATGGTCCACCTGAGATTTGGATCATGTTTTGGATCATGCTCTAAAATGAGTTTTCAAAATGAATGAACGGCGTGGATGTAATACATACATATCACACAGTGACAGCACGGTAAGGAATCCACCCACCTCGGTGGATCCGGGGATCCAGCGAAGCCGCGCCCCATTTATTGCTAGTAATCAATGGAGTTTGGTAGATGAAGCACCCAAACACCGTGTATATGACATACATGTGCAAGATCTGAACCGATCATCTGTTGTGCTTTACACTAGATGGGCCAAAGCTTTACTCAACAAAAATTGAAACTAGTCATATGATCCTATCCATGGATTGTAGGGCTTTTTCCCATTTAATCAAACATTGCTTGGATTATTTTTCTAACTGTCCACTTCTAATATCAAACATTGTATTTTTGGCATAGTACACTCCATCCAAAGTAGGGCAGAGTAGATGAAAGGTCCCAACCACGTGCATTTGTGCCATTATATATAATTTATACTGGGTTCTAGTTGCGTCTGGCTACTTTCATAGTCCAATCGATTTGGACAGTTCATTAGGTTCATTATAAATTTTGTGGGCTATTACGAAAAAATCACACTGACCTATATAGAATGGTTAGGATTACCTAACAAAAGCGACCCTTCAGAATCATAAGCGATCCAAGATGGTCGTCCATATTAAAGGCTATTGATCATATTGTTATGATTGCAGATGATGCAATAAATATATGGTATCCTAAGAAATCTGTGGTGCACCTAATGGACGGTCCAGATCAACCGATTAGATTGCCTAATTAATCCAATGCAACTAGGAGCACAGTAACTTATAGTACTCCTGAGAGAACCAGAACATTTCTCAATTAAATAAGAAAATATCTGTTATCTAATATGAACAAGAGTTCTCTCTCTCTCTCAGCCTTCTTAGGCAGTAATTTCCAAGATGAAGTATACAACCATTGAGAGTTAAATAGCTGGAAGTAGTTACCTTACCAAATAGGGATGGAAAATAATTAAAGTAGAATGGTTAGGTTGCTTAAAGAAACATTAATATAATGAAACAATGTTGATAGGAACCTTACAACCAATGCCTAACTAAATAAATTATTATTAATAAATAAAGGTGAGGTGGAAGGCCAGAATTCCTGGCATGTATATCCTCTTATTTCTCGATTTCTCTCGGGTAATCTCTCATTATTAAAGTGCTTTTAAAACATTGGTTCGGACTTTTGTTGGGGCTCTACTAAATCACATGGTCCGGTAGTTGAACCATAACATCTTTAGTTATCGTGGAAGTGTAAGAAATACTCTTGAAGATTTATTTATTGTTATTGTTGTTGTTGTTGTCATCCATGTCACGACTAGGGATCACTAGCACGTGTCAACCAAGTAATGTCTGCGTGTTTGGATGATCCCACAATCAGCATTATACCTATCCTGATGCTACACTACATGTGGCCATGGTAAGAAACTTGTGTTGGATGGTTTCGATCATGAGTAGGTATTTAACGTATGAGTGTGGATTGTTTGTGTTGACGGCACAAAAGAATCCAGCGTTGTGGTTTTTTATTCGCCCACATCAAAAGTCCCGACGTCAACTAAATTCAGCTTTAAAAAAAATAGACACACATTCATACCGCTTTATAAGTATTTCCTCCTTACGATATACTGAATATTGAATACCTCTCAATCAAATCAAATTCGACAGCTACCAAATCTTTCGAGAATTGGATAGTTCATGGCCCCCTCTACGATGTATGTGTTAGATCAATACAGGCCAACCATTTTTTTAGATCATTCTATGGCACCAGCTCAAAAACGATGCTGATCCAGAGCTCAAGTAGACCACACCACGTAACACCGTAGAAGGTAGTGGGTATTGAACTCCTACCGTTGAAACCTTCCTAGTACCCCCATCACTTTTTTTTGTCATCCAGCCTGCTCATCTGGTCAAACAAACCTGGATGAAGGGAAAACACAAATATCAGGACAATTTGACCATTTCGTGGCCTTAAAGTGTCTTCAATGGTAGACGTACAATTACCGCTGTTACATATTGTGTGGTCCACCAAACTGCGAATCTGTCTACTTTTTTGGCTCATGCAATAAAATGATCTCGGAACATGGATGGACGGTGTGGACCTAAAATAATAATCATGATATGAACCACAAAGATTTACGCCTCCAAAATAGTGGATTTTCCTTTGTAATGGACGAGCGCAACTTGGTTGCGACCAGAACCAGCCATGTGGGTGAGACCCAAACCGTAGGGGGTCACCTACATGTATGCATTGTATATCCACTCCGTTCATTTGTTTTTAAAGCTTGTTTTAGCCTATGATCACAAAACTGAGCCTGATTCAAATTTCATATGGACCACACCACAGGAAACAATGGTCATTGACCATTAAAAACCTTTTTATGGGCCAAATAGGTTTTAGATAAGCTGATATTTGTTGTTTTTCCTTTCATCCATGTTAGCGTGACCTTATCGACGGGTTTGATGTTCAATAAACATTATGGTGGATGTTGGGAAGTTATTAATGGTGAGCGTTCAATGGCCATTGTTTCGGTGGTGTGGTCCACCTAAAATTTGTATCTGTTTCATTTTTCAAAATGCATACTAAAATAAGCTATAAAAATAAATTGATAGCATAGATATATGATGGACACATTGATGTAGGCCCTATTGTTAGGATGTCACCTACATCGCTAGTTCTAGGGTCGCAGCCAATCCGCGTTGGTTTGGTACGTAATCCGTGTGGAAGCGGATTGGCTAGTGACCTGAGTGCGACTTAGGTGAGACCTCAAAACCAGCGAAGTAGGTGGGACCCTAACGTGGCAACGCACCCCCACCCCCCCGGCATTGTAGCAGGGGAGACACCATGAGTGGCAGCGACTTTGGCTTCAAATCACTCCTAGGTATATATACCTTGTTTTTTTTTCCACTTTAAAGGTCACTGATAAGAGGATTAGAACCATCCAATCTAAATGCACTTTAAATGATTTGTCATTCACAATTGTAAATCATCTTTAAAAAAAAAGGGTGTGAATCAAGAACCTTAACTATGGGAATTTTTCATATTAGCATTTTCCCGAATTGAAATTTCTATTTGGAGTTTTTCTTTCAAATTGGATGTATGGTTTTGAAATAGGAACCCTAATTGTAGATCATTGTGTTTTTTCCACTTTTGTGCCGTGCATCACTATGAAGTGGTTTATTTATTTATTTTGGAAATGTGATATGAAGTGGTTTATTTAATTCATGAAGATCGTGTAAATGAGTTTTTTTTTTTTTTTTTTTGAAAAGTGTAATTTCAAAATTTCAAGCTAGTCTACTCACTTCATTGTCTCTCCATGTTGCAACCAAACATGTTTTTTTTTTTATTCCTTTTTTATTGGAGGAACTTTTTTTTTAAAGTCTTGTTACAGGTTAATAGTTGCAATTTGAAAGGTCTTCTTTCTATTTTATACTATATATCCTTCAATTTTGGAATAAAATTAAAATGTGCTTGAGACCATGAGGTATCTTACTGATATTTCATGCTAAATAAAACAAAGTTTTTATCTTTTTTTGCAATTTCAGATCCACCCAGGTTGATTAACTTCAAGCCTACTCTGTATAGCATAATCCATAATGATGACTAGGATGTCAAGAATAGATAGTACGCCATACTCGTACCATCATACTGCAAAATAAATAAATAAATAAAACAGTAGCATGTGTAGGATCTCTATTAGATGGGAAAAGCTCATGTGTGCCACTGTAAATTGACACTCTTAGTATGCGATTGGTGCACATGACACTTGAATGATCAAATCATTGATATGGATGGCACGTTAGGCCCCGTGCACTATTCATGGTGGCCCATAAAAACATACTAATCAAATTATGCTGAACTTGAAAAAATTGCCTCTTTTTAAAACCATCAGTTTGCCAGGCCACAAAAGGGATGCTGATAGTCATAATTGTGGCCCATGAAAAGTGGGGTGAAACTAATCAATGGTCTAGATTGATGATTTGACTATCCATGTATCTAAAAGCAGCAAGCACATTAAAAGCATTGATATAGATAGGGTCTATTGCAATCGACCTTATATTTTAATGGTTACGGCTGCATTTATAGCACAACAACAAAAGGAAACTACCAATCTATAATGAGGTTTCCAACTGCATACAGCAAGTTACCAAAGTCAAATCGTAGTTAAATTCCTTAATATTCCAACTTGAATAACAAAATTACAGTTTCGACTTTGGAGCCTAGGCAACTACATTCTGTCATCTCCACGTTATTGAAGAAATTTGTGTGATTCAATTTAGTAGTGCATCCAAATGCAGGTGGATTTAAGGCAGTTAATTTTTATAGATTGTAGGGGAAGCACCTCTTATCACATTGTTACTTTCACCTTTGAACTTCCATTACTCATTAGCAATTTTTTAGGTCAGCTGATTTCATTTTTACAGACTTTATAAGGGATAAGAACTACATATGGATGCAAACTACATATTGATGAACTTTGTGTTAGAAGCCAAATGGATTAATGACTTCAAGCGAAGGCTAGACAAGGACAAGAGAGTCATTGGTGATAGAAAGGGATGAAGTGATTACGGAGGACTGTCCGCCTCATTTAGAGTTCCACACCCCATAATCTTTTGTTGCACAATTCCCCTACAATTACTAGTGCCGGAAATTCGCATCCACGATGTATGAAGCTAAGGGCAAGTTTGGGTGCCCCCAACTTTTTGGAAGGGCGAATGTGTCTGGGGAGGCCCTAGAATATGAGCAGTTGTGCATTGATTTCTGCCTCAAGTTCAAAAACTAGGCCGTGTCTGTGCTCAATTGTACTTGAGTTTTCTTTTAATAGGGAAATTCAACCTCCATTCAACTCTATGCATATGTACATCCAAACTAGCCCAAATTCTTGGAAATCCATATTTACTTGCTGATTCCTCTTTAAAGAAGTGATCTTCTGTCTACTGAGTTTTTATATGGTTTAGGAAAGGATAAAATACACATGAAGAAGCCCAATTTTGAATAAGAAGCTTCACATGCAGTTTGTTCTGTTCAAAATGTTTATTTGATAATCTACTACAGAATTTGATCCATTCGATCCAAGCGATCAATCAAATCTTACCATGAAATAGTTGCACCATACTCTGGCTTGTCACTTTAGGTAAAACCGGCAGCAGAAGCGGAAGTCGAATGCGCAGAGTAATGCGAGATCAAATGAGAAACAATATGAAATCAAACCACACACAAGCATTCACCACAAGAGAATCCAAATTTATGTGGAAAAACCCCTCAACGGGTAAAAAACTACAGCACAAAGAGATCCACTATGATTAATAGAAGATTACAGAGATTGACAGCCTACAAGCAAAGAAAACAAAGAAAACCCAATCTCTCTCTCTCACAAATCACTCTCCCCTCTTCCTAACACGATTAGGAAACCTTGGACACCTTAGGATTATTCCTAATCTCGGTTACAACCCGTTTATATAGACAACAAACCAAAATTAGAAACTTCTTATGCACAACCATGTAATAGCGTAAGAAAATGCGTGCACAGTCGACCGATCGCCCTACCAGTCGGAGCTTGCACAAAACAGTCCAGAGGAAAAACATCCACGTTGCCTCACCTTAGACCTGTTGCCCGACTGGTCTAGGTTGAGAAAAAATAGTCTAGCGCCTTCTGCGCATCTGGGCCATAACGCACAGACCAGTTGCCCGACCGGTTTAAGCACCCAATTCGTGCATCGTTTGAAGGCTCTCCAACAATCTCCACCAAGGATTCAAACGTCGAATCAAAACCATCTTCACTTCATCATCTCATCTTCATCATAACTTCACTGTTTCTCGTGCCTCCATCAACAGTAACCTTGTACATTCACACCATTTTTCGCTCTTCTCATGTGGCCCTTGGGCACTTGCCACATATGACCAACCGTGGATCTCGTTGCCGATCTCGCAGCTCCACTATGATTGTGCTCCTGATCAACTTGTAAAGACGGCCACACCTCCATGCCTTCATACACACAAGTGCCCCTTTCAACACATCACAGCAACGATCGTGGCCGATAAACACGCACCCTTTCGCCTTTAGTGCACCAAGAGAAATTACATTTATCTTCATCTTGGGGACATGCTTCACATCTTCTAGGACTCGTTCGATCCCATCGAACATCCTGATGCGCACTGTGTCAATATCCACTAGCTTATGAGCGTAGCCATCGCCCACAAACACCGATTCACCACCATACTCCTTATATGTCATGAATGAACTCCGGTCAGGACAAACATGACATGAAGCCTCTGAATCTAGGATCCACTCACTACTATGAGATCTCTTGCTAGATATAGTCAGAACTTTACAAAGATCGCCACCATCCTTTAAGGTATTGGCTCCCTCTCCAGAAGAATTTTCATACCTCTCTTGCTTCGACTTGGGATTCTGACAATCCCCTCTCATGTGGCCTTCCTGACCACAATTTTAGCACTTCACCTTAGCTTTCCCTTTGCCCTTGGCCTTAGATCCAAATTTTGAATATCCCCCACCATGCTAAGAACTTCTTTCCCTTATAAATAGTGCCTCTGAGGAAGAACGAGAACTCACGTTACTGCTCTTATTTCTCATCGTTTTCGACTGGAGGGCTGAGATGACGGTCTCGACATTAATGGTCTCTCTCCCTGCGTACACAGAGTCCCTGAATGACTCATATGAATCTGGAAGAGAATTCAACATGATTCATGCTTGATATTCATCCTTCATCGGTTCATCTATCTCTACCAACTTGCAAACTAGCCTATTGAACGTGCTTAAGTGGTCCTCTACATCCGTCCCCTCAGCCATCCTCAAGGTGAACAGCTGCATCAATAGGTACATATGATTCTCTAGAGACTTCTTGGCATAAACTTTCTCTAGCTTCGCCATCATTTCATCCGCAGTCTTCTCCTTTGTGACGTGATAGAGAACATCATCCGTAAGGCTCAACAAGATCGAGTTTCTAGCCTTTTTGTCGAGCTTCGTCCACTCATCATCTTTCATAGCCTCGGGTCGCTTTCCAAGAGCTTCATCAAGCCCTTGATGAACTAGGAAGGATTCGATCTTCACCTTCCATAGATCAAAGTTATTTTTACTAGAGAACTTCTCTATATCGAACCTTGTGCTTGATCCCATCTTCTCATCTCAGATCCGAATTCTACTCCACCCCAACTATAGCTCTGATACCATTTGTTGGGAAGACCGATAGTGGAAGCGGAAGCTGAACGCACAGAGTAATGCGAGATTAAATGAGAAACAATATGAAATCAAACCACACACAAGCATTCACCACAAGAGAATCTGAATTTACGTGGAAAAACCCCTCAACGGGTAAAAAATCACGGCACAAAGCGATCCACTATGATTAACAGAAGATTACAGAGATTAACAACCCACAAGCAAAGAAAACAGAGAAAACCCAAGCTCTCTCTCTCTCTCTCACAAATCACTCTCCCCTCTTCCTAACACGATTAAGAAACCTTAGACACCTTAGGATTACTCCTAATCTCGGTTACAACCCGTTTATATAGGCAACAAACCAAATTAGAAACTTCTTATGCACAACCACGTAATAGCGTAAGAAAATGCGTGCACAGTCGACGGATCGCCCGACCGGTCAGAGCTTGCACAAGATAGTCCAGAGGAAAAACATCAACGCTTCCTCACCTTAGACCTGTCGACCGATCACCTTAAACCAGTAGCCCGACCGGTCTAAGCCCACCTTAGACTTGTCGCCCAAATGGTCTAAGCCCCCCGTAGACCTGTCGCCAGACAGGTCTAGGTTGAGAAAAAACAGTCCAACGCCTTCTGTGCATCTGGGCCATAACGCGCAAATCGGTTGCCCGACCGTCTGAGCATCCAATCCGTGCATCGTTTAAAGGCTCTCCAATAGTCACAGTAAAAAAGAGGGAAAGGTTAACTCTTTTCACATGGACTCCTCTCAGATTGTATGACTGCCCTTTGAATTGCAATTAAGGTGGCTTGTCAGTTCAAAAGAAGAAGAAGAAGAAGAAGAAGAAGAAGAAGAAGAAGAAAAACAAAGAACTTCCTCTTTTATCATGGGAAGGAGATGAATGAATAATCCCCTTTTTTTCACTTTTAATGGCTCCGTTGACAAAAGAAAAAGAAAAATAAATAAATAACAGTGAACTCATCAGAATATTTGATCTTTCATGCCAGTTTAGGGCATCCTTCAAGTTGCCTTGATGTGTCATTAAAGGATGGGTTTCCATCATCTTTGCATAGGCCCCAACTGCTTCATTCAAACGGGTTTGCAGACTCCCAAAATCAAGACCTCATGATTTTTTTCTTTGAATTTGATGATCCCCAAGTTGATGTTCATGCACCCAACTTTAATTAAACCGAAGGGAGATACATTTGGGAAAGTGCACCTGGTTTCTTACCATTAAAATAACTCTACATGACATAAGAATCGAGACATGTTTCACCATTTTTCATGACCACCTGTGCCGTCTTTGAAGAACCAAGTATATAATAAGAAGTGTAGTACATTTGACTGTGTTTGAATACAAAGGTATTCCTTCTTAAATGCAATGCTGAAATTACAACTTAAGAAAATGAATCCATCTCAATTACCAAACTACTTCACTAGAACACTTCCAACCCTTAGATATTAATGTATGTTTTACAACGATCATTTGTTGCTAGCTAGAGTTACACAATTTCAATGAATAGATAGACATTGGAACCGTACAATGGTTTCATTAGTCTTGTCATAAGCAGTTATGTTCTTGGGATCACACTCATGACTAAAGAGATAGACTAGTAGAGCCGATGTCGAGCTCATTATCTAAGAGGTGCAATGATCCAGCGAATTGCATTTGCATTACTACATGTGCTAGAGATTCATCAAACATACAACGAAGCTCAAAACAACATCTTAGCATAAAAAGAAAAGAAAAAATATTTTACATCCTTCAAGCGGGCACCACAAATAGATTTAGACCTTGCCTATCATATACCCTATCAAAGCAATACTACACCAATTTGAAACAGCAAAAACTAACTTAAAATTTACAAAAGCAGCAAGAACCACGAAAGCATACACATATAAAAAAAAAAATCTGCATCAAGTCCAAAGATATTTCGTTTTCAACTAAATATGCAATGTCTTCATATTCATCTGTATGGATACGGTTCATATGAATCCATTTTTATGTACACCACTTGTAATTTTGTTAAATAAAAATTGGCTTTTATAATCATTCGGATGGATGTTAAGCTCTTAATTTATACATATTCTAATCCTATTGCATCACATTTTATGCATAATTTCCATGTTTAAAGTACCATCTAATGCATGTTTTGTGATTGTAGGAATGGAAGAGAGACTTCATCTAACCATGTTTAAAAGATCACTTTTAGAAGCCATATGATGATGACTAAATGTGGGCCAAAGAAGAAATAAAGAAGTAAATAGAGGAGAGAAAGAAAGAAATGAGGAATGTGATCCACAACAGGCTATACCAGTCATGACCGGTCAGCCAAGGAGGCCACGACCAGTCTTGACCGGTCGACCACCCTGCTGCCCTCTCTCTTACACTCGTTGGACGAGTCCCCAAACAGGTCCGACCGATCAAGACCGGTTGGCCAGCCTTTGCACATCAGCCCTAGAGCTGCTTGAGCTCGCTAGACCAAGTCAAAGACCAGTCTGACCAGTCAAGACTGGTCGGCCATGTATAATGTTAAGATTTTTCAGCAGCTTGTACTTCAAGCTCCGAAATTTAATACACTGCGTAGGTACTACATGGATTTTGAAACTTTCTGAGTCGGTGGGGCTTCTTCATTATAAAAGGACACCTAGGGTTCATTCCTAAGTCATCATAGAAGGTTTGAGAACTCGTGGAAGGTGAAGAGGATCATCGTTGAGCATTTACAATTCTCCCAAATCCAGTTTTTCATATTTTCTAGTTGTTTTTTTATTGCTTTTAGTTGTAGCATGATGATGCTTGGATAAAACCTTTTAGCTAATGCTAAGAGGTGAAGCTTGTAGCTAGTTCTCATGTGGAATTCGTTTAAAGTACTTTACTTAAAATTTGGATTTTTAAGTTCTAGTTTGAATAAAGTTGGTATTTTTTTTTATGTTTTATGAGAGTTCATGTGCTTTCAACACGAATTCCTTACAATTCTCTGAGATGACAATGTTTGGATTGATTAGATTCGAATTGTAGTAACCCTAGAGCATGCCATAATCCCTTGGCATGACTGTTACTTCGAAGGCTACACTTTTGAATTCTATGTGCTTCATTAGAACTAGAATCTTATTTTCTGACTTAAGTGGGATTGTTTGTGTTTGAATGCTTAATCTTCCAACTAGATGAGAGATAGAACTTCGAATCTAGTTGTGTTTATGCTTGGATGAATGAATTCACATGGAACTACTACAAGTGGATCCTTGAGGCCTTAGTTCCATTAATTATTAGATTTTTATAAAAATTACTGCTTTCCTTAGTCTTTCTTAATTGAAATCTAAAATTGCTGAATTTGAAGTTGCTAGAATGGTTTGAATTAGTTTACCCTAATTCCCTATGGCTCGACCTCGGTCTTACCGATCGAGTTATTACTACATTGCAAGCCCTGCACTTGAGGCGAGCGAACAAGTTTTTAGTGTCGTTGCCGGGGAATCTAGGTCAAACGGTTCTAAATTGTTTTAGTAACTATAAAATTATAAATAGTTAGGTTTTACTATTTTTCTAGGATTAGTTTCTGATTTTGTAGAACTAACATCAATTGCTTTGTTTTATAGAAAATTCTTCTAGCTCAAGCTAATCGGGTAACATCATTCTAACTTGGAACTTCTTCTATATTCCAGTTTTTACAGATTATAGTTTATTTATAGATTTTTGTTTTAAGATCTAGGATTTAGGTTTAGGTTTAATTTAAATTTTGCTTTGTGTGGTTTATGTCATGTTGGGAACGTGACCACACAATGCATCTTCAAACTAAAGGTGGTTTAGTTGGATCACTCTCCGTCCAAAGACGAGTTAGAAAATATTTAGAACTTTGTGAAAGTTTGGGGAGCATAGATCATACACTGTTAAGGGATCCTCCTCCTCCCACTCCCACTGCAAACGCAAATTAAGAGGGAGTAGGAGAGAATGAGGTGCACAATGCTCCTCCAATGAGAGCACCACACCTTTGTGCATGTTTTTCCCAAATAATGTCGAGACAATTGATATTAAGCTGGGGGTAATCCAACTTTTACCTAAGTTTCATGGGCTAGATTCCGAGAGCCCATATCTACACAATTGAAATATATAAAAGTTTCTATTTTGGGTCTCTAATTAGAGAATCTTTTTCAGATTGAATGTGTAGTTATGAATTGAATTTTCATTATTTGGAGATTTTTTATATTTAAAAATTTTTCTAATTAAAATCACCGCTTAGAATTCTCTTATTCCTCCAAATACCATTTAAATAGAGTTGTTGAAGTGTAATTTCTAAAGTAACTGAATGAGATTGACAAGTTTTCTTATTTTAGGAGATATTATCTCATTGATGCGCACATCTCATATATATAAATGCACACATCTTGTTGATTGTTATTTTGCTTTGCAATTTTCAGATTATTTTCTCAACCATGGAGAGTCAAGCATTATCTCAACCATGTCGAAGTTAGAGTTTAATATTGAAATGAATGATCAATAAGCATGCCAACAGAGAATAGAGCTAGATGAAGAACCAAAACTATGAATGGAGTTTGTTCTGATGAGATGGCATATGAGTTTTACAATAAATATGCTAAGAAGATAGGGTTCAGTGTTTGAAAGTTAGGTACCAAAAAATCAGATGATTATATCTTAGTTAAAATGAAGTTTTGTTGTTCTAAAGAGGGTTAAAGATGTGAAAAAAAAAAAGATATCCATGATCGAAAGTTCACTCATCCAATTACAAGAACTAGTTGTCTAGCATGAATGACTATCAACCTTTAAGTGAATATGAAAAGTTCAGAGTTATTAAGTTTGTGTCAGAGCATAACCACGAGGTTGTCACACCATCAAAGGTGCACATGTTAAGGTCACAAAGAGGTTTGACTGATGATAAAAAAGTTGATGTGGGTATCACAGATGATTCAGGACCAAAACCCAAACAAACTTATGAATATATGAGTACATAACATGGAGGTCAGGAGAATTTAGGTTTCTCTCTCAGTGATAATATAAATTACTTATGGAGAAAACGGATGAAAGCGATGGCAAAAGGTGATGCAGGAGCCATTTTAGAGTACTTTCAGAAAAGGAAAGTAGAGAATCCATCATTCTTTTATGCAATACAGGTAGATGAAGATGATTTGATCATGAACATGTTTTAGACATATAGAAAGTTAATATAAGATTGTAGCATTCTTTGAGATGTGGTTTGCTTTGATACCCCATATAGAACAAATAACTTCGGACGACCATTTATTGGAGTAAATCATCATAAGCAAACTGTAATATTTGGTGCGGCTTTATTATATGATGAAACTATTGAATCTTTAAAGTGGTTGTTTGAAACGTTTTAAGTGCGATGTCTGGAAAACAATTGAAGACAATATTAACGGACCAAGATGTTGCAATGGCCAATACAATAGCTTCAGTGATGTCAGAAACATACCATTGGCTATGTATTTGGCATATTTTTTAAAATTCTGCCAAGCACTTCAATCATTTCAGTGCTTTAAAAAGTTTTAAACATGATTTCAGTATGTGCGTATATGATTATGAGGAGGAGGAAGAGTTTTTAATTGCATGAATGAAATGCTCGAGAAGTATGATTTAACGCATAACAAGTGGTTAGAAGATCTGTTTAAACAAAGGAAAAAATAAGCCTTGGTTTATGGAAGAAATACATTTTGTGGTGATATGAAGAGCACGCAACGGAGTGAGAGTATGAATAATCTTTTGAAAAAAATATCTTAACTATAAGCACAATCTTTTAGGTTTTTCCACTCACTATGAACAGATATTAGCTGATCGTCGATACGAGGAATCAGTAGCTGATTTTAAAATGAGGCAAAGTACTCCAATAATGTTTGTTAATGTGGCGATGTTGAAGGAAGAGACAAAGGTGTACACTCCGAAAGTGTTTGTGATGTCTTAAGATGAATACGATAAATTTCTTAGTCATTCAATTTTTAAATGTGATGAATTTGGCACAGTGACAAAGTTTCGAGTTAGTCATAATGACAAAGATAAAGGACGTACTATCAGATTTGACTCTTTAGACAGTACGGTGACATGAAGCTGCAAGAAGTTTGAATTTGTGGGAATCTTATGTAGTCATGCATTGAAAGTTTTAGATTACTATAATGTAAAGGAACTTCATTCTCGATATATTTTAGAGAGATGGCAATGAGATGCAAAGTTGGGTTTTGCTAGGGATCATATTAGGCTAACAATACATGATGACTATAATGTTGCTTCAGGTAAACAATATAATTATTTATGTCTCAAGCTTCTTAAAATTATAGCAATGGCCAGAGAACATGATGAGGTGTTTAAATTTGTTGATAGATATGCAAATAAATTTCTTGATGAAGTGATGGAATATATGAAAAATATCATGGAACCACCAGTAAAGCTGCTTAAAGTGGATAATGAAGGTGTAGACAATCAACATGATGAGCATACATAAATCTTAGATACTAATTGTGCACGTTCTGAATCGTTTGAATGTGAATGTATTGAACATGCATGCACCGATCTAATTGAAAATGTAGGTACTGAAAGTATACGCCTTAAGTCAACAAAAAATGGTGTTACTTTTGTTGATAGTTTGGGTTCACAAATTGTAACTAGGATTAAAGTAAAGCCCAAAGTTGGAGGCAGTCGTCGTGTGTTTAAAAATTCACTAGATAAATCTAGGAAGATAAGACCTTGAACTAAATTCGTTCAGCCACAAGTAAATCAAGAGAGATAACAAAAGGCATAAGCACCAAACATCATACACCCTCAATATCTACATTCACATTATCCAATATTTCTATTACCCCAATTCAATTACTTTAATAAGGTATTATACGTCTTATTTTTCTAAATCTTGTCATATCAAATTTAATTGTTATTAAATTTTTTTATCCTTTTTCTCTATATTAGGGGTCACATATTGTAGTGGGTTGTCTTTCTAGATTACCAACTAGAAATCGTATGATGATGGGCTACACTCTTGGCCCTAATGGATCTATTAATATATCATATGCTTAAAATTGACATCAGTTTCCTGATGTTATCATCTTTCAACAAAACCCTTCTACCATTGGATCTCAGGTAAAACCGATATTCATTTTAATAGATTTAGAATAATAATTATGGCGTTCATATAATTTGTGCTTATTGAAGTTTTCTTTATTTTGTTTTTGTTGTACTAGACTTATAATATATCTGGACCGAACTAACAATCTCCATCTAATAACAACCAATCATCATCTACATTCCGATAATTTTAGATGAAGTATTGAATGGGAGAAGTACTCTCATTTATTTATTTTCATTCAGGAAATTTAGACCATTTATTATCCTCTTTTTATACCAAATAATTTTCTAACTTACATTATTACAATTTCTTTCTTCCTTGCATATGAGTAAACTTTTTTTTTTTGTCAAGATGTTGGTTCATATCAAATAGAAGGCTTAGTTAAAGTTTATGGATGTGAAGTGGCCTCTACTTCAGTTTTTTGGTGCAAGCAAGAGTTTTTCGTAATTGGCATCTGTCAAACTTATGCTTCTTTTTACAATTTTTAGTTTTTTTCATGCAATTTAAAGGACAAGTGAGGCTCCTTTCTTTTTGTGGTGCCCACCTGAATTATTTAAGACACAATTTTTTATAGTGTCCTTGTAAAGGCCTTAAAAGGAAGCACTATATGATAGGTGAAACTTGCATTTTTGTGGTGCCCACTGTTTGCTAGCATCAAGTGCAAGGCTTGTGATGTACTAATAGCTCGGTAAGACCGAGGTCGATCCACAGAAAATTAGGGTAAACCAATTCAAACCATTCTAACAACTTCAAATTCAACAATTGAAGATTTCAATTAAGAAAAACTAAGGAAAACAGTAATTTTTATAAAAAATTGATAATTAATGGAACTCCACTTGTAGTAGTCCCATGTGAATTCATTTATCTAAGCATAAACATAATTAGATTCAAAGTTTTATCTCTCATCTAGTTGGAAGATTAAGCATTTAAACACAAACAATCCCACTTAAGTCAGAAAATAAGATTCTAGTTCTAATGAAGCACATAGAATTCAAAAGTGTAGCCTTCGAAGTAACAATCATGCCAAGGGACTATGACATGCTCTAGGGTTACTACAATTCGAATCTAATCAATCCAAACATGACCATCTCAGAGAATTCCAAGGAATTCATGTCCGAAGTACATAAACTCAAATAAAACATCAAAAAATACCAATTTTATTCAAACTAAACTTAAAAATCCAAACTTTAAGTAAAGTACTTGAATCAAACGAATTCCACATGAGAACTAGCTACAAGGTTCACCTCTTAGCCT
Source organism: Liriodendron chinense (assembly GCA_003013855.2). Lineage (NCBI taxonomy): Eukaryota > Viridiplantae > Streptophyta > Magnoliopsida > Magnoliales > Magnoliaceae > Liriodendron > Liriodendron chinense. Next base: position 2,490,815 of record ML058330.1, on the reverse strand, counting down.
TAACTAAAAAGTTCCAGCCGAGCATCATCATGCTACAACTAAAAGCAATAAAAACAACTAGAAAACATGAAAAAAATGGATTCGAGAGAGTTGTAGACACTCCACGACGATCATCTTCACCTCCCACGAGTTCCCAAGCCTTTTATGATGCCTTAGGAATGATCCGTAGGTGTTCTTTTATAATAGAGAAGCCCCAACGACTCAGAAAGTCCAAAATCCGCATAGTACTTACGCAGCGCATAAAATTTTGGAGCTTGAAGCACAAGCTGCTGAAAAATCTCAACATTACACATGGTCGACTGGTCTTGATCGGTCGTACTGGTCTCTGGCTTGGTCCAGTAAGCTTCAACAGCTCCAGGACTGATGTGTAAAGGCTAGCCGACCGGTCTTGACCAGTTGAACTCGTCCAGCGAGTGTAAGAGAGAGAGCAGCAAGGTGGCCGACCGGTCAAGATCAGTCATGGCCTCCTTGGCCGACCAATCAGGACTAGTCTAGCCTATTGTGGATCACATTCTTCCTTCCTTTCTTTCTCTCATCTCTTTACTTCTTTCTTTCTTCTTTAGTCCACCTTTAATAATCATCAAATGGCTTTTAAAAGTGATCTTTTAAATATGGATTAGATGAAGTCTCTCTTTCATTCCTACAATCACAAAACATGCATTAGATGGTACTTTAAACATGAAAATCATGCTTAAAATGTGATGCAATGGGGTTTGAATATGTATAAATTAAGAGCTCAACACACTCCCTAACCAGCATTTTGCTAGTCCCGAGCAAAACATGCATGAAACAATCCACTTCTCTAAAAACTCAACTCTCTCTTGGAAACTATACTTCTATAAACTTGAAGACACATAAGTGTAAAATTTAGAAAAAAACTAAGTGATGAGAAATTGAAGTCCTAAGGTCTCCAAACATAATGAGTGTTCACATAGGATCCCACTGATTTATTGACAAATAGAAGAATCCGAACATGTATGGTCTAGTGTGCATTGTGCATATTCATCTCATGAATTTTCAAAATTACTTTCTTCATAAATCAACGAAATAAGAGATCTAAAAGTGTACAGAATCAACCAAATGCCTATGACAAGAATTTGCCTTACCGTTCCTTCGACGGCTTTCACACTACTTCCCATTTCCAACTTTGGTTACGGGTGGACCATCCCTTGGTTGGTAGTAGGTAGCCATTTTCAAAATTTTTCACAAATATTCAATGAATACCATATTCTCATTCTCTTTTTTATATACATTAGATAGAATTTTTAGAAATTTATATCTTTCATTCTTTTCTCTTATTTCACATGAACAAGGATGGAAAGTTCCCCAGCTTGGATCTTAAACACTCCAAATCTTCAGTATAACCAATCCACAAATCTAATAATCCCTTCAAACCATGAGAATCGTGTACTGTGAGCTAGACTAAAAAACGTTAAAATTTTCTATTAATCAACTTAATGGGGGAATTCATATAGAAAATAATTACATTTAAGATTATTCAGAAATCTTAAAATCATATCAATTAGTCTCTCATCCTTTCCTACTTATAGCATCCTAAGTGCATAGAAACAAGGTTTTCCGAAAGACTTTTGACGTTTCAGAAAAGTTGAAAATTTTCTACAAAACCTTACTCGAAATGTCATAGATTATTAGATTCTAGGAATCTCACCTCCCAAACAAATCTTGCATTGTCCTCAATGTAAACGATATGCAATTAACATGAACATGAGAGCAAAGATAAAAATAAAAGAGGGTAAGTATGAGAGTACCTGAGTGATTCGATCATGGAAATCTACCTCCAACAAATAAATCTACTAAAGCAATAAACCTAAAATAGAAAACAAACTAAACCTAATCCTACTTAAAGTAATAAACAAAACCTAATCTGTCCTTTTAAAAAGAGAATCTCCATCAGACTAGGAGATCTATCATTATTATAACATCCAAAAGAACAAAGTTGAGCAGGATTATCAAGTGGTGTAACATATTTTTCAGTAGAACTATCCACCATCCCGTTTTGGAAAGTACATTGGTGACATCAATCATTCTAACCCATTAAAATCCTACCAAAAAATTTCAGCAGGTTTCTCAATAACGCTGTCACATGTACTAGGAAAGTAGAATTGCATTGGTTGGAAATTGGTTAATATGGATCTCCTTTCCATCTTGTCTGGGCAAATATTTGTGAAATATGGGTCATCCCAGAAGTGGTGTTCTTCAATTTGAATAAACCAAAGAGATGTGGAAACTTCAATCACTTCATCCTTATAAATTGGATGGTCTCTACATAATCTAATTTCACCAGTACTTCCACACTTGGTATTTTAGTTTGGCACTCTGTGAAAGGAAGCTTTTTAGACACAAGATGGGTTTCCCTTAAGGCGTGCACTATATCCTTAATCATGGGATCATCCCAATCTTCAAAATAAGTCAAATACTCCTATAGAGTGTAGGATACCTCATGGGAGGAAGTTTCAGATTGAGACCCTTTACGTCTTCCTCCTTCTCAAACTATTGTGTACGTTGGAGTAGGTCCTCAACCTCTACACTTTAAAAAATTGACCTCTTTGTAAGCAAGTCAAGCACTAATTCTTTCAATTCTTGCTTAACAGATTTGTGTAAATCAGAAATTGGTGACTTGTCAAGTAAACTTTCAGAAATTGACTCTTCCAAGGCCTCATTAATAATCAAATTAGTTTTATCCTTGGAGTGTGCCACGCATCTCCAAACTTTCGGGTAGATCGAGTTGAAACAACTCCCCATCTTCCATAGATACTATCATGTTTATCTCTTGAGGATCATCATCATCATCCCAATCCTCAAGGGGATCGAAACAAACAACATCTAGAGGATTGAAATTTTGATTTAAAACGAACTATTCTTTCACAATAAACTCAATAAAGTCTACTTCATGGATATTATCATCATCCCTATGCCTTTTAGCCACATGGAACACATTCACCTCTAATGTCATGTTTCCAAAGGACAATTGCATCACCCCATTCCGGCAATTTATAATTGCATTTGATGTAGCCAAAAATGGGCGGCCTAAAATTACCAGTGTTTAAGTGCTAGTATCCATAACCGGTTACGTGTCCAAGATGATAAAATCCATCGGATAGTAGAATTTGTCGACTTGGACCAATACATCCTTAACTATTCCTCTCGGCACACGAATAGATTGATCAGCGAGTTGCAATATGGTTTTGATGGGTTTTAATTCACCAAGACCCAATTGCTCATATACTGAGTATGGGATCAAGTTTACACTTGCCCCCAAGTCTAGCATGCACGCTTAATCTGTTAGTTACCAATGATACATGAGATTGTGGGACTACCGGGATTCTTGTATTTTTGGGGAGTCTTTTGGGTGAGAATAACACTCACTTGCTTATTAAGAAAGACCTTTTGTTGCACATTATATTCGCGTTTGGTTGTGCATAAGTCCTTTAAAAACTTGGCATAAGAGGGGATTTGTTTAATGGCGTCAAGTAGTGGAATGTTGATCTTGACTTGTCTGAAAATTTCTAAAATATCATGAGAGTTTGTGAGAGGTTTGAGAGCTACCAATATCGAAGGGAATTGTGCTATACGCTTATGACTGCGTTTCGTTTCTTGTGGGGCTGAGCTAGGTCCATTCTCATTCTCAGGAATTACCGGATCATTAGGCTTATCGACCTTCACCGGAATAGATTTATCCACTTGTTTACCACTTTTAAGAGTGGTGATGGATTTTTCTTGCTCCACATGTTGGTTAGGGAGATTAGGGGTGCTTATTTCATGTGCTTGTTTAGGATTGGGCTGAGGTTGGGCCGGAAATGTCCCTTCCTTAGCATTCAAGTGTCCCTTAATCTCATCAACCAACACCTTAAACTCTTGGAACATGTGCCAATTTGTTTTATTAATTTGTGTTTGCTCTTGCATAAACGCCTTTAAAGTGTCCTCCTTGGGAATTGAGGTGGGGCCATGTTTTGCATGGTTGGCCCTCATTGAGAGTTGGTAGGATTGGCAGTGGGTCTATTCCTCCAACCGAAATTTGGATGGTTCTTCTAAGTAGAGTTGTACGTGTTACCTACTGGTCCATTAAAAGGTCATTGATAACTATATGTGGCATTTGCTTGCTCTTGAAACGCAGGAATTGTAGGACAATCTTGCGTAGAGTGTACATTAGCGGTACAAATTTTGAACACATTTTCAATAACTTCCGTGGAGTTGGAATTTTCACTCTTACTTAGTTTCATGGCCTCTATCTTCTTTGAAAGGTTAGCTATCCTAGCATTAACATCATCTCCCTCCTTAAGGATGTAGATCCCTCCTTTTTCTTTTTTCTGAGGCGACTTAAGGTTATTAGATTTTTCCGAGGTATCCCATGATTGGGCATTCTTGGCCAACATGTCCAAGTAACTCCATGTGTCCTCAGGATCTTTGCTTGTGAACTCACCATTACACATCATCTCTACGAATTGGCGCATATTCGAGTTCAATCCTTCATAAAAGAAGCTAATGATTCGCCAAATCTCGTAGCCATGATGTGGACAAGCAAGTAGGAGGTCCTTGTATCTCTCCCAACTTTGAAAAAAAGTCACACTCTCTTTAACAGAAAAATTCATTATCGATCGTTGAAGGGTATTTGTTTTATGAATCGGGAATAATTTTTTCAAAAACTCTTGGGTCATCTCAGTCCATGTCCTAATTGACCTTGGTTTTAGAGAGTGAAGCCATGTTTTGGCTCTTTCCTTCAAAGAGAAAGGGAATAAACGTGATTTCACTACATCCTCTGCCACACTATTATATTGTAACATAGTTACTACCTTAGGTGGGGGTTCATTATAGTTAGATTTAATTTAAGCTAGGATTAAATTTGATTAAATTGCGATTGATTGTAATCTCTCCTAATTGAGGACTCTCCTCCTATATAAATTCAATAATACTTTCCGTAAAATACATGGGTGAGAAATACAAAAAGATTTTTTCCTCGTTCTCAAATTTTATGATAAACCATTTTAAAAGGGAAGAAAGAAAAGCTATATGAAAAAATCCTAAAGTTATGTTTTTTTATTCGAAAGTCTTTTTTTTTTTTGTTAAAAATTGATTTACAATTAAAGGTAATATGGAAGAAAAAAAATCAATATGAAAAAAAACCTACCTTAGCTATGCTCCCACTGCCATTGTTGGAGAGAGAGAGAGAGAGAGAGAGAGAGAGAGAGAGAGAGAGAGAACGAGATCTCTCTTCTCTCACCAGAGGTACGGGTACGGATTCATCAACTTCTCTTCTCTTCTCTTCATGCGTTATATCATTCATGAGAATGTAAGAGGATTAATTCAGACTTTCAAGTATTAATTCAATTTTATGAAGTAAAGATTGTACTTTGGTACGACAGAGTGGGTGCCTAACACTTTCTCACCCTGTAACCGTGATCCTTTACCTCGAATCTCTGACCATAGATAAAAAAAAGTCATTTTAGAGGAAGGAATCTTCAAATTTCCTTCTCTAACATTTCTACAGGGTCTAGCCGACTGTAGATTCGAAGTAACTGGCTAGTGGTGACTCTGGTCTTATATCATCTATCCAAACATATTCAGCGAAACTCAACAATAATACTACAACCGAAAAAGCCCTCGAGAAATAGGCGAGCCAGTGGCAACGGTGATTCGCGTAACCCGTTTTTGAAAAGAGGGTTGCGAGTGCAGAAAAGGCGAGTGTCCACACTAACAAGAGAGAAATAGGCGAGCCAGTGGCAACGGTGATTCGCGCAACCCGTTTTTGAAAGGAGGGTTGGGAGCGCGGAAAGGCAAGGGTGCATGAACATTAAAACATGGAGCATGCATCACATGATCACAACATATATTCTTATCTAAGCATAAGTGATCATGTAAAAAATAGTTATATCAAAGATATTCATGAAAATATAAATAACCAAGGCATAGATTAACAAACACGAGTACATAATTCATAAAGATAAGCTAATCTAGGTAGGATGATAGTTTAACAATCTAAGAACCAAAATTAAGGCTTAGGTTAAACTATTAAGGATGGGCTAATGAGGTTGGAATCCTCTAATATGCTCATAAGCACACTAATGAGGTTGAAATGCTCGGATTTACTTATAATGTTCATATTTTAGTTGTTCATCCTAAGGGTAACTTAATTTCCTCAACACCCTCACAAAATACAATATATGAGGAGGAGTTGGGAACTTCTTCTCCTAAAAAGGGTAATGGTCGGGATCCTCTCTCAAATTTAGGGGAAGAGAGATAGTGGTGGAGGCCAATAAAATGGACAATGATTTTTGCGCTCCATCACTCGAAGAGTCACTATTTTCATATTTGGACTCATTCGTATCATCTCATGTTGATGTCATAGCCTTTTTCTCTTTGACTCTTGGTTTACTAGAGCAATCATTGGTAACATGACAATATTCATCATAATTGTAACATTGGACTTTCTTGAGTTTGGTTGATTTTTATTTATATTTTTCAACCTTTTTGTCCTTCTTGTCACAACCCTTTACTTTATTCATTTTGAGAAGTTTCTTAAATTTTCTATTAAACTTATCTTTCTCATCTTCATCATCACTATCACTATCTTCTTCTTTAGATTTGCTCTCCTTTTTTCTATATGAGTGCTTGTGTAAAGTCTTTAAGACAGTGAGTTTCTTCTGACTAGAGGGGGTCTTAAATTGTAATTCATGAGTTTATAAGGAACCTAAGAGTTCTTTTAATTTCATTGTGTTTATGTTTCTATACTCTTCTAAGGTGATGACTTTGGAGCTAAATGTTTTCGGGAGGGATCTAAGGATTTTCCTACAATTACGTCCATCCAAAACCCTTTCTCCTAAGCCCCACATAGAGTTACAAATATCTAACAATCTAGTCTAGAACTCCATCAAAGTTTCAGACTCTTCTATTTTAATATTTTCAAATTGTGTGGTCAAGAGATGAAGCTTCGATCTCTTTACTATGCTTGTGCCCTCATGGGTAGTTTCTAATAAGTCCCATGCCTGTTTATTAGTTTTGCACATAGTACATATGCATCTAAATTCATCAGGGGAAACAACACAGTAAATAGCATTGAGAGCCTTGGCATCATGCCTTCACCGCTCTCTCTCTCTCTCTCTCATCGACACTCTATTGAAATGTACGTTTGGGAGTGTTAATGACTCTTTCGTCAACCACCACTGTTCCCGTGGGAGTGGTCCATCTTTCTAGGACACAATCTCATGCCATAGGGTCAAGGAATTCTAAGAATACCCTTATTCTAGCCTTCTAATTAGAATAATTAGACCTGTTAAAGAATGGTGGATGGTTAATGGGAATACCCAATTGGGTAGACGACATTCTAAACCTCCGGTATCGGATCTCACTATAAACTGTTAAGTCCTTGAAGAGAAACTCTCTCTGATACCAATTGAAATTGAACTTAGTGGTCTCACACACTTAGGGAACGATGTGCGCGGAAACTTGGTGAAGCTACTATAATCACGATTAAGTCCTAGAGGGGGTTGGTGGTGGAGATTAGGACATTTTAAAATTCATGCCTTAATTTAACCAATTAGCAATTAAACTAAATTAAAGCATTAACACCTAGGCTTCCAAGCCAAGTGGGTCCAATCACATAAACTACAAAATATGAAACAAATAAGCAACTAGTTTATTAAGTGAAAATATATCTTGTGTGTGATTCTACCTATACAGTGCATATCATACATTCCATTCAAGCATTCATATAATTAACAATTAAATAGACAATGCAAGAATAATAATGTGCTCAAATGACAATAAAAAATAAAATAGTGGTTCGGTTTACCTACTCCACTCCCGGTTGCCATACTTACCTCTTGAGTACACTGAACTTAACTAAGGGAGTTTAAATTAGGTTCATCCTAACCTAGGTGTTTCAACCGGTTCCACCCAATCGAGGTGTTTACGGGTTCCACCCAACCTAGATGTTTGCAGGTTCCACTTAACATTTTTGGTCCTACACAAGAACATATAATGGTTTAAAGGCTATAACCCTGGTTCTATACAAGAATCTAACATATACTCCCGTCGAAGGATCCCTTTGGAGACTTTGATTCAGCCCTACACAAGGGCCTAATTTCTACACTCAAACCTATCGAGTTTGGGAATTCAAACTCTAAACTCAATTCCCCATGGAAAAAGAGTGAATAGACTCTACAAATTAATAACCTTGCTTGTCAAATTTGAACCCCGTTAATGCGTCGGTCTTGAGTTGCTTCTTCTAACACTCCCGTGCTTAAATCAGCTCCTCGTTGCTCCCCCGATCAGTGATGTCGAATGGTTTAGCTGTACGATCAAATATCTTGCATGCAATACTTCATTGAGATGCCCAAGGTGATGGGAGTTGGTGAAATCTCTACAACTTAAGGATAAATTTGGGTCAAGGTTAAGGATTCACCTAGATGGATCTCCTAGAGGATTTAGACAAAGTTTTTCCTATTAGGAGTGGTGTCTAAACTTCAGAGATTAAAGGAGAATAAGTTCATCTTCATTTGAGCTTTGAATACTCCAACATATGATGAATCAAAAGAAAGATGACTTGATTAGCACTGGATTAAAGCCTAATAGTGTTAGCAATAGTGGTAGCTTTTAATGCACTTAAAACCCCTTGCTTAGCCCAAAGCCCGAGTGCCAAATATATAGAGTTAAAGCTCGAACAATTAGAAAATGGACAGTAACGACTAGTCGGTCGTACCGACCCCGGCCGAAGGTCCCATTGGCTACAGCCGAATTTCGTCCAAAACGTGCGTTGGTTGCTTGACTGTTTCGGACATCTTCGGTCACACCGAAACTAGCCAAAGGAAAGCTCGATGGGACTGAATATCACTATTTTTCTTGTTTATCTTGCTGACCTATTTTGGTCAATTTCGGTTGGACCAAATAGGGGTTTGGTGGGACCAACAGACCCTTGAAAACTGTTGTTTGGGCAGTTTCTTTCTTCAGTAGTTTGAGTACCTGTTAGAACTGAATTTCAATGAGAATGTGAAATTCGTAAGTGTTTATTTACTCTGTGTTTTCTTGGGGAATCAGAGAATTCATAGGGATTCACAAATAGCATAAACAAGTACATGAGAGGCAAGGCGCAAAGAAGATCTCTTTTATTCCAGAGATTTCGGATCCTTATACATTTCAGGCCATGGATCAGCATGAGCCCTTAATTACATCAATGGTTGATAACCCTTGATTAAAAGGGAAAAGTAAATGTATCTATGCATCATAGATAAATTAAGTTGAGCAAATAAGGGAGCGTAAACATAAGTAAAGTACACCACAAAAACACCAAGATTTTACGTGGAAACCCTTGTGAGAGAAAACCATGACACAAAGCGGCAATGTTTCACTATGAAGATTAATTGTACAAGAGATGGGGTATTTGAGAAAACACAGATCAAGGGGCAAATGACTTTTCTTGTGTGTGACTGTCTTTCAGAAAGGTCACATAGATCGGTGGTCTCGAGGACCGTTTTGGGGTAGTGGTTTCACCGCGACATCTTTGGAAAATGCTAGAATGGCTATGTCCCATGTCATTTCGGATCCGACCTAAGAGACTGCTAAGAAATAGTCGAGTGATGCAAAACTGAGCTTACTCTGGTCATCAAGACGAGGACCACGGGAAGACCAAACTACGACTGTGAACTCGAACAACTTAGTTAGTAGATGCTGACTCTAATGGATAGTACTTTGGTCGGTCTTAGATGGTGAACTCTTTAGCATTCGAGGATAATGTGTATAGTTTGTTTCATTGTTGTTGTAATGCAAAGTCCCCAACAGGCAAAGCTTTTGTCATTCTACAGGGTTTGCATGGATTACAAGACTATTTGATCACAATTGTACAAGTAACGCATCTGTAGCGTAGTCCTGCTGAAAGGTTGACGATGCAGCGTTGTTATTTGAGGCCTCAAAGTTAATGGTGTAGCCGAGTAATGTGCACATGTATAGATGCTAAGCAAGAATAGTATGCATGACATATTAGTATATGATTAAGCATAGTATACGTATACCAGGTGTGTGCGCATGACATGTATATATGTATTTACTATGTAAGTGAAGGATGTACCCACATGGTGTGCCTGTAGGGTGTGTTTATGGCACATGTGTGTAGGGTGTGTATGTCCAAGTCGTGTAAAAGGATACATGTATATAGCCCTACTGGCCGTCGCAATGAAGTCTTGCTCCCTGTAGCACTGTTGATGCGCTCGTAGCCGTGACGCTGAAGTGTGCGCAGTTACGCAGGATGTGATGCTAACGGATCAGTTGAGGATGATGAGCTAACAATCGCGGTGTTAAAGGAGTAGACGGGGATGATGCATTGACGATCATGGTGCTAAAGAAACAGTTGAGGATGATGCACCGATAGTTGCGGTGCTAAAGGAGCAACCGAGGATGATGCACCGATAGTCGCGATGGTACAAAGTAGCCAATGATGATGCACTGACAGTTGTGGTGTTTGAACTAAAATTAAAAAAAAAACTACTAAAAACATGAATTAGAACTAGAAAAACTCGAAAAACGGAGTTGTAGAAGTTCCCCTTTGATCTTCTCCACCTCTAGCACGACTGAGACTTTTTTAGGATGCCTAGGAAGAGAGTAGAGGTGTCATTTTATAGTAAAAATTGCTCACCGACTTGGAATCTTTGAGAATTGTGTAAGTTCTTAGGCAGTCTGGGCGGTGGCCGACCAGTTGGAGCTCAAATAGCAATGGCAATAACTGAAAATCTGTTTTCTGGGTGTCAATCGACCGGTCAGATTTAATAAAAACAGTCTAGCAAGTTTCCCCAAATTCTGTCAAAATTCGATTTGTCTGCCAACCGGTCGGAAAATCAGAACAACCGGTCGGTTGAGGCCATCGACCGGTCATTAGCGCAACAATATGGTCATTTTCTATAGTTTCTGCATCTTACTTTTCTAGCCTTGCAGCGATAATTTTTTATTGAGTTTTATGCTAATATCCTAAAATGAGCTGACACAGCCATCAAATGGAGTAGATGTTGGGCACATATAATGTGGCCTCATGGAGATTTTTGTTGTAGAATAGAACTACTTGATCGAATCTCCATAGCATTACTCTTACAAGGGGAAGTAGTACATGCAACACGCAAGTATAGGAGAGAAAAAAGGGGGAAGAAACCAAAAAGGGTAGAAGAAAAGGAGAAATGATAGGAAAGGGTTGCTTGCTCATGGTTTTACCGATTGACAAACCATCTTGCATTTTTATGTGCAGTGGCCGACACAAACTTTAGCTCAACCTCATTCTTGGGATGGTAACCTATCATGAACCCAAAAAGCATATAATGAATATCAAACATATATAGCCAGTATTGTGGGCTCTTAGAGCCTTTATTGTATGGGCTCTATGCCTAGTGGGAGTTACACACAAAGAGAAACTGTTTTAACAGACTATTCACACTAAGGGGTTGTTAGCTTTTTTACACACTGTGGTAAATATATGTACATTGGTAATGATTATATACCACAGTAATTCCAATACTATTACGTGAGGTTTTGCTTTTTATTCGCTAAAATCGAGCAAGGGTGTGAATTTCATAAGCAGCCCATTGTGATGTATATGGCTTATCCACACTGTCCATCCGTTCTGATAGCTGATTTGAGGGCATGAGCCTATAAATGAGGCATATACAAAGTTCAAGTGGACCACACCACATGAAACAGTGAAAATTGATGCCCACCGTTGAAAACTTTTTGAAGGCACCAGAAGTTTTGGATCAAGCCGATATTTGTGTTTTCCCCTTATCCATGTTGATGTGACCTTATGAGCAGGTTAGATGACAAATAAACAAGATATAGGCCCTAGATAGAAAAAAAAAATTTTAAATGCTGAAAGCTTTACGGCCGCTGTTTCTTGTGGTGTGAGTGACTCGAGCTTTGGATATGCCTCAATTTTGGGCTCATGTCCTATAATGTTCTAGTAAAACAGATAAATGGCATGGATATCAAATACATCACGGTGGGACCTACAAATTTAAGTCAATATTTTTTTGACCGATTTTCTTGACCCAGTTACTCAGCTAAAATAAAAAATACGAATGGTCTAATAATAACTCATTTACCAAGTATTTACCATAGAAATAAATAATCAAACTGCCCCTAAGGCCTATTTGGATGCAATTACATCGCAGTAAATATTGAAAATTTCATCCTTGATTTTACCTAAAAAAAATAATATTGAGACGGTGAAATCAGATATCAACACCATTTCATACCAATGCAGGTAAAATCCAAGCCGAGTGTGGATTTTTGAAGTTCCCTTTGACATTTATTAGAAATCTCATTTAAGCTCATATTAAATTTTACAGGTTACAGACATTTCTAATACTGATTATCTACACAGAATTGTCCGTTTGCGCCCTGCATTATTCTAAAAATATGAGAAGTGATGCCTGCTGTCGTAACCAGAGGAGAAACCTTCCAAGCAATTGAGGGGCGCGGTTTGGGTGTATCCCCGGATCCACTGAGGTCGGTGGATCCCCAACTGTGGGGCCACTGTGATGTATGTACCTTGAATCAATGAAACAAATCCAAAACTTAGGTGGACCATACCACATGAAATAGTAGTGATTGAATCCACACCATAAAAAACTTCATGGGGCCACTGGAATAATTATTTTCCATCCAACCTGTTAAAAAGGTAAAAAAGACCTGGATGAAGATACCGAACAAATATCAGCTCGACCCAAAACTTTTGTGACCCACGAGAAGCTTTTAATGGGTGAGTACAATTGTTTACTGTCTTATGGTCCACCTGAGATTTGGATCTATTTTATTTTTTGAATCATCTTCTAAAATGAGTTTTCAAAATGAATGGAGGGCGTGGATGTAATAGACACACATCACACAGTTGACGGCACGGTAAGAGATCCACCCACCTCGGTGGATCCGGGGGATCCAGCAAAGCCGCGCCCGCAATTGACGCCCGCCAATTGCCTTCATAAGCGGATTAGGTGCGTCCTGGCCTCACCCAAGACGGTGCGGCCCTTACTGTGGAGCCCACCTTGATTTACGTATCCTATATCTAAGCTGTCCATCCATTTTTAAAGATTATTTTAGAGCATGAGCCAAAAAATGAAGCAGGTCAAATTCTCAGGTGTACCATACCATAGGAAAAAAATTAGTGATGACTATTAATGGGCAACAGAAATTTTGGATGAAGCTGACATACTTTTTTTGGCTTCATCTAGGTTTGTGTGACCTTATCAACAGGTTGGATATGGTAGGATATTCAATCACCACTGATTCTCTAGTATGGTCCACCTGAGATTTGGATCTCCTTCATTTTTTAGCTCATGCCCTAGAATGATCTCGAAGAATGGATGGACGGTGTGGATATAGAATTACATGCATCATGGTGGTCAGTAAATGCCATGGCCATGGCCATCCATCCGGCAGATGGCCTGCCAAACCCTTTCCTAAGAGGGAAGCTAAGTGGCCACCATGATGTTTTTGAGGAATCCATCTGTCCATCCGTTTTTTCTAGACCATGATAGGACATGAGCCCAGAAATGTGACGGATCTAAAACTCAAGTGGAACGCACACATGGAAAAGTGGGTAAGGAAATGCCTACAGTCAAAACCTTTCTTGGTCCATCGTGATGTTTATATGCCATCTAAACCCTTCGTAAGATCAATCCTACTGGGATGATCTGAAAACACGAAAGGTACAAAACTTTTGCGGCCCCACGAATGTTGCGACACTGGATGTTCAATTCTCACCGTTTGTGGACCGGCCTTGCTTTCTGGCTCATGTCCAGGCATGATCTAGCAAAACGGATCAGCTAAGTGTGGATTTCCCACCAACATCACGAGGACCCATCTAGATTGTGAGCGAGAAATTTCTTGCCAAAGGGTTTCCAGGCAATAGACAGCGTCCATTCACGAGGACGAACGCAGAATCTCTCCATGGGATTTTTATTGCAATAGCCTTTAGGTGTGGCTCTTTTTATTAAAATTCTAATTTCTCATGAGGCTCATCTATTTTTAGTATTTTTACGAGAAATTGCAAACCTTTAGGTCGAAAATGACCCATTGACCACCTGATCCTGTGTATGATCCTGAAGAGGCAGAAGCCCTCTTGGGCGTGGATAGGTGGTCCACTCGTGAGACCCACTATGCATGTTGTATATGTTTCATCCATGTCATCTATCCTTTTTTAGATCATTTTTTGCTTTGGACCTTATTTTGTGCCAGATCTAAATCGAAGGTAGGCCATACCACAACAAACAGGTGAGACAAGGATGTCTACTATTGAAACCTTTCCAGGCTTACCTTGATGTTTATTTGTTGTCCAATCCTGTTGATATGGTCACTTAGATCTGTATAAAGAGACCACACAAATATAGCTTGATTCAAAGGCCCTATGGGCCCCTCTATCAGAAAATAATGAGGGCAGTTATGTCTATCGTTGGAGCCTTCATTAGGCTCAAGAGGAACCCACAGTGTCAGTGGGATTCTACAGTCCTCAGGGGGAATCCACAATGCTTAGGGAAAATTCATAGTGTCAGTGGGGACCTACAATGCTCAGGGGGAATCCGCAGTGTTCTAGGGGAACCCACAATGCTAAGGGGGATTCCACAGTGCTCAGGGGGGATCTACAGTGTCACAGGAACCCATAGTGCTCAGGAGGAATCCACATTACTCAGAGGGAATCCACAATGCCAGGGGGAACCCACAGTGCCAGGAGGAATCCATAATGCTCAAGGGGAATCCAAAGTGCTAAGGGGAATGCACAGTGCTCAAGGGGAATCCAAAGTGGTCGGGAGAATGCACAATGCCTAGGGAATCAACAATGGACGTCATTGTCTCAACTGTTCCCTATGGTGTGACCCACTCTAAATCTGTCTTAGAGTATCAAAGATATTGAAGTGACATTACCAACTTCTGTGGGTCCCACTGTGATGTATGTGTTGTATCCACACCGTCCATTCATTTGGAGAGATTATTTTAGGGGATGATATAAAGAATGAGACATATCCAATTCTTAAGTGGACTCCACCAAAGAAAACAGCGGGGAGAGTGACGTGACCATTGAAACCTTCCCAGGGCCTACTATGTTTATTTGAGATCCAACCTGTTCATAAGTTCACACAGACATAGAAGAAGGGAAAACACAACTATCAGCTTAATAAAAAACTGTCGTGACCCCAAGAAGTTTTTAATGGTAGGACATCATTCCCCATTATTCACTTTGGTGAGGTTCACTTGAGCTTTGGGTCTGCTTCATTCTTTAGTTCATCCCTTAGAATGGTCTCTCCAAATAGATGGATGGCGTGGATGTGACAGGTACATTATGGAAGAGCCCCTTTGTAACGGCCAAGAGGGCTTACACCTCTTCATGGAAGTTTCGACTGAAAAGTTTTGCAATTTCTCATAAAAATTATAAAAAGAAGGGCCCCACGGGAAATTAGACTTTTTTTTTTATTTATTAAAATAGCTACACATAGGGGTTATTGCATTAAAGAGCCCTCTCTCTCTCTTCATGTAATCCGCGTCCAACCGCAACACGGACGCAGAATCTCTCCAGCGATGCACCCCGTCGAACTCGTCACTTGCCCCAATATATGTGAGGAATCGTGGGGGAGCGAATTAGGTGTTACTCTGGGAACAGCTTAGTGGGTGTTACCCCTACCGTGTGGCCCACATGGATAGTATTTTGTATATCCACACCGTCCATCTGTTTCTCCATCCCATTCTAAGATGGTCTTCCAAAATTATGCAAATCCAAATCTCAAGTGGACCATACCACTGGAAACAGTGCTGATTGAGTGCTCACCATTAAAAATTCCAAAAAGCCCATCATAAGGTTTGTTTAATGTTTATTTGCAATCCAAGCTCTTCATAATGTCAAGAAGGTCTGGATGAAGGGAAAAGTTAAATATCAGCTTGATATAAAACTTTTGTGGCCCACAAAATGCTTTTAATGATTATTCATCACTCTTTCTATTGGTATGGTCCACCTGAGATTTGGATATTCTTATAATTTTGGATCTCGTCCTAAAATTAGGCATAACAACAGATGGACGGCATGGATATACAAAAAAATAAATAAAGGTAGGCCCCACACGATAGGGGTAACACCCACTAACTAAGGTGTCACGAGTGTAACAGCTAATTCGCTCCCGAATCGAGGAGCCGTTCACGTGATACCGGCACAAAGTAGGTTTTTCCTTGTCCTGTGGGGCCCACCTTGATGCATGTGCTGTATATCGACACCGTCCATCAGCTGATAAAGCTGATCCAAGCTTCAAATCTCAGTGGACGATATCTAAAGAAAGTGTTAATTAATTGACCATTAAAACTTCTTGGGGATAACAAAAGCTGATATTTGTGTTTTCAAGTCATCCATGTATGTAAACATTATGGTAGCCCTAAAATAAAGGGAAAAAACGGCTGGACGGCATGGATATACGGAACATGGGAGCGGATTAGGTGTTACCTGGGCTTAGTGGGTGTTACCCTTACCGTGGGGCCCACCTTGATTATAATTGTATATCCACGCCTTCCATCCGTCTCTCGTTTCTATTTTAGGATGTGAACCCAAACCTTAAGATGATCCAAATACCAGGTGGACCACACCGCTAGAAATAATGGTGATTGAGTGCCTCACCATTAAAAATTCCAAAGGGCCGGTCGTAAGGTTTTTCGTAATGTTTATTTTCCATCCAACCCGTTGATAATGTCAAGAGGAACTGGATGAAGAGAAATAAAAATATCAGCCCGATCCAAAAGTTTTATGTCTCATAACTGTTTTTTTGACGAGCATTTGTCACTGTTTCTAGTAGTATCATCCAACAGAGATTGGATCTTCTTAAGGTTTGGGATGGCAATCTAAAATAAGATGGAAAAATGGATGGAAGGCGTGGATGTAAAAAAATGCATCAAGGTGGGTCCCACACGGTTAGGGTAACACCCACTGAGGTGTTAGTGGTACCTGGGAAACAGCTAATCCGCTCCCACGGAACATACATCAAGGTGGCCCCATTTTGCCGGACGCAGGTTAACTAATGACAACTTCAGTAGCTATCTCACTCCTGAAGTGACTTCACCAAGTTCCGTGGGCCCACCATGATGTAAGTGTTGTATCCACACCGTCCATCTATTTGGAGAGATCATCTCAGGCGAGACACACTTGAGCTTTATATCTACCTCATTCTTCGACTGGGACCTTGGATGATCTCTCCGAATGGATGAAACTATGTGGATACAACACATACATCATGGTGGGGCCCACAGAACTGGGCAACGTCACTTCAGTAGTAAGATTAACTACTGAATTGGTGGGTCCCAAAAGATGACTAACTCTTTTTTTTTTATTTTAGTCGGTCACGCAACGCGCTCACTGGTGCTGTGATATTTCACCGTCGAGAACCCTCATTGAAACTATTCCCCAGAGTCTACCAACGACCCAAGGACCCGAACCCAACTTAGCCTGAGCACGTGCACGTCATGTTCCTGCGCCGATCGACTTAGCATTTTTGGTGGTCCCACGGTTTCCATGCCTATATTAGCCCATCATCCTGCCTTCTAAAAAAACACTAGATTTCAGCCATAGATTAAGGAGAATGGGAAGCGACCTCGTCCATGTCCTTCTCGTTTCCTTCCCGGCTCAAGGCCACATAAACCCCTTGCTCAGGTTAGCAAAGAGGTTAGCATCAAAGGGCCTTTTGGTCACATTTTCCACCACTCAGGCCATTGCCCATATGATGCAAAAGGCCACTAACAACACAGCCACCAACACCCCAACACCCATAGGCAAGGGCCACCTCAGGTTCGATTTCTTCTCCGACGGTTGGGATGTGGACCACCCCCAAAGAAACGACCTAGATGCATTCATGGACCAGCTCAAATCAGTGGGCCCCGCGTCGCTTGCGGAACTCATCGAACGGCAGGCTAGTGAGGGCCGCCCGGTGTCATGTATCATCAACAATCCGTTTTTACCATGGGTCTTGGATGTGGCCACTGATATGGGCATCCCATGTGGAGTATTGTGGGTGCAATCGTGTGTGCTCTTCTCAACGTATTATCACTATCTTCATAATCTAGTCAAGTTTCCAACCTCATCTGAGCTGCATATCAGTGTTCAGTTGCCTGGTATGCCGTTGCTGAAGGACGATGATTTGCCATCTTTCCTACTCCCAGGCACTCCTTATGGCTGCTTAACTGAATTGATCTTGGGCCAGTTCAAGAACCTCTCCAAAGCTTCTTGGGTGATGGTAGATTCTTTCGACCAGCTCGAGAATTCCATCCTTGAGTCCATATCCCACCTTGTGCCAATCACACCCATTGGCCCCCTATTCAAATCGATCGATGTTGATTCCTCCTCCGTCCGCGGCGATATGTGGAAAGCCGTAGATTGCCTTGAGTGGCTAGATTCACACCCGCCAGCCTCGGTGATCTATGTCTCTTTCGGAAGCGTCGTGGTCCTTGGAGGTGACCAAATGGAAGAGGTGGCCTGGGGACTTCGGAACAGCAAACGTCCATTCCTATGGGTGGTGAGACCAATGGAGAATTCGACGGACACCAGCCTACCGAAAGGGTTCTTGGAAGAAATAGAAGGCCAAGGTAAGGTGGTGCAATGGTGTCCACAGGATCGGGTGTTATCACACCCGTCGATCGCTTGCTTTATGACCCACTGCGGTTGGAATTCGACTATGGAAAGCCTTAGCTGCGGCGTCCCGATCATCGCATTCCCTCAATGGGGTGATCAAATAACAAATGCCAAGTTCATATCTGATGTTTACGGGGTCGGCCTGCGTTTGGGCCACCGCGAAGGTGGGCCACTGGTCACCAGGGAAGAAGTAGAGAGATGTGTGGCTGAGATGACCGACGGTGGGCCCAAAGCCGAAGAAATCAAGAAGAATTCATTGAAGTGGAAGGAGGCTGCAGGGAAGGCAGTCGGCAATGGTGGATCTTCTGACCGGAACATTCAAGCCATTGTGGATGATGTGAGACGCAAAGCAGCAAATCTAGACGGTCCAAAAGCCGACGTCTAAAGACTTCATTTCAATAGGATTCTCTTGTGGGAAGGTCGAGCATGTGTCACAGAGATCTTGTTAGCTAGGTCCATGGTAAACATTCCATGAGTAAAAATAACGTTGTCAGAAAATTAAAGAAGTTCAATCGTCCAAATTCAACGTGCATGTGTGGCCCACTTCATTTCATGAGTATATTATCTTGAATCATAGTCATCATTCCTTGATTAATGATCCGCGTGTCTAAAATGTGTCGTTTTCACCCATTTTTAACAAACATTTTCTCATCCTCATGGGAAGGGCAGCAGATTACGTGCGGCCCTTACTGTAGGGCCCGCCTTTGATGCATGTATTGTATATCCACACCATCCATCCTTTGTCCATATCATTTTAGGGTATGAACCCAAAAATGAAGCTAATCCAAATCTCAGGTGGACTATAATATAAGAAGCAGTGTGGTTCAATGTTCCATCATTAAGAACTTTCTAATGCCCACTGTAATGTTTCTATAATATTTATTTGTCATCCGACCTGCAGTACAAAGGTTAAAAAAAAAAAAAAAAAAAAAAACCAAATATCCGCTTGATCCAAACCTATTATGGCCCACAAGAAACTTTTAAATGCAGATTGCCACTGTTTCTTATGGTACGGCCGGTTAACCTGAGATTTGGATCTAGTTTATTTTTGGGCTCATAACTTAAAATTATTTGAAAAAATGGATGGACAGCATGTATACAATACATACAAGTGGGCCTGCAGTAAGGCCTGCCCCTAATCCGCTTCCCACGAAGGACTGTAATTTCTAGGCACACTTTTAATAATAATTGGAAAGAATAAATAAATATTTGCTTGATTTAGTAGCGATTCTTTGGCTTATACTTTTGTAGTGGCGCAGCGTAAACAGGGTGTGAGATCGAACACCGTCTCTCCTCATGGATAATTATTCTGAATCCATGGAACTATCGAAAATCCTCGACCGATCTTCTTCGAATCTACGAAGGAACACTCGAATCCACAAGAAAAAGAGTATAAACTCAATAAATTTTATTAAAAGATGAATATAATGCTTAACAATGAATTAAAACCAGTATTTATAACCTACATTGTGCAATAGAAACCCTAAAGTACGTAAATTAAAGTTTTAAACGAATTAGGAAAGAAAAACATTCAAAATAGAAAGTTCACGCAAAAACTGTGCAACTGATCGCGCGTCGTCGAGCGCCCGATTAAGGGCGGTCGAGCACCCGCCAGATTTCAAAATTGTCCAGTGGAAAAACACAAAATCTAGATGAATATCGGGCGCCCGATTAAGTGTGGTCGGACGCTCGATGAAGGATAAAACTGTCTAGAGGGTTTGGGCATATTTCGGGTGATTTTCGGGCACCCGAAAGTGATAGTTGGGCATCCGATAAAGGTCGGGCGCCAGATGAACTGTTAGTCAGCGTCCAAAATTTGAATATATGCCCGAAAATTTGAATATCTGCCCGAAAAATCTCTTGACCAATCTGGCTTATGGTCGGGCGCCCAATGACGGTTGGTCAGGCGCCTAACAGGGTTGGATTTTCTGAATTTTGGCGAGTATTTTGTCACCCCTCCTAACTTCCTTCCGATAGTCCATCCTCTTCATATAATCATTAGAGACCTCATCTACATCATGTAGAGAGAAAACAATTGGGTAGATCACCTAGTACTACTGGCTAGGACTATTTTGAAAAACCTAAGGGAGGAACGATTTAATGTGCATAAAATCATGCCATTCGGGTCTCCCACATGACTCAGTGGTAGACTCAGAAGAGTTTCAACACAGAGGTCATGTGTTCGAGTACAGGTGAGTGTGTTAAAAATAAAAATAAAAAATCACGTCATTCATTAAGTTGGCCTTAATCCAAAAAATCAGACTAATTCAACACTTCTGTGGGCCACCCAAAAAAACTATACTCAAAGCTTCTAAATTCACGTGATACGGCACACCTTAATTTATGATTATTGTGATTTTTATTAGTTTTTTATTATTTTTTATTTATCTTGATGAGGCACACAAGATGAATAAATTGGTTAGGATATAAAACCAAGTTGGGTCTTACACAAAACTAATGGTTGGTGTTCCATCTCAACTATTTCGTGTGTGGGGTGGCATACTGCAGTGTTGGATGATATGGATTTTTTAGTTCAATTGTTAACATGAGGTAGCATGTCTGATGGACAGGGTGAATCTCATAATAATTCCACCCACTTGTTGCTCTGGTTTATGAAAGTAACCCCTGTGGGTACTTGGCACGAGTTATTTCTTGGTTTCTACTTTGCGACATAAAAGAAAAAGCGTACCAGCCGATCTGGTTTCTAAATCTATTACAACTATTAACAAATTCCTATGATTTTAAGTGGAATAGAGATTATAATTCTATCTACTTGTTGAGGTATAATGACATGTCGAGAAGCTCGATAGGCAGAAATTGGACGAGAAGTTTGTATTATATATAGGGATATCCTTTTGGTATCTAAATTTGATCCATAGCTTCTTATTTGTGAAAGAATAAAGTGAAAAGACCAGTTGTTTAATATCACTCCATTATTTAATATTTCAAAGGGGTTATTTAGATTGAAAGAGAAAAAACCAGATTCATGAAAGCTTAATTACTAAATCACTTTCCAATGGTATATTCCAAATTCAAAGATGACAAGGGCATGCATGTTTGGTTGGCATTTTCCGGCTTAAAATCTAGATTCCAGCGAAATTCAATTTTAACTAGTGTGTTTGGCGTCAAATTCCAGCCAAATAGGATTCCATTTGGAAACCTAAGTTGGCTGGAATCGGGATTAGTGGAAATGTTGTGGGGTGTTGGAGAGTCTTCAACAAAAGAGTCCATCGATCGGTCGGCCAGTAGGCAGATTTCTCGAGAAGTCTTTGGACGTTTTTTGAGGTTTTGATACCGGTCGCCAAACCAGTCGTTAAGAGCTCAGACCGGTCGCCTGACCGGTCGTAGAATGCTCAGACCGATCTAGGGACAGGTCTGAGTTGAGGTAGCAGGCAAATGTTTTTTGGCAGAAATTCTCTAGACGAGTTGCGATCGGTCAGTGACCGATCGTGGGAACTTGCAGGATTTGAGTATTTTGCGCGGTTTCGCACTATACGTTTCCAATTCCGGATGGAGTCTTATATATATGTTTCCTAATCGTGTTTGGAGTATTGTTAAGCAATACCTAGGTGATCTAAATGAGATTAGGGTTATTGGGAGAGAAGATTGAGAGTTTTGAGTGCCTTGTTCATCTTTGGGATCTACTTAGGTAGTTCTAGCTCTGTAATCATCTGTTTATCATAGTAGAGGTGTCGCTTTGTGCCGTGGTTTTTTTCCGCAAGGGTTTTCCAAGTAAAATTCATTTGCTTTTGCGTCGTGTGCTTGTGTGGCTGATTGTAGATTGTTTGATCTTCTTCATTACTTTCGCTGACTGGAGTTCCAACAAGTGGTATCAGAGCTATTGTTGGAAGGTTGAAGAAGAAGTTTTCTGAAACGATCTCATGACTTCAAGTACGAAGTTCGATATTGAGAAGTTATCGGGCAAAAACAACTTTGAGTTGTGAAAGTTGAAGATGTGTGCTGTCTTAACTCAGTAAGGGATTGTGAATACCCTTGGAAAGTGACTTGCCGAGGTGAAAGATGACGAGTGGATGAAGATGGATGAGAAGGCAATGGTCTCAATCCAATTGTGCCTTGTTGATGACGTCCTCTATTACGTCATGAAGGAGAAGATCGCTGTAGAGACATAGACTAAACTAGAGAACATCTATGCGAAGAAGTCTTTAGAAAATCGCATGTATCTAATGATGCAGCTCTTCACTTTGAAGATGGCGGAGGGGACATATGTGGAGGACCACATTAGCACATTCAATAAACTGATTTGCAAGTTACTCAATTTTGGTGAGCAGATGAAGGACAAGTATCAAGCCTTGATTTTATTGAACTCGCTTCTTAGTTCATATGAGTCACTCAGGGACTCGTTGTGCGTGGGTAGGGACACTATTAGTGTCGAGACCATTATCTTAGCCCTTCAATCGAAGGTAATGAGACAGAAAAATGGTGATACTAATTCCTCCTCTGAAGCATTGTTTGTGAGAGGAAAGAATTCTGAGCGAGGTGAAGGATCTTCACGTTCTCAATACAAATCAAAGGGCAATGGCAAAGGCAAGTTTGGGGATGTGGCTAAGTTGGGCACATGAAGGACTGCAAGAGTCCTAAATATAAGAAGGAGAAGTCAGGTGATTCTTCTAGGGAAGCCAATACCGTTGAAGCTGAGGAAGGTGGTAATGATGTGTACGAGGTTTTGACGGTGTCAAAGGCTGGATCTCTCTGCGATGAGTAGATCATGGACTCCGGGCTTTGTATCAAATGTGCCCAGATAGGAGTGTCTTTACTTCTTACAGGGAGTATGAGGGAGGCTCGGTATTTCTAGGCGATGACTACACTTGCAAGATTGTAGGGATTGGTACTATGCGCATCAAGATGTTTGATGGGATCGAACGGACCTTAATGTAAGTGAGGCACGTTCCTAGGTTGAGGAAGAATCTGATCTCCCTTGGTGCACTCGAAGCATTGGGGTGCAAGTTCACCGGTTTTGACCAGTTCTACAAAGTTTTAAAGGGGGCCCTTGTAATTATGAATGGACATGAGGCATGGTAATATTTACAGGCTGATTGGAAGCACTTCAATAGGTTGAGCTGCAGTGATTGTAGCGGATTCTACGTCTGCACGTATGTGGCATACACGCTTAGGCCACATGAGAGAGTGGGGCATGAAGGTACTCTCTGAACGATCTTTGATTTCTTCTTTTAAATCTGTAGACTTTAGTATATGTGAACACTGCATGTATGAAAAATAGTCTAGATTGTCTTTTAAAGGAGATAAACATGTATGTAAAAGGGTGCTTGATTATGTCCATTCCGATGTATGGGGGCCGTCGCTCGTTATTTCTATTGGGGGTCATCGTGGTTCGTGTCATTTATTGATGACTATAGCAGGAATGTTTGAGTTTATTTTCTGAAAAATAAATTGAATGTCTTCATGACCTTCAAGTATTGGAAGGCGATGGTGGAGAATCAGTCAGGGCAGAAATTGAAAATTTTGAGAACCGATAATGGAGGTGAGTTCACTTCCAGAAAATTTAACACGTATTGTAAAGAGGAGGGGATCATGAGGCACAACATAGTGCGCCACACGCCAGAGCAAAATGGTGTGATTGAGCGGATGAATTAGACTCTTTTGGAGAGAGCTCGATTTATGATTAGTAATGCTGGGTTGGACAAAGAGCTATGGATTAAGGCCGTTAACACGACTTGTTACTTAATAAATCAGTCACCCTTTATAGGAATTGAATGAAAAATCCCTGAGGAAGTGTGGAGTGGTCGTACGCTATACTACTCAAGTCTGCGGGTTTTTGGTTGTGAGGCTTACTCTCATGTACCGTTAATTGAGAGAGATAAGCTAGATCATAGGGCCAGAAAAGGGATCTTTGTGGGCTATGGTGATGATGTGAAGTGATATTGAATATATGACCCTGTCACACGGAAGATCACCCTAAGCCGTGATGTCAAATTTGATGAGGGGTCTTTGTTCAATAAGGATGCTATAAAGGAACTAGAAACATCAGAACAAGTTGATACTCATGAGGATAGAGATGAAACACGGGCCGATACTAAGGCGCAGATAGAGGTACAAGATCAGGTGGAGCAGCCACCTGTGCGAAGAAATCCACCTAGGGATCACATGTTATCAGCAATGTACAGGGATGACTCGAACGTTGCATTCTCTCTCATTACTGATGAGGGGGATCCGTCTAACTTTGAGGAAGCACTATATGATGTAGATGCTAAAAAGTGGAAGACGGTAATGCAAGACGAGATGGACTCCTTGTACAATAATGAAACTTGGGAGCTTGTGGAGCTTCCAGTGGATTGAAAAGTGATAGGGTGTAAGTGAATTTTTCGAAAGAAACAAGATAGATACAAAGCAAGGTTGGTAGTGAAAGGTTATGCTCGGCGTAAAGGTGTAGACTTCAGTGAGATTTTTGCACCGATTGTGAAGCAAGTATTTATCAAGTTTGTCTTGGCGCTAGTTATCCAATACGACCTCGAGCTGGAACAGATGAATGTTAAAACTGCTTTCCTGCATGAAAAATTGGAAGAGCAGATATACGTGGTGCAACTAGAGGGTTATACAGTGCAAAGGGCCGAGAATAAGGTTTGCAGGTTGAGGAGATCGTTGTACGGTCTCAAAAAGTCGCCTAAGCAATGGTACAAGAAATTTGATTCCTTCATGATGAATCAGGGCTTCACCAGGAGTGAGTATGATCATTATGTCTATTTTAAGACACTAAATGATGAGAAGTTTCTCATACTGATGTTGTATGTCGATGACACGCTTATTACCAGTCATAGCATGTTTGGCATCGATGTGTTGAAGACTTAGTTTTCAGGGACATTCGAGATGAAGGATCTGGGGGCTGCAAAGAGGATTCTTGGCATATATATTCATAGAGATAAGAAGAAGAGCAGGTTGTGGTTATCTCAGGAAGAATACCTTGAGAAGGTATTGAAAAAGTACGAGATGGACAAGTCCAAACCAGTCAGCGTTTCCCATGCAGCTCACTTTAAGCTTTCTTCTGAACATTGTCCCAAAACGGATGAAAAAAGCATGTTATGTCTCATGTGCCCTATTCAAGTGTTATGGGTAGTTTAATGTATGTCATGGTCTGTATAAGACCAGATATTTCATAGGCTATGGGTGTTGTTAGCCGATTCATGTCTAATATGGGAAAACAACATTGGAAGGTTATGAAATGGCTACTTCGATATATTCGGGGTACACAGGACTACATCTTGATGTTTGAAAAGTCAAAGGACAAGTTGGTTGGTTACGTCGATTTTGACTACGCAGGTAGTGTGGACAGTAGGAGATCGACTTCATGGTACTCGTTTGTATTAGCGGGTGGAGCGATTAGTTGGATGTCTAAGCTTCAGTTTGTGGTGGCTCTTTCTATTCGTTCGCCTCAAGTGCAAGGCTGCAATGTAGTAATAAATCTCGGTAAGACCGAGGTCGATCCACAGGGAATTAGGTAAACCAAGTCAAGCTATTCTAGCAACTCAAATCTCAGCAATTATAGGATTCAAATTCAAAAACTAACTTAAAACAGAACTTATAAAATCTGTAATTTAAACGGAACTAAAGCCTCAAGGATCCACTTGTGGTAGCCCCCATGTGAATTCATTCATCCAAGCATAAACACAACTAGAATTTAAGTTCTATCTCTCTTCTAGTTGGAAGATATCGCATTCAAATACAACCAATCCCCACTCAAGTTGAAGAATAAGATTTTAGTTTTAATGAAGCATGTAGAAGTCGAATATGTAACATTCGAAGTAACGACCATGCCAATGGACAATGGTACGCTCAGGGATTTCTACAATTCGAATCTAATCAATCCAAACATGATAATCTCATAGAATTGTAAGGAACCCATGTCCAAAGCACATGAACTCTCATAAAACATCTAAAAATACCATCTTTTATTCAAACTAGAACTAAAAATCCAACTTAAAGTAAAGTACTTGAATTAAAACAAATTCAACATAATTAACTACTACTCACAAGCTTCACCTCTTAGCCTTAGCTAAGAGGTTCTAGCCGAGCATTATCATGCTTTAACTAAAATCAATGGAAAACTAATAAAAAGCATAAGAAAACTAGAAAAAATCCTAATTGGAGGGGTTGCGAACGCTCCACGATGCACTCCTTCAATTCCCATGAACTTAAAATTCTTCCAGGATGCCTTAGGAAGGATGTAGAGGTGCCCTTTTAGAGCAAAATACGACCACCGACTTGGAATCTTTTGAAATTGCGTAACTCCTTACGCAGCTGCGCAGACAGGTCCGATTAATCGAAGCTCCCTCCGATTGATCAGACTATGATCTTCGATTGATCGAACAGCGATCCGATTGATCGTAAAAGTGTCCAGAGAGTTGTTGTTTCTGTCGCTATTTTTGATTGATCATACATGATTCCGATTGATCGGACAACTAGTTCCGATTGATCGGAGGTGTGTCGATTGATCGGAAATGTGTCCAGAGAAATATGATATTTTTTGTATGTCCGATTGATCGGGTATGCATCGGAGACTCCTCCAATTGATCGGATACCTATTGAGGATCCATCGAAAATTGTTGTTTCTTCATTCTTTTCTGCTTTCTCTTTGGACTTTCTTCGTCATTCTTTGGCTCACCTTTGATCATTAACAAAAGGCTTCTAAGTGAGTCTTTTAAGTATCAATTGAGTGAAGTCTCTCTCTCATTCCTACATTTATAAAACATGTATTATATGGGTCTTTTAAGAGTGCAAACCATGCATATAATGTGATGTAATGGGTTAGAAACTGTATAAATTAGAAGCTCAATACTTTTCACTACTGAAGCTAAGTATATGACAGTGACAGAAGCTTTCAAGGAAGCTGTTTAGTTGAAAGGAATGATAAATCAGTTGGGGCTTCAGCTGGAAGCCGTGCTAGTTAATTGTGATAGCTCTAGTGCTATCAATTTGGCTAAAAACTCTGTTTATCACTCACATACTAAACACATTGATGTGCGTCACAATTTTATTCAACAAGTGCTTGAGGAAGGAGATGTGACTCTGGACAAGATTCATACTAGCTTGAATCTGGTTGATATGCTGACCAAGGTGGTCCCTACAGAGAAGTTCAAGTTCTGCGTAACTTCTCTGGTATTGGCGAAGGCTTGACGAAGACATAGTGGTGCATGAGAAGCGGCGAATATGATTGATGAGGAGTTGACTCCGTGAAGAGAAGAGAAGATGGTTCGATGTGTTGAAGCCTTGGTGGAGTTTGTTGGAGAGTCTTCAACAAAAGGGTCCACCGACCGGTCGCACGACTGGTTGGCCAGTTGACAGATTTCTCAAGAAGTCTTTGAACGTTTTTTGAGGTTTTGAGACCGGTCGCCAGAATGGTCGTTAAGAGCTCAAACCAGTTGTCGACCGGTCGCAGAGTGCTCAGACCGATCCAGGGACAGGTTTAAGTTGAGGCAGCAGGCAAAAGTTTTTTGGCAAAAACTCCCTGGACGAGTTACGACTGGTCGGCGACTGGTCGTGGGAACTTGTCGGATTTGAGTATTTTGCGCGGTTTCGCGCTATATGTTTCCAATTCCGGATGGAGTCTTATATATATATATATATATATATATATATATATATATATATATATATATGTTTCTTAATCATGTTTGGAGTATTGTTAAGCAATACCCAGGTGATCTAAACAAGATTAGGGTTATTGGGAGAGAGGATTGAGAGTTTTGAGTGCCTTGTTCAACTTTGGGATCTCATTGGGTAGTTCTAACTCCGTAATCATCTGTTTATCATAGTGGAGGTGTCGCTTTGTGCTGTAGTTTTTTACCGCAAGGATTTTCCATGTAAAATTCGTTTGCTTTTGCGTTATGTGCTTGTGTGACTGATTGTAGATTGTTTGATCTTCTTCATTGTTTCCGCCAACCGGAGTTCCAACATGTGGGACCTTTTCTACAGAAGGGAAAAGAGGCAGAAGTGAGCATCATTCAATATTAACGATAATACCCTTAAGGTGGTGCCCACCTTGATGTATGCGTTTTATATCCATGCGGTCCATCCGTTTTGAGACCTCAATTAAGGGCATTAGATAAAAAAAATGAGGCAGATCTAAATCTCAAGTGGACAACACCACAAGAAAATAGTGTTGATTGAACGTCCACCTTGATCTATGCGTTATATATCTATGATGTATGCGTTATATATCTATAATGTTTATTTTCCATCCAACCCACCCATCTGTCTTGCGGGACTATTATAGGTTAGGGGTCAAGTTCTCAAGCAGATTCGAAGCCCAAGTGGGCCATGCCACAAGCAACGATTGGATTACATAGTTTTAAACCAAACATAATCCGAATTACACAATTTTCAACCAAACAGCAAGTTCCATGTAGAATCTAGGTTTTTAATTCAGTTTATGCAATTTTGGATTCCGACACTGGAATTTGGATCTTCTCTAGAATCTAAATTCTACAACCAAATAGGCCTTAAGAGTCTCTTTGGATACCACCAAATAAGTTAGTTTTTAACTTATGTTAAGTCTTTTTTTTTTAAACTTAGGTTAGTTTGTAAACATCATTGTAAAAGTAACTTATGTTTTAAAAGCTACTCGGATATTATTTCCAAGGTGGAAAAACCTCATGAACAATCTCGACTTGTTTGGAAAACTTGTCACTTGGGGCCGAACCGGCATTTAAAGGAATACATTGGAAGTTCTTAAAAAGTTTGTTTTTTTTAAGCTTTTTAACTTATCACTTTCCTACTTCTCTCTCTCATGGTCCATGTCAAAGGAGGCTCTCTCTCTCACGATCCATATCAAAGGAGGCACACATGATGGACTATCCACATTGAATGTGGGGTTCATATGGTCCACATCAAAGGTAGGCCCCACATGATGGATGATCTACATCAAAGGTTAGCTATAATGATAAATAACCCACATCCAAAGTGGGCTAGTATGATGGATGATCCACTTCAAAGCTGAGGCCTACATGATGGATGATCCACATCAAAGGTGGCCTCCACATAATGGGAAATGGACATTGAAGCTAGGCCCCACACGATAGATAGCCCATATCAAGGTAGCCATATATGATAGACGGTCCACATCAAAGGTCGGCCCCTAATGATGAATGGCCCACATCCAAGGCGAGCCCCCCAGATGATGGATAGTCCTCATAAAAGGTTGGCTTCACATGATGGTCAATTAATAATGGTGGGCCCATATGATGGATGATCCACATCAAGGTGGGCCCCATATGACAGATGGTCCATATTGAAGGTCGGCCCGCATGATGGTTGCCCACATCAGAAGTGGGGCCCGCATGATGGTTGTTGTTATGGGTAAATTTGATCATGACCTCAGTCATGGCCCAGAAGATGTGCGACCTTCGATATATGGTCCACTAAGGCCATGTTATCACACGTGTTACGGAAGGGTCCAAGCTTGTCAAGGCGAAGAAGTCCTCATATTCAACATGGAGTCACAGATATAGTTCTATGGCCTCAGGTTCGACCTCAGATAACGAATGCAGTCCTGAGGTCTTGACATCAGCCTCAGGTAATTTACAAAGTCCCTAAGGCCTTGACCTTAGCAAGACTGAGAACTCAGTGGAATCGCCTAAGCATTGGCCTCAGGAAGACTGAGACCTCAGCGACATTGCCTTGGCTTCGGCCTCAGGTGACGAACATGGAACTGACAGCTTAATTGAGGATGTCAAACGTCCTCGAAATTGAGCACATTAAGAACTACTATACAAAGATAATGATCACGCTGGGATACGAGGGATCCAGACGTGATAAACACAAACTCACCTAATCCGGAAATGTATCCTAGACGATCTCTAATACAGAGAAGTTTCCTAAACAGGATCTACGGATCCACCACCATCGGCTATGGATCATCACTTATAAAAGGACACATTCGTATCATCTCCAAGTACACAATCACATGCATTATGCAATATACTCCAAAGTTTTTATGCTTAATCACGCTTACTGACTTAAGCATTAGAGGGTCCCTCGTCGGCACGACCGGCGTCCCCTCATGATCTTCTTTATGTGATTTCAGGTCCTGCAATCGGCACTATTTATCTCCACAAACCTCATTGAGCGACGAAGATTTAAAGTTGGTCCTTGATCAACATATGTTACCCAATTTTGGGCATTAACAAATTGGTGTCGTCTGTGGGAAACAATTAGATTATTCTTGCTTATTTTCTTCTTCGCCACTTGACACTTACTCTGCTTTCTCGATGCCTCCTAATGCTAAACAAGCGAATGGTATGTCTACCACCACTGTGTTTGCCCGTGCAGTGCCGCAACTTCCCGCAGAGGAGGGTTGCCCCACCGAGGGGGAACAATCCTCGTAGGAACGGGATCCTCCACAACTTCCTCCTTCGCTTCCAAGACCTCCCATTCGTGGAAATGATGCCAACAGAATCTGCCTACTCGAAAATAACATGTTAGCACATCGAGCCAACATGGTCCAATTCTTTAGGGCCATGGCACAACGGGATCCTCCGGCTCCCCCACAACCTAATGCACCTGTGATATCCGTGCACTCATGCCAACCCCAAGAGCAGCAAGGACAAAATCACCTGGTTGCAAGTTGGGCTAGATCACTTGTCCCAGCCCTTGTTCAACAGGGAAGGAACCTACCTATAGGAGATCAACGCCATATGCTTGATGCTAGACGTCATCACCAAGGCGAAGCCACTAAAGCCTCTAGCACTACTAATACGTTAGCATGGGAGGAAGGCGTTAAAAAGATTGAAGAAAAATTCACCAATATGGAGCAACGCTATCGGTCCAACGTACTCATGACAATATGGGGGATGATGGAGCAAATAGAACCATCATTCACAGAAGAGATCATGGAAGCACCGCGATCGAAAAAATTCTGAATGCCCAGCATCACCCATTATATTGAGTCAAGAAATCCCGTGAAACACATTGAGACTTTCAAGTCTCTTATGGAGCTTGAGGGTGTTAGCACTGAGATCATGTGTCGGGCATTCTCCCTCACCCTCAAGGACGCAACCTGGACATGGTTCAGGAACCTCAAGCCACATTCGATCAGCTTATTCTCCTAACTATGTCGATGTTCATGTTACAGTTTCTAGGGAGCAGGAAGATGAGGAAGCTAGCGGCCCACCTGCCAACGATCAAGAAGAGGCCAGACGAGCCCTTGAATGATTTTATGGTCTGCTTCACCTCCGAATTTGTGCAAACGGAGGGTTACACTGACGACGTGGGTCTTAC
Organism: Liriodendron chinense; assembly: GCA_003013855.2. Lineage (NCBI taxonomy): Eukaryota > Viridiplantae > Streptophyta > Magnoliopsida > Magnoliales > Magnoliaceae > Liriodendron > Liriodendron chinense. Next base: position 2,458,927 of record ML058330.1, on the reverse strand, counting down.
TATGCTTCTCAGTGGAGTCAGAAATAAGAATTTCGCTTCACCCTCGATAAATTCACTCCAAAGACAATGACGAAATTACAAGCTAAGGCCTAAAAATACATCAACACTGAGGAGGTGGCGAGGGCTAGGGGTGAGGTCGAGGCCGGGTCCACTGATAAGAAGAAAAAAAACAAGGAGTCCTCGTCCTCAAATAAGAAGAAGAAATGGAGGATCGGTGATACCAATCCCCATGGAGGGGGCCCCCTAAAGACCGCTATCCAGGACACACCCCCTTAAATGCCATGCATAAAAAGATTTTCATGCACATCAGGGATCAGAAATACACGAAGTGGCCGCCCAAGATGAGGATCAATCTTGAAGAGAGGGACCAAAAAAAAAAAAAAACTATCGGTTTTATTGGGATCACGACCACGATATAGAAAATTGCATCACCCTTAAGGATGAGATCGAGACACTTATCAGGAATTATCATCTCCGCGATTACGTGGAGAGGCAAGACCACTCCCCTAAAGGACGCGACAAATCTCCTTGTCAGCAAGACCGGCCATAGTAGGACCAATCGCCTCAACGATGAGACCGGCAGGCCCAAAAAGAATTAGAGCCTGCTGGCGAAATTCGAGCCATCTTTGGTGGGTAGAGAATTTAAAATCCGATACATGACCTCGGTCTAAATAGGGGTCTGCTCTCGACCCTAATATACAAGTTTCACTGAATTGCATTACACCTGCAGAATTACTACCAATATTTTAACAAGCTGCTAGACAATCAAGACTGTAATAAGGCACTTGATGTCATATAGAGAGATGAATAAAAAATGTTGTCGTTTTCTCAATCACACTCTTGACTCCAATGCTCAGCTGCCTTTATCCCCCGAGGATATGAGACCTCAGGGAGGAATGTAAGACATTCCTTAGCTGAGTACATAGCTAATTTCAATGCTTGACCACCCTTATTCCCAGAGGATAGGAGGCCAAAAGGAGGAATGCAAGACATTCCCCAATCAAGAATATGTCACTTATAGCACTGATCATGGCTTGCTTAGATGGAGTGGCGAACTGCTTATTGGACGAGTATGCTCGAATCCGATGCCCTTATTCCCTGAGGATAAGAGGCCACAGGGAGGAATGCAAGACATTTTCCAGCCGAGAATATGTTACTTATGGCACTCAACACAGTCTGCTTAGATGGACTGACGAACTACTTACTGGACAAGTATGTTCGAATCTGATGTTCTTATTCCCCGATAATAAGAGGCCACAGGGAGGAATGCAAGACGTTCCCCAGTCGAGAATATGCCACTTATGGCATTGAGCACAGTCTGCTTAGATGGACCGACGAACTGCTTGCTGGACGGGTATGTTCGAATATGACGTTCTTATTCCCCTAAGATAAGAGGCCATGGGGAAGAATGCAAGACGTTCCCCAACCAAGAACATGCGACCTATGGCACTTTCCGACCGAGCACAGTTTACTCGGACAGATTGGTGAACAACCTGATGGACGAGTATGTTCAAAAGCTCAATGAGCCAACCATTAGCTTACTTAAAGTTTGCTAACTGCAGACAAAATTCTTGCATGTTAAACGGGTGAGACAAAATTCAAGCGCAAGAAAGCTCTCTTTGGACAAACACATTTCAAGTTTCATGCCTAGATTCCCTGACCACGAAACTCAAAGGATACTATTATGGGTAAATTCGATCATAGCCTAGAAGATGCGCAACTATCGATATATGATCCACTAAGGCTAGGTCATCACACGTGTTACAGAATGGTCCAAGCTTGTCAAAGCAAAGAAGTCCTTATATTCAACATGGAGTCACGGATATAGTTCTAAGGCCTTGGGTTCGGCTTCAGATAACGAATGCAGTCCTAAGGTCTTGACATCGACCTCGAGTAATTTACAAAGTCCCGAGGACTCGACTTCAGCCTTGGATAACGGACATGACCCTAAGGCTTCGGCCTCAGCAAGATTGAGACCTCGGTAGCATTGCCTTGGCTTCGGCTTCAGGTGACGAACATGGAACTGACAGCTCAACTGAGGATGCAAACATCCTCGGAATTGAGCACATTAATAGTTGCCTACACCAGAAGTGGGGCTCATATGATGAACGGTCCACATCAAAGGTGGGCTCCACATGATAGGCGATGGATATTTAAGGTGGGACCCACATGATGGACAATAACATTGATGGTGGACCCCACATGATGGATGACCAACACAAAGGTGGGCCCTACATGATGAATAGTTCACATTAAAAGTCAGCCTTAATGATGAATGACCCACATCCAAAGTGGCCCCCCCATGATGGACGACTCACATCAAAAGTGGGACCCACACAATGAATAGACTACATCAAAGGATGGCTCCACGTGATGGACGGTGGATGTGAGGGGAACCAAATAGACTTGAGGGATAATTACTTGTGATGTTGGGAACCAAAACATGCTTTTCTACCATTTGGCATATAAATATGTTCGTGTGCCATACATACTTATGTGCTGAATAAGTACAAAACATGACAAACTACTTATGGCATAAGTAGCTTATCTAATGTAACTAATGATCCAAACGCCCCCTAAAGACCTGAGTCTAAGCTATATTACGTTGAGCATCCGTCCTAGTTTTACTCTTTATAGGGCACGACGCGCTTGATATTGAGGCACGGTGCAGCCCACTGTCACTCACTCAATCTTCACTCCTGATAACTATCTACTAAAATAGGACCTGATGGGATACTTTTTAACTTTCCACTGTCCAATAAATGTCCATCAATCCCATGCTTCCCATGATTAAATAGGAATGACTAACCAACATCCACCAACCGAGTAGAAACAGTAAGGTCTTTTGAACCATAAGTTACCATATACCCAGCTTATAACTTTCAACATGTTATGTGCATGCAAGATGTTATGCTCATGAGACAATGTAACTCGTTGATAAATAAAGAAATAAAAGTGCAGTCCACTTGATGAGTGGATAGAGCTTATATACTCCGGATGATCATCATGACAAGTCCAATCCATTGGACGGATTGGATGTCACACACACATGAAAGTTTAGAAGTTATTAATCACTAGGTGAACAGTAACTTAGGTCCAACCAATTAGACTTGAGACCTTCTGCTAATTAAATAAGCATAACTTTTAGTTAATTAGAAGTGGGAGTTTTGGCCGCTTAATTTTAATGGCATGTGCACCTTGTACTTAATTTTTTATTTTATTTTATTTTACTATTTTTAAACATAGGGGCCATAAGGCAGAGTATCAATGTTCTTCTCTTATTTATTGGAGCTCAACTTCAGTGCCAGCTTATCTCCAGGTCCGTTGGATCTGAGTTCAGTGGATCCTGAACTGTGGTGCCCATTGTGACGTATGTGCCTTACATCCATGCCATCCATCTATTTGGACAGCTCATTTTAGGGAATGATCCCAAAAATGAAGTAGACCCAAATCTTAACCTTAGATGTACCACACCACAAGAAATAGTGATGACTGAATACTCATAATTAAAAACTTCTTAGGGGTCACCGGATTGTTTATTTGCCATCCAACCTGTTGATAAGGTTATAAAGACTTGGATAAGGGGACCACATGGATAGGAGCTTGATCCAAAACTTTTGTGGCCCACAGGAAGTTTTTAATGGTCAATAACCACTGTCTCCTGTAGTGTGGTCCACCTGAGATTTGGTTCTACTGAATTTCTTGAATCATGCCCTAAAATGATCTGGCAAAACTGATGGACAGCATAGATGGAAGACACACATATCACTGTGGGCCCCATAGGGATCCCCACGGCACCCTTATCTCCCACCGTTCAGCGTTCGAAGGAATCTTCCAAATTGGATTTTGAAAACACGACAGTTACATCACACTGTCCCTGGACGTGCCCTCGTGATACTCGTTTGCTGGGAGCGGTTAGGTGTTACACGGGCAACATTAAGGTGTGTTACCCCTACCGTCGGGCCACCTTGATGATTTTTTTGCATCTCCAGCTCATTTTAGGACATAGTCGCAAAAATTGAGCAGATACAAATCTCAGGTGGACCACACCACAGGAAACAGTGATGCTTGAGTGTCTCACCATTAAAATTTCAGAAATGACCCATTATAAGGTTTTCATAATGTTTATTTGCCATTCAACCTGTTGATAATGTAAAAAAATCCTTGAGGTAGGGAAAATACAATTGATCAGCTCGATCCAAAATTTTGGCGCCCACAAAAAGTTTTTAATGATCATTCATCACTGTTTTCTAGTAATGTGGTCCATTGGAGATTTGGAACTTCATAACGTTTAGGATCGTGTCCTAAAATGAGATAGAAAAAACCATTGGACGGTGTGATATATAATAGATATATGGTTAGGGTTAACACCTACTCACTTGTTACCCGGGTAACAGCTAATCCGCTCCCAGGAAACGAGGTTAACGAAGGGATTAGGTGCTATTACCTGTTAGAGCTTATCGAAAACCGGGAGGGGATTAGGTTTTACAGGGTAACACCTGCCGTGGGGGACCACGTTGATGATACGCTGTATGGGCCGTCCATCCGTTTTGACTGATAGCTCATTTTATGGCATGATTACAAAAATGAAGAAGATCAAACTCTCAGATAAACCATACCACAGGAAGTGGTTGTGATTGAACGCCCTCCATTAAAAACTTAAAGACGGCACATCCTAATGTTCATTTCCATCCATTTCTTTTATAAGTTCAAGTAGAATTGGATGAAAGGAAAATACAAATATCAGCTTGATCTAAAACTTGTGTCCCACAAAATGTTTTTAATGGTCGTTAACTACTATTTGCAGTGGTGTACGTGGTCCCCTTGAGAATTGGATCTACTTAAATTTTGGAATATGTTATAAAATGGAATCCGGATCCTCTGCTCGAGCAGAGCAGGGAAATCCTACTTTTCACCTGTCTTATTGGTCCAGCTCAGCCTGACTCTAAGCTCTGGTATAGTCAGGCTAAGCTGGACCAATTAGAGAGGCAGCAGCGGAGGTTCTTGCTTGGTTCAAGCGAACCGGATTCTATAAAATGAGCTGCAAAAATAGATGCCTTGCGTGAGGCTGCAGATTGCCTCGACCTCCGTGGTGTGTTGACGTGGTAAATTCTATGGGCCCACCATGATGTGTGTGTTATATCCACACCATCCATCAATTTTGCGAGATTGTTTTGGTGGATGAGTCCAAAAAATGAGGCAGATTGAAAGGTCAAGTGGACCACACCACAGAAAGCAGTGGGAATTGAACATCTACCATTAAAAACCTCTTAAGGGCCATAGAAATTTTGGATTAAGGTGATATTTGTGTTTTCCCTTCATCAAGACCTTATGGAACAGGTTGGATGGCAAATAAAAGTCTTAGTGGGCCCTAAGAAGGTTTCAACAATTCCCCACTGCTTTTTATAGCGTGGTACACTTCAGCTTTGGATTTGCCTCATTTTTTAGTTCATGCCCTAAAATGATCTCACAAAATAGATGGATGGTGTGGATATAACACATACATCATGGTGGGGTCCTTAATAGACATACCAACGCACCATGGAGTGCCTCACGGCTAAAGGTGGGCAACGATCCAATCCGAGTGGAACATGGGCCAAATCGGATTGTTCTGCTCCTTAAGTGGGCGTGTTCGAACAATGTTCGAACAAACATTCGAAAATGGTGGCTCTGTTCAAACTCGATTTGGTCTGGCCCAGCTATTTTCGAACAGGTTCAAACATATGGATTTTGGACAATTTTTACGAGTTCGAACAAGCTCGAACAATTTCGCTTTTTTTTTTTTTCACTTGAAAATATTTTTTTACTACTGAATGGTGAATAGTGATTTGTTCACAAATTACATATCACAAATAAAAAATCACAAGGTTTAAAGTTTTTAACTAACTAAAAAAAAAAAAAACCATAACATAAAAAGTAAACATCCCCACTGTTTCCTGTGGTGTGGCTCACTCAAGCCTTCGATCCACTTCATTTTTTGGATAATGTCATAAATGATCTTTAAAAAATGGACGGACAACTTGGATAAGCAAATATATTATCGTGGGCCCACAAAGCACTGACAAACCGTCTGTCTCTATATAAGTCCTGGTGGGGGTAGACTGGTAGTACCCAATTTGCGAACATGAGTTGGCTGGTGACATGAACACCAGCCAGCAAGCTGGTGTCAAAGCTCTGTGGGTCCTACCATGATGTATTTGTTTTTTCTACTCTGTCCATCCACTTGTACAACTCATTTTGAGGAATTAAACAAAAAATGAGGTAGATACACAGCTCAAGTGGACTACACCACAAGAAACAGTAAGGAGAATGATGTGCACCATTAAAACCTTCCTAGGGCCCACAATCATGTTTATTTGTCATCTAATATATATATATATATATATATATATATATATATATATATATATATATATATATATATATGGAGAGAGAGAGAGAGAGAGAGAGAGAGAGAGAGAGAGAGAGATGTTATGCTCACACGCAACTAGTTGGTGTGTGGAGCTCATAGTGGTGTTTGCATGACATCTTATCGGTTTAGCCTGGTTGTTCCAACATGAAAACAAGATTCCCAAAAAATTAGGTCAATCCAACCATTAGATACATTGCACATGAATATGGAATTTTTGAGTGGTTATTCATAGTTTTCTATGATGTGCCCCACCTAATAGTTGGAAATGACCAGATTTTTGGAGCATCCCATTTTTATGGTGGGACAACCAAGCTAAACCGGTAAGATGTCATGCAAACACCAGGGTAGGCCCCACACGCCAACTAGTTGGACGTCCAACTAGTTGTGTGTGAGAATTACTATATATATATATATATATATATATATATATATATATATATATATATATATATATATAGAGAGAGAGAGAGAGAGAGAGAGAGAGAGAGAGAGAGAGAGAGAGAGTTAAACGAATGAGTTGAGTCGAGTCAGTCAATATTCGAGTTGAGTTCGAGTCGAGTCGAACAGAGCTATGATTGAAACCGACTCGAATTGTTTTTCGAGCGGACCTTGTGTGTTCGAATAAAGTTTGAACATGAAGACTTTCGGTTCGAACAGAGTTTAACAAAGTCAATCTAAGTCAATCTGAATGATCAAACTCAGTTCATGTCCAGCTCTACCCACGACGCCATCCCCGTTCGAAAACACAGGGGTTACCGGGGAGCCGATTAGGGGTACCATGGCGACATATCATTGGCTTGTAGCATGATTGTCAAGTAAGAGAATATAGTGGATTAGTTGTTACTCGGGGAACAACTTAGTTGGTATTACCTTAACTGTGTGGGGCCTATCTTGATGTATTTTTTATATATCTACACCGTCCATTTGTTTTTTCATCTCATTTTAGGGCGCGTTCCTAAACCCTAAGAAGATCCAAATCTTAGCTGGACCATACCAATAGAAACAGTGATGAATGACCATTAAAAATGTTTTGCAGGCCACAAATTTTTTGGAATAAGATGATCTTTATATATTCCCTTCATCCAGATCTTCTTGACATTATCAATAACTATGGGGTGTGTGAACTAACCCATTAAAAAAAACAGCTTTGATTGCAAATAAACATTGCTAAAAATTTACATGGCACCTTAGAATTTTTCATGGTGGGGCACTCAATCACCACTGTTTCTAGTGGTATGGTCCACTTGAGATTTGGATCTGCATAATTTTTGGAACCGCATCCTCAAATGGGTTGGAGAAACATATGGACAGCATGGATATACAAAATATCATCCATGTGGGCCACATGATAGGGGTAACACCCACTAAGCTGTCCCAAGAAGAGAAAGGTCATGTACATACTCAAGTACTTGGACGCAGATTAATTACCCACGGCTTCGGTAGGTATATGTGGCCCACAATGATGTATTTATTGTATCTACACCGTCTATGCATTTGGAGAGATCATTTTAAGGTATGAGCCAAAGAATGAGGCAGATCCAAAGCTCAAGTGGACCTTGTTGTGGGTAAAAATCTAGCAAAACCTAGCAGAAACACAAAACCTCGGTATGCTTTTACTGAGGTCACAATGAAGTGAGTAATCCAAGCCGGCCAACTTACTCTCTGAGACCAGCTCGAAAATTGTGTCAGCTCAGATATATTGGGATATTTTAGAAGATGGACGAAGTGATCAAAAGCCGATCCTATCTCTTCTTTCGTTATGGAAAGCGGAGATCACGGTCCTTGAAGATCGGAAATATCCAATTCCGAGATATCTGCCTAGATACTCGACACTATATCGGCTACTATTCCAGCCTAGGAAATCTCTTCTAACTGCTATAAAGAAAGAAGCACACCTCGACTATAGGTAGAATCAATCCTTACTATGAAATCAAATTGTCTTTTGGAAGATCGACTAACTTAGGCATCAGAAGACTAACGGCCGGAACCCGGCCACCTCTTAGCCTTCAATTCTATTTTGTAGGGATTATCACCAAAATCCAAGCCGTCTCTTTTGATCGTATTCCAATTCTGATCAACCGGTAGGTGTTTACACCTCCACTTCGGTTGTCACGAAAAATCATCGACAATAGCTGGCGCCATCTGTGGGATCGACTAATAAAGTTCTTTTCACCTGAAGCGATAGAACAAAATTCTTCTATCAAGGAAAAGAAATCAATGGCTGGCGGAAAAGGAAACAGGAAAGGGGAAGCTCCCGCTAATGCCGAACCATCCAATGAGTTGCAATCTGAAGATAAAGGACCCCTCCCCGAAACTCCTGCCCTTCGCATCGGGAGTTCATCCCGCCATTTCAATCTTCTGAGTGGACGACAGAGGTCCCGTAATCGCAGGGCTAGATTGTCCACCCTGGAGAAGAAGTTGGTGGCGTCGCAGAACGCTTAGGAAGGGTAGATCGGCGATTCGGGCATGTGGATGAAAAGCTAAATGAGATTATGACCCTCTTGACCGGTTTAGCTCGGCCTTTGCCCATTCTTGAAGGCAGCTACGAGCCTCAGCTATCTCAGCGAAGCCTTCTACCTCAGCAATCGATCCCAAATCATCAACGACCCGAAGAAGATGAAGTTGCGAGTCATGCCATAGGTTCAAGACTTCAGTCAGCAGCAGATCTTCCTGCAAATTATCTACAACATAGAATAGAAGAGAGACGATCAGCTCGGGCAAGCCAAGGTCAAGATCGGGTAGACAATAATATCACCCCATTGGAAGCCGAACTGAAAGAACTTTGGGAGCGGATTGGCGATATCTAAAGGGCACAACGTGCCCGAGCACTAACCGCAGTCGACATCCTTGTGGATTCGTCTGAATCTCCGTTCACCGACGAAATTCTCAACAAACCTCTTCCGAAGGGATTCAAGATCCCTTAGCTCAAACAATACTCCGGAGTTGGAGATCCAGCCGAGCACCTGGAGAACTTCAAAGTCCCGAGGGAACTCCACGGAGTCAACGAACACATTATGTGTAAGGCCTTCCCCTTGTCCTTGACCAGCTCGGCGTGGACGTGGTTCCGTAATTTAAAATCGAGATCCGTCTCCTATTCACCAAGCTAAGCAGAGCGTTCGCAACTCAATTCATCGGGAGCACCGATTCGAGGAAACATTCTACCCACCTCGCTGCGGTCAAGCAAAAAGATAACGAGTCGCTGATAGACTACCTCACACGATTCAACGCCGAAGATGTTCAGGTAGAGAACTTATCTCAAGATGTGTTGCTGCATACAATGATCAATGGATTGCGAGACGAAAAATTCCTCTGGTCAGTCGGGGAATAGCCTCCTCAATCAGTAGTCAAGTTCCTTGATCGAGTCGCCAAACACATCAATGTAGAAGAATTAGTGAACGCTCAGGGATCGTCATATAAGAGAAAAGATCGCAAAGAAGAAAGTGGCTATAAAAAGCACAAGCCAGATCGGAGGTCGCCAAACCAGAGCAGTGCTTCCCGTGGAGCCAAAGCTTCGATCCCGCGATTCAAAAAATATACTCCACTCAAACAGATTGAGCAGGTATTCTTAGCCGAGAAAAACAAACAGATGTTTGGACAACCTGCAAAAATAAATACCGACCCCGACAGGAGGTCAAGGTCTAAATATTGCCTATACCACAAGGACCACTGGCATAACACGACGGATTGTTATGACTTAAAGCGACAGATAGAAACCCTCATCCAGCAGGGATTCTTGAAGGAATATATTGCCCAGCATCACGACTACCAGAGGGCCACAGATCGGGAGGGTGAAGACGGAGAACCGATCAATAATAATCTCGTGGAAGAAATCTATATGATCTTCGGTTGGCCCACTACCGGGGATTCCAGTAAAGCCCGTAAAGCTTACGTGCGACAAGGTAGAACATCTGAGTCGGGGCTGCAAATCAACATGATGAGCAGACCTTTAAAAATTCCAAAGTCGCCCATCATGCGATAACTTTCTCTGAAGAAGATGCCCGAGGAATATTGCACCCGCATGACGATTCCCTTGTAGTATCGATGGTGGTCGCTAATAAAAAGCTCCACAGAATGATGGTCGACATGGGGAGCTCGGCGAATGTCATATATGCCTCGACATTCAACAAAATGAAGATTAACTGATCCAGATTAAGATCGGTCAAAACTGCCCTGACCGAATTTACAGGGGATCGCATTATGCCTGAAGGGGAGATAACCCTCCCTGTTACGGCAGGTGAGGAGCCTAACCAGAAGATGATCATGGTCGATTTCCTCATTGTCCACACTCCATCAGCATACAACACAATTATCAGCCAACCCATCATTCGAGCTCTAAAAGCCTACATTTCCATCTATCATCTAGCCATGAAGTTTAAAACCGACGATGGAGTCAGAATAGTCAAGGGGATCAACAGGAAGGTCGTCGGTGCTATGAGCTGACCTTACATGGAAAGAATAAAAATATGGTTTCGACCGTCTCGCACACGACCCTCTTGGACCCCAGAGAAGAAACAAAGGAGCGCGGGTTACCCGCCAAAGAATTAGTAGAGGTCCCACTATCAGATGACGATCTGACCCGGATCGTTAAGATTAGATCCCAACTAGGGGGTAACATTCAGAAAGAACTGACTGCTTTTCTGAAAGAAAACACAAATGTATTTGCATAGTCCCACAAAGACATGCCGGGGATTAGCCCTGAAGTAATGGCCCACCGACTCCACGTCGATCCGACCTTCAAACCGATCTGTAAAAAATGACGACCCTTCAACACGGAAAGATAAGCTGCGATTTAAGAAGAAGTCCAGAAATTACGCCAGGCAGGATTTATCGAGGAAATTCGTTATCCCGATTGGCTCGCTAACGTCGTTTTAGTGAAAAAGGCCAATGGAAAATGGAGAGTCAGTGTCGACTACACCGATCTGAACAAAGCATGCCCTAAAGACAGCTTCCCGCTACCCAGGATAGATCAGCTCGTAGATGCGACGTCAGGTTATGAGCTACTCAGTTTCATGGATGCATACTCCGGATATAACTAAATCCAGATGTACATTCCCGACAGGCAAAAAACAACATTTGTCACAGACCGAGGCCTTTACTGCTATAAAGTGATGCCTTTCGTGCTAAAAAATTCTGGAGCGACATACCAACGTCTAGTCAACAAAATGGTTGCCGATCAGATCGGTAAAACCATGGAAGTTTACGTGGACGACATGCTAGTTAAAAGCCTAAAATCGAAAAACCACGTCGAGGACCTTCGTACTATGTTTGGAATCTTGAAGAAGTATTAGATGAAACTCCACCCTAGCAAATGCGCCTTCGGACTAAGCTCGGGGAAGTTCCTCGGCTTCATGGTAAATCAAAGAGGTATTGAAGCCAACCCGAAGAAGATTCGTGCGCTAATCGAAATGAGCTCACCAACCATGGTGAAGGAAGTTCAACGCCTCACCGGCCAAGTCGCAGCACTCAATCGGTTCATCTCTAGGGCCACAGACCGATGTCTTCCGTTCTTCAAATAACTCCGCAAATTCAACGAGATGACTTGGACATCAGAGTGCGAGCAAGCCTTCCAAGACCTCAAGGCATATATCGGATCGCCTCCATTGTTGTCCAAGTCAATGCAAGGAGGGAACTACTGTTATATTTGGCAGTCTCCCAAGCAGTAATCAGCTCGGCTTTAGTCTGCGATGACCAAGGCATGCAAAGGCCGGTATATTACGTCAGCAAAGCACTCATTGACGCAGAAACTCGGTACCCAAATATAGATAAGCTGGCTCTAGCGTTAATAACAACAGCAAGAAAATTGCGACCTTACTTGTACATCTAATAGCCGTACTGACAGATCAACCGTTGAGGCAAGTATTACAGAAGCTGGAAACCTTGGGCCGCCTCGCTCGATGGGCTATCGAGCTCGGAGAATTTAACATGCAATACCGACCTCGTACTGCCATCAAAGGTCAGGCAGTGGCCGATTTCATCGTTGAGTTTACCAACCTTCTGAGTAACCCGCCCGATAATGAAACCGGTACATCTTCTACAGAAAAAAGGTGCAGAATTGGAAGGTGATTCAGCAGGGCCTACATGGCTATTATACGTGGACGGGTCGTCGAATTCCCAAGGGAGTGGGGCTGGTCTTATTTTGACCTCTCCCGACACGATAAAAATCCAATACGCCCTGAGGTTTGGTTTCAAAGCTTCTAACAACGAGGCAGAATATGAAGCCCTTCTGGTTGGCTTACGTCTAGCCTCAGTGATCAGGGTCCGAAGGGTCAAAGTACACAGTGATTCGCAATTGGTGGTTGGGCAAGTAACCGCAGAATATTAAGCGAAAGGGAAGAAGATATCCGCATACTTGGTGAAATCTCAAGAATTACTAGCCCGATTTGATTATTACAAGGTCATCCAAGTCTCGAAGACCCAGAATACCAATGTGGACTCGCTAGCCAAGCTAGCATCGGCAGCAGATGATGAGCTTGGAAGGACAGTTCTTGTTGAATTCCTCCCCCACCGAAGTATAGCCCACGAAGAATCAAGAGAAATACTTTAGGTTTCGAGCGAGCCAAACTGGATGGATCCCATTATCCATTTCTTGCGGAATGGCGATTTACCCGAAGTAAAGAGAGAAGCACGAAAAATACGATATAGAGCTGCTCGATATACGTTGATCAATGATATATTGTATAAGAAGGGTTTTTCTATATCGTGCCTTTGTTGCCTCGGACCTGACGAAGTCAACTACGTCTTGAAAGAAATTCACTTCGGCACATGCAGAAACCATTTCAGAAGTCGGGCACTGGCACAGAAAGTGATACGTCAAGGATATTATTGGCCGACCATTTAGAAAGACGCCTGAGAGATGATCAAAAGGTGTGACAAATGCCAACGATTCACTCTAGTTCCTCATCTGCCACCCGAAGAACTCACTCCTATGACCGGGTCATAGCCATTCGCACAATGGGGGATTAACATCATCGGTCCTCTCTCAACTGGTAAAGGGCAAGTCAAATATGTGATTGTCGTCGTTGATTACTTTATAAAGTGGGTCGAAGCAGAACCGCTCGCCACTATCACGGAAAAGAAAACAACAGATTTCATTTGGAAGTTAATTATATGTTGGTTCGGCATTCCAAACACGATCATCACCGATAATGGACCTTAGTTCGACAATGCGAAGTTTCGGGAGTTTAGCCGACACTTAGGCATAAAGAACGTGTATTCGTCCCCTCATCATCCTCAAGCCAACGGACAAGTCGAGGCAATCAACAAGATTATCAAGGGGCACTTGAAGACCAAACTCGGTGAATGTAAGGGGGCCTGGGCAGAGCAGCTCCCCGAGGTATTATGGGCCTATCGAACCACTGTCCAGTCAACGACAAGCGAAACCCCTTTTTCCTTAGCATTCGAAACTGAGGCCGTGGTACCAGTTGAGATCGGACTGCTGACCTATCGAACTAGCCATTTTTAATTCGAACAAAATGATACTCAGCTTCAGATGAATCTCGACCTAATTGAAGAGGCCCGAGAAGCCTCTCAAATCCAGATTGTAGCTTACCAACAGCGTGTTGCTAGGTTTTATAATTCACGAGTTAAGGAGAGACACTTCAAAGTAGGTGACCTCATTCTACGAAGAAACACGAAAGAGAGAAAGGATAAAATCGCAGGCACGTTTAATCCGAACTACGATGGCCCATACAAAATTGTAAAGTCGGTTTGGACGGGGACGTACTGGCTCGATGATATGCACAGCCGGGCCTTACCCCATCCATAGAACGTGGAGCATCTGAAGACCTATTATCAATAAAAAAAAACTAAGCTAAGTGCTTATTCTTTCTTATCTCTCTCTCTCTCTCTATCTCTCTCTCTCTCTCTACGTTATACCCCCATCAAGGGAAAAGACACATAAGCAGAGGCTAACACCACCCAAATCTTTGTGTATATGCTTAAGATTGGGGACGATCAGAGCACATGAGCTGGCAATTGCCTTCACCCATATTAACCCGCGCCTTACTATCTTACTTCGATACGAGCAAACTTACTCGACCACGGAGTAAGGGGGGCAGCACACCGGGTGAACAATCAAAAGAAAATCACAAATAAAACCATAAATAAGATAAGTCACAAGTCTAAACTTGACAAATATGAAATAGACAAGTATGATTTATCAAAACGACCTCAGCAGGGTCGGTAATACAAAAGAAAAATATATGTTCGAAAGCCCCAACACATGGGTAAACAAAAAAGAAAAGAAAAGAGAGGCAAAACTCTCAAAGAGAAGGGCCGGCTGCGGGCTCAACTGCCATCGAGGGGTCTGTCTATTCTTCCTCGAAGTCAAGAAATGAGAGGTCCATGTCAGGATGATGGCCTTCAACTGTCATCCAGCACTTCTCATAACCGAAGTCAAACATTTCGTCAGCTTCGAAAATCTTGACTTCCAGATCAGATCGGACCTTTGTCAGCTACACCTGCAAAGCCTCTCTTGCGACCTCTGCTCTTCAATTTAAGCATTGAGCTTAAACTCCACTCTCTCCTTGTTCGCTAGTTTGGCTCGTAACAAGGCATTCTCATGCTCCTGAGCCTCCAGAGCCCTCTTTACCTCCTCTCCGGACTTCAATGCCTCGTCCAAAGTCCGTTTTGTCGCAGCTAAGGTGCCCTTGAAGCCCAAGATCATGCCCTTGTCTCGGGTCATCTCCTCGCACAGAGCTTGGCATCCAAAGGCAATCTGCGAGGTATCCAAGAACACGAAATCAGCACATAAGCAGAATGAGAACATGTGTAAAGGCCTCGGCAACGGGCGTACCTTAGCTCCAAAAGCTCCTAGTGTATTGAGCAATGACAACCCCGGAACCCTCACCATTGTGTCCACCTCAGCCTCAGGAACAGCCTTATATGCCCACTTACATAGGTTATACAAATGTGGTGACATCTCTGGGCCCCAGCACAGGCTTGAGGTAGATTGAGTTGGTGCCACAGGTGATGGGTTCCCGGACGGACCGGCTTCAGACGCAGCCACCAAGTCTAGGACTTGGGATGATTGAGGCCTGGTAGTAGGCCTAGTAGTAGCAGCAGCGACCGTAGCCTCGGCCGAGGGAGCTTCCGGTCTCGCTTCAAAAGTGGGGTTTAACGAGGTGTTGGACGTCGGAGCGGTAGGGGGTGGTCCGATGGATGTTTCGCCACTACCTTCTACCTCTTCATTGCCTTGATCTGATCCTTCTCCTCGGTAGACAAGGAGGTAGACTTCCTTTTCGAGGCTGGGGTAGACATGCCTGAGAAACAAAGTGCAGAATATTGTCAGTATATTACAGATGTCAATGTAGAAGCCACATCGAACCTAAAAAACCAAATTATCTCTGGGATTGATACCCAAGTCGGTTAAGGTTTCATGGGAGAGAAGGATCTTGACACTACGGAAGCTAGGGTCTAGCTCCCACACGGTAGCAATGCGTTTCTCTTCCTCCAAGCTCAAGCTAGGAGGGCTTTCACGAACTGAAAGAATAAGCCTGGTCAGATTGTTTCAAACAAACAAATACCAAAGTACAAAAAGCAGCAACCGACCCAACCTGGCTCCGAGAACCAATTACGCACCCGGTGATCTAGAGACTTAACTTCAGGTCGGGAACCTTCCCAACCATTTGTGACAAAAAACCACTCCTCCTTCCAGCCATGAACCAAGAAGGGATGATCACCAATAAGGTGATGGGCTTTCCTGCCCCGAGGTGACAGATAGTACCATCCCTTAGAATCAGGATGACACTTCAGCTGATATAGATGCATCAGTTTGGCTACAGTCGGATCTAGCCCATGGACTTAGTGCCATAAAGCAATGCAGCCGATCAAGGTCCTCCATGAATTAGGAGGCAGCTGACTCGGAGCTAAACTCACTCTAGAAAGATACTCCATCACTATAGGGAGTAGAGGAAGACGGAAACCAGCCTAAAAAAATTGTGAGTAGACGGTCAGTTGATCACCAGGAGGACGGGTTAGAAAATCATCTAAGCCCGGTAGACGAAGATCAATAGAACTCGGAATACAATATTCTGACCTAAGCTTAATCAGGTCGGCTCGGGTAAGTTTGGTCCAGATTAGGTCAGCGGGATAATTTGAAGACTTATCTGCTATTAACTGTTGACCCGATGTGCCAACAACGGGAACCTCATCCGAAGTGAAAGAAGATGGAGTCTCTGCAAGTAGAGTTCTCCCCAGGGACTCAGGAGGAACCGATTGGACTTCCCCCAATCGGAATTCTCCAACCGATTGAGAAGTAGATACAGTTCGAGAGGAACTTTCCTCCGAACCAGACATTGTTGTTCGAAAAACTAAAACGGAGAATGAAACGAAATAAGAAGTGTGGACAGAAAATCAACGTACCAGATCGCGCTCCGGAATAGAGATCGACCGACTGTTGATAAGAAACGTGACACTGGTTTCGGAGAATGGATCTAACTGGCCAGAGCAACAACAAATGAAGAAAGAAGAGTTACGCAACGACAAGGAACAGTACAAGAAAGGAAGGAAGAAAATCTTTAGAAATCCCTCTAAGTCCTGTATTTATACTCCCCCGATTGACAGCACCCGAACCTGCATCCGCCACGTGTCAACCATCTGTAGCCTCAAAAAGTGAACCAACACGACCCTTGATATGCCCTTCCACGTGTCCACCTACTCATTGGACAGACGAATTTCGACCGTCCGCTCAGAGATACGAGATCCACGCGTCTCCATCCCGTTCGCCCACCGCAGAAAAAGCCTGTCGCGTCGTACATCCCTCATTGCATTTTTTTTAAAATTCAAAATGACGCATTAAATGCTAGTTTGCCGCCAAAATGTGGTCGACCTTACCCACTCAAATATGCTCCCGAGCTAGAAGGATCTTCTTCGGAAGCAGGGGGCAATTGTTGTGGGTAAAAATCTGGCCAAACCGAGCAGAAACACAAAACCTCGGTATGCTTTTACCGAGGTCACAATGAAGTGAGTAAGCCGAGCCGGCCAACTTACTCTCTGAGACTAGCTCGGATATTGCGTCAGCTCAAATATATTGGGATATTTTAGAAGATGGATGAAGCGATCAAAAGCCGATCCTATCTCTTCTCCCGTTACGGAAAGCGGAGATCACGATCCTTGAAGATCGAAAATATCCAATTTCGAGATATCCACCTAAATACTCAACACTATATCGGCCACTATTCCAGCCTAGGAAATCTCTTCCAACTGCTATAAAGAAAGAATCACACCTCAACTACAGGTAGAATCAATCCTTACTATCAAATCAAATTGTCTTCTGGAAGATCGACTAACTTAGGCATTGGAGGACTAACAGCCGGAACCCGGCCACCTCTTAGCCTTTAATTATATTTTGTAGGGATTATCACCAAAATCCAAGCCGTCTCTTGTGATCGTATTCTAATTTCGATCAACCGGTAGGTGTTTACACCTCCACTTCGGTTGTCACGAGAAATCATCGATAACAGACCCCACCACATAAAATGGGGGGAATTAAACGCCTACTATTGAAATTCAATCAATCTGATATTTGTGTTTTCCCTTCAACCATTTTTTTGTGAACTTATAAACAAGTTGGATCTTAAATAAACACCATAGTGAGACCTAAGAAGGTTTCAACGGTGGGTGTACCTGTCCCCACTATGTTTTGTGGTAGGGTCCATTGAAGCTTTGGATCTGATTCATTCTTTCGCTCATGTCCTAAAATGATCTCTATAACTGGATGGATTGTGTGATACAACACATACATCATGATGGGGCCCACAAAGCCTAGTGATGTCACTTTAATAGCCAAATTGCTACGGAGGCCATCAGTAACTAATCTGCATCCCTCAACCTGTGAAAGTGGTTGGCCCACTCTGACACCTGCACACTAATGAAACAGTGCCACACAAGTGTTCCCCAGTAACAAATCCGACATGGATATATTTTATATCCATGCTGTCCATCCATCAGTAACTAATCATCATCCCTCAACTTGCGAAAGCTGTTTGTTGACGGTAAATCTCGTCACCAGATGTTGGTCATGAACCAACTTGAACCTCCGCTATTAGATTCAAAGGGTTATAGGAAGATCCGAAGGTTGGGGATCTGGAAGTGCCACCAAAGATTAGGATCGCCGCCGGTGATCCCGGCTGATGGCCCTCCAATGCCTAAGTCAGTGACTGTAGAACGAAGAAGAATGATGCTCAGTATTGCACAATGTGTGCGTACCTTAGATCATGGCATGAAAGGATATTTATAATGTGATGGGTAGGATTCTCACTCTGTCAAGATCTATGTTTTGTGTAAGATGGATTACGTAACATAGCTGGATACGTAATTACTTTAGAGATAAGTTGTGAGTTTTTCTACGTCATGCGGATATTTCTCTTATTAACCATGGAAGTGAATCCCATGGTTTGCAGGATACGTAACAGAGTCCTGATTGCCTGGGTAGTAGCGCTGGTAACGCTTAGAGAATAGTGGTCGGTCGGGCATAGTTGATGGTAAGTCTGCTCATCCGCGGTTAACTGTGGATAAAGAAGTAGACGAGCACCAAGGCACGGAGTGAATCTTTAATAGATTTCTTAATACCGACCGCTTGGGTCTGATGAGGTTGGTCGGACACTGAAGAATGCCAACTGTTCGGGCTAAGCAAGTAACCAATCGCTATAAGACATGGCGTAGCCAATACCGAACGCTAGAGTGCTTGGGCTCGAAGATAGATGATCCCAGTTTTCACTCGTGCGTAGCTTTGACCATGTAGAAGCGGGGTATCCCCAATTTACCCATAACAACCAGCCCCCCCCCCCCCCCCCCCCCCCCCGCTCTCTAGTTTATTTAAAATGACTTGAGAGCATGAATGCAGGAAACGAAAAACTGTCAATCGATCTTCTTAAATCTCAGAGGCTTTGGGGTACCTTACGTGGCACTGCCCTTTTCGTGCATTGCATTAATGCGGTCTTGGTTTTCTTATCCATTATTTATTGCGTGCGGAAGACAAGACAGATTGATCAACCCGACGCTGACATGTGGCACCCTCAGAAGCTAAAGTAGTTACACGAAGTCCTATAAATGAGGTCCTTAGCCTTTGCTTCTGATCCAAGCTTTGTGGAGATTTCATGGGTTCTTTGGGCTTGGTTCTGTTTCTTCCAAAACTCTAGGAGGACTTGGGTATTTCAATCCTCATTGAGGCAATGGCTTGGAAAGATATCTGTTTTTCTGGCCACAAGCACGATGTATGTCTGTGCGTGTGAGGACCTTCCATGAAGGGTGTTTGCAACTTTTCAATTTTCGATCTGTTAGTTGCGGGGAGGTTCATATCGGGAAGAAAAGGGGATTTGATTCATAAGGTGACGCCCATGCTTGACAGAAATCTGCCTACACGTGGGGACTGTTGCACATGGGTCTCTTTGTCGCTTCCTACTCCCATTGCAGTTTTTTGCCCTTGGTGCTTCCTCCTGCCGTGTTTGGCCCACTCTCCTTTGGGGAGGAAAGAAGGGCTCTTTAGATGAATGGGTGAGAGTGGGCATAAGGTTAAAGGCATTGAGTTCCTCTCTTGATGTTCCACGAGCCTCAAAACATTCTCATCAGCCTTTTTCTGCTCTAAAGTTGAAAGTTGGTTTGAATGAATTATTTTGCTAAGAGCAGCCTCTTTTCGCCTTCTCTATTCCTCTTGTTCATTGCTAAACTTCTTTGGAAGATCTTAATTTATTTGATGTAATATACCCTGCGTAGGTTCTCTGTAATGGGTTTCTTTATATGAAATAAAAATTTCCCTTTATTGTGATACCAAGCATGGAGTCTCTTTCTTGTCTTTCTAAATGCTGTAGAAGGCCTTGCCAATCGACGGCTGCGGTCGTCTTCTGTCGATTGTCGACCGTCAACCATGGTCAGTTAATAGGAGATGATTTTCGAACGCTGGTCAGGTCGGTCAGAAATATAACCTACAGTAAGCCGAGTGTGATGTTAGAGTAAATGCTTAACCGTCAAGACGTTATTTTTGAAAAGTTGCTGTCATACGAAGATCTGTAGAAAAGATAAGGAATGTACGCCTCCCTCCTATGCGAAGCGTCGGATCATTAATTTGACATGCCGTTTGCTTCTCTCGGAAGGATGTTTAGTCGACGCGTGTCCCACATTAAATGCGACGTGCCTTTTCGAATTCGAAAGGGAATAGGGAGATGACACGTGTAAGGATGTGATGATTTCTTTTCTATTTATATTCGTGCCTGCGCTGTTGGTAGCTTCTTACCACCATTTTCATTTCAAGAGAGAAGAACCCTAATCGTTTTAAGCCGTCCTGTCTTACTCATCTTCATGCTTCTCTTGCTTTACTCCGCTTCTTCATCTGTAAGTCCTCCTTCATCAATGTCTTCTTCTTCAAGTACTGCTCCAGTTCCAATTGGGGAGGATCCACCCGAATCCTCTTCCTCCATTGGTCTTTACCGAAGGAGGGGAAAAGGGCCATCCTCTTCTTCCTTAGATCATTCTCCCAGGGACTATCCCTCAACCCTCACCGCGGAGGATTTGGAGAATATCCAACGGGAGTTTAATGTCCCACAAGACGTAGTCTTCCGGCTACCTGGCCTGGACGAAACTGCGGATAACCCTAAAATGGGTGAAGTAGCTGTATATGACTTTATGTTTCCTCTAGGGTTTCGTTTGCCACTGCTGCCATATGTGGCCGGCTTTTTGAATCAATACAACATTGCCCCTGGGCGATTGATGTCGAACGGTTGGTGGGTGGTGTTCGGGCTATATGTGTTGTGGAATGAGGTCGAAAATGGTGAAATGACCCCAGGGGAGTTCCATAGATTGTACTCCCTGAGAAGATTTGGTGAACCCTCTGGGTGGTACTATCTGACCTTTCTCTACGAGACGAATTTCATTCTTGGTAACCCTCAGTTTGCCAAGGATCGTCGGGATCGATGGTTCTTCGTGTCCTGGAACTGGACTTGCCCAGTGGTCGGATCCGAATATCACGTCCCCGCGTCTTCAGCATGGGGCAAGGATCAATTCGAGGCCATCAGAGAGGTGGCCACCAAGAGAAGATATTGGCAGTAAGGAAGGCTATCACAGGAGTCCGAGATGTGAAGTATTTACTTCATCCCATGTTGCTTGCTAGGGCGGGACTCATCCCTTGCCCTCCTAGTAATCACTATAGACTGTGCTTTGTAATTGTAGATTTCAACGTTCCGAATGATTTGTTAATGTCGTTTCTCCTTTATTTTGATTTTTGTAGGAATGGACCCCACGGATCTCTCCCAGGTGCAGGCCCTTTTGAATCGCAAAAGCGATGCTCAGAAGAAAAGAAAAAGGGGAGAATCCTCCTCTGTTGCCGCACTTGCTACTGAGCGACCTCGATGATCACCTGTGGCCACAAATCCTTCATCAGGGCCTAGACACACGAGTGCTCCACTTCCTCCAAGGGCGGAAGCCCCAACAGTTATTCCACCGTCCCTTCCTATTTCAGAAAATCGCTTCGAGCCGAGCCTCCCTCCCACAAATCAACCTTCGGTTGTTCTATTGGTCAGTGTACCTGATGCCCCCACACCTGTCGCGGATGGTGAACGAGCCCGTCCTTCTCGGTCAAGCAGAATTCTTATTGCTCCTGCCCCAAGCGGCACGGAGTCGTACGTTGTTCCGGATCATCTATTCCTGATATGTTAATTTCTCTTCGAGAAAGTCGAGTCCGACTGTCTGATGCCGTGGACCGACTTTCCCCAGGAGAATGCTATTGATCGGTAGGTAATGAGGATTATCCAAAGTCTCGACAGGGTATTAAAGACCCGTGTCGACATTTACGATGCCTGGGAATTTATTGCCCGGAAAGATGCCCAATTGTCGAACGCTGAAAAGAGATTGGAAGCGGCAGAGGTCAATCTCCGAGAGAGAGAGAGAGAGAGAGAGAGAGAGAGAGAGAGAGAGATTAAGGGAAGAGAGGTTAAGGGAGGTGAGGGAGGCTCAGATCTCAGAGCTGGAAGGAAGCCTTAGTCAATCAGTAAAGATCGCGCAGAGCTATCAGGCGCGGTACGTGGGTTTGGAGATAGAATTTCTAAAAATCCAGTCTCAACTAACTGCTACGGTGGAGGACTGAAGGTGGAGAGGTCAGAGAGGGAGAAGGAGAGGAAGGCATTTGAGCTTCAGTTGACAGAGGTCGTTTCTTAACTGGAAGCTGAGAAAGGCAAGAATGTCGCTCTAAGACAAGATATGTTAGAGGGGCAAGCTAAGGCGGTTGACAACTTTCGTGAATCGGAAGAGTATATCAGGGAGAGGCTTGTCGACTATCAAAATGGTCAGGCTCAGACGTTGGAAGTGATTGGGCATCTTCATTCGAACTTGGACTTGATGGGATTCAGAGAGTTGGAGATGCAACTTACCCAACAGAATGGGGCCCCAACCGTGACTGAAGCCATGACCGAAACTGGTGATGATTTCCCTGAAGGGGGAATCAAATTGTCCAGTGGTGGCCATTCTTTGGACGTTCTCCAGGCGGCCATTTGAGAAATTTCCAAGCTGACCATTCGACCTTCCGTCCCCTTGAAAACCCCTCTTGTCAATGTAACCGATCCCTTTGTAACCATTATTCCATGAATAGGAATGTTAAATTTTTGAATCTTTTCATTCTTTGGCTGGAAAGTCGTATTAATGTATGTTCATACGTATTATTCAGTTAGGGGATGCTCTGATCGGCCTTGTCCCTCGCTTGGGTAGCATATGCTACCAACTGAACATTAATGATGTGCCCACGTGTGTAGGCATTCATATTCTAAGTGGCCTTGGCCATTGGTTTAGTAACCGTAAGTAGAATATTGCAAGTAGAATATTGTAAGTACAATCAGTTGAATCGGAATTTCTGCGCTTTATTTAACTTTGGCTCGGAAAAAGAAGCCCTATTACATAGTCGTCCAAAGCTGGATCTCCTTACTGGTAGTATTTTCGCAGGTTAATCATGTTCTACGGTCGAGGCAGTGTTTTTCCTTCCATATCCTCTAAGTTGTAAGTGCCAGGTTTTATCATCTTGGTTATTTTGTACGGGCCTTCCCAGTTGGGACCAAACACTTGGGAGCCTAGGTCCCGAGAACTGTTCAGTATTTTCCTTCGGAGGACAAGGTCGCCTATGAGGAGCAGTCGGTGCTTGACGCACGAGTTGAAATACTGGTGGACGAGGTATTTCCCAGTTAGGACCGATGGCTTCGGTTCCATATGTTAAGGAAAACGGGGTCTCCCCGGTTGATGTGCGAACAGTGGTCCATTATGCCCACAAGACTTCGGTCATGAGTTCTAGCTAGTCTCCCTTGCGTTCTTCTAGCTTGGTCTTCATATGATGTTTGATAATTTTATTGACGGCCTCTACCTGTGCGTTGGCCTGTGGGTGGTATAGAGTGGTCAGCATGTGTCGAATTTTTAATTCATCACAGAGATCTTTGATTTTCTTGATTCAGAACTGCCGGCCTTTATCTGTGATAATTGTGTGGGGGATACTAAATTTGCATACGATGTTTTTCAGGATGAATTTCTTGACCTACTGATCGGTAATGGACGCTAATGGCTTAGCTTCTGCCCATTTTGTAAAGTAATCCACTACCACAATAGCAAACCTGAGTTGGCCCTTCCCTTACGGGAGGGGCCCTATTATGTCTATCCCCCATTGTGCGAATGGCCACGGGCCTGCCATCGGTGTTAAATACTCTGGTGCCTTTTGTGGTATCTTGGCCAACCGTTGGCATTTGTCACATGATTTCAAATATTTTTCAATGTCAGTCTTCATGGTAGGCCAATAGTAACCCTGATGTATTGCCTTATATGCCATTAAACAGCCAGCAAGATGATTTCAGCATATTCCTTCATGGATTTCTTTCAAGACGTAGTCAGCTTCTTCCGGTCTAATGCAACGTAAGTGTGGAAGCGAATACCTTCTCTTGGAAAGGACACCATCCTCCCAAAAAATACTTGGGGGCACAGAATTTCAATTTCCTAGCAGCTTTCTTGTCGTCTGGGAGCCTTCCTTCCTTAAGATAATGGATGATGAGGTCCATCCAGCATACAGTCTGATCAATCTGAAGCACCTCAGTAGCTTGCTTCTGAGTGATTCTCGGCTCGGAGAGATGTTCTACTGGGATCGTTCTGCCGATGTTACTCTCTGAGGATGCTCCCAGTCGGGCCAATGTATTGGCCATGCGGTTTTGATCTCTTAGGATTTGTAGAAGCTCATATTCCTTGAACTCCTCCAATAAAGTTCGGGCCCGTTATCTGTATAATATTATTTTTTCGTCTTTATCCTCGTACTCCTTGAAAATTTGATTCACGATGAGTTGTGAATCACTATGAACTCGCAGATTTTCCGCTCCCATTGATTTGGCCATTCGTAGCCCGGCGAGGTGTGCTTCGTACTCTGCTTCGTTGTTAGTTAGTGGGAAGCCAAAATGGAGAGCGTATTCCAACTTGCAGTCGTCGGGAGAGACTAGAATGATTCCGGCCCCACTTCCTTGTCCTGATGCTAACCCATCGACGTAAAGCGTCCACTATGAGCGATTGATAGATGAATTGGGCATGGGTAGGGGCTCAGAAACCTCGATCGATTTAGTGTCCTCGACCTGCTCAGAAACTTTGGTCGGTTCTGAATTCGTAAATTCTGTAGTGAAGTCGATAGCAACCTATCCTTTGATTGATGTCCGAGGACAAAAATGGACGTCATGTTCACTTAATTCAATGGCCCACTTCGCGAGTCTTCCTGACGTACCCGAATTTTGCAGTATTTGTTGTAGTGATTGGTCCGTAGGAACCATGATTGTGTGCGCCTGAAAGTATGGGCGTAACCTCCTGGCAAATGTAATAAGTGCCAAGGCGAGTTTCTTGATAGTGGGGTAGTGAGTTTTGCATCGACCATTGCCCTGCTGACATAATACACTGGCTTCTGAATTTTATCCTCCTCTCTCACGAGTGCGGTGCTTATTGCAATGAGGGAGGCAGCGATGTAAAGGAATAGATTCTCGCCGGGAACAAGCTTTGATAGTATGGGAGGATTTCTCATGTACTCTTTAAGCTAGCCGAATGCTTGCTCGCATTCCCCAGTCCATTACATCGTTTTCATTGATCCTTTTAATAATTTGAAGAAGGGCAGACATTTGTCGCTTGCTCGGGAGATGAATCTACTGAGTGAGGCTACCCTTCCGGCAAGCCTTTGAATGTCATGAAGGGATTTTGGTGTCTTCATATCGATAATTGTTTGGATTTTTTTGGGGTTTGCCTCAATCCCACTTCTTCCGACCATGAAGCCGAGGAATTTTCCTGAAGAAACTCCAAAGGCGCATTTGGTTGGGTTTAATTTCATCTGGTGCTATCAAAGTATCTGGAAGGTTTCTAGAAGATTAGTCAGATGATCTTCTTCCTGTAGGCTCTTCACTCGCATGTCGTCGACATACACTTCCATTGTCTTCCCAATCTGTCTGGCGAAGATGTTGTTGACGAGACGCTGGTAAGTAGCCCCTGCGTTTTTCAGGCCGAAGGGCATTACCTTCTAACAGTAAAGTCCTAGGTCGGTGATGAAGGGGTTTTCTCCATGTAGGGCGGGTGCATGGTGATCTGATTGTAGCTCGAGTATGCATCTATAAAGCTAAGGAGTTTGTGTCCCATCGTGGCGTCGACCAGTTGGTCAATTCTAGGTGTCGAGAAGCTATCCTTTGGGCGTGCTTTATTCAAGTCAGTATAATCAACGCACATTCGCCATTTCCTGTTTGATTTTTTTACGAGCACCACATTGGCCACCCATTCCGGGTATGTTGGTTCCACAATGAACCCTCCTTTCAGGAGTTTGTTTACCTCTTCTTTCGCTGCTTCTTATCTTTCCTAATTTACCGCGCGGCGTCATTGGTGAATTGGTCTGAATTTTGGGTCCACCTATAGCTTGTGGACCGCGGTCTCTGGGTTGATACCTGGCATATCTTCATGCGACCACGCGAAGACATCTTGATGCTCGATCAAGAAGTGGGCAAAGCGTGCTCGGGTCCCGATGTTGAGTGCCGACCCGACCCACACTTGTTTGGAGGGCTCTTTGTTCGCTCGCCTCAAGTGCAAGGCTGCGATGTAGTAATAATTCTCGGTAAGACTGAGGTCGATCCACAGGGAAAGAAGTAAACAATTCCAACTACTCTTATAACTAGAATCTAAGAAGTTTAGAAAAATAGTTTTTTATATAAAATAAGAAAATCTTAAAATAAGAAGAACTAAAGCATCAAGGATCCACTTGTAGTAGTCCAATGCTAATCCATTCATCCAAGCACAACACAATTAGAATCAAAGTCCTATCTCTTATCTAATTGGAGGATATAACATTCAAGCACAAACAATCCCACTTAAATTTAGAAATCAGATTTCTAGTTCTAATGAAGCACATAGAACTTGAACTTGTAGCCTTCGGAGTAACAGCCATGCCAAGAGACTATGGCATGCTCAAGGGTTACTACAATTCAAATTCAAACAACCCAATCATATTAATCTCAGAGAATTGCAAGGAACTCATGTCCGGAGTACACAAACTCTCACAAAACTTCTAAAAATTCAACCTTTATTCAAACTAGAACTTGAAAATCCATAAATAAGTAAAGGGTACTTGAAGAAATGAACTAAAGCATTGAAACAAACTACAAACTTCACCTCTTAGCTCTAGCTAAGAGGTTAGCTAAAAGAAAAAATTAAAAACTAGAAACTAGAACTAGAAGAAGAAGAAAATTAGTTGTAAGAGGTTAGGAAGCCTCCTAGGTCTTGATCTCTTTGCTCCTACGTTGCTAGATAGGTTAGGAAGAGGCTGTAGCTGTCCTTTTATAGCTTAGAGGTGTCACAGACTTGGAAGAATCGCGGAACTACGGAGTCCTCCCGCACTTAGGAAACCCAAAAATCGGAATAGGAAAGTGCAACTTACTGTCTACATGTGGCCGACCGGTCTTGACCGGTTGGACCTATCTGGAAAAGTGTCCAGGGAGTGCAAAGGGGGGCCGACTTGTTGGCCGACCGGTCTTGACCGGTCGGACTCACCCGGTCCTTTGTTCAGCATAACATCAAAAGGGCAACATGGCTGGCCAATCGGTCTTCACTGCTCTGGCCTCTCTGGCCGACCGGTCTTGACCGGTCGGACCTCTATATGGCTGATTTTTCCTTCTTTCTTTCTTCCTCTTTCTCCTCTCTTTCTTCACCATTCTTTGGCACTTGTTCTATTGATCTTCAATGCATACGAAGTGACTCTTTTAACCATGAATTGATGAAATCTTCCTCTCATTCCTATAATCACAAAAACAAATATTAGATTAGTCTTTAAACATGAAAACCATGTATATAATGTGATGCAATGGGTCGGCAAATGTATAAATTGGAGGCTCAACATACCCCACAACCAGCATTTGCTAGTCCCGAGCAAAACATGCGTGAAACAAGTTCAATTCTTCAGGATCCAACTCTCCTTAAAAAACTATGCTTCTATCCATTCCAAGACATACAAGTGCAAAAATCAGAGAAATTGGGTGATAGAAGCTGAAACCTTAAACTTCTCAAAACATAATAAGTGTTCATATAGAATTCCCACTAATCGATTGATAAATAGAAGAACTTGAACAAATTCAACCTAGTGTGCATAGTGAATGTTCATCTCATGGGTTTCTGGGATTATCTTCTTCATAGATCAACTACACTATGGATCTCAAGGTGTACAGATCAACAACAAGCCTATGACAGAAATTTTCCTTACCATCTTTTTGACGGCTTCACACTGCGTCCCATTTCTGGCTTTGGTTATGGATAAACCATCCCTCGGTTGGTAATAGGTAGCCTTTTTTGGAATTTTCCACCATATTCGCCATCATTCCCATGTTTTCATCCTTTCTTTCCCTTTTTGTTTTATATATTAGATAGGATTTTTAAAAATCCATATCTTTCATTTTTTTCCCATGGACAAGGATGAACAAAGTACACCGACTTGGTTCCTCAACACCTCAAATCTAAGTCTAACCAATCCACAAGCTACATAATCCTTTCAAACTATGAAAATCATGTAATGTGAACTAGGTGTAAAAGTGTTAAATTTTCTATTATCATATAAATAGGGGAATTCACATATAAAACCATTATATTAAAAGTAATTCAAGACTTGCAACATCACTCACTTCGTATCTCCTTTTCTTATACTCGTATAATCCCGAATGCATAGAAACAAAG
Organism: Liriodendron chinense; assembly: GCA_003013855.2. Taxonomy (NCBI): domain Eukaryota; kingdom Viridiplantae; phylum Streptophyta; class Magnoliopsida; order Magnoliales; family Magnoliaceae; genus Liriodendron; species Liriodendron chinense. The sequence goes on along the minus strand of ML058330.1, from coordinate 2,430,330 downwards.
TTTTCCAAAAGAGTTTTGAATTTTAGAAAAATAATTTTTTTTTACATAATTGCTCGAAATGTCACAAAAGCTAGTAGATTCATCTAAGGAATCTCACTCCCCAACCAAAATCTTACATTGTCCTCTATGTAACAAGATATGCAATAAGCATGACATAAGAGTAATGACATAAAATAAAGGAGAGTGAGAATGAGAGTACTTGGGGTGGCAAGTTGATCAATTCTAGCATCTTCTATTGTCTCGATGAGACTTATTCAATCATAATTACAGAAAAATAAATCCTAACCTACCTACCTACCTTTGATTAGTCCGATCGACTACATGATCAAATTTAAGCAGGATCTTCATGAATTTCAATAGATTTCTCATGAGAACCATCCAAAGTCCTGCTCGACAGTAAACATGGATGCTTTTCTTCATTAAAGTCCAATATTTATGCGCACCACTGCATTATAAGAGATAAGAGCAGCAAAAAGATATCTCCTCAAATTCTGATCTGGGTTATGATTGATTAAAAACGGGTCCTCCCAATCAGAATTTTCAATGAGTTGAAGGACCCATGATGGTGGAGAGACATTCATCAAGTTTTCATTGGTTAAAGTTCTCTCCTCCACAATTTCAGAATTGTACGGTGCTTCTACAAACAATGGTAAAGAGTGTAAAATCAGTGAAATGGTGTTCTTCAGGCATCGACACCGTGTCTAACAAAATATCCAACTCCTTAATCATCTCATCATCAAGATCATAAGAGTGGTCCAAGCATTCCTCTAAGAAATCGAGATAGTCGGATAAAGGATCATGATTTTGCTTAAGTGCAAAAATTCAGTTTCAATGGTGAGGGACTCACCCTCCATGGAGTGAAATTCTTCCAAACTAGATTCTCCATAACTAGTATGAGGCACCAAGTTGGAAGTATGCAAGGCTTTAACAATCTCTTGAATAATGGGGTCGTTTGAATTTTCAAAGTGAGCCAAGCATTCGTCCAAAGAATCTGAATTTTCTCTCATGGGAGTCTCATTCTCCACATTAAAATTAAGCATATCAAGTTAGTGGAGTGATTCAAAAATATCAACATCGGCCATCTCTCTAACATGCATATCCTCTAGTGACTCATAATCATTATGCCCTTGGGAAAAAGAAACCATAGGTTCATAAGCATCCACCGAACCCTTATTGTAAGTAACTCCACTATTGCTTTCAGATTTAATGGATTCCTCGGGTTCGGCAACCGTCATTGAAATCTCTTCATCATTAAGTTCAAAGCATCTAAAAGAGATTGTGGACTCACCATAATTGATGATGACATTGGGATAATCGAGATCAATCTCCTCTAAAAGTCTATTCATTAAATCCGAAGAAGGTGAGACTTGGGTAGCCCCATCCTCCTCATTAAAGGGGATTGATTCGATGTCCCCAATTTCGAGCTCAACGTCTTCACAAGATGGCGAGTAAGCTTGATTTGATTTGATTGTTCATCTACATACTCTTTTTATATTTCCTCAAGTATTTGTGTATATATGTCATCACAAGAGGAAGACGTTTTAGGGTGATTGTTAATAACCATGGTTAGTTCTTCCCTTGAACAAGGAGAATGGTGGTTTTCCCAATTAAGACAGTACGCATTGTAAGATGAAGAGTTATATGATGGTTGATAAGCATATCCATACAAGTGATCACACATTGTCTTAACTGGTTGGCGACTATTCACCCATTCCTTTTGTTGTTGCACACCTCCTACCATAACCAGTGGAACACTCATGTTATTTTCAATCCGATAATCATGTAATGTTTTTCCCGGATGATTATTCAATTTTGCTTCATTCCGGTATTCCCCCATCATCTTACATCGTGTCTCAATATGTATATTGCTTTTATTAATATAATCACACATTGTCTTACATGGGGGGGTAGTGGAGGTTCTTTGAATCTCAGAAAAATACTCATGCTTGGAGGGATCCCAATCACAATGAGTTTGGGTACCCTAATCCGATGTCTCATCCTCCAAAAGATACTTGTACGCACCATTCGTCTAATCATACATGATGAAATTTTAAGGAATTAGAAACTACCTTAATCTAGAAAAAAGAACAAAAAGAAGGGAGATGGGGAGATGTTACCCAATAGAGTTAGATCTAGGTCAACAACAATGTCCTATAAAATCAAACAAAAAATTGTTAGTAATCTAGAAAAAAAAATCTTATTGAAAAACTGAAAATACTACCTAACTAAAACTACTTTATAGCTAGTAAAACAATCAGAACCGTTTAACCTTTTCCCCAGCAACGGTGCCAAAAACTTGTGCGCTCGCCTCAAGTGCAAGGCTGCGATGTAGTAATAATTCTCGGTAAGACCAAGGTTGATCCACAGGAAAAGAAGTAAACAATTCCAACTACTCTAATAACTAGAATCTAAGAAGTTTAGGAAAATAGTTTTTCACATAAAATAGGAAAATCTGAAAATAAGAAGAACTAGAGCATCAAGGATCCACTTCTAGTAGTCAAATGCCAATCCATTCATCCAAGCAAAACACAATTAGAATCAAAGTCCTATCTCTCATCTAATTAGAGGATATAACATTCAAGCACAAACAATCCCACTTAAATTTAGAAATCAGATTTCTAGTTCTAATGAAGCACATAGAACTTGAACTTGTATCCTTCAAAGTAACAGCCATGCCAAGAGATTATAGCATGCTCAAGGGTTACTACAATTCGAACTCAAACAACCCAATCATGGTAATCTCAGAGAATTGCAAGGAACTCATGTCCGGAGTACACAAACTCTCACAAAACTTCTAAAAATCCAACCTTTATTTAAATTAAAACTTGAAAATCCATAAATAAGTAAAGGGTACTTGAAGAAACGAATTAAAGAATTGAAAAAAAACTACAAACTTCACCTCTTAGCTCTAGCTAAGAGGTTAGCTAAAAGAAAGCATTAAAAACTAGAAACTAGAACTAGAAGAAGAAGAAAACTAATTGTAAGAGGCTAGGAAGCCTCCTAGGTCTTGATCTCTTTATTCCACACGTTGCTAGATGGGTTAGGAATAGGTTGTAGGTGTCTTTTTATAGCTTAGAGGCATCACCGACTTGGAAGAATCGTGGAACTACGGAGTCCTCCCGCACTTAGGAAACCCAAAAATCGGAATAGGAAAGTGCAACTTACTGTCGACATGTGGCCGACCAATCTTGACCGGTCGGACCTGTCTGGAAAAGTGTCCAAGGAGTGTAGAGGGGGGCCGACCTATTCGCCGACCGGTCTTGACCAGTCTCAGACTCACTCTGTCCTTTGTCCAGTGTAACATCAAAGGGGCAACATGGCTAGCCGCCCAGTCTTGACCGGTCGAACCTCTATATGGCTAATTTTTCATTCTTTCTTTCTTCCTCTTTCTCCTCTCTTTCTTCACCATTCTTTGGCACTTGTTCTATTGATCTTCAATACATACAAAGTAACTCTTTTAACCATGAATTGATGAAATCTTCCTCTCATTCCTATAATCACAAAAATATGTATTAGATATTAGTCTTTAAACATGAAAACCATGTATATAATGTGATGCAATGGGTCGACAAATGTATAAATTGGAGGCTCAACAGTCTTTGGCAAACAATGCTACCGGGACCAAATCTTCTGCTGGCGAATTGCTTTTGGAGTCGCTCTCTCTTGGGTCCAGAGTCATTAGTCTTTCTTCTTTGATTCTTCTAAGCGGAGGTGTTGTTGCCATAATTGTACTGACTGTCTTGCCCTTTTCTTTCCTGAGTACGGTTTCATAACATGCTTTGGCAACTGGCTAGCTCCCTCTAACTACTCCGATTCCTTCGGCGATCAAGAACTTCATACATAAATATAATAGGAAGATAGATGCTCTGAGTTCTGTCATGGATGATCGACCGAGGATGGCGTCATAGCTTGAGGGCCTATCCACGATCAAGAAGTTTATCATCATGTTAATGCGTTTTAGGGTTTCTTTGAAGATGACCGGAAGGTCGATACATCTTTCTGGCTCGATTGTCTCGCCCGCGAACCCAATCAGTGTGGTTTGGACTAGCTTGAGTCGACTTCGGGGGATATTCATGGCGTTAAAAGCCGATGTATATAGGACGTCCGCAGAGCTTCCTGTGTCCAGCATGATCCTTTGTGTCTTGAAATTGGCGATCCTGAGAGTTACGACGTTCGCATCGTCATGGGGGAATTAGATACCCTTCTCGTCTTCTTCGGAGAAGATGATTGGTTGTTGCTTTCAGTCGGGTAGTGTTTTCGACCTTTCCATGTTGTATGCTTCATGGGCCCTTCTAGTGTGGGCCTTCCTCGCGTTGTTTGAGTCGCCACCTCCCCCTGGTCCATTGGCGATGGTGTGAATTTCTCCTGCTAGTTCAAAGGGCTCCGGATGGGTTCTTTCTCCTTTCTGGCCTTATCTTTGACAAGTTGAGTCTTGTGCAGTAGAATCTTATCGTCGACAGTCCATCTGCTGAGGCGACCTGCCACACTCACGATTGTTGTGCTCTATGTAAGATTTTAAGTGTCCCCGGTAGATGAGAGATTCAATCTCGTCCTTTAGGGAGATACAGTCCCTAGTCCGTGGTCTTGGTGATATTCACATAACTTTCTTTTATCACGAGAGTTGAGATTTGCTTTCAACTTGGGTGACCAAGTCATGTACTTCTGATCCTTGATATGCATTAGGACCTTTTCAGTGGTGGTATTGAGGGGGTGTATTCTACATAGTGACCTTCTGGAGGACCTTTCCTAGGAGACTGATCGCGTCGGTCATCCCTTCTTTTTCTTTCTTCTGGCCTTTTTTCTTCTCATATTGCCCTGTTTCGGACTCTCTTCTGGCCTTGGCCAACTCCTCGGCATTGATATATTTTTGGGCTTTAGCCTGAAACTCGGCCATAGTCCTTGGAGTATTTTTATCGAGGGCCCACTTGAGTTCTTTATTATAGACACCGTTGAGGAGTGCCGGGAGGCCTGCTTCATCAGTGTAGCCTTCGACCTGTACTGCTTCGGATGTGAATCGGACAAGGAAGTCCTTCAGGGACTCGTCGCTCTTCTGCTTCATATTAGCCAGATGAGCGGTGGTCTTCCTCATGGTGTGGCTCCCCATGAACTGCGAACAAAATAAGGTGCATAGTCATGTAAAAGGAATCGATGGATTTAGGTTTAAGGTTGCAGAACCAGGTGAGGGCTACACCCTTAAGGGTGAGGGAGAATGCTCTGCACATAATAGCCTGACTGACTCCTTCCAGATGCATATAGGCCTTGAAGATGTCGAGGTGCTCAATCGGATCGTCGGATCCGTTGTAGGACGGAATGTTTTTGGGCCAAGGTTCCAACATGATTTCGTCCGTGAACGGAGACTCGGTCTCGTCGATCATTGCCTGTAATGTCGTCGGCACGCCTGGGTGCACTGTTGCTCTATCTCTGCAAACTTTTTCTTTAAATTTTCTTGCTCCCTCTCCCAGTCTGGAGAGTGACTGGTGCTAGAAACTTCTGTCGCTTCTCTAGGTTGATCGCCTCTTCCTGGTACGTCATTTGATCTGTGATATCGGCGTCGAGCGTCCAATGAATGACGTAAATCACCAACGAAAAGTCTTTTCTCCGCATCGTCGTCTTGTTGGTGATCTTGGACCACCAGAGGAGGGATAAGTTCTACATATGGTTGAGCCCTATAAGTAGGTGGAGCTCGCTGACCTCCTGATTCTGGTGAGAGCCTCCTTCCTGTCGTTGAGCAGACAGAGGTGGTAGGCGGCGCTCTATTCGATCTGGGATATTTGTGAGACGCATCACCTCAGACCGAACGTTCTAAATATCGGCTTCCATGATATTTCTCCATGTGGGGTTGTCCGTTGTTGGTCGTTGTTAGAACTAGAAAATGAATACGATTACATTTTCTTGAAATGTGGAGTTTTGTTGCTCTGGGGTTCTGAATAATGGAAACATTCGTAGACAATCACAAAACATTCATAAAAGTACACAAGGAGAGATATCGCAAGGCGAATTTTATTCCAGAGATCCTGAGATCTTGTACATTCCAGGCCGTGATCTGGTACGAGCCCTTGATTACATCGAATGATCGATGACCCTTGATTAAAAGGCAAAAGACTAGTCAGCAGGGACTATGGTCTGAGAGTTTGTGGTCATAGAGACCTGTATTTGTTTTGTTGTGGACTGAACCATCTTTGTATTAGTCAGATGTCTATGTCCCATGTTTTGGCCGGAGATCCGGGCTGAGACTATCAGGGTTTATGACTGAGAAGGACGACTCTGGGCCTGCACCTGTCAATGTATGGACAGGTGACCTCGGAAAGTCCACTCTGCAGTTGTGTATACCTGCGTAGCCCAACCGACAGATGCCGTTTTTAATGGGTAGGGCATCGACTGTTGTGTTGTGGCAGTTCATAACAATTGTCTTGTAGTGAATTGAAACTCTTTAGTATGGTTTATCGTGATAACCATAGTCCCGTTTGTCTAGCTTTCGGCTCAAATCGGGTCACATCTTTACAGTAGATACAAATGATGACATGTTCGCATAGTCCTGGATGTTGGCGACGTCCCTTTCGAGAAGATGTTTCGTTCATCGTGTCGAATCAGATCGAACTTTAAAGATGTACAATTCTACTCATTTAGAGGTCCTGGAACGTCTATTCGACCATTCCATTGCGTCCGGAACGCTCGAAATACCCAAGATAGGCTCAAACGGCACTTGAAAACACTTAAAATTGAGCCTGGTGCGCTCCTGAACATATTCCGGAATTGGCTGAATTTTCGGGTGCGTGGGAGTCCAACGCACCCTGAAAATACATATCTGAATTATATTGATTTTATGGATGCGTGGGGTAATTTTCAGGTGCGTTGGGATCCAATACACCCCGAAAATAGAAATCCGCATTTTGCTGATTTTTCGGGTGCGTCGGACCATTTTCGGGTGCGTGGAGGTACAATGCACCCTGAAAATACATGTCCGCTTTTTGTTCGGTTTTTTGGATGCGTCGACCTGTTTTTTTTTTAGGTGCGCCATCGTACTTATGATTTTTCATGATTCGGACCTGCGGTGGTGTTGGCCGGTGTGACCTTCCGGTGGAAGATACAGGCGATCGGAAAAGAATTTCGGTCACCGGGAAAGTTTTCCGGCTGTCGGAAAGGGATTCCGGCGAGGGTTTCCGGCGGAAAAACTCAGATACTCAGGGGATAATCTCTCTCTCTCTCTCTCTCTCTCTCTCGTAATCTGTACAAATGAATAGTGGGGGGGTATTTATACCCGAGAATACCGGACAACAACCAATGAGGACCTGCCACGTATGACGCACCCCAAAAAAATACCTTGACGCACCCTTAAATGGATGCGTTGGGACTCTGACGCACCCCGAAATGAGATTTTGAGATGTGCTGATTTTATGGGTGCGTCGGACAATTTTAGGGTGCGTTGAGGTACAATGCATCCAAAAAATGCCACGCTGGTCATTCGTGATTTTATGGGTGCGTCGGACAATTTTAGGGTGCGTTGAGGTACAATGCACCCTGAAATTGCTGCTACGTATTTCCTGAATTTACGGACGCGTCGGAAGTATTTTTTGGATGCGTCAAGCTATTTTTCGGATGCGTCAGAGGTGAAATACATTCTAAACCACTTGTTGAATTTTCATGAATTTAAGGGTGCGTCAAGCTGAATAATTGGGTGCGCTTGACGTACTCGTGTTTTGCAAATTTAGGTTTTGCAAAACAGAGGGCCTGTGGGGCCCGTTTCCCGGTGAATCGCCATGCACTGCTTATCATAATTCATGAAGGATGGCCCCGCTTGATTCTGGTCGGTTTCGATCAGAGTGATCCGTGGGGTCCACCGGAGAAAATGGCTAAGTACTGGATCCTTCGCAAAACTGGGTATTTTGGGTGCGTCGAGTAGTGTTTTGTGGAATTTCCTCGAAGCACGTGCCCAGTCGATTTGTTTTAGAGGGTACTGACTTTTGGGACCCCAACAGATGCCCCTCCGGTGCGTTGCGATGGACTTACAGCCGTTCATCGCGACGCATCGGATTCCTGGGTCCATACTATAAATAGGTAAGATAGCGTCATTTCACTTCATTCTGCGCTTTTCACTGTTCATTTGCTCTGCCGTCGACGCACCCAAATATTCGCCAACGCACCCATTTAATACCGCCAGCGCACCCAAAAAAGGTCCAGCGCACCCCTTTATTCCAACTACTTCGATTTTTGGGTGCGTCAAGCGTGACGCACCCTGCTAAGGACTTGGTGAAAATCTCATTTTAAGGGTGCGTTGAGCACAACGCACCCAAGTATTCAAACTTGGCGAAGATCTCGATTTAAGGGTGCGTTGCACGCAGCGCACCCAAGTATTCGAACATGGCTGAATTTTGAGACTTTTAAGGGTGCGTTGGGTCTGACGCACCCCTCGTCACAAGTTGGTAAAACCCTTGAATCTTTTAGGGGTGCGTTGGGTCTGACGCACCTAAATATTTGTGACTTGGTGAAAAACGATTAAATTCCGAGGTGCGTTGGATGTGACGCACCTAAGTATTGAACTTAGAGGGATCATAGCATTTTTAGGGTGCGTTGGGTCCGACGCACCCATATATTCAGTCAAGACATTTTGGGCATTTCGGGGTGCGTTGGGCCTGACGCACCCAGTTTTCAATACTTGGAATTTTTTTGCAAAACTTGGACTATTTTTAGGGGTGGGTTGGATCCAACGCACCCGATTTCCCGACTTTGGACTTTTTGCTCTTGAGGGCTCTTTTGCGTATAAATTTGGCCCAATACTGCGTATTATACTCATATTTTGGGTGGGCAAAGCTATTCCTGTGGTGACAGGGATTATTTCTTTAAAGGATATGGGGCCCCGTATTTCCGTCATAAATTTTCATGTGCCTTCTTTGTGATCCGAAAGCTGTGTCGGGTCTCATATACTTTAAATCCTGGACTATGCCTAACCAAAAATGACACTTTCTGGCAATTATCATGATTAATTTAGGTAGGGTTTAGAGGTACCTGCGCATGCCTCCCATGACTTTGGTTCTGATGTAAATAATCTTCATATGCTTCTTCTCTTTACTCTTTTTTTTATCGAATTGCCGGGGTTCTCAAATCGGGTTGTTAGTCTTGTTTCTTCCAGCAGACAATGGTTGCGACTCGTGCCTCCCAACGCGCAGCTCGCGACTGCTTGCGACGGCTTTTTGACTCCCTTGGTCATCTGGAAGCTTGGTCATCCCTCCATTCTCGATATGATGAGGTGTCCGAGGCTTTATCCAGGCTCGGTGCGGATTCTCGTTCCGTACTTCAGGCCATCCGGAATATTTCGCTTATGGCCTCCACTCTTGATGAGCATAGGGAAGCCATCCTTGGTTTCATTGGTGACTCTTCGTTCCCGGAAGAGCTGACACTTCTTGAGGCGGCGGAGCCTCCCTTGGCCGATTCTTTCTTGGCCTTATGGAGCCGGCTTAACTCTCTGAAGAAGGAGAAAAGGGCGAAGAAACGATACTTGGCCTGGCTTGTCCCTCTGGCGGAGGCCGAATTTCCTGATCGTCGCACCAGTATCTGGAGAAGGATCAGAGCAGTCTTGAATGAATATGACGATCTGGCGATTGATGTCTCCATAATGCGGAACTGGGCCAATGCTGAATACGTGCACTTCGACCTCGTACAGCAGTGCATCTCCCATCTGATGGACCTAACTTCTAAGGAAGCGCGGGTCCAAGCGAAGGTGGACGAATTGAAGGCTCGGCTTCTCCCTCTGCTGCAAGATTGAGACCTTTTTCTGTCCGCGAGAAGGGGATCTCGCAATTTTGTGTTGTCTTACAACAAACTTTAACTTTAACATTTGAACAATTGACATGACAGTCCGAACATTTTGGGCTTATTTCAGTTAATGGATGATGCTTGTGTTGTTTTTCTTTCTCTTATCCGTCCTTATTTGTATGTGATGACGATGTCGTGGTTATGAATGCTGTCATGCTATTTCCTTCTTTGCTAGTTTGAATACATTTTACTATGACCTTGATTCGCTTATCATGCTCATGCCGTCTTTGCACACTACTTTGCATCCTCTTGAACTTTGAGAGTGTTGATTCCTTTTGGGCATTTCTTCTTGCTTTGAGTTATATCTAAGCTTTCCGCATGCTGTTTGCAGACTGTGATGGCTAGCGACCCTTCTAAGGCTGGTCCTTCAGGTCCTCCATTAACCCCTTCAAAGCGCAAGCGAGCGGTTTCGAGGGACGTTGTTCGCCCGTCTGACCAGAATCCCCAATGGTTTCTCCCCCCGGAGACTTTCAATTTTTACGAACGTATATTGACGTTACCTAAAGACATGCAGAAGAAAATTCTGTGTGACCGGATTGTACCACCTCCCCCAGACAGGGGTACACAGGAGCAATGGGACTCCTGGTTTGCTCCGTTGCGGGGCTTCCGAAGCGATGGGACGACAGGTTCCGAAGAAGGGGAGGCGAGCCCGTTGGCCCCCGCCCAATCTGCCAGACGCGGTCGCCCGAAGAGGGCTGGCAAGGGCGCGAAACAAGTATATTTGGAGAAACAGGCCAGGTCCAAATCTGACAAGATGAAGATCATTTGGTCGACCGTAAAGTTAGTCACTTCTCCCCTCGCCATCCGGAATCCTTATACACGAGGGTATATTAGATCCACCAGAAGCTTCCAGCGGCATCGCTCTCTCCCCAGTATCGAGCCCGCAGATGTGTGCCGCGCAAACTCGTTTTTCAGTGTGGGGACTTGGACATCTATTCCGGGGCCTTTTCTCAACTGTTCCCTGTCTGAGAATGGCAGGCGTCAAGCTGTTTTGGACCCGAAGCTCATGATATTTCTAGAGCCGAATCAGAACCCACATCGGCCTTTCCCAACACATTATTTTGAGACTCTCCGGCAAAGATTCCATCATCTGGGCGACACAGAGATTTGGCTGTCAGGCGCCTTCCGGACCCGCGGTCACTTGATTGCTCATCCCGGGTATGAGGCATGGGCGAATCGGATATTGGAGCTCCATAAAGAGACCTTAAAAGCGGTGGGCCTTTTCAAGGCTATTGCAGCCACCTCGAGCTACTTCTGCCGCGAGCCATGGGTTTACAAAGGGTTCTTGAACCACTGGTGCTCTATCACCAACACATTTCATTTGCCATACGGAGAAATGAGCATCTCGCTGTGGGACCTGAACCGCATCACTGGTCTCCCGATCTGCGGGAGGATATATGATGAATGGGTTCCTAGTGACGAGGAACTGTCTCGGAAGAAAAAGGGGGTGAGCGAAGGCTTCTTCTCCCCGGCTTGCTATGAATTATTCGCGGAGCTCCCGCAATTTTGGGCTTTCAAAGATAAACTCCCTTTCGAAGACTGGCTGGTCTATTTCAGCCATGGCTTAGAGTAAGCATTTTAATTGTGAGTCGTATGTCATTGTTGCGTCTTTTTCTCTACCATTAATACTTTATCTCCTTCATTTCAGTCTGGATTATGCGGCTTATAACGAAGACCGCGACGACAAGGCATTTTTGGAGGATCGAATGAGAGAGAATTTCCCCCGTCCGAACAAACTATCTCCGACCTGTGAACTCGCCGGCTTCCTGGCCTACTGGTTGAGCTGCGTGGTCCTGCCGAGCTCGAAGCAGGCCGACAGTGTGAGGGTGTCCTGTTTCGCGGTCGCAGGGGCTTTGGCGAATGGCCACCGTTATGCAATAGCTCCCGCCGTATTATGCTCTCTTTACCGGGCTTTCGGTTATGTTATCAGCAATAAAGATCGGGCGGCCTTCGGCATGAACTCGGCTTACTGTGGGTGGCACTTCCTATCTGGATGGCTTGGAGTGTATTTCCCTTGGGTGTACGGTATCGAGTCTGGTGATTATATTCAGCGAGGGGTGGTCCCATTATACTTCTTTCAAAAGCGGAAGATGGTAGGGCAAAATCTGAACACCGTCCGGGAGCGGATTGCTAAATACGACGATGTCCACTTCTTCCACTTCTCAGGCACTCGGAGCAAAGATTCTATATTGTGCACGGATGATGAGAGCCTAGACCATAACGAACGCTCGTTCCTCATAGCCATCCGCCCGTCCTCACTTCCTCTCCGTGAGGGACTAGAATTCTGGAGAGAGCCGTACTACCCCAACCGTTTTGCTCGTCAATTCGGATATGATCAAGGAGTACCTGCCACATTGGAGCCGGTGACTCGGGAGCAGCGAGCATATGGCATCGGGCCTATCCACTGGAAATGGATGTGGCGGCAGCTTCTGCTGACTGGGACTGGTTGCTCTTTTGCTATTCCTGGGACGGGGAGTATCACTGGCGCCTCTTTCGGGTGGATGAGATGGTGGGCTCACCAGTACACGTTGATCCGGAACGTTCATCTCGTTACTGATCCCGTGTTTGTTACGCCTCCGATTGTTAGCCCAGCTCCTGCCGATGGATTGGGGTACGTGGCGGAGCATCTTCACCAGCCTGCTGTACCGGGTACTCTGAGACTGATGACTTCGCTGAATGTGGTAATTGATCATGAGAAGCCCGAGCACACCTTGGAAGGTTGGGTTGCTTATGGGGAAAGGAATATCGTGCAGGCGGGCCCCGAGTTCCCGTCTCTCGGGCCTATCGATGAGGTACATCAAGAAGGTGATATTCCCAGGGATGATGATGACCAAAATGATGGGGATGGTGATGATGATAATGACATTGAGGGTGGTGGTGATGGCGGTGCTGGTGGTGGTGATGACGACGGCGATGACGGCGGCGATGACGACGGCGATGACGGTGGCGATGATGAGACGCCACTTGAGCGGACTGGTCCTCGGGTGAAGACTGCTCATCGTATTGCGGTAGTCGATGGAGGGAAGAACATTGCCGAGATGCGCAAGAAGTACGATGAAGAGAGATTACAGAAACAACTTTCTGAGGCCGTTGGTAGTGCTTCGCTCGGTGACGCGGGTGTAGCCAGGGAAGAGGGTGAGTTGAGTCTTCAGGAGAATTTGAACGGCGATCGCTCTGCTGGAGGAGGTGATGGCGATGAACCGATATATGACCAGCCTATCCCTGAGGCGGATGTCGGAGCGATTTTCATGGACTTGGATGACGAGGTGCCCACTGATGCTGTTCTTATCTCCGATACCCCCATGGCTGAAGCTGCAGATGACCAGGGTCCTGTTCATGAAACAACGATCACTGGCGTTGTGGAAGTTGCACCTCCCCCGACCCTTTCCCGTGTTGAAGATATTGGGGTCGGGGCTGTTGATTTAGCTTCTCGGGGCGCTCCGATTTCTGTCACTGAATCGAGTGTACCTGAGCCTACCTTGGAAGCGTCTCCGACTGTTGAGCCTCCATCCACTGCGCCTACCGTGGAAGCTGTTTCCCTCGTCGGACCGTCATTAGCTGAACCTATCGGGGAAGCTTCCCGTAGGGTTGAGGTTTCGAGTTTAGGAACAAGTGTATCGGAATGTGCCGCGCAGCCTCCTCCTACTGTTGTACCGTCATCAGCTGAACCCGTTGCGGAACCCCTTCCTATCACCATGCCAGCATCTGATACCAGCGTTCCTGAGGTCGTAGTGCTATCCTCTCCAGAGCTGCCTGAGCCGTTGTCCGAGGGGATCACTGAACCTGCCCCAGTATTGCCTACGCATGCTGTCTCGGCTAATGCACCTGCCGTTGATGTTCTTGAAGCTACTGGTATATCACTTGTCTTTATTATTTCGGCTATCTTTCTCTCTTATTGAGGCCTCTTTATACTAACTTTACCATTTCTTTGATCAGTGGCCGCTCCCGTTCATGCTTTGGCCCCTGTTGCCTTGCCCGAGGCATTCGGTTCCTCTCTCCGAGGGTTATCAAAGGTGAAGGCGGACCTTTTGAAGAGTCTTCTGACGAACATCACCGCCTCTCTGAAGAATATGGATGAGTGGTCCATCTTGGATGAAGGGCTGCAGGCACTTGAATGCAACGCTGCATGGCTCGGGATTGACGTCTCTTTGATGATCAACCATGTAGTCCCTGTTCAGGGAGAGCATGGCACAACTCGATGAGGCGAGACACTTTAGAGTCGATCCTTCTGTTGAGGAGAGGCGCGGTCATTTGCAATCTCTCCTGCCAAAGCTTGAGCTGTGTGAGGCAGATGTAACCGCGCTGAGGCGCAATTGGCAAGATGCCGCCGTTGGGCATCAGGGAGCCACAGATCGGCTGGCGGAGATAGATGATGAGATAGCACGGCTGCAAGCTGAACGCTCCGTTGTTCATCTCAATCTTTCGAAATTTGGCAATCAAAAGGCTCGTCTGCAATCATCTATCGAAAAGCGCGAGGCCGAATGCAACGCTATACGAACTCAGGTTGAAGAACTGAGAGAGTCCCTTCAAAGCGTCCCTGATCCTGCACAAGTTTTAGCTGCGGCGGAGGCAACACAGAGGGCGACCCAGGAGTCTGCAGTTCATTTGCTAGAACAATGTTTAAGAAATCTGAACAGTTAGGCTCTATGATTGTTTTATCTTGTAATTTTGCGGAGATATGTTGTGACACTAATGTTGTAATGATATGTATACTATTCACATGATCGTGCTATATGTTTTATTCACTTGATATTTCTTTCATTTGCGTTTAGATTCGAATGTAACGTAGGTTATTTTAGAAGGAATGTCCCCCTGTCAGGACTCAAACCTATATTGATGCGGGATGGGCGTGCCTGAGCCTTGACTTTAAGGTCTATATCTCCATTCCGATTCTCGACAACTTTGGATAGGGCGAGGTAACGATGCCTGATACGTCTCGGGTTTCAATAACTTTACTGATGCCTGTGTAAACACACGGAAGAAAGGATTAGTATCTGTAATTGTAAGCATTGATCATCGTATGGTGTCATTTCTCTTGATATTTGTCTATTACATTTTCCCTCTAACGGGGTGTTTACAAATCACAGCAGTATTCTATGTCAAGTATAATATCTTTTCAAGAATCGTCCATTCACCAACGAGCTGATGCCTTGCCCCTTGCAATCGATCACTCGATACGCTCCATTGGAGTATACTTCATCAACGATGCACACTGGGTCCCACTTCGGGTCGAATTTACTTTTCGGGCCTTGAGCTGGCACCGGGCGTTTCATCATTAGTACCAGGTCACCTCTTTTGAATGATCTACCGCGGACTTGTTTGTCGTATGAGGCTGAGATCTGTTTCTGATACATTTCGAGCCTTTGTTGGGCGACCAGTCTCTTTTCATCCAGATCATCTAACTCGGTCATTCTGATCTCGGCGTTGCGTTCGGTTGTCAGGGAATAACGAAGGGCGACTCGTAATGACTCAACCTGTATCTCCATCGGGACCACTGCCTCCGTACCGTATACCAACGAGTAGGGTGTAGCTCGCGTAGCTGTGCGGTGTGTGGTTCGGTATGCCCACAATGCTTCGGGCAGCCGTCTGTCCCAATCCTTCTTATTTTCCGCCACTGTCTTTTTCAAGATCTTCACGATAGTCTTATTGAACGCCTCAGCCAACCCATTCGCAGGGGGGTAATAAGGTGATGAATAACAATGTTTGATCTTGAACTTTGCGCATAGCTTATCAATAGTAGCGTTCTTGAAGGGTGTTCCATTGTCCGTGGTGATTTTCTCGGGAATACCATGCCGGTATAATATGGCGTGGCGGATGAAACTTTCAACATGTTTTGCCTTCACGCTCCTAAGCGCGACTGCCTCGGCCCACTTGGAAAAGTAATCTGTCGCAGCTAAGATGTATTGGTGTCCCTGGGAAGAGGGCGGGCTGATTGGCCCGATCACGTCCATGCCCCAGGCTGCGAAAGGCCAGGACATCACTGACTGATGTAATTCTTCTGGTGGCGAGTGTATGATATCTGCATGGATTTGGCATTGATGACATCTCTTGACAAATTCTATTGCATCTTTCGCCATTGTGGGCCAATAATATCCCATGTGTCGGACACGGTGATGTAGGTTCCTGCCTCCTTGGTGGGCACCGCATTCTCCTCCGTGGGCTTCCTTCAATGTGGCGTATGCTTCCTCCTGGTCCAAGCAGCGTAGCAATATTCCCTCATACGAGCGCTTGTAAAGGACGTCATTCTGTAGTACAAACGACCCAGCGCGTCTCCTAACCTGTGTACGCATCTTGGGCTCTTCCGGCAAGAACCCATATTTCAAGTAATCGACGAATGGTCTTTTCCAGTCATCATCTTCTGTGATTTCGAAGCAACAGATGGGGTTTGCGCTTGCTTCGCCACCACGCAGTATGGCTGTCGGCAGGATCCTCCTTTCTTCGATCGTTACGTGAAGTGGGCTACCTCCGGGGTTAGCCAGAGCAGCGGCTAGGCTAGCCAATGCATCGGCCTGCACATTCTCCTGTCTCGGTATATGTGAAATGCTGCTGTCACGAAACTGGTCGAACAGTGACTGCGCTTGGCGGCAGAAAGGTGACAACTCAGGTTTGCGGACTTCATATTCTGTCGTCAACTGTCCGATGACTAGTCTGGAGTCGCCATAGATCTGTATTACCTTGATTCGCATTTCTAATGCGAGCTGTAGCCCAATGATGAGGGCTTGATATTCGGCTTCGTTGTTGGTGCAGGCTGGCACGATTGTAAACGAGTAGGGCAACAAATCTCCCTGTGGGCTGATAAATATAACCCCCGCTCCTGCCCCTGTCGACCTAGAGGCTCCGTCAAAGTACATCTGCCATAACCGTGGTCTTTCAATCATCATAACCTGGTCATCTGGGAGGTCACATTCCATTTCTTCGCTGCTCGGGACTGGATGCGCAGCGAGAAAATCTGCGATCGCTTGTCCTTTAATAGCCCGGGCTGGGATGTATGTGATGTCGAATTCGGAGAGGAGAAGGGCCCATTTAGCTAAACGCCCAGACAGCATAGGCCGGTTCATAAGGAACTTGATCGGATCCGCCTTGGATATCAACGTTATTTGGTGTGAGAGGCAGTAATGCCTCAGTTTCTTTACAGCAAAAATGAGAGCAAGGCATGTCTTTTCAATTGCTGAATAGTTGAATTCAGCCCCTACCAGCGTGCGGCTTAAGTAATATAGTGCATTCTCCTTCTCTTCTTCGTTCTTCTGTGCCAGGAGTGCCCCCAGTGAGTTATCACCTACTGCGATGTACAGAATCAGTGGCTTTCCTTTGATTGGGGCAGCAAGGACTGGCGAATTCCCAAGCATCTCTTTTAGAGAGTCGAAGGCTTTCTGACAAGCGTCGTCCCATTCAAACTTAACATCTTTCTTGTTGAGGCGGGAGAATGGTTGACAACGACCAGCCAAGTTCGAGATGAATCTCCTCAAATATGCTACACGGCCTTGAAAACTCTTCAATTGCTTCAGGTTCTTCGGAGGCGGCATTTCTATGATGGCTTTGATCTTTGCGGGATCGATTTCTATGCCCCTGTGTCTAACCACGAAGCCTAGAAATTTGCCAGACGCGACTCCGAACGCGCATTTCAGTGGATTCATACGGAGACTTTTCTTGCGTAACCGTTGGAACACTTGCCTTAGGTGTTCTCTGTGCTGCTCGTGATCAGGCCGACCTTACGACTAGATCATCTACATAGCATTCGACGTGTTTATGCATCATATCCTGAAATATAACGTGCATTGCGCGCTGGTATGTTGCCCCTGCGTTCTTTAATCCGAAGGGCATTACGCGATAACAGTAGATGCCGAGGGTTGTGCGGAAGGCCGTAGCTTCTTCATCTTCCGGGGCCATGCGAATCTGATTGTATCCCGAGTACCCGTCCATGAAGGACATTACTGCATATCCCGTTGTGCTGTCAATCAACAATTCTGGAATTGGCAAAGGAAAATCATCTTTCGGGCAGGCTTCATTAAGATTCCGGAAGTCGACGCAAACTCGGATCTGTCCGCTCTTCTTCTTGACTGGCACAATGTTTGAAATCCATCGGGGGTATTTCACCTCTCGAACAAATCCAGCCTGGATTAGTTTTTTGATTTCTTCTTCAATCTTAGGTACAACATCAGGATGGAACCGTCGTTGTGGCTGCTTCACTGGCTTCTTTTCTTTCATGATGCTTAGCTTGTGCATGGCGATTGTCGGACTGAGCCCGGGCATTTCTGAGTAAGTCCAGGCAAAGATGTCCTTATTCTCCTTTAATAATTGTATGTATTTCTCTCTTTCATTTTCTGGGACATTTTTGCTCAAATATGTATTCCTGGGTTCTTCGATGGTGCCCAAATTCACCTCTTCGAGTTCATCAATCGTTGGTTGTCCACCGTCTTCTAGTTGCACGGGTGCGACACTTGGCTGGATTATGTCGATAGAATCTTGCGACTGGATTCCTTCTACCGGGACAATGGTTACCATGTTTACGCTCGCCTTCGCTCCTAGACCCTCTCCGTTCCTGTATACTTGCTTGTATTCTTCAAATGGAGCTAGCAGTCTTTTCTTTGTGTCTGAGCCTTGACTGAAGAATCCCATGTTCCTCATAATCTTCCGGCTGGCTTTGCTATACCTCTTCTCTTCTATTTGTCGAGATTGAGCAGACCCTCTTCCTTCTTCTTTCCCTTCTGATGGTACTGGCTGGCTTGGCCCTGAATGGAACTTGATATCTTTCTGGGTGGCATCTCGCGACGGCACGATGAATTGGCTTGGCGCTTTTGGAAATGGCTTGGTTCTTCCTATCTTGGGTATAGGTATATTGAAGCTGGATTTGAGTACACTCATATGTTGATCTGAAATTAATTTTAATACGGACTGCCCCGGCTGACGCAGATGCTGCGGTACCACATAAAATTTTTTCGTGATCGGCTGAGGTTGGTTTTTCTGCTGACATTGGGATCTTCCCTGAGTGATGAGCTGAGGTTTACTTTTCTGTACACACTTCTCAACTCGAGATTCTGCCTCTTGTCCTTTCTTCTTTATGTCGGACTTTTTGCTGGTCTTATTGCTTTCGGCCGGGTCATAATATTTCGCATCAGCCAAGAATGACTCAGCTATCGTGTATGGCTTCGGATCTGCTGCTACCCTGTATTGGACACCATCCCTGTTATATTTGAAACACTGGTGATACGTCGAAGGGATTATCCGATTCTGATGGAGCCAGGGCCTTCCTAAAAGAAGGTTGTATGTTGTCACCGCGTCGATCACTTGACATGTTACTTTCGTCGTCAATTCTTCGATCTCTAACATCACTGTGATTGATCCCAGTGTACGTTGACTGTCTTGGTTGAACCCTTGAATCATCATGAGACTCGGGCGTAGCGCTGATTGCCTATAACCCAGCTTTTGTAATGTCTTCAATGGCATAATATTCACGGCAGACCCGTCGTCCAACATGCACCTCTTGATCTCGGTGTCCCTGATTGTACCTGTGACCATCAACGGACGGTTGTGGTCTATTAATTCGATCGTGCGGTCTTCTTCTGAAAAAGTGATTGTTGAGGGATGATCGACATGCATGACTTGTGATACTGGCGTATACCCCTCCCAAAATTTGTCTGTATTATTCATTTCTCCTTCTATCTCTATCATCATAGTTTCCCTGACTTCACTGTCAAGTAGGGCATTAATTAACATTTCTCTATACACTTTCGAGAGACACAAAGCATCGTATATACTTAGCCGGGCGGGAACCTTTCGTAAGTGCGCCACAACATCATATGCTACTGGTTTCGGGCTTGGCTGACTAGTCGTGGCCTCACCAACTTTTTCTTTCAACTTTTGTACATAAGGTCTCCCTTGCGGCCTGTCGCGGGCACCATCTTCTTGCATTGGGTCGTCTGGTCTCGGAGGGGTACGGTCAGGCATTTGCCTTCCTGATCGTAAGATGACCGCATTAACTTCTCCCTCGACTGTTTGTGAGGTTTCCTCGGCCGGTGCTTGTTCGGTGAACGACACCATTTCGCAATATGCCATGCTCATCACGGGTCGCTTCTGTGGTATTCCTCTCTTTCCTCTCCCCCTGTTCCTTTTTTGGTTAACGAGCCTTCGTCGGTTCTCGAGTCTTTTCTTGCTACTGACTAGAGTCCACGGCTCCTGCGGCTCGGGGAATGAGGTCGTTAGGTGACTGCTACCTTCTTCTATTGAAATTGCTGAAATTGTCCCGGCCGTCTCCCTTGCTGTCTCGGGTACCTTCATGCTGATAACCCCTTGATTGATCAACCCTTGTATCCTTCCTTTCAAGGAGAAGCAATCTTCTGTCTTGTGGCTAACACATTGGTGATATTTGCAGTATCTGGGATCGTTTACCCGTCCAACTTCATGGGGACGAACGGGCTCCGGTAAACGCATTAAGCCTTCCTCGACCAATTGTTCCATGATCGGGACTAAATCGGCCATATCGAATGTATATGGACCATTAGCCTTTTCTCTTTCTGCTATCGATACGCGTTTGGGTATGTAGGGTCTTTTACCCTTGTCTTGTGTGACTGCTGTCTTCACTTCCGCCCTATGATCGACGGCGGGACGTTTTCGATCTTTTTGTTCCTTGATCTTGTCGACCTGGTGGGTTTCTACCACTCTTCCTGTCTCTCTCTTCTGTCTCTCAGGTCTAAAGTTTACCCGGGAAGCTGCTTCTTCCACCAGATGGGCTTTCGTTGCTAGTTCGCGAAAGGAGCCGAAGGTGTTACCTGATAGTCCGTACGAGATCATGGGGTCTAGAGCCCTTAGGCACATCTTCATCTGCTCGCCTTCACTGGGTAGTTCACGACATTGAGCTGCCGTAGTTCCCCATCGATCAATGAATTTCTCGACTGGTTCACCATTCCTCTGCCTAACCAATGCTAGGTCCGTCAATGAGATCTCCCTCTCGGTTGCGAAGAATTTGGAGATGAAAGCATCCTGCATTTGCTCCCATGTCCTTATAGAGCCGGCAGGTAATGACATGTACCATTGAAAGGCCTTCCCGGTCAGGGTAGATCCGAACAATCGCATGCAATATTGCGGGACTGCGGACCAATTTCCTAACGTAGTCAAGAAGTGGGTGATGTGCTCTTCTGGCGATCCTCTGCCAGTCAAACTTTCCGAAGTCGGGGCATCTGAAATTGGCTGGGAACGGTACCTCTTCCACTTCTGGTGGGTACGGGACCCGATATTTGTAGTTGCCCCTCTTTTCTTTCTCTTTTTCTTGCTGCATCATATGGGCTATCGTTTGGGATAACTCTTCTCGCGATACGTGAGATGTGGAAAGTGGTGCGCGCTCGATCGGCGTGATCCGACATTGGGCAGGCAGTTCATGCTCAGTTGGGCCTTCTGCTGCCCCTTGGGATTCCTCTGCCGATTGACGGGTGGGCGGCGCGATACTTCTGGTGGCATTCTGTGCTATTAGGGTGGCCAAGGCTTCCTGAATAGCTCTCATCCGATCATTTGTCTCGCGGTTAGCCTCTACCAGTCTATCGATCTGGTCTTGGAGTGGAGGCAATCTCTCTGCTTCATATGGTCCTTCTTCTTCTCCTTCAGCTATTTGGACCATCACCACTTGCGCTAACGGGATTTCCTGAGGTGGCTTCTGCTTCAATTCAAGGGTCGTCGCGGGCTCGGCTTTCTTCATATGTGCAGACCTGATGGGCTTCCGAGAGGTGCGGGCAACCTTGGACAACGGCGGAAATTGCTCGGCTGTCATTTCAGGTACTGCGGGTTTGGTCAATATGATCTGGCCATTGATAGGGATCTTCTGCCCCTGCTTCGGCTGCCACTGTTTCTTGATCACGGGGCGAGATTTCGCAACGCTCGCCTTCCTATATGCAGCTAGGATGGCAGTTTTCTTCTGTTCTTTCTTCTGCCTCCGGGTTTCAACCAACTGCCATTCTGAGCCTGGACTAGCAGTTGCGGTTGTGGTGAAACGAGGGAAGTTGAAACCTCCGTTGGCAAGGAAGGTGCACGAACTTGTCATCGAGCATACCATCTCTTCTGTCTGCGTTACTATCTTGCTAATTCTGCGGTGTCATAAAAATCTTTAGAACAGTTCACAAGTGCGGTCGGGAGTATGAGCCCATCGATCGCAGTGCATAAACTGACAAAATAAGCAAGAAGGAGACAAATACGTGTAGTTGTGGAAGCTTGTGGTTTTGAAAACCCTTGATTTACCGTCTATTGCCTTAAAGATGAAGGGAAGAACGTTCCCGTTGAGAGTCGCCAGTTTGGCGCCCGAGGGCGCCGAAACATTATGCCTCGCGGTAACTTTCCTATGTGTAAATTCATGTTTATGAGTAATTGATCTTAGAGCGTTTCTATATTCAGATACAACCAGAGATTCTGGGTTCGATCCCCAGCAGAGTCGCCAGTTTGTTAGAACTAGAAAATGAATACGATTACATTTTCTTGAAATGTGGTGTTTTGTTGCTCTGGGGTTCTGAATAATGGAAACATTCGTAGACAATCACAAAACATTCATAAAAGTACACAAGGAGAGATATCGCAAGGCGAATTTTATTCCAGAGATCCTGAGATCTTGTACATTCCAGGCCGTGATCTGGCACGAGCCCTTAATTACATCGAATGATCGATGACCCTTGATTAAAAGGCAAAAGACTAGTCAGCAGGGACTATGGTCTTAGAGTTTGTGGTCATAGAGACCTGTATTTGTTTTGTTATGGACTGAACCATCTTTGTATTAGTCAGATGTCTATGTCCCATGTTTTGGCCGGAGATCCGGGCTGAGACTATCAGGGTTTATGACTGAGAAGGACGACTCTGGGCCTGCGCCTGTCAATGTATGGACAGGTGACCTCGGGAAGTCCACTCTGCAGTTGTGTATACCTGCGTAGCCCAACCGACGGATGCCGTTTTTAATGGGTAGGGCATCGACTGTTGTGTTGTGGCAGTTCATAACAATTGTCTTGTAGTGAATTGAAACTCTTTAGTATGGTTTATCGTGATAACCATAGTCCCGTTTGTCTAGCTTTCGGCTCAAATCGGGTCACATCTTTACAGTAGATACAAATGATGACATGTTCGCATAGTCCTGGATGTTGGCGACGTCCCTTTCGAGAAGATGTTTCGTTCATCGTGTCGAATCAGATCGAACTTTAAAGATGTGCAATTCTACTCATTTAGAGGTCCTGGAACGTCTATTCGACCATTCCATTGCGTCCGGAACGCTCGAAATACCCAAGATAGGCTCAAACGGCACTTGAAAACACTTAAAATTGAGCCCGGTGCGCTCCTGAACATATTCCGGAATTGGCTGATTTTTCGGGTGCGTGGGAGTCCAACGCACCCTGAAAATACATATCTGAATTATATTGATTTTATGGATGCGTGGGGTAATTTTCAGGTGCGTTGGGATCCAATGCACCCCGAAAATACAAATCCGCATTTTGCTGATTTTTCGGGTGCGTCGGACCATTTTCGGGTGCGTGGAGGTACAATGCACCCTGAAAATACATGTCCGCTTTTTGTTCGGTTTTTTGGATGCGTCGACCTATTTTTTAGGTGCGCCATCGTACTTATGATTTTTCATGATTCGGACCTGCGGTGGTGTTGGCCGGTGTGACCTTCCGGTGGAAGATACAGGCGATCGGAAAAGAATTCCGGTCACCGGGAAAGTTTTCCGGCTGTCGGAAAGGGATTCCGGCGAGGGTTTCCGGCGGCAAAACTCAGATACTCAGGGGATAATCTCTCTCTCTCTCTCTCTCGTAATCTGTACAAATGAATAGTGGGGGGGGTATTTATACCCGAGAATACCGGACAACAACCAATGAGGACCTGCCACGTATGACGCACCCCAAAAATACCTTGACGCACCCTTAAATGGATGCGTGGGGACTCTGACGCACCCCGAAATGAGATTTTGAGATGTGCTGATTTTATGGGTGCGTCGGACAATTTTCGGGTGCGTTGAGGTACAATGCATCCAAAAAATGCCATGCTGGTCATTCGTGATTTTATGGGTGCGTCGGACAATTTTAGGGTGCGTTGAGGTACAATGCATCCAAAAAATGCCACGCTGGTCATTCGTGATTTTATGGGTGCATCGGACAATTTTAAGGTGCGTTGAGGTACAATGCACCCTGAAATTGCTGCTACGTATTTCCTGAATTTACGGACGCGTCGGAAGTATTTTTTGGATGCGTCAAGCTATTTTTCGGATGCGTCAGAGGTGAAATACATCCTAAACCACTTGTTGAATTTTCATGAATTTAAGGGTGCGTCAAGCTGAATAATTGGGTGCGCTTGACGTACTCGTGTTTTGCAAATTTGGGTTTTGCAAAACGGAGGGCCTGTGGGGCCCGTTTCCCGGTGAATCGCCATGCACTGCTTATCATAATTCATGAAGGATGGCCC
Organism: Liriodendron chinense; assembly: GCA_003013855.2. NCBI lineage: Eukaryota > Viridiplantae > Streptophyta > Magnoliopsida > Magnoliales > Magnoliaceae > Liriodendron > Liriodendron chinense. The sequence goes on along the minus strand of ML058330.1, from coordinate 2,406,099 downwards.
CGCTTGATTCTGGTCGGTTTCGATCACAGTGATCCGTGGGGTCCACCGGAGAAAATGGCTAAGTACTGGATCCTTTGCAAAACTGGGTATTTTGGGTGCGTCGAGTAGTGTTTTGTGGAATTTCCTCGAAGCACGTGCCCAGTCGATTTGTTTTAGAGGGTACTGACTTTTGGGACCCCAACAGTCGTGGTGGTGTCGGAGGAAGGGCGGGTGCCTCCCTTTGTATTGTTCTTGATCGAGTATGGCTTTCAGAAGGCTGGGTTTGGGCCGTACTAGGCTCTTCTTCCCTGTGGATAGATCTTACTTGAGCGGTGGTTTTCAATCCGTGTCTCGAGCTTTTCTTTGGCGGTATCGTGAAGTCACCTCAAAAGATGGCGAAGGCAAAACAAGTAAGCCCCACGGTGGGCGCCAATCTGTCGATGGTAAATCTCGTCACCAGATGTTTGTCAGGGACCAACTTGAACCCCCGCCGTTAGATTCGAAGGATTATAGGAAGATCCAAAGGTTGGGGATCCTACAAGTGCCACCAAAGTTTAGGATGGCCGCCGGTGATCCCGGCTGATGGCCCTCCGATGCTTAAGTCAGTGACTGTAGAACGAAGAAGAATGATGCTTAGTATTGCTCAATGTGTGCGTACCTTAGATCATGGCATTGAAGGATATTTATAATATGAATCCTTACCGTAATTGGGTAGGATTCTCACTCTGTTGAGATATACGTTTTGTGTAGGATGGATTATGTATCATAGCTGGATACGTAATTACTTTAGAGATAAGTTGCGAGATTATCTACGTCATGCGGGTATTTCTCTTATTAACTGTGGAAGTGAATCCTATGGTTTACAGGATACGTAACAGAGTTCTGATTGCTTGGGGAGTAGCGCTGGTGACACTCAGAGAATAATGGTCGATCAAGCATAGTCGATGGTAGGTCCGCTCATCCATGGTCGGCTGTAGATTAAGAAGTAGACGAGCACCAAGGCACGGAGTGAATCTTTGGTAGATTTCTTAATACCGACCACTTGGGTCTGATGAGGTCGGTCGGACACTAAAGAATGCCGACCGTTCGGGCTAAGCAAGTAACCGATCGATGCCGAGCGTTTGGACTAAGCAAGTAACCGATCGCTATAAGACATGGCGTAGCCAATACCGAACGCTCAAGTGCTTGGGCTCGAAGATAGATGATCCCAGTTTTCACTCATGCCTAGCTTTGACCACGCAGAAGCGGGGTATCTTTAATTTAGCCATAACACTGGTGGCCCACTCTGACACCTTTTACACACCAATGAAATGGTGCATAGGTGTTACCCAGTAACTAATCAGATATGCATCTATTTTATATCCACGATATCCACCTATTTTTCCATATCATTTTAAAGTTTGAGCACAAAAATTAAGTAGATTCAATTCTCAGGCGGACCATACCATAGGAAATAAGGAAATAGTGATGATTGACCATTAATGGGCCATGAAATTTTTGTATAAAGCTGATTTTTTTTTTCATTCACCCATGTTTATGTAACTTTATCAATGGGTTTGATGACAAAAACATAACGGAAACATATTACAGTGGGCCTAAGAAGCTTTAATGGTAGGGCGTTCAATCACCAATCTTTCATGCTTCATTTTTTGGCTCATGCTCTAAGGGCGTGTTTGGCGCATGGTAATAGATGGGATTACGTGGGATGGAATTACGATATCCCACCGTCCAAATTCCTTATCTCTGTTTGGATAGAGGGGATTTACATAGAAAATACCACATCGAATGTCGTGCTAGAACACCGGCTGTAATGGTGGGATTTCTCAAAACCATCTCGTGCCCTGCGCAGCAATACCGCGGGCGTTTGAATCCATTGCAGGAGTACACGGGCGCGGATTTCCAACGTAAGCCTTGCGCAGAATTTCCTGCGCTGGGAACTTTGGTGGGCCAACAGTGATGTTTTTTGATAAATCCACACTGTCATTCAGTTTTCGGAGCTCATTTTAGGATATGAAAACAACAATGAACAGGATCCAAAAATCAAGTGGGCCGAAAACGTTAGATTTGAACGTCCACAGTTGAAATATTTGTGGAGCAACAGGAGTTTCGAATCAGGATAATACTTGTTTTTTCAATTCATCCCAGTAGTAGTGACTTCATGAACGGTATGGATGTCATATAAACATCACTGTGGACCCCAGGGAGGTTTCAACGGTAGTAATTTACCTACCCACCTTTTCCTTTAATGAGGCCCACTTGACTCTTGGATCCGGTTCATTTTTGTTTTCATGTCCTACAATGAGTTCCCAAAACGGATGGACGGGGTGGATTAATAAAAACAAATCGATTTGGGCCCCACCGTGGTTCCCAGCGCGGTAGCTTCCTGCGCAAGGCGTTCTCAGGAAATCCGCGACCGGAGTAAACCAACCCTCCCATCCGGAAGCGGATTGACTGGTGAACCGTACACCACCAACTTGGAAGCAGTATTGACATCAGCAACTTTTGTGGGCCCCACTTGTAGGTATGTATCATATCCAAACCGTCTACTCATTTTTCATGGTCTTTGTAAGGATTTATACAAAAAATGAGATGGATTCAAATTTCAAGTGGGCCACATTAGCAAAAAGCAAGTGAGATTGACCGTCTACCATTGAAACATTCTTGGCAGTCATAGAAGTCTTTGATCAATCTGATATTTATTTTTACCCGTCATCCAGGTCCTTGTGACCTTATGAACGGTTTGGATGGCAAATAAACATCCTCGTGGGGCTCACATAACTTTCGCCTTCTTCGGACGGAAACGGATTGGCTGGTGCACCCTACACCAGCTACGTTGCTGGTGTAGGGACGTGGAGGACGCAGAGTGAGTGCGCAGTCCTCGAGCACTGTGTTCGTACGAACAGTTGAGAGAAGATTAAGGCTCTGTGGACCCCACAATGATGTATTTAGTACATCTAGACCGTCCATCCATTTGGAGAGATCATTTTAGTGCATGATACCTAAAATGAGTCATATCCAAAACTCAAGTGGACCACACTAACAAAATAGTGTTGATTGATCGCCCACCCTTAAAAACTTAAGTGGGCCCACCGTGAAGTTTATTTACGATCCAACCTGTTCATAAGGTCACACAGACCTGGATGAAGTGAAAACACAAATATCAGCTTGATCCAAAACTTTCGTGGCCTCCAAGAAGTTTTCAACGGTGGATGTTCCATAGCCACTGTATCCTATGGTGTGGTCCACTTGAGATTTGTATCTGCCTCATATTTGAGCCCATGCCCTAAAATGAGGTGGAAAATGGATGTCCAGCGTGGATTAAACAAATACATCATGGCGGGGCCCACACAGCTTTGACAGCAGCCCTTGCCTTCCAATCCACGTCCATGCACTCCACACACTCCACGTTTCCAAACAGGCTGAGCGTGTTGTATAACAGTCATGGCATCATTCTACCTCTCCTTCCAAACACGTCGGGGAGGGATCTACGCCAAATCCCATGTTGTACTCTCCCTTCCAAACGCGGCTATCGCTGGATGCAGCATCCCACGGGATTAAAACCAATCTTACCCAAGTGTAATGATTACCTTAAAAAGACTTCATTCCCACCAAATACCACCGAAAACCATGTGCCAAACAGGCCCTAAAATAATCCAGAAAAATGGATGAAAGGCATGCATATATGATATATGCATCAAGGCGTGCCCTATGATTGATAGCGAATCACCTCCTTTTATGTATAGAGATTTTTTAATTAGTGATTCTTTACCGTATCTCTACAAAAGGCCATTGAGGCTAACGCAATACATATGAAAAATCTGGAGAACTCTCTACCACATCTCGCGTTATCATAGTATCATAACGGGTTTCTTTTTATTCCTATTGGTCGGGAGTATCGATTGTCAGGCCCTGGTAGACTTTAAGCCAGAGTTGCACGGCATTGTCACAAGTCATGTTCTGGGTTTCAGCCCAATTACATTGTTGCGCAGCGCCACAATATAGTCACAAGTCCAAAATCCATTTTCACCTGCAACCCCAAACTCCCTACCCATACCCTATCTCCATCCAACCGCACGACCTAAACCCCATTGCTATCCAGCAAGCTATACCAAATTCATCAGTTCGCAATCGCGGCCCCGCTCCTTGTGCGAATCCAACAACATTTCCCTACAACCCCTGCAGCCACGTCGCTCCGCCGCCCCACCTCTGCTGCAAACCTTCCTATGTCTTCATCTTTTCCACGCCCAACAGCAACCCACTTCGATTCCCAAACCCTAGCCGCTACCGCTACAACCCACTTTGATCCTTAAACCCTAATTCAAATCCGCTCAACCCTATTCCAAACCCTGGCTTCATGTTTTCCACATCTCGTTGCCCCGTCCGCAGCCAAGCATTGCTTTGCATCGAGCTGTGGCTGTCTTCTCCGATCTCATTTTGGCAGATCTGACGGACGCCCATATCCGACCACCCCTTCGTCCCCAAATCACTATCAAAACCCATATCTGACGCTGTCATTGCTTGTGCACAAGGTCTGTTCACTAAACCAAAATCACTAATGTGGACCGGTTTTAGACGGTTCCTAAACCATTTAGGAGCGGTCTACACACTGTAACTAAAAAGGGCGTCGCTAAAAATTAGGAACGGTTATAAGTCGTTGCAAACTTATTTTTGGGAAGGGTTTATAACCGTTCCTAATTATGAGAACAATATTTTATGACAATTTTATGAGAATGTTTGTGTTTCTTGTTGTAAATATCCATTTTCTGGTACATAAATGTTATTTTATATTTTTTAAGTATGTTGAAAGAAGAAAAAAAGGACAAGCACTCACATTCAATCCCCCTTTGTAAGGGTCACAAAGGCCACAATATAATACAAAAAGCATTGTATCTTTCTTGTCTTTTTAAATTTCTAGGCAGCTTTCAAAGCACAACAGAAAAAATGGCAAGAGAGTGATAGATGGGTTTTCTTCTCTCTTTGATCCATGGATATTCATTGCCTTCTTGTCTTACACTTAAATTAGAGTTAGTGTTGCAGTTGTACACATTCAAACAAGCGCAGTAAAGCAGCCAGCAATCCTCCTCCTCTCTCATCCTCCATAGAGCCTGATCAGGGCCCCGCCTAAGAATTTACACTGTGGTGGCTGCTGCAGCTACAACTGCAAAATTCATATATGCGGCTACAATTGGTTGAGTCATGTTGTTGAACTGCTCCACCCACATGCCCATGCTCACGTCTTCCATCTTGAATCGCTGTTTCAGAGTTGAATTATCAGCACCAAGGCTTTTTTTAAGTTGGGAACTAAAACAAAAGTAGCAGCAGCAAAAGTTTGTACAAATTACCCTCAAGGTTTTGTTTCTCAAGCTCTGTTACAACAAATATTGTAATGTTTGATGATACGATGTAGCCTGGGTCATTGGCGTACGGTGCATAATCTTCTTCTGGCCATTCCAGAAACATAAACAATAAGCATACAGTATTGAGAGCCATTAAAAGTGAGGGAAAGAGAAGTGGTAACAAATAATAACATGGAAACAGAGTTCGATGAGGAGAAATGATAAGGTTTCTCCCAAAACCAGAAATATTACAATGAGGAAAGTATATAAAACATCAGAAAATATCAAGCTCTATTTAAAGTGGCAGAAATGAATGGGATGATTTGAATCGAAACATTTGGTTGACATCAAAATTTTAAGAATCACCTGATTGATAAAGATCAAGATAGTTTAATTAGGAGAGAGAATGAATGGCTCAACTTGCAGAGAGCCTGGCTCATCAATCATGCTTGTAGTGCCATGTGTGCATCCCGCATCTCACAGTCGAGTTCACTTTTAGGCACCAGAGCTGGTACCTGCATTGCACATTGACACTTAATCCGTAGCTAAAAACCTTTTGATGACATATAAAGCGATCAAATGAAAAACCCATTTGGAAAATCCAATTCCTATGAGGATTTATGCACCACCCAAAAAGCTCCATTACCGGAATTTCTTCAGTCTTTTTTTTTTCAAGTCACTATTTTTTCATACACCCATGTTCTATTTTTGGAACATAGAATGGTTTTATTTCAGATGGTACTATTCCGGTTCCCAAAATAATAATAAAAAATGGGTGTATGCAAATTCAATTAGGTTGGGTGTAAATATCAATTCCCTGAGCTAAAATGAGAGAGAGAGAGAGAGAGAGAGAGAGAGATTACATGGCAGAGAGGGTCCCACCCCAATGAAAATAGCTCTGTCCTGCCTGGGTAGAAGTTGGAAGGTTTGCGTGGTCCTCAATTTCCATTCTTCTTCCACTACAAACACTGGCTGCAGATTTGGATCCTGAGACAAAGTCTTTCGAGAATGACTTCTGATACAACACAACCATTTCAATAATTTTTTGTATTATCAGAATATGAAAGAAATCAAGGGAGCAAGTTAAAAAGATTTCGAGTATAAAATATGTTTCCTTATATCTATAATAGGTCTACCCTTCCATTAAGGATTTCGTGGAAGAGGAAACCTTTTCGTGAGGAATTAAAGAAAGAAATTCAATAGATTACCAAATTCCATCGATTTTGTCCACAACCAGCTTTCCTTGCTTTGGGTTGAGACCAGAGGTATTGAGAGACTTGAATACATGGCCTGTAGGAATCAAGTTTAGAGTTGCATCCAAGACTTCTAAATTAACAGTGCCTTAAGAAACCAAAAGCTAGAAAAAAAGAAAAACGAAAAAAAAAGACCTTTATCTTCAGATTCATGGTGGCTGATTAGTCTATTTTGGATGATAGACTAATCTATTGGATGGATTACAGGCTCATTTCGACAAGTTGCAGGTGCTGCCGTTGAAAATAGTTCGTGGACAGACTTTTTGAAGTTTAACTGGAGGGTTTACTAATTAGTAATTAATGGCTGGCTGAAGTTGGGTTGGGCTGAAAGTAGTTTGGCTCAGGCTACAGGTTTTGAGTACTGATTGACAATTGTTTTGCCCATAAATAGAGCTTTGTTGGGGCTATATTTTATGGACAAGTTTTTTTTCAAAAAAAAAAGTAGTTGATGCACAAGTTTGGGCTGGGTTTAGGGATAGTTTTCTTTTTCTGGAAAATTTAAATTGTCCTTCAAAGTCGATGGGTTCTGTGACCATTTGATGGACAGGACCATAGGCCATTTGGGAACTGATTAAGTCTGTTATAGGGCTAGAAACAGGAGGGGGGGGGGGGGGGGGGGGGGGGGGGGGGGGGGGCTGGGGGGCTGTTTATGGGACAGTTTGGGTGGTCATTGGGTTCAATTAGGGTCTGTAACTGAGACAGATTTGCAGGACAGGTTTTAGGGACTGACTAAAGTCTAACATTTCTACAGCGTTCACAAATACACAACAAATATCTGCTGTAAGTTTTGAAATTCAGGAAACATGAGCAAAATTGAAGCAAAGAGGCATTTTGACCATGCAAACTAATATTGATGCAAACTAACAAAAACCCAATTAAAAACATTTTAGATTCTTTGAATTCAATTCTGAAAATGATTAAAAAAGAAAGTGAATTTAGAAAAAAGAGATGAAGTGCAAAAAGCTTATTTAGATTCACATAATGGAGTCAACGTAAGACAAGTGCCCAAAACTGGGTTACACCCACTTTGCATAGAAAAGGCCAGTCTAAAATTTTAATTGCATTTATTTTTATTGATGTTTCCATATTGAAATCCCAAATTCATCATGCCCATATTGAAATCAACCAAACAACATAATTTTAAGACAAAATATACACAGTACACTATGACTTGAATGGAATCTAGATTTCATTTTGCTACATTGACGTACAGATAATATGGTTAAGCATGCCAAATCAATGACCAATGAATGAACCACAAGTTAGCTTGAGACCAAAAATTCAGAAAATCTAGGAGGCAGTCAAGCAAACTCTAGTTATTCCAACAAAAATCCAACAGTCTGCACATGAAAGGTTTTGTGAGATCGTAACCTCATTCCAGGTGTTGTTTTTGAAATGGTGTTTGAATTTCGAAAAAAAGAAATCAGTTCAAGTGTTTTTTGGTTAGAAGCCAGAAAAGAAATAGTGAAATGAAGAAAGAAAGTTCTAATTAGAACCCAACCAACAGAAAGCCTTCAATCCATACTATACTCAGCAAAATTGAATCAAAACAAGAACAAATTAGAGAAGTAGTTCCACGTCACGTTCAGCAACAAGTGGGCTTAGATAAACTATGGAGCCCACTGTCTCTAGGTCACAATCACAACATCAGATTTGTGAAGTGTCCGTACAACAAGAGTCCAGGGACACACCTAATCCGCTCCCGAGAGTTATGTCAGGATTTTTACTGCAATAACCCTACAGTGTGGCCTTTTACTAAAAGTCTAATTTCTCGTCTAGTTTATCATTTTTGGCCTTTTGACGAGAAATTAAAAATTTATGGTCGAGATTGCCCCTCCGACCAATTCCCCCTGACACTATGGATCCCCCGGGGCACAGTGGATTACCCCTGAGCACATGGTGGTAAGAGGGGCACTCTCGACTGTAAAATTTTCAATATATCGTCAAAAGGTCAAAAAAGATGAGCCGGATGAAAATTTTGACTTTTAGTAAACATAGCCACAAATCAGTGCTATTGTAGTAAATATCCCAGGTATGTCACCACATGGCAATTGGCTGGTGGTTGGAAGCTTTCACCTCTGGGTACGACAGCAGGCACCACTTTCTACACTTCTAGAATAAAGCAGGGAGCAAACGGGCAATTCTGTGTAGATAATTAATATTAGAAATGTCTGTAACCTATGAAATTTAATATGAGTTTAAATGAGATTTCTAATAAATGTTGAAGGGAACTGCAAAAATCCACACTCGGCTTACTTGCATTGGGATGAAATGGTGTTGATAGCCGATTTCACGTCCTCATTGTTATTTTTCTCTAGGGCCTGTTTGGATTGCCACTTACTGTTGTATTGTATTGCAAATAAGTAATCATAACTTACCTATTACACAGACAGTGGCTGTCCGTGTGTTTTGACCAACTAATGCATGTGCTTGGATAAGGATGTAAATTGTTGGACTTTCTACCCATTTGACTAATTATGTGTTTGGAAGGGAGCTAATTAGGCATGTGGGGCCAACATTAATGTTGAGAATGATCTCAAAAAAATAAATAAATTTTGTAAAAATTGAATTTAAAAGACAGGTTGAAGCACGTAAAAACACGCTGTCCTTAAAGTGTAATTCGCCCCTACTCAAAATACTTTGAGTCTACTGTTAGGTTGCAAGCGGATTGCTTCTAGGATACGACAAGCCTTATGTGGTTCTGCGTTCAGCAAAAACGAAAATAACACTATGGAACTCAGTTACATAATCTCTGATAGAAAAGAAAAAGAATGAGAAAAAGGAGTGGTGTTCTTCTAGCAGTGAGTTAGACCACTTCTCTGGTCTTAGTGGCTAGGTTCGTATGAACCAAACTATGAGGCTAGATGACTTTGGCTGGAGGTGTTAGTTCAGTAGAGTACTTGAGATGGTTGTGTTTGTTGTTATGAAATGAACCAGACATGTCCGGTTTATATAGGCAATGGTGGCTGACAGTTTTGGTCCAGAGCTATAATGGCACTAGCCGTTTCTGGCTGTTGGTAGAAACTAGGTGTTTTCTTACAGTTTCTAACCGTTGTGCATGTGGGAGTTACACCTACATGGTGGCTGTTTAGATTCAGTGGCTAGTTGTTTTCTGACTATTGGGTTAGCCACATACAGCTGTTACTGCATGGTCTAGACTGTTACTGCATGAGCAGTTACACAAGTCCTTCTAAATAGCCCTACAAATCTCTATAAAAAGCAGAGAGGTCTCTCTGTCAGACCTCTTACCCACAGCACCTCCTCTGTTCCGAACTCAGCCACCTGACCCACAACTTAGCCTCTGTCGCACCAGTTTCGCTCCGGTCTGTGAAGTCATGACCCATCTGCAGCACGATGCGCACGTCCGAAGTGTAAAGTGCGCCACTAGCGCCTCTACAGCTACACTGCCTCAGATGCCCATGCCCTCGCACCGAGCCCATGCCAGTGACCGAGACCAAGTCCAAGCCCGTGCCCAAGCCCAAGCGCATGCGCGTGCGCATGCACGGTCATATTGGAACACACAAGCCATCATAGTCCTCTCCCACCATAAATAAGTAAGGTGCACAACACCCTATTTATAAAGAAGAAAAAATCCCTTCTCCCATCCGACATGGGACAAAAACAAAACAGGGTTTTTTTTTTTTTTTTTTTTTTTACTTTTTTCAAAAATATTTTTTAACCAAAATATTTCAACAATCCCCCACTTGGTTGAAAATAATTTTAAAATGAAAAAACAATATCTGCTAGAGTAGAAACTGATCATATGCATAAAGAAAGATATTTTTCGATTTGAATCCCTCAATAGTGTAAGTATTTCAAAGACCTATCAAAATTATTGGTAGCCGCAGCTTTGAACCAATTATTTTTAGATAACAGAACCGAAAATACCATACGCATAATTTCTTAATGTTGTTTGAGTTCCCACAATTCTTGCTCAGCACATTTAATAGCCTTGTGCATATCCTGTTTCATGAAAGATTCCGAGAAAAAACTCGCATTCTCATGAGAGGTGGCACCACTTCTACGTTCATATAGGTGAAGTCCTTCTACTGTCTCCGTTACTTTTAGACACTTGTCCTTAAGACCGGACTGCATTAAGAGTTTCTAAGACTCAACCCTCTATTTGTAACGGCTAGCACTTTAATCTTGTATGAGATATATATATAATTTAGTGTTGAAACTTTTCACGTATCAGTGACATATTTTTACCCATTGAATCCATATATAAAGATTTTCTAACTTTAGGTTGGGTTTTCATCATTGGTGAAATCTTTTGAGAAGAGTTTCAACCCCATCTCTCTGGATGTTATCCTTACTACCTCTCTCGTTAGAGGTTTAGTAAAATGATCAGCTAAGTTATTACTTGACTTTATGTAAGAGATTGCAATAATTCCATCGTGAATCAGTTGTCTTACATAGTCATGTCACAGACTTATATGTCTGGATTTTTCATTATATGTGCCGCTATAGGCTCTAACTAATGTGGTTTCACTCTTGCAATGTAGCGAAACAGCCGGTATCAGCTTCGCATGGAATGAAATTTGTAAAAGAAGATTCTTATGTCACTTAGCCTCTTTACCTATTACAGCAAAGGCTATAAACTCAGACTCCATAGTTGCGTGAGTTATGCAGGTTTATTTCTTGGATCCCCAAGATACAGCTACACCTCCTAGGGTGAAAACTCATCCAGTAGTGGATTTGTTGTCACCTGCACTCGATATCCAACTTGCATCGATATATCCTTGTAGTACAGTTGGAAATTTTGAGTAGAATAACCCCAAGTCCTTGGTTGCTTTTAAATAAACAAGTACTCTACATATTGCCTTCCGATGTTCCACACCGGGATTACTAGTAAATCTACTTAGTTTACTCACAACGTATGCGATGTCTGGTCTAGTGCATTACATTACATACATTAGACTTCCTATAACACTAGCATACTCTAATTTTACAATTTTTCTTCTAGTATTTTTATTTAACTTGATACTTGGATCAAACGGGGTTTTTATTTCTTTAATATTCAAGTGTTTAAACTTATTTATTATTTTCTCAATATAATGAGATTGACAAAGCGCATAACCCCCACTATGAGTTTTTACTTTAATACATAAAATGGTATCAACTTGTCCAAGATCATTCATTTTAAATACGGAAGACGAAAACTTCTTTGTTTCAGTTACACCTTCCATTTCGTTACTTATTATTAACATGTCATCAACATATAAACAAATAACAGTTATATAGTTACTACTTGTTTTGGAATATATGCATTTGTCTGCTACATTATGCATGAAATCATGATATAGTATTTTAGAACCAAACTTCTCATGCCACTATTTAGGTGCCTGTTTTAATCCATACAATAATTTAATTAGCTTACAGACCTTCTTCTCATTTTCTAGAAAAACGAACCCTTCAGGTTATTCCATGTATACCTCCTCGTCGAGGTCTCCAGTTAGGAAAGCAGTCTTTACATCCATCTGGTGAATATACAGGTGATGTATGGATGCTAAAGTAAACATAATCCTAATAGATGTTATTCTCACCATAGGTGAATATGTGTCAAAATAATCTATTCCTTCTTTTTGTCTAAACTCTTTAGCTACTAGTCTAGCTTTAAAGGTTTGAATAGTTCTATCAGTGTGATATTTCTTTTTAAATACCCACTTACATCTTATGGGTTTAGAAACTGGAGTTAGATCCACCAGTTCCTAGGTTTGGTTTGACATAATCGAATCTATCTCATCATTGATAGCTTCTTTCCAAAAAGCTGAACTCTAGAAATTACAGCTTCTCTATAGGTTTTTGGATCATCTTCTATAGTAATAACTATAGGTATCTTTCTAATGACATTTTCTCTATCTCCTTCAACGAGATAAAAAGAGATATGCTGAGAGTGTATCTGTTCAGGATCAAGATTCTTTCCTACTCTTTCCCTTTGACTCCTACGTTTTCGATTGAAGCTTAAATTTCTTGTTGAGCTTCTACCATAGGTTTCTCCTTTGGAGTTTGGATTTCATTATCTTTTGACTCTAAGATAATGAGTTTTCAAAGAACCCCACATCTCTAGATTTTATTATGGTGTTAGACTTTAAGTCTAGGAGTCTATAAGCTTTGTTATTTTGTACATACCATATAAAAACGCACTTGATAGCTTTAGATCCTAATTTAGTTCTTTTGGGATCAAGCTTTCTACAATATGCGAGATACCCCAACACTTTAAGATATTTAAGATTAGGTTTTCTATCTTTCCATACCTCACATAATGAAGTCTTAAACTTTTTAGGAGGAACCCTATTTAGGATATGGTACGTTGTTAGTAGTGCTTCACTACATAGTCCTAGTGGCAACTTTGCTTATATCAGCATTGAGTTAACCATCTCTACTAAGGTTCTATTCTTTCATTCAGCTATACCGTTTTGTTGTGGTGTATACGGTGCAGTGCATTGGTATATTATTCCATGTTCTTCACAAAAGTTGAAAAATTCTGTTAAAAAATACTCTCCTCCTCTGTCACTACGAAGAATTTTTATTTTCTTGTTTAGTTGAATTTCTACTTTTGATTTATATACCTTAAATATACTGAATGCTTCATCTTTATTCTTCAGAAGGGATACATACACATATATGGAGCAATCATCGATAAATTTTATAAAGTATCTTCTTCCTTCACATGTAAGAATACCATTTAACTCACAGATATCAATGTGCATTAGGTCCAATATTTGAGATGATCTTTCAACACTAGAAAAAGTTTTCTTTATTAATTTGGACCGTGTGCACACTTCACATTAGTCATTTTAACTATCTGAGTATGAGATTAAGCCATTCTTAAACATGAATTTTAAGGTACTATTGTTCGCTCCTCAAGTGTAGGGTTGCGATGTAGTAATAATTCGGTAGGGATCGAGATCGTCCTCAAGGACTAATTCAGGAATTCACAAAATTTCTTCCAATATTTTCTAATTGAAATCGAATTAAAACTAAACTGAAATTTGAAGATAGATGGGTAATCTGTAAACTTGAAGGAGTTTAACAATCTAAAGAAGCACCAGGGGGTCAATGATCCACTTGTAGTTATCCTTGATGCATAATTCGCTTTGGTTTCTCAATTACACAACTAGAATCGAAATCAAATCCTATCTAGCCGGATTATAGAGCGGTTATATTATCAAAACAATCCAACACATGTATTGTTCATCAACATGATTCCCTCAATCCAAGTTAAGACTTGAGCCTACTCAATTGCATAGGCCAATCCTAGTTCCAATAGATTAAGATCTCAACTATGATAATCATCAAACCCTATCACTAGATTTAACTAATATCATACTTTGAACTTGATTCAAATCACATAGACGTGCAACACACAAATCGGATTTTACAGAAAAGATAAAACTTTGGTTTGAAATTCCCACATGAAGAACCAAGTTCTAGAGCGTCTTGAATCCGATTCCTCGAAGCGTACAGGTCTAGATCTTTGCAAAACAACTAAGAACTAAGATAATTCTTCCAAACATCCATGAGTCATCATAAGATTAAGGAAAAGTACTTAGAACTTCATTCAAACTTAACAAACCATTGTTCAACATTAAAATCAATCTATGAAACCATAAAAATGAATCAAAGCATCTTAGATCAACTACAAGTTTCTCCTTTTAGCCCTAGCTAAGGGTTTTAGCCAACCATGCTAAACAAAAACAGAAAATTTAAACTAAACATGAAAAACTAGAAAGAAAACTAAATAGAAGGAGTTGTAGAACTCCTAATTCGTCATTCTCCACCTCCCAATGCAATAGCTCTCTTCTAGGATACTTTAGGAACGTAGTAGAGGTGCCCTTTTATAGCAGAAGTTCACCACCGATTTGGAATCTTCTGGAATTGCGTAACTCCTTACGCAGTTCCGCAGACAAGTCCGATTGATCGGAATGTAGTCTTCAATTGATCGGACTGTGGTCGATGGATCGTAAAAGTGTCTAGAGAGTTGTTATTTTCCATCACCATCTCTGATTGATCGGACATTACTTCGATTGATCGGAACACCCCTGATTGATTGATAAAAAATCTTCTGATGGGTCAAAAATCAGTCCAGAGAGTTATTCAAAAATTTAATTTTTCAGGTGCGTCCGATGGATGGTTCGATTGATCCAAGACCCATCAGAACTTCCTCCGATTGATCAAAGACCTATCGGGGATCCATCGAAATTGCATATTTCTTCAATTCTTTCTACTTTCTCTTTAGACTTTCTTCACTTAATTTCTTCCTCTCTTTCTTGATTCTTCAATGATCCTTTGAAGTGCGCTTTAGTCTTCAAAATGTTGGAATCTCTCTCTCATCCTACAATCACAAAACCATGCATTAAGTAGGTCTTTAAACATGTAATTCATACATAGTTAGTGATGAAATGGGGTTATAATATGCACATTTAAGAGCTTAACACACCCCCCAACCAGCATTTTGCTAGTCTCGAGCAAAACATGTGTGGAACAAATCAATCTTCTATAACCCCAACTCTCTCTTTAAAACTTCTTCTATAAACTCCAAAACTTACAAGTATAGAGACAATGAATGATGGAGATTGAAAGCTTAAACTTTCCAAATACCGTAAGTGTTTCATATAGAATTCCCACCAATTGATTGATAAATAAAAGATATAAAACAAATATAGTCTAGTGTGCAACTCATTTCATGAACTTCAAGGATTATCTACTTCATAAATCAATCAAACTGACGATCCAAAGTGTACAGATCAACAACAAGCCCTTGACAAGAATTTGCCTAACCGTTCCTTCGACGACTTTCACACTACTTCCTATTTCTAGCTTAGGTTACAGGTAGACCTTCCCCTATTTAATTAGTAGGTAGCCCTTTTCAGAATTTCTCAACAAATAGTCAATAATAACCGAACTTCTTTTCTTATACATTAGATAGGATTTTTAGAAATCCATATCTTTCATTCTTTTTCTTTTTCTTATTTCTTCATGAACAAGGATGGACAAAGTTCCCCGGCTTGGTTCCTCAACACTTTAAATCTCAGTCTAATCGATCCACAAATTGAATAATCCCTTCCATTATGAAAATTGTGTAATGTAAACTAGACTCAAAATATTCAAAATTTCTATCAATCCTCCAATGTGGGAATTTAAATAGAAATTTATTATATTTAAGACAATTCAAGGATTTTAAATTCACAACGCTTCATTTCTCTTCTTCTTATACTTGTATCATCTAAAGTGTATAAAAATTAGGTTTTCCAAGAGAGTTTTAAAATTACAGAGATCGAGAAATTCCTATATAATTGCTCGAAATGTACAAAATACTAGGTGATAAATCTCCCTCCAACCAAATCTTACATTGTCCTTAATGTAACGAAATATGAATGCAATAATAACATGAGAGCAATGAAAAAATAAGAGTGAGGAATGAGAGTACTTGACAGAGCAAAAATCATAATTCTACCTCCATGTAACAAACCCACTAAAAAACAAATAAAACAAAAACAAAAATCCTAATCCTAATCTACGTTATACCTCCATCAGACTAGGAGATTAAGTATCCTCATACATAGGGTCAGTCAGAGGTATGGACATACCTTCTGAAGGAAAGTTCTCAAAGAATGACTTTAAATGTTGACCATTAGCTTTAAAAATGTTGCCATTCCTAGGATTTAATAACTCGACAGTCTCATATGGATAAACAATTTTGACAATGAAGGGACCGGTCCATTGAGACCTCAATTTACTTGGAAATAGATGTAACTGAGAATTATACAAAAACACCTTTTGATTGATCATGAAAATCTTAGGAAGGATATTCTTATCATGGAACACCTTCATCTT
Source organism: Liriodendron chinense (assembly GCA_003013855.2). Lineage (NCBI taxonomy): Eukaryota > Viridiplantae > Streptophyta > Magnoliopsida > Magnoliales > Magnoliaceae > Liriodendron > Liriodendron chinense. Next base: position 2,389,691 of record ML058330.1, on the reverse strand, counting down.
GTCCTTATAAATTCTTGCATTCTCATATGCCTCATTCCAAAATTCTGCAAGTTCATTCAATTGAAGCTTGAGCAGCGAGCTCGCTTTGTCAGAATCAAAATTCATCTTCTTTATCGCCCAATATACCTTATGTTCCAACTCCACAATCAAGTGACAAGCTTTCCTATAAACAAGTCTATAGGGTGACATTCCAATGGGGGTCTTGAAAGCTGTACGGTAAGCCCAGAGTGCATCGGTAAGTCAAAACGACCAATCTTTGCGATCGGGGATTACTGTTTTCTCTAGAATATGTTTGATTTCCCTATTGGATATCTCAGCTTGTCCACTTGTTTATGGGTGATAGGGAGTGCTCACTTTATGAGTAACACCATATTTCTTCATTAATGCTTCAAATGGCAGGTTACAAAAGTGAGACCCTCCATCACTGATAATGACTCGAGGTGTTCTAAACCGGGAAATGATGTTTTCTTTAAAAATCAAATGACTGTTTTATGGTCATTATTCTGGCATGGAATCGCCTCGACCCATTTTGAAACATAATCAAGGGCAAGCAAAATATACAAATTTTCAAAAGAAGATGAGAATGGACCCATGAAATTAATGCCCCAACAATAAAAAAAATTTATTAGTAAGATGGGATTGAGTGGCATCATATTTCGACGGGATATTCCTTCCAATTTCTAATAAGGCTCACATGCCTTACAAAACTCATGCGTATCCTTGAACATGGTGGGCCAATAGAACTCACATTATAGAATTTTGGCTGTGGTCTTCTTAGCTGAAAAGTGGCCACCACACGCCTAAGAGTGACAAAAGGAGATGATCTGTGTTGCTCATGATCCAGCACACATCTCCTTATAATCTTATTAGGACAGTACTTAAATAAGTACGAGTCATTCCATATGAATTTTCTTACCTCGCTGAAAAACTTATCTTTATCCTGCTTTTTCCAATGTGTCGGAATTGTACTTGTAGCAAGATAGTTAGCAATGTCCACATACCATAGTAATTGGGAGATTTTGAAAAGTTGTTTATCAGTGAACATGTCATTGATTGCAGTCGTCTCAGGAGAATCAGTGAGGACAAATCGTGAGAGATGGTCAGCCACTACGTTTTCTACTCCCTTTTTTATCTCGTATTTCAATGTCAAATTCTTGGAGTAGGTGGATCCATCACAATAAGCGCGGCTTAGCATCCTTCTTAGAAAGAAGGTACTTAAGTGTGGCATTATCAGTAAATATAATGATCTTGAATCCGATCAAGTAGGACCTAAACTTGTCCAAAGAAAATATTACGGCTAAGAGTTCCTTTTCCGTAATAGTGTAATTTTCTTAAGCCAAGTTTATAGTTCTACTTGCATAGTAGATAACGTATGGCTTCTTCTCTTTTCTCTGGCCTAACACCACCCCAATAACGTAATCACTAGCATCGCACATAATCTCAAAAGGAAGGCTCCAATCAAGTAGTTGCATTATAGGAGCACATGTCAACATACATTTAAGTTTGGCAAAGGCATTTTGACATTCCTCATTCCACTCGAATGAGTTTTCCTTTTAGATGAGGTTACATAAAGGATGAGAGAGAGTACTAAAGTCCTTGATGAACCTCCTATAGAACTGGCGTGTCCTAAGAAGGATCACACCTCTCGTATGCTCTTAGGTGGTGGAAGGTTAGAGATAAGGTCAATTTTAACTTTGTCCACCTCGATTCCTTTTGCTTAGATAATGTGACCAAGGACTATTCTCTTTTGAACCATAAAGTGACATTTCTCTCAATTCAAGACAGGGTTTTTCTCTTCACATCTTTTCAAAACAGTCTTTAAATGCATGAGGCACTCATCAAAGTCATTATCAAATACCGAGAAGTCGTCTATGAAGACTTTGAAAATTTTGCCCACCATATCAGAAAAGATACTCAACATGCAACACTGAAAGGTGGCAGGGGCATTACATAATCCAAACAGCATCCTTCGGTAAGCAAAATTGCCGAATGGACATGTGAATGTTGTCTTCTCTTGGTCCTCTAGAGCGATCTCTATTTGGTTATACCTTGAATGTCTATTGAGGAGGCAAAAGTGGGAATGACCTGCTAACCTTTCTAAGATTTGATCAACAAAAGGTAAAGGGAAGTGGTCTTTCCTTGTGACTGTGTTTAACTTCTGGTAGTCAATGCACATTCTCCAACAGGTAGTAAACCTGGTTGGCACGAGTTCATTGTTGGCATTGGATACGATGGTTATTTCAGATTTCTTAGGCACGACTTGAGTTGGACTCACCTATTGACTATCGGATATTGAATAAATGATACCCACATCCAATAGTCTTAACACCTCGGCCTTAACCACCTCCTTCATGTTTGGATTGAGGCGTCTTTGTGGTTGCCTAGATGTTTTTGTATTCTTCTCAAGGTGTATGCGATGAGTGCAAATTAGGGGGTCTATGCCTCTGAGATCGGCAATTGACCATCTGATGGCATTTTTATGTTCTTTTAGAATAGCAATCAACCTACTCTCTTATTCCTGATCTAAGTGGGAAGAAATCACCACCGAATATGTTTCATCTCTACCTAAATATATGTATTTGAGATCCGTAGGCAATGGTTTTAGGTCAAGCTTCGGAGCCTTGATACTAGAAGGAAGAGGCTTGTTCTCAGTTAAAGGTAAAGGCTCAAATGGGTTCTTCCATCGGTTAGTATCAAGTACCGGCACAGAGTCTAAAATGGCATCCATCTCTCGTATCATGTCATCATTAATCTCATGAGAGTGAGCCAAACATGCCTCTAAGTGATCGGAGAAAAATGTTAAGAGGGATGTATCTTCTATGAATGAGTCAATCAGATTTAAATCGTGGACCTCATCATCACCATCCCGTGGTTGTTTACATAAATAAAAAATATTAAGCCCAAGTGTCATTTTTTCGGAGGACATTTGTACAAGCCCGTTTCTACAATTGATAATTACATTTAAAGTGGCTAAGAAAGGGTGGCCAAGCATAACAAGAATTTGAGCACCGGTACCCATCACAGGATGTGTATCCAAGACAATAAAATCCACTGGATAGTAGAATTTATCAACTTGTACAAGCACATCTTCAATCATTCCTCTTGGTATATGAACGGATCGATCAGCAAGTTGGAGTGTGGTTTTGGTGGGTTTTAATTCACATAAACCAAGTTGTTTGTAGACCGAGTATGGATGAGTTAACACTTGCTCCCAAATCGAATAAGGCTTGTTCGATCCGGTAGTCTCCTATGATGCATGAGATGGTAGGACTATCTGAATCCTTATATTTTTTGAGGCACCTCTTGTTTGATGATGACACTCAAGTTCTCAGTCAAAAGTACTTTATTGTGTACATTGTGTTTCCTTTTGACCGTATAAAGTTCCTTAAAAAATTTGGCATATGATGGTATTTGTTTTATAGCATCCAACAACAGGATGTTGATCTTCACTTGCTTAAAAACCTCTAAAATTTTCAAATTTTTGTCTAGAGGTTTGGGTGAAATCAACCTTTGAGGAAAAAGGAACAACCAACTTATATTGCTTTTTCGGTTCTTTCTCATGTGGAGTGTTGTTAGAATTATCATCCTTGTTTGCAGTTTCTGGATCATTAGGCTTTGGGAATTTCACCGGATTAGATTTGTCAATTGTTTTGCCGCTTCTCAAGGTGGTAATAGCTTTAACATGTTCCATATGTTGGGAGGATGAGCTAGGATCTTGTATCTCGAATTGGGTTCTTGGGTTATGGAGAGGTTGGGCAGGAAGTGTGCCTTTCTCCCTAACACTAAGATGAGATTCAACTCTATCCATTGTAGTTTTCAAATCAATGATGGCTTGAGATGTGTTTTGGTTGAATCTTAATTGTTCTTGCATGAACCCATCAATTTTCAAAGAATTAGTCTTGTTTTATTTAGCTTGAACCGACACGAATGCACCCAATATCTCCTTAAGTATAGCTTTTAGTGTGATTACTAGGGATGGGCCTAGTAAAGGTTGAGCTTGAGGAGTGTTATTTGCATTCGCAGTTGGTCAATTCCTCCAACTAAAGTTGGGATGGTTCTTCCAACTTGAATTATACGTGTTTGAGTTTGGAGCACTAAATGGTCGTTGATAATTGTTTATGGCATTGGATTGTTCTTGTAAAACTTCTTGAAACGCAGGAATTGTAGGACAATCCTGTGTTTCATGTTGATTACCGACGCAAATTCCACAAACAGTATCAATAACTTTTATGGGTTTAATCGTTTCTCCTTTCTTCAATTCCATGGCCTCAACTTTTCTTATGAGACTAGCCACACGTGCACTTATATTGTCTTCTTCTGAAAGGACATAAATTCCTCCCTTTTCTTCTTGTTGGCCTGTCTTGGGATTTGCTGGTTTAGATGTCTCCCACGATTATGCATTCTCAACTAAGACATCAAAGTAATTCCATGTTTCCTCGGCTTCCTTATTCATGAATTCTCCATTACACATCATCTCTACGAATTGGCACATGGGCGAAGTATGTCCTTCATAGAAAAAACCTATTACCCGCCAACTTTCGTAGCCATGATGTGGGCATGTATGCAATAAATCTTGAAACCTCTCCTAACATTAGAAGAAGGTCTCGTCCTCTTTTTGGGCATAATTCATGATAAGGTGCCTTAACATGTTGGTTTTATAAGTTGGGAAAAACTTTTTAACGAATTCCCTAGTCATTTCAATCTATGTACCAATTGATCTTGGCCTTAATGCGTGAAGTCAAGCCTTTGCTTTCTGCTTAAGGGAAAAGGGAAACAATTTAAGTCTCACAACGTCATCTGATACGTTTGCAAAGTGCATCATAGCTATCACTTCATCAAATTCCTTAAAATGTTGATAAGCACTTTCACTGTCTAATCCATGAAATTTGGTAAGGAGTTGGATTACTCCGGGTTTGAGATCAACATTCCCTACATTATATGAAAAAATTATGCATGAGGGAGTGCTCGCTCTTGCAGGTTACAAGTAATCACGTAGAATCCTTAGTCGAGGAACATTCTCAACTTCATTCTCTCCCATTTTTGTTTGATTTTGGCCCAGATTTTGATTGGCCCTTGGATCAGGTTGATTTTCAGCCATTGTTGGGGTCCCAAAAGTCAGAATCCCCACAATAGGGATTACAAGTGTACAATCTGTCACGTCACTAGATCTAGGGCCAGTGCATCAGAAATCTCAGCAAAAACCACAATACACACCAGACTTAACCAAAAATGAAAAGTTGAGCCAGTGGTGGGCCCCACCATTCATCATGATCAAAACCCTCCAAATTTGAGAGGGTAAGTTCAATAATGAACAAACATAGCCAGTGCATCAACACCCATCACAAAGCGGGCTCTACAAACCATCATTTTTGCAAGATAATCATAAATAAGTACGTCGGCGCATCAAGAAATTCATAGTCAGCGCATCATGAAATTCAGTCATTTTAGAAGTGAATTTCAAGACGCACTGACCCTCAGCGCATCAAGAAATTCACCCAGCGCATTAAGAAATTCAGACAGCTTTACGTAGTGAATTTCAGGACGCACTGCCCTCAGCGCATCAAGAAATTCACCCAGCGCATCAAGAAATTCAGACAGTTTTACGTAGTGAATTTCAGGACGCACTGCCCTCAACGCATCAAGAAATTCACACTCGGCGCATCAAGAAATTCAGACAAAAATTTAGGAGTTTCAGGACGCACTAACCCTCGGCGCGTCCAATAAATCAGGCATTTTCAGAAATTTCAGGACGCGCTAACAGCCAGTGCGCCCTAAAAATCAGCATGTAAACTAAGGCATTTTCTCGACGCGCTACACGTGGGGGCCTCTGATTGGCCGACTTTCGGTATTTTAGGGTATAAATACCCCTCAGTTACTATTCATTTGGACGGATCTAGAGAGAGAGGAAGCTTCATCCGTTGGGTATTTGAGAGATCGCCGGAATCCCTTGCCGAAATCCCTTTTCCGACCACCGAAAACCTTTCCGATCACCGGAATTCATTTCCGACCGACGGAACCCTTCACCGGAAATCTCATCTCCGACCATAGCAGGTCCGGTGAAGAAATAACTTAAAAATGTACAAGTACCACAGCGTATCGGAAAAAAAATACTTGAAATTCGATTTGACTTATTTTATGGATGCACTGGCCTCAGCGCATTAGAAAATAGTCCAGCGCATCATGAAAATCACATCTTAAAACAAGTCATTTTTGGACGCACTGGCCCCAGCGCATCACAAAAATAGGCCAGCGGATCAGAGAATCACATCTTAAAACAAGTCATTTTTAGACGCACTGGCCCCAGCGCATCACAAAAATATCCTAGCGCATCACAAAAATACACATCTTAAACAAAGTCATTTTTGGACGCACTGGCCCCAGCGCATCGTAAAAATCAGCCAGCGGATCAGGAAAATAGAACATTCTTAACAAACATTTTTGGACGCACTGGCCCCATCGCATCAGTAAAATCAGGCCAGCGGATTGCAAAAATCAGCACTTTGAACGTTCACTTCAGCACCTTTAAATCTTCATTTTATGATGTTTTCGAGCCCCGTTTGGGCCTATTTTGGGTATTTCGAGCGTTCCAGACGCAACGAAGCAGGTCAAATGACTCATTCGGGCCACCCAATGAGCATAATGCAAGCCTTCGAAGTCCGATCCGATCCAACGAGATGAACGAAGTAACTTTTTGAAAAGAGGCCGCCAGTGCCCAGAATTATACCGATGTGTCATCATCACATGTACTATCATAATATGACCCGGATTCAGGTTCGGACTAAGCGAAGGGGACTATGGTTAACACGATAAACCATATCAAGAGAGTTCTAAAACTATTACGCGAAATTTGTTAAAGACTGACACTTCAAGAACAGTCGATGCCCTACCCATCCAAACGGCATCCGCTGGTTGAGCTGCTCAGGTACATACAACTGCAGATCGGTCTTCCCGCGGTCACCCGTCACAAATGACGGGCGCAGGCCCAAAGTCGCACCCCTCAGTTAAAAACCCTGACGGTCTCAGCCCGAATCTCCGGTCAAAACATGGGACATAGACATCTGACTCGTACAAAGATGGATCAGTCCATAACAAAACACAACAAATACAGGTCCCCACGACCATACAAATACAGGTCTCCGCGACCATACAAATACAGGTCTCTTCGACCACACAAAACACAGGTCTCTACAACCATGAACTCTGAGACCATACTCCCCGCTGACTAGTCTTCTGCCTTTTAATCAAGGGTCATCGATCATTCGATGTAATTAAGGGCTCGTGCCAGATCACGGCCTGGAATGTACAAGATCTCAGAATCTCTGGAATAAAATTCGCCTTGCGATATCTCTTCTCTTGTGTACTTTCGTGAATGCTTGTGATTGTCCATGAATGTTTCTATTATTCAGAACCCCAGAACAACAAAACACGAGAAAACTGCGCCCGATCATTTTTCTAGTTCTAACAAATAGGCGACTCTGCTGGGGAATCAAACCTAGAATCTCTTGTTATATCTGAATATAAAAATACTCTAAGATCAATTACTTGCAAACACGAATCTATGCATAAGAAAGTTACTGCGAGGCGTAATGTTTCGGTGCCCCTTGGGAGCCAAACTGACGACTCTCAACGGGAACGTTCTTCCCTTCATCTCTAAGGCAATAGATGCTTAAAAAGGTTTTCGAACCCACAAATTTTCACAACTACACGTATTTGTCTCCTTCTTGCTTATTTTCATCAGTTTATGCATCGCGATCGATGGGTTCATACTCTCGACCGCATTTGTGAACTGTTTTAACGAATTTTATGACACGGTAGAATTAGCAAGATACTAAGGTAAACAGAAGAAATGGCATACTCAATGACCAATTTATGCACCTTCCTTGCCATCGGAGGCTTTAGCTTCCCCCGCTTCATCCCAACAACGACAACTGCTTCCAACTCAGGATGGCAATTGGTTGAAACGCGCCGACAGAAGAAAGAACAGAAGAAAGCAGCCACCTTAGTAGCATGTAAGAGGGCGAACGTTACAAGACCTCGCCCCGTGATCAGGACATAATGGCAGCCGAAACAGGGGCAGAAAATCCCTATCAGCAGTCAGGTCACACCAACCAGGTCCTCAGTGCCTGTGATGACGGTCAAACAGCTTCCACCATTGTCAAGGGCTACCTGCGTCACATGCAAGTCGACCGAGACCGCACATACGAAGAGCTCCAAGCCCGAGGCAGTCCTCGAACTAAGACAGAGGCAAGTTCGGAAGGCACGACCGGTGCTGATCGCAATGGTTCAAGTAGCAGAGGAAGAGGAAGGACCGTATGAAGTAGAAGAATTGCCGACAGTCCAAGACCAGATCGATAGATTAGTTCAGGCCAATCGTGAGACGAATGAACGAATGAGGATCATTCAGGAAGCGTTGACCACTTTGATAGCTCAGAACACTACTAGAAGTCCCGTACCACCTACACGCCAATTAGCCAAAGAATCTCAAGGGGCAGCGGAAGGGCCAGCTGACGCCGAACAGCTTACCCAGGCCAGGAGAGTTCCAACGGAGCGAACGCCAGTCCCGACTGCGATGTCGAGAGAGGAACTATCGCAAACGATTACAAGTCTCATGCGATAAGAAAAAGAGAAGGAAATAGGAACCGGGTATAAATATCAAGTCCCATACCTGCTAGAGATAGAAGAAATACCGTTTCCAGTCAACTTTAGATGTCCGGACTTTGAAAAATTCGACGGTAGAGGATCACCAGAAGAGCATATTACTCATTTCCTTACAGCATTGGGGAATTGGTCAGCCATCCCACAATACTGTATGAGGCTCTTTGGGTCAACACTAACAGGGAAAGCTTTTCAATGGTACATGTCGCTACCAGTAGGATCAGTGAGATCGTGGGACCAGATGCGAGACAGTTTTATATCGAAATTCTTCTCTACGAAAAGAGAAACATCAGTAACAGATTTGGCCTTGATCAAACAGAGACAGGGCGAACCTGTGGAGAGATTCATGGACCGATGGGGGACGATAGCCGCTCAATGCCAAGAGTTACCCAGTGAGAAAGAACAGATGAAGATGTGTATGCGAGCCCTGGACCCAATGATATCATATGGGTTATCGGGGAATAGTTTTCACTCTTTCCAAGAACTGGCCACCAAAGCACACCTGGTAGAAGAAGCCGCAGCACGAGTGAACCTCAGGCCCGAAAGGCAAAGAAGAGAAGGAGTACGGATTGTAGAAACACACAATATAAACAAAGGTAAAGGCACAATGGACTGGAAGCGGCCGGTCGTAGAATCCAAGACAGACATGAAAGCAGCACCTACCCAAGATAGAGGCAAGAGGCCTTATATTTCTTGAGGAGTGACAATAGCCGAAAGAGAAAGAGCCAATGGCCCGTATACATTTGACATGGCCGATCTGATCCCCATCATGGAGCAACTAGTGGAAGAAAATGTAATCCGCTTACCAGAACCGATTCGGCCACACGAAGTTGGGAAGGTGAATGATCCCCGGTATTGTAAATACCATCGATGTCTGAGCCACAAGACAGAAGACTGTTTTAGTCTAAAGGGGAGGATACAAGGGTTGATCAACCAAGGGGTGATTAGTATGAAGTCACCAGAAACAACAAGGAAGGAAACATCTGGGGTGATTTCAGCATTCCCCTTAGAAGAAAGCATCCGATTGCACATCCCGTTCCCTAAACCCGAAGAACCCTGGACTTTGGTTAGTAGTAGGAAGAGGCTCGAGAATAGACGAAGACTCCTTAACCGTAAGAAGAAAGGGATGAGAAAGAAGAATAGCCAAGAGAAGAGCCAACTTATCGAGGCTCAGATACATTGCGCAATGGTATCGTTCACAGAACAACCATCGGCAGGAGAAACATTACGGGCAGGCGAAGAAGAAGTCAATGCCGTCATCCTCCGATCCGGAAAGCAAATGCCGGAACGTGTTCTGCCAGAACCAGTCGACCCGATGCAAGAAGATGGAAACTCGGATATACCATCGATAAGGCCCCAGGGGCAGAAGTTGAAAGAGAAAGTTGTTGAAGCCATGCCCAGTTGGCCGGAGCCAAGGCAAGGGGCATCACCAGTAGCATATGATGTCGTGTCACACCTGCGGAAGGTCCCGGCTCGCTTGAGCATATATGATGCCTTGTGTCTCTCAAAGGTATATAGGGAGATGTTGATCAATGCATTGTTAGACAGTGAAGTCAGAGAAGTGATGATGACAGAGATCGAAGCAGAAATGAACGATCCCGATAAATTTTGAGAAGGAAATGCACCGATTTAGCAAGCAATGCAGATAGATCACCCCTCTGTAATCACATTCTCTGAAGAAGACCGCATGATTGAAGTAACAGACCATAATCGCCCGTTGATGGTCACAGGAACGATTAGAGACACAGAAGTTAAGAGATGTATGCTTGATGATGGGTCTGCGGTAAACATCATGTCGTTGAAAACACTACAGAGGTTGGGTTACCGACCATCAGCCCTGCGTCCCAGCACCATGGTTATTCAAGGGTTTAATCAAGATAGCCAACGCACTCTGGGGTCGATCACCGTGTTGCTAGAAATTGAAGAGTTGAAGACAAAAGTAACATGTCAAGTAATCGACGCAGTAACAACGTATAATCTTCTGCTAGGAAGGCCGTGGCTCCATCAGAACCACGTTATTCCCCCAACCTATCATCAATGCCTCAAGTACAACAGAGAGGGAGTTCAGAACAGAGTAGCTGCTGACCTAAAGCCGTATACGATTGCAGAATCATTCTTGGCCGATGCCCGGTACTATGATTTGGTCGACGAAAGAGAAGTCATGAAGAAGCCCGATGTAACGCAGAAAGGGCAAGGGGTAAAACCTCGAGTCAACAAGTTTGAACAAAAAAGAAAGCCTCAGTTTAGTACTCAGAAAGAAACCGCAAGTCAGTCAGCCAAAGAACCTCAAGAGACTACCAAGAAATTTTATATAATCTCGAAGCACTTGCGACAGCCAGGGCAATCCGTCTTAGAGATGATATCAAACCAGCACATGAGTGTTCTCAAATCTAGCTTCAACGTGCCAGTGCCGAAAATAGGAAGAGTTAAACCTTTCCCAAGGGCTCCTAGTCAGTTTTTGGTACCACCAAGTGCCAATGCGAATAAAGAAATCAAATTTTATTCAGTACCAGATGAGACTGTGCAGTCTAAGGGTGAGGTCGAGAAATCATTTCGTTTACCTCAACCGATAGAAGAAGAAAGATACAGTGAAGCCAGCCGCAATATCATGAAGAATATGGGCTTCTATTACTCAGAATCAGCCCCAAATGGAAGAATGTTAGCGCCATTCGAAGAAAGCACCGAAGCTTACCAAGGCAGAGAAGGGCTAGGGGCAAAGATGAAGATTAGACATGTCAACATGGTGACAATCAGTCCCACAGAAGAGGTACAGTCACAAGAGGTAGTCGACATCATTCAACCCAGTGCCGCACCCGCACAGATAGAGGACGGGGGACAGCCCACGATAGATGAGCTTGAAGAAATAAATCTGGGAACCCTAGAGGACCCTAGAAATACATATCTGAGTAGGAATGTCCCAAAAGAAGAGAGGGAGAAATACATCCAACTGTTGAAAGAGAACAAGGATGTGTTCGCTTGGACATACTCAGAAATGTCAGGGCTCAGTCCAATGATTGTGATGCACAAGTTAGGTATCATGAAAGGGAAGAAGGTGGTCAAACAACCTCAACGACGATTCCATCGAGACATAGTGCCCAAGATTGAAGAAGAGGTTGAAAAGTTAATCCAAGCTGGATTCATCAGAGAAGTCAAATACCCTCGATGGATTTCAAATATTGTGCCGGTCAAGAAAAGGAGCGGTCAAATCCGAGTCTGCGTAGACTCTCGAAACCTCAACGAAGCATGCCCTAAAGATGATTTCCCACTGCCTATCCCAGAATTACTGATTGACAGCACGAAAGGATGCGCAGTGATGTCCTTTATGGATGGTTACTCGGGGTATAATCAGATTCGTATGGCCTCGGAGGATGAAGAATCGACGGCCTTCCGTACGACATTAGGCATATACTGCTACCGTGTGATGCCGTTTGGGTTGAAGAACGCAGGGGCAACATATCATCGCGCGATGCAAGTAATCATCCAGGACATGATGCATAAGCACGTCAAATGCTACATAGACGATCTGGTAGTGAGGTCAGCCGAACATGAGCAGCATAGAGAACATCTACGGCAAGTGTTTCAAAGACTGAGAAAGAAAAGCCTTCGTATGAACCCGTTGAAATGCGCATTCGGGGTTTCCTCTGGCAAGTTCTTGGGATTTGTCATCAGACACCGAGGCATAGAAATTGATCCGATGAAGATTAAGGCAATCAGGGAGATGCCACCTCCGAAGAATCTCAAAGAGCTGAAAAGCTTCCAAGGTCGGGTTGCTTACTTAAGAAGATTCATCTCAAACTTGTCCGGCCATTGCCAGCCATTTTCACACCTCAACAAGAAAGGAGTCCAATTTGAGTGGGATGATGCTTGTCAGAAGGCGTTCGACTCTCTGAAAGACCTGCTTGAAAAATCTCCAGTCCTTACAGCACCGATCAAAGGGGAGCCACTAATTCTCTATATCGCAGTTGGCGAAAATTCACTGGGAGCCCTCCTAGCCTAGAAGAACGAAGAAGGAAAGGAAAGCGCACTCTATTACTTGAGCCGCACGCTAGTGGGAGCCGAGTTTAACTACTCAGTGATCGAAAAGATTTGTCTAGCATTGATCTTTGCTATCAAGAAACTCAGACATTACTATCTCTCTCACCAGATAACATTGATATCCAAAGCGGATCCCCTTAAGTTTCTCATGAACAGACCCATGTTGTCTGGGCGGTTGGCCAAGTGGGCCCTTCTCTTGTCAGAATTCGACGTGACATACACGCCGGCTCGAGCTATCAAAGGACAAGCAATTGCAGACTTCCTTGCCGCACATCCAGTACCGAGTGGTGAAGAAATAAAATATGACCTCCCAGATGATTAGGTTATAGCAGTTAATGAAGCACGCCATTGGGAGATGTATTTCGATGGTGTGGCCAGAGCGATAGGGTCAGGGGCAGGGGTTATATTCATCAGTCCGCAAGGGGACTTGTTACCCTATTCATTCACGATAGTCCCGGCATGCACCAACAACGAAGTAGAGTACCAGGCTCTTATCATCGGGTTACAATTGGCCCTGGAAATGAAGATCAAGGAAATACGTATCTATGGAGACTTTAGGCTTGTCATCGGACAGCTGACGACAGAATACGAAGTCCGCAAACCCGAGTTATCGCCCTATTGCCACCAAGCGCAGTCCATGTTCGATCAGTTTTGGAACAGCAGTATCTCACATATACCGAAATAGGAGAATGTACGAGCAGACACACTTGCTAGTTTAGCCACTGCTTTGGCTAACCCCGGGGGCAGCCCACTTCAGGTAACAATTGAAGAAAGAAGAATTCTACCGACAACCGTGCTGCGCAGTGGAGAATTGAGTGCCAATCCCATTTGTTGCTTCGAGATCACAGAAGAAGACGATTGGAGAAGGTCATTCATCGATTATCTGAAGTACGGATTTTTGCCGGAGGATCCCAAAATGCGCACACAAGTCAGAAGACGTGCCAATTCATTTATACTCCAGAATGATGTACTATACAAACGATCATACGAAGGAGTACTACTGCGATGTCTAAGCCGAGACGAAGCACACGACAAGTTGAGAGAAGCTCACGGAGGAAAATGTGGTGCTCACTAGGGGGGAAGAATTTACATCATCGTGTGCGACACATGGGTTACTACTGGCCTGCAATGACGAAAGACGCAATAGAATACGTCAAGAAGTGTCACCATTGTCAAATCCACGCGGATATCATACATTCACCACCGGAAGAATTACATCAGTCAGTGATGTCCTGGCCTTTCGCTGCCTGGGGCATGGATGTAATCGGGCCGATCAGTCCTCCATCCTCCCAGGGGCATCAATACATCCTCGCCGCAACTGATTGTTTCTCCAAATGGGCTGAGGCAGTCGCCCTGAGAAATGTGAAAGCCAGACATGTTGAAGATTTCATTCGTCACACCATATTGTACCGACATGGTATCCCTGAGAGAATTACCACGGATAATGGAACACCCTTCAAGAAAGCTACTATTGATAAGCTGTGCGCAAAGTTCAAGATCAAGCATTGCTATTCATCGCCTTATTATCCTCCTGCGAATGGATTGGCCGAGGCGTTCAACAAGACTATCGTGAAGATTCTGAAAAAGACAGTGGCAGAAAATAAGAAGGATTGGGACAAATGATTACCCGAAGCATTATGGGCATATCGAACTACGCACCGCACAGCCACTCGAGCTACACCTTACTCACTGGTGTACGGTACGGAAGCTGTGATCCCGATGGAAGTCCAAGTTGAGTCACTACGGGTCGCACTCCGACACTCCCTGACAACCGAGCACAATGCCAAGATCAGAATGGCCGAACTCGATGATTTAGACGAAAAGAGGCTCGCCGCCAAGCAAAGGCTCGAAATGTATCAAAAGAAAATTTCGGCCGCGTATGATAAGCGTGTCAGGGGCAGATCATTTAAGAAGGGTGATCTCGTGCTAATGATGAAACGTCCGACACTGACCCAAGGACCGAAAAGTAAATTCGACCCGAAATGGGATCCCGTCTGCATCATCGATGAAGTCTATTCCAATGGAGCCTATCGGGTGATAAATTGCAAAGGGCAAGGCATCAGTTCGCTGGTGAACGACCGATTTTTGAAAAGATATTATACTTAACAGGGGCTTATCGTTGTAATTTGTAAACACCCCATTAGAGGGAAAGTGTAATAAAGTAGATACCAAAAGAAATGATAACACACAACGATTGAATCAAATACTAATCATCTATTTTATGCTTGCACAGGTATCGGAAAGGTCATTAAGACTCAGAACATGTTGGGTATGGCAACTTACCCCTTTTCTAGACCATCGAGAATCGGGATAAACCCCAAACCAAGACTCGGTTACATCTTCATTCACATGAGTATAGGTTTGAGTCCTAACAGGGGGACGTTCCTTTTCAAATGGCACAATCTATTTGCATTCAAACTTAAATAAAAGCGCATATAGGCTAAAGACACAACATAAATTTAGAAGTGCAATAGTATACATATTGTTACAACATCCCTTACAACACATTCCAAATTACAAGTGAAGATTGTTACAATTCAACTATCTAAAGTCTTCAAACATTGGTCTAATAAGTTGACTGCAGATTCTTCGATCGTCTTCTGTCTCGCCTCAGCCTCGGCCAAGACTTGGGCAGGGTCGGGGGTGTCCTCGAGCGACTGCTGCAGCTCTGCAACCTGTGTCCTTACGGCAGTACATTTCGCTTCATGCTGGTCGATGGAGGACTGCAGACGTGCCTTCTGACCGCTGAACTTCGAAAGTTTGAGATGGACGACGGAATGTTCGGCTCGTAATCGGGCCATCTCATTTTCAATCTCCGTGAGACGTCCAGTAGCCTCTTGGTATTCAGCGTCAATAACGTGCCAGTCCTTCCTTACTGCGGCCACGTCCGCCTCATGTAACTCGAGTTTCAGAAGAAGGGATCGCAAGTGACAGCGTTTTTCCTCGACAGAAGGGTCAACCTTGAGGTGCCTCGCCTCGTTCACTCGAGCCATCCCTTCCTTGAACTGAGCCACGTGACCGACTATCAAAGAGGTGTCAATCCTGAGCTAAGTAGCATTCAGTTCTAGTGCCTGCAATGCCTCGTCTAAGATAGACCATTCATCCCCGTTCTTTAAAGAGTCGGCGATATCAGACAAAAGGCTTCTCAGAAGATTCGCCTTAGTCCTCGACAAACCACGAAGAGACAAAACGAATACCTCAGGCAAAGCCATAGGTACTGGGACACTGGCGGGAGCAGCTGCTGATAATGAAAATAGTAAACATTAACATACAGAAAACACAGAAGAAAGGAAGCAAACAAAATAATAAAGGCAAGTAGTATACCAGCAGCTTCAGGAACTTCCTCGATCGGTGCATTGGTTGAAGCGACGGTGTTGGTGAGGCCGGGACCCATTCAGTTACAACTTCTGTTGCTGACTCAGGCAATTCAAGAGAAGAAAGAACGACGATCTCAGGGGCGATGATAGCTTGAACTGGTCCAGTGATGAGGGATGCTTCTGCGATAGGCTCTGGTGCACTTGCAGCATCTGAAGGCATGATTTCTTGAGAAGGAAGTGCCGATCCTTCTGGGACAGTAGCAGGCCCTGCCTCTGGAGTAGGGCTAGGGTTGGTCGCAGCCTCAGTACCGATAGGGTCGACAAGGGGAGGATCTTCGGCTTGTGCCCCGCTATCAAGGTCCATGGGGATGGGTTCTGTGTCTGCTTCTGGAACAGATTTATCATACATCGGCTTGTTATCTTCAACCTCCTCTGTGGGGTGACTTTCACTTAGGTCTGCCTGCGAGCTCATCTCCCCTTCCTCCCTTGGTCCACTAACATCATCGATCGAGATGCTGCCAACAGTCTTGGAGAGTCGACTCCGTGCTTTTTCTGCCCTGTACAGCTTCCACATGTCCTTGATCTTTTTCCCTCCATCGACGATAGGAACACGAGGGGCGGTCTTCACTCGAAGACCAGATCACTTAGGAGATGGTTCAGAATCACTATCTCCGGGAATAGAGCGTCTGGATAGACTCGTCCGATTGGCTGGGCTCTGATCATAACCTCCCCGACCACCAGTCAACGGGGTCCCTACTACAACTCCTCCACCCCCACCATCACTCTCTTCACCCTATCTGATAATCTCATCACCACCATCACCCCCTCCATCGTTGCCATCACCAACATCATCGTCATGGTTGTCCCCGCCATCATCGCCACCAGCATCTTCCTCTTCGCCAGCATCACCTGCCACGTCAACCTCGTCGTCATCATCATCGCCAATATCATAACGCTCTCTCTGTCCCTCGGTCATGCGACCAACGAGTGGGGAATCCGGATTCCCTTGCATTGTGACCCTCTGCCTATAAGCGATCCACCCTTCAAGTGTATGCTCGGGCTTCTCATGATCTATCATTACGTTCAGAGAGGTCACAAACTTCTGCACACCAGGAGTGGCCAATTGATCGAGCGGCTCTGCCACATAGCCCAGACCGTCAGCAGGAGAAGGGTCGACGGTCGGAGGAGAGACGAAAACTGGGTCAGCTACGTGACGATTGTTCCGAATTAAGGAATATTGGTGAGCCCACCACCTCATCCACCCATATGTAGCACCAGGGGTATACTCCGTACCTAGAACGATGAAGGAACAACCCGACCTGGTTAGCAAAAGTTGCCGCCATATCCACTTCCAATGGATCGATCCTATGCCATAGGCTCGATGCTCTCTTGTCACTGGTTCAAGCGACTCCGGTACCCTTTGGTCATAACCAAATTGTCTGGCGAATCTGTTTGGGTAGTACGGCTCCCTCTAAAACTCGGCTCCCTCCCTCAAAGGCAGTGAGCCCGGGCGGATAGATATCAGAAAGCAACGCCCATAGGAGCCAAGACTCTCATCATCGTCGAGCAAAATCGGGTCTTCACTATTAGTGCCCGAGAAGAGAAAGAAGTCGATATCATCCTGGCGAGCTATCTTTGCCTCGACAGTCGCTAAGTTTTCGCTGTTCATCTTTCGTTTCTGAAAAGCATGTAGTGGGACCGATCCTCTTCAAATGAAATCCTTGAGTTCCATGCCGTAAACCCACGGGAAGTAAACCCCGAGCCATCCGGAGAAGTAATGCCACCCGCAGAAGGATGAGTTGATTCCAAAAGAAGCAGAGCCCTTGTTGCTGATGACACCGCCGAAGGCCCGATATATGGAGCACAATACTACTGGGGCCAGTGCATAACGATGGCCGTTAGCCAGACTCCCTGCTACAGCAAAACAGGAGACTCTCACACTGTCTGCCTGCTTAGAGCTTGGAAGGGCCATGTAACATAGCCAATAGGCTAAAAATCCAGCGAGTTCGCAGGTGGGAGATAACTTATTCGGCTGTGGGAACTTCGTCTTCATCTTGGCCTCTAAGACCAATTTATCTCTGCACCCTTCATCGTATGGCGCGTAATCCAAGCTGAGAAAGGAAGAGAATCATCAGTAAAAGAAGAAGATAGAATGAAATAAAATACACTACTCGAGTTAAGAAACTCACTTCAGCCCATGACTAAAGTAAACCAGCCAATCTTCAAAGGGCACCTTATCCTTGGAACCCAAGAATTGCGAAAGCTCCGCGAATAATTCGTAGCAGGCTTCTGAATAAAAGATTCATCAGCACCCTTCTTCTTCTTGGACAGCTCCTCATCACTAGGAGTCCATTCATCGTAAATTCTGCCATGGATAGGGAGACCTGCTATCCGATACAGATCCCAAAGGGAGATACTCATTTCTCCACAAGGCAGATGGAAGGAGTCGGTGATGGAACTCCAATGGTTCAGAAACCCCTTGTAGACGCAAGGCTCCCTATAAAAATAGCTTGACATCGCTTGAATGGCCCTCAGGAGACCCACTTGCTTCAAAGTATTTTCGTGTCGTTCGATGATCCAATTGGCCCAAGCTTCGTAGCCAGGGTGAGGACTCAGATGTCCTCGAGTCTTGAACCCACCGGTCGGCCAGATCTCTGCATCTGACAAGGGGCGAAATCTTTGACGCAATGTCTCATAGTAGTGGGTTGGAAACGGTTGGTGGGGATCGTGGTTTGGCTCCAAAAATATCATGTCCTTCTCCCCAAGGACAGACTGCAGTGTGCCATTCCTAGATACAGCGCAGTTGAGAAATGTCTCCGGGATGGACGTCCAAGAATCGACGCTATAGAAAGAGTTGGCGCGGCACACATCTGAAGGCTCGATGCTTGGGAGGGATCGATATCGTTGGAAGCTCTTAGGGAATTGGATGTACTGCTTCGTGTAGGGATTGCGGATCATGAGAGATGACACCGCCATCTTCACCGAAGACCAAGCGACCTTCATTTTGTCAGACTTCGACTTGGCCTGTTTCTCCATGTACACTTGCTTGGCACTCTTACCGGTCGTCTTTGGGCGACTGTGTTTTGCAGAATGAAGGGGCACGACCGGGCTAGCCTCGCCCTCTTCGGACCCAACAACCTCGTTAGTCTGGAAACTCCGTAGGGGAGCATACCAAGTATCCCATTCCTCCTCAGTGCCTTCATCCGGGGGGGTTGGTAAAACCTTCTCGCAAAGGATCTTCCGCTGCACATTCTTCGGCAACGTCAATATACGCTCATAAAAGTTAAACTTCTCGGGAGGATGGAACCATTGTGGGTTTTGATCAGACGGCCGCACCACCTTGGGCGAGTTGCGCTTGCGTTTGCGCTTAACTACCTTGGAACCGGAGGAACCAGCCTTCGAAGGGCCAGCGTTGGAGGAACCACCCGCCATCAGTATCTGCACAAGCAAACCATAGCGTCAGAAAAGGTGCGAATGCCAGAAAAGAACACAGGTATGCGTAAACTCTACGTAACTTAGACTAAAAAGAAACGTCACATCCAGTTTGACGTAACCCAAGAATTTTAGGCGTATGAAGTCCAACATTTCTTGCATAATAGTTCGAAAGAGAAATGTTGAACTCAGTACATTCTAAAACGACGACCCTTAACACCAGGGGAAATGGTTCGCACATCTTAAAACATGGAACAGTTTTCATTAAATGCGACACAGGTGCACGCTATGCCTGACATATTCAGGAATCAACCGGCACCTGGACATCATGAGTGCTAACCGATGTCTCATCATCTATTCAAAATACTCACCAATTTATAAATAACACTGCTGGGCTCGGCACATCAAATAAAGTAAGCAATCACAAAGCCCGAATTGTACACGCGGAGTGCCAGCGCGTCTACAAATTAACAAAAATGTGAAATTCAATCATACGTGCAAGGCACCACCGCGTCGGAAAAATCCACAAAACTCCACTTTCACGACGCGCTGAACATCAGCGTGTATAAAACTTCATTTAGATGATGCGCTGGCCCAAGCTTTTCCACCAAGTTGAAAATATCGGTACGCGCTACGGCACATCCTGGAGAACGGGAATGTGGCAGACATCTCGCTCTCTCTAATGTGGATGTCTTGAATGTATGGGAACTGTATGGAACTCCCCTACAACCTACCTTCCACGGTACTCATGTTTAACGGGGGAAGTTTGATCAGGACCGTCCATTTAGTTTCTTGTAAACATGGGTAGATGCCCAAAATATTCGGTGTATTTTAGCTATTCCTTTTCCAAGCTCATGGCTTCTAACAACTCACCGCTGACCATTTTGCCTTTTACTGGCTGTTTGGATGTCATCATTCGGATTGCTACAATGGCCTAAGTTGTGATCCATATATGCTGGGATTACTTGATGGACGGTTGGGATTGACCTTCCTCTCAGCCAAGTAATGGGTACAAGACAACCGTGCAAGTTGAAAGGATTGTAACACTTCTGTACTATAACATTCAACTATGGACAGTACTCCCACAAGGATAAGATGGGATCGAGCCCTCTTAGGATAGCCCATTTGTCAAAGATCACACCAATTAGATAATTCATCATGGCCCACTACGGGCAACAAACAAACGGTTCAAATCGAAAAGGCGAACAGTTTGTTATCTAGATCCATATCTACTTGAATTCTAGACGTGCAGTAAAAAATTTGTACCATAAATCATCCAAAATGGGGCTCACTAGATGGATGGATGTGATCACCACAACGAGACCCATGTACAACTGTTATCTGGCCCAGTGTACTAGCAGATCGGTTATTGCACTTGTTTGCAAACCAACCTTCTTTTGGTCGGATAGGATGGATGTGATCACCACAACGAGACCACATTGGTACAGCTGTTGACAGGAAGGCAGAATGCCCAATACAAGTATATGTGCACAATGTACACATACGGTATGTATACAAGCCTTTTACATTGCAAATGGAGGGGATTGGGACCATCCATTTCGTCAGCTCAACATGGACATGACACTTGGCCATGTGGACCATTGCCTTTATTATTTCTAACTAACCGTGGATTTTTGTGGCCCACCGGATGGGCCCCACAAACAACCATCCACGTGCCCACATTACATCTAATGAAAGGTAGAGATTGAACAAATGTGTAGAGGGATCGCCCTCTCAGCATCTCTCTCACGTCGCGATCCTAAGATGACACATGTCGCCACCATTCCAAATCAGCCAAGCTGCACACACCGAAATGCATCAGCACACTCAAACCTAATAATTTCATCAGGTCGGTTTTCTGCATCCATTCCACCATGCCTACAACTCATCCACACGCTTCATCACCCCATCCACATCGGTCCATATCAGGCGATCCTGGCCGCCCATATGGTTCGCCTCGCCTGGATAAAAATCTACACCGATCAGCCAATCCCAGCTGTATGAAAGGTGTTTCGCGTACTGACGGTAAAATAAATAAATAAATAAATAAATGATGATCGATGGATAGACTGGGGCACGTGAATCACTAATCTAACAATTGGGTTCATCCAATCCACAATGGCTAACATGACGGACGGTCTGGATCAAGAGAAGGGATGGATCAAATGGACGGGTTCTTGTCCGTATCTAAAGAAAGAAAGAAAGAAAGCATCCCCTCATAGACGTACCTGGTATTGTGCATGAATGGTGGGCTTCTTTAAGTTGTGACCATTCAATGAAGAGTGAGCCAATCAGAACCGTCCGTCTAAGTCATCCCTAGTGTGGATGTCAAATGATTTAAAATAAATTCTATAACCGTCTGATATATGTAGACTTAGGTCCACGTGTACGGTGGAGAGACTCTAAAATATTGAAGTAACACATGGAATCGGTAGTGCAGTCGTGTAGTGTAGTCGCGTAACACGCGGAATCATGTAGTGCGGTCACGTAACAGGTGGAATCGGAAGTGCAAGCACGTAACACGTGGAATCAGGTAATTACATGTGAAAATCCGACCTTGTTTGGTGATCCTAAACCATAGATTCGATATCAGATCATGCTATGATCATGTGGTCCCACTAATTGTCCCAAAAAAATAAAATAATGAACGGTCAAGAGAAATTGATTGATTTCCAAACATACATGTAAATTTCTGGCTAAATTAATGATCAGATGTAATACGTGATATGTGAGATGTCATGATGAACGGTTGTGGTCTCTCACATATGTTTTGGTCTCTCCAACGATTACATTTGAAAGCCACACGTGCGAGTGCAATCAACAATTATGCTTCAGTGTGACCGCTCCCACCACCATCATACGGTGGTACTCGGCATCTCTGGGACCCAGGTGGTGTATGTATCGCATCCAAACCATTCATCATATGCCTCCCCTTGGGTAAATCCTAGAGGGTGAAATTCAGTTCGATCCAAACCTATGGTGGTCCACATAACATGGATAGTTTGGGAGGGGACGCCTACCCTTGATTCTCTTAATGGCTCTCCTGAGTTTCATAGTAGGCTGTTCCAAAACTTCTGTAGCCGCACGAAAGGAAAGCTTCGCTATTGGGTGTTCAATCCCCCAATGTTTCCTGTCGTGTGGCCCACTTGAGTTTTGGATCTATCCCATTTTTTTTTTGTGTGTCATATCCTAATGTGGTGTGAAGAAACTGATGAACGGAGTGGATTTCACACGGACATCTCGGTGGATCCCACACAGCAATTGGTGTTTGAGGTGTAATGCACTTCTTAACTATGGCAGCAATCCTCTGCTTTATAGATTGCTTCGCACCTAAGGAAAGGTTTTGTGGCCATAATTCTGACTTTTGCTAACCCACACGCGTGTAGAACTTCTTCCCTCACTCGGCGACTTCACTAATGTGTCATTCGTTCATGAGATCCCAGCCGTCCATTGGTAATAAATAAGACATGGGACTGGCAAGCATGATCCCACCCTTGATATAGGACTTCAAAGTTGGTATTGGGTTCCAAACCGTCCATTAGTCCCAATCAAGACCGTACATGTAGTAGCACGTATAACTTAGGTTTACGTCACGTGTCAAGATTGTGATGAGTTGGTACTACTTTAAAGGACGTTCTTATGGCCGCATGTATAGATGGATTGATTGGAATATGATGGGAAAGCAACTGGGCCACAATCAACGAGGAGCGGATTTGGTGCGGCCTTGGCTTCACCCAAGACGGTTCGACTGTTACCGTGGGGCCCACCTCGATGTATCTATTTTACATCCACACCGTCCATCCTTGTTTTTTTTTCAGAACATTGTAAGGCATGAGCTCAAAATCTAAGCAGATCCAGAATTCAGGTGAACCATCATGTGATTTATCTCCTTGGCGCGTCAGAGAATGGGTTTCTCCCAGACGCGGGTACACGCTAGTGATTTATCTCCCTGCGCGTCAGAGAATGGGTTTCTCCTAGACGCGGGTACGTGCTAGTGATTTGTCTCCCTGCGCATCAGAGAATGGGTTTCTCCTAGACGCGGCTACGCGCTAGCCATAGCGCATCATGTAAATCACGGATTTCATGAAGTTATATTTCAGTACGCGCAGGGCACCCAATTTGCAATCATACGCTAAGCTAGTGCATCACATAAATAGGAAAAAAAATCCCCAAGTCCAAAATATGGTCGCGCTGAAGGAGGCGCGTCAAAATAATCACTAACCTCGATCTTTTTTGACTCGCACGAGAATAAAACGATGCGCTAGCGATATTAAAACTATGCGCTGGAGGATTTTTGGACGCGCCAAGCAGAGCTCTTGCGCAGACAGTAAAAGGTGAAATGGCAAAAATAACCAGAATTCTCGTATTTATAGCTGGACCTAAAAAAATCCGATGTGCTGCAATGAACGGTCGATGTCCATCCCATCACATCGGAGGGGCATCTGTTGGGGTCCCAAAAGTCAGAATCCCCACAACAGGGATTACAAGTGTACAATCTGTCATGTCACTAGATCTAGGGCCAGTGCGTCAGAAATCTCAGCAGAAACCACAATACACACCAGACATAACAAAAAATGAAAAGTTGAGCCAGTGGTGGGCCCCACCATTCATCATGGTCAAAACCCTCCAAATTTGAGAGGGTAAGTTCAATAATGAACAAACATAGCCAGTGCATCAACACCCATCACAAAGCGGGCCCCACAAACCATCATTTTTGCAAGATAATCATAAATAAGTACGTCGGCGCATCAAAAAATTCATGGTCAACGCATCATGAAATTCAGTCATTTTAGAAGTGAATTTCAGGACGCACTGACCCTCAGCGCATCAAGAAATTCACCCAGCGCATCAAGAAATTCAGATAGTTTTACGTAGTGAATTTCAGGACGCACTACCCTCAGCGCATCAAGAAATTCACCCAGCGCATCAAGAAATTCAGATAGTTTTACGTGGTGAATTTCAGGATGCACTGCCCTCAGCGTATCAAGAAATTCACCCTCGGCGCATCAAGAAATTCAGACAAAATTCAGGAGTTTCAGGACGCACTAACCCTCGGCGCGTCCAATAAATTAGGCATTTTCAGAAATTTTAGGACGCGCTGACAGCCAGTGCGCCCTAAAAATCAGCATGTAAACTAAGGCATTTTCTCGACGCGCTGACATACGCGCTACACGTGGCGGCCTCTGATTGGCCGACTTCCGGTATTTTCGAGTATAAATACCCCTCAGTTACTGTTCATTTGGACAGATCTAGAGAGAGAGGAAGCTTCATCCGTTGGGTATTTGAGAGATCGCCGGAATCCCTTGCCGAAATCCCTTTTTCGACCACCGGAAACCTTTCCGATCACCGGAATTCATTTCCGACCGACGGAACCCTTCACCGAAAATCTTATCTCCGACCACAGCAGGTCCGGTGAAGAAATAACTTCAAAATGTACAAGTACCCCAGCATATCGGAAAAAAAAAAATACTTGAAATCCGATTTGACTTATTTTATGGATGCACTGGCCTCAGCGCATTAGAAAATAGTCCAGCGCATTATGAAAATCACATCTTAAAACAAGTCATTTTTGGACACACTGGCCCCAGTGCATCACAAAAATAGGCCAGCGGATCAGAGAATCACATCTTAAAACAAGTCATTTTTGGACGCACTGGCCCCAGCGCATCACAAAAATATCCCAGCGCATCACAAAAATACACATCTTTAACAAAGTCATTTTTGGACACACTGGCCCCAGCGCATCGTAAAAATCAGCCAGCGGATCAGGAAAATAGAACATTCTTAACAAACATTTTTTGACGCACTGGCCCCAGCGCATCAGTAAAATCAGGCCAGCGGATTGCAAAAATCAACACTTTGAACGTTTACTTCAGCACCTTTAAATCTTCATTTTATGATGTTTTCGAGCCCCGTTTGGGCCTATTGTGGGTATTTCGAGCGTTCCGGACGCAACGAAGCAGTCAAATGACTCATTCGGGCCACCCAAAGAGCAGAATGCAAGCCTTCGAAGTCTGATCCGATCCAACGAGATGAACGAAGTAACTTTTTGAAAAGAGGCCGCCAGTGCCCAGAATCATACCGATGTGTCATCATCACATATACTATCATAATATGACCCGGATTCAGGTCCGGACTAAGCGAAGGGGACTATGGTTAACATTATAAATCATATCAAGAGAGTTCTAAAACTATTAAGCGAAATTTGTTAAAGACTGACACTTCAAGAACAGTCGATGCCCTACCCATCCAAACAGCATCCGCTGGTTGAGCTGCTCAGGTACATACAACTGCAGATCAGTCTTCCGCGGTCACCCGTCATAAATGACGGGCGCAGGCCCAAAGTCGCACCCCTCGGTTAAAAACCCTGACAGTCTCAGCCCGGATCTCCGGTCAAAACATGGGACATAGACATCTGACTCGTACAAAGATGGATCAGTCCATAACAAAATACAACAAATACAGGTCCCCGCAACCATACAAATACAGGTCTCCGCGACCATACAAATATAGGTCTCTTCGACCACACAAAACATAGGTCTCTACGACCATGAACTCTGAGACCATAGTCCCCGGTGACTAGTCTTCTGCCTTTTAATCAAGGGTCATCGATCATTCGATGTAATTAAGGGCTCGTGCCAGATCACAGCCTGGAATGTACAAGATCTCAAAATCTCTTAAATAAAATTCGCCTTGCGATATCTCTTCTCTTGTGCACTTTCGTGAATGCTTGTGATTGTCCATGAATGTTTCTATTATTCAGAACCCCAGAACAACAAAACACGAGAAAACTGCGCCCGAGCATTTTTCTAGTTCTAACAGCCATGCTTTCAGATAAAATTTAAAAATTTAAATGTTTTTTAGCGCATGGTTCCTTATCAATTCCCTTAACAATTTCATGTTCACTTATTAAGCGATTGTTTGAATCTCGGACTCAATGGGGCATGCAAAATTAAAAAACAATGAGAATAGGAAAAGAATTCCTCCTTTTCTTAACTCCTCTCTAGGACCGAAGCACAAGGTGTCTTGCAATGGCTGGGCCAGAAGCAAAGATAAAGACCAATTTGTCGGGGTCAATAGGTATTCAGAGAACTCCCCACCCACTCTTTGAATCTTTGAGAAAAGTTCAGAAGAAGAAGAAAGATGAGTAGATTTGAGAAAAGAAATCTCTGAGCACAAGGTGATCCAAGATGGTGGTTTCGACCAATAGGAATCAAGGAGGCTTGAGGCCAACATATCAGAGATCCAAGGCGGTTAAACTGACCAATAAGAGTCTCCACCCACTCCACAAAAGATGATAAAGAATAGGAAAGAATAGAGAAGAAGACGAATAACGTTAGAAAGATAAAACCTGATTTGAACCAACTTACTTCTTCTTCAACTTCTAAAAATACATGCAAAAGAAAAATAAAACAAAATAAACTAAATTAGAAAGATTCCTAAAAAATCTCAATAGGAAAGTATTTTCAGAAATCTTTTAAAGACTGTCAAGTCCCTGACAACTGCGTCAAAAACTTGTTCGCTCCCCAAGTGTAGGGTTGCGATGTAGTAATAATTCGGTAGACCGAGATCGTCCTCAGGGACTAATTCAGGAATTCACAGAATTTCTTCCAATATTTTTTAATTAAAATCGAACTAAAACTAAACTAAAATTTGAAGATAGATGGGTAATCTATAAACTTGGAGGAGTTTAACAATCTAAAGAAGCACCAGGGGTTCAAGGATCCACTTGTAGTTATCCTTGATGCATAATTGGCTTTGATTTCTCAATTACACAACTAGAATCAAAATCAAATCCTATCTAGCCAGATTATAGAGCGGTTATTTTATCAAAACAATCCAGCACATGTATTGTTCATCAACATGATTCCCTCAATTCAAGTTAAGACTTGGGCATACTCAATTACATAGGCCAATCCTAGTTCCAATAGATTAAGATCTCAACTATGATAATCATCAAACCCTGTCACTAGATTTAACTAATATCATAGTTTGAACTTGATTCAAATCACATAGACGTACGACACACAAATCGAATTTTATAGAAAAGATAGAACTTTGTTTTGACATTCCCAAATGAAGAACCAAGTTCTAGAGCGTCTTGAATCTGATTCCTCAGAGCGTACATGTCTAGATCTTTACAAAACAACTAAAAACTAAGATAATTCTTCCAAACATCCATGAGTCATCATAAGATTAAGAAAAAGTACTTAGAACTTCATTCAAACTTAACAAACCATTGTTCAACATTAAAATCAATCTATGAAACCATAAAAATAAATCAAAACATCTTAAATCGACTACAAGTTTTCCCTCTTAGCTCTAGCTAAGGGGTTTAGCCAACCATGCTAAACAAAAATAAAAAATTTAAACTAAACATGAAGAACTAGAAAGAAAACTAAGTAGAAGGAGTTGTAGAACTCCAAATTCGTCCTTCTCCACCTCCCAATGCAATAGCTCTCTTTTAAGATACTTTAGGAACGTAGTAGAGGTGCCCTTTTATAGCAGAAGTCCGCCACCGACTTGGAATCTTCTAGAATTGCGTAACTCTTTATGCATTTTCATAGACATGTACGATTGATCAGAGCTCCTCTCCGATTGATCGGAATGTAGTCTCCGATTAATCGGAGCGATGAATCGTAAAAGTGTCCAGAGAGTTGTTATTTTCAATCACCATCTTTGATTGATCGGACATTACTTCGATTGATCAGAACACCCTTGATCGATTGATCGAACACCCTCCAATGGGTCGGAAATCAGTCCAGAGAGTCATTAAAAAATTCAATTTTTCAGGTGCTTCTGATGGATGGTCCGATCGATTGAAGACCCATTAAAACTTCCTCCGATTGATCGAAGACCTATCGGGGATCCATCAAAACTGCCTGTTTCTTCAATTCTTTCTGCTTTCTCTTCGGACTTTCTTCGCTTGATTTCTTCGTCTCTTTCTAGATTCTTCAATGATCCTTTGAAGTGCTCTTTAGTCTTCAAAATGGTAGAATCTATCTCTCATTCTGCAATCAAAACCATGCATTAGGTAGGTCTTCAAATATGTAATTCATGCATAGTTAGTGATGAAGTGGGATTAGAATATGTACATTTAAGAGCTCAACAACTATAATCGATGTGTATTAATCTACCATGCCACCATGCTACATATTCAATCATATACGCAGAAGAGCTACTTTCATTAAAGGAAAACTTAATCATCCAATTATAAGCATATCCCTTACCAACAAAGTTCCCATTCTTCGACAAAATCAATTTTCCTGACTCAAATACTACCCGTATTCTAGGTTTTCCTAGAAGATCTCCAGAAATTAGGTTTCGTCTCATGTTCGGGACGTATAGTATATTAGTTAGGACCACTTTCTTTCCAAAGGTAAAGACTAGTTCCATGGTTCCTTTGCCTACAACCTTCGATCAGACTTCATTTTCAATTTGGACCGCTTGACCATTGGTCACGTCCTTATAAGTTTTAAAGGTTGACCTGTCATATCTTACATAGACTGTAGTAGCTGTATCATACCACCAACTGAGTACTTTACCTTGGATCATATTTACCTTAGTGATCATGGCTACTATGTCTTCTTCAATTGCACTTACCTCATTCTTTGATTTTTTAAGTCGGCATACTCGAGTGTAATGTCCAGTTTTCACGCAGACATGGCAAGGGCTCTTGAACTTTCCGTTCTTCTTCTGTGGTTTCTTGAATTTCCCTTTATTAGGTTTTAGGGAACCGTTCTTCTCGGGATTTTCGTTTTGGGTACTTTCTATTACTTGCACCTTGGACGAGGAATTCCCATTACTATTTTTCTTTTAACAGTTTTGGGATTCTTCCTCTATTCTTAGATGTTTCTAGATTTGTTCCAGTGTATAGTCATCAGTTTTATGTAACAGTTTCTTCTTATATTCTGTCCAACTGGGGGGCAATTTTGTGATTGTAGTCCTGACTTGGAAAGATTTAGGGATATCAATCTTTAGGACACTGATTTTACTAACAATTAGCTGTAGTTCTCCGATTTGGGCTAATAGTGATTTGTTATCTACCATAGTGTAGTCGAAATAACTAGCTATGAGATATTTGTTCGTACCTTCTTCTTCGGCCTTCTATTTGAACTCGAGAGCAGTCCAAATTTCTTTTACAAATTTAGTTTTGGTGTATTAGTCATACAGTCGATCAGATAGCGTGTTCAGGATGTGTCCTCGACACAACAGATTATCTTCTACTCAAATGTGTCTTTATGAGTTGCTTGAGGCAGCAGCTTCAAGTTCAAGTTTAAGATATATTATATCTTCAACGCCGTAAGCAGGAACTTAATTTTATCCTACCATCTGGTGAAATTAGTTCCATCGAACCGGTCCAGACGAATCAGATCCTGGTTCATCAGTTTGATTGATGATACCCCTGCGGTTTCCATATCAAACTACGCTTTAAGATTGTTGAGAAGATCTCCAAAAGGATAAATAAATTTTGGAAAAACCAAATTTAAAAGACAGGCTGAAGCACGTAAAAACACGTTGTCCTTAAAGTGTAATTTACCCCTACTCAAAATACTCTGAGTCTGCTATTAGGTTGCAGGCAGATTGGTTCCAGGATACAACGAGCCTTATGAGGTTCTACGTTCAGCAAAAATGAAGATACCACTATGGAACTCAGTTACACAATCTCTGGCAGAAAAGAAAAAGAATGAGATAAAGGAGTGGCGTTCTTCTAGCAGCGAGTTAGACAACTTCTTTCGTCTTAGTGGCTAGGTTCATATGAACCAAACCGTGAAGGTAGATGACTTTGGCTGAGGTGCTGGTTCAGTAGAGTACTTGAGATGGTTGTGTTTGTTGTTATGAAATGAACCAGACATGTCCGATTTATATAGGCAAGGGTGGCTGGCAGTTTTGGTCCAAAGTCATAATGGCACTAGCCGTTTTCTGGCAGTTTCTAACCATTGTGCATGTGGGAGTTACACCTGCATGCTGGCTGTTTAGACTCAGTGGCTAGCCATTTTCTGATTGTTAGGCTAACCACATGCAGCTGTTACTGCATGGTCTGGACTATTACTGCATGAGCAGTTACACAAGGCCCTCTAAATAGCCCTACAACTCTTTATAAAAAACAGAGAGGTCTCTCTGTCAGACCTCTTACCCACATCACCTCCTATGTTTCGAACCCAGCCACCTGACCCACTACTTAGCCTCTGTCGTACCACCACTCACACAAATCGGCGAGGTTGCAACCCATCTGCAAACACATGTGAAGTGCAAAGTACGCCACTAGCGCCTCTACAACCACACTACCTCACATGCCCACGCCCTCGCACTGAGCCCGTGTCCGTGACCGAGACCGATCACGTGCGCGTCGCACTGGAACACGCAAGCAACCATACTCCTCTCTCCCACCATAAATAAGTAAGGTGCACAACACCCTACTTATAAAGAAGAAGAAATTCCTTCTCCCATCTGATATGGGACAAAAACAAAATAGGTTTTTTTTTCTTTTTTTTCACTTTTTTCAAAAATATTTTTAACCAAAATATTTCAACAATTAACGGATAGACATCTTAAATATACAATGTAAGCATCAAGGTGGACCCACGATCAGGGTGGTACTCAAATCGCTTGTCCTGGGCACCAACCAAGTGGCATTGTAGTGAGATGTATTGCTACAACCCGAAGATTGCACACCCAAGTGCAGGTAGCGAAGTGGTAAAATACTTGGTGAGACTGAGGTCGAACCATATGGATTAGGGTTAAGAATACTTAGAGGAATTAGTTTAGGTGAGAGAGATGAAATCTGGTTTAATCCACAAGAGTGGAGCAAATTGTGTGTGATGAAAGACAGAAATAGAAAAGGGGCTAAGGTATTAGGGATCCACCTTTGATTTGTCTACAAAGTTTGATTTATTGGTCCAACTATAACTCAATTGCAATCGAATAAAAATCAGTTCAAATCGGAAGATAAAATAGTTAAACTACTTGTATATTTCATAAAAGATGGAGATCTGAACCGATTGATTTGACCATGAAGCACTCGTTAGTTGATCGCAGGGAATTCCAAGCATCCACTGTGGCTGGAGTCGACAATGGATAAAGGAATTGTATAGATCAACAACTTTGCCAACAAGTCAACCAATAAGATCACAATTCATACGATCAAATGCATACTTATAAGATAGGAGGCTTTGATTGACCGATCCAACTATTAAGATCTCATTTATCGATCGCAGGGAATCCAAAGCATCCAATGTATCCGGAGTCTACAATGGATCAAGGGATTTTACAGATCGATGACTTTACTTGCACTAGCTCGATGACCGTAGGGAATCCAAAGCATCCATCGTGCCTGGAGTCGACGATGGATCAAGGGGCTTTATCGATCATGAACTAGCTAATTGGTGTGCAAGGGATCCCAAGCATTCAACTTGTCTAGAGTCAACGATGGATCAAGGGGCTTATACAATAATAGCATCCGCCGAGGTGGATAACCGAACCAATCAACCAAAGAGAACTCCAACATTCACACACCATTGTTGAACCAAAAGAACCAAAGCTTGCAAATTTCTTCAAAGGCTTCACCCCTAGCCTTAGCTAGAGGTTTAGCCAACCATGCTACAACGGAAGACTAAAACTCACTAAGAAAGAAAATTCTACACTACTCTACACTAAGAAAGAAAGAAAGAAAAGAGAGAAAAGAAGATAGGAATTTGGATTGTGGGGGATTTGAGGGATGATTCAAATGAGGGAGAGGAGTCCTCCTTTTATAGTTTTTTTGGGAGGCTCCAAGCCTAGGTGGCACTCCAAGCTTAAACCAAAAGTTTCTTTAAGTTTGGGAATGAAGCTAGGCTTGGATGATGAGGTGGCACTTCCAAGCCAATAGTTTTGCTTTTTAGGTTTGGGTTAGGAGTTAGGCTTGGAATGCCCAAAGCAAACTTTTCTTTTTGGTTTGGAGCTCATGGATGGAAGGGGATTGAGAGAGCATTTTCTTGGCCCAAGGATGGAAGATGGCAATGTGAGTTAACTAGGTCCACATGAGTTGGAGTTGATTGGGTCCACATGGAGAATTTAGAGAATTTGGACAATTTGGACCATTCATAGAAGGTGGGGTGCTTCTAGATGATGAACGATGTTGTTGATCAGTCGGAACTGCTATGAATTGCTGCAATTTGATCTCCATAGTTTCATTGTACATGTGAAGTGCTTGAAGTCGACGGCTGAGATCAAGGGTTGATCACCTGCTAGACAGTGTTGCATTTTGCATGGACAGTTGAGATGAAAGATGGATGTTGCAGATGATGCAGGACAGTGTCCATCTGCTGTGTTGGATGACTGAACCTGTGATGGACGGCTTGGATTTAGAGGCCATGTTGCTGGAGATGGTGTTGGTGGTCACGATCAATAGGTGAGGTCCACCTTACTGAATTGTTAACCGTACATGCTAAAGAAGAGACGTCCACAAGCTGGTGGACGGTTGTAATAAACGAATGTGGATGGTGGTCGTTGTCTTGGCAGTTGTTGAAATTACGCCTTTTGGATTACCTATGTGTGTGCGTGCGGAAGCAATGAGAGCAACTAGTATTATGGCTAAGTCCTATGGGGGGGGGGGGGGGGGGGGGGGGGGATTAGTACCTTTTGAAATTCTTTTCGCCTACTTAACAGTTTTAACAAATTAAACTAAGTAAGCATGAACACTTAGGCTTCCAAGCCTAAGTGGGTCCAATCATAAGACTAGCATGGAGTACAAGCAATAAGCAACCTAGTCAAAGCATGCATAGATACTCAATTGATTAAACAAATCAAGATCTTAATCTATGCAACCTATATAGACTTATGAGAATGAATCAATGAGCTCAAGTCAACGCAACTAGTGAACGTATATCTTGTGTGTAGATGTGCCTATCTAGTGCCTAGCATACATTCTAATTAAGTATTCATAATTAAAAAATTAAACACAATACATAACAAGAAGTGTGCTCAAATACAATCACAAACATAGGCATGTATAATGGTTCGACTACTTGTCTACTCCACTCCCGGTTCAAGTACTCAACCCCTTTGAGCACACCGGCATTCACTGAGGAGTTTAAATATGGTTCCTCCCAACCAAGGTGTTTTAAATCGGCTTCACCCAACCGAGGAGTTTACAGATTCCTCCCAACCTATTCGACCTACATAAGGTTTAGTCCTACACAAGAACTACGCACGTTTACTCCCGTGTTGGAGGTTCCCCCTTGGAGACTTTGTTTAGGCTCAGCAATGAGTCAAGGAGCGCTAAACAGCTCTTAGTCTTTAGGCCGACAAACGGGCCAAGGAACTGCCAACGTCCTTAGAGTTTTAGGCTCAACTAATAAGCTAAGGATCGGCAAACGACCCTAGTTTAAGTTTGTCAAACAAACTCTACACTCAACTCCCATAAGGAATTGAGTGGAAGGACTCTCTACAATGACAACCTTACTTGTCGGATGAGCCCCTTATTCAGCGCTGGTTCGGGTTGCTTAATCTCCGCTCTTCTGTGCTTCAATCAACTTCCCTTGCTCCCCCGATCGTGTTGCCGCTGCATTGCCAATGCCTCAGCTCCACTTGATCAACCACCTTGCAAGTGATGCCTTTGATATGCCCAAGGTGATAGGAGGGTAGGTTCGAAATCTCTACAACTTATGGGAATGGGTTGCCTAGAGAGTCTCACCTATAAAGATCTCATCATAGAATATTGGATAGGAATATGACTATCAAGATCAATCCAATCTCTAGAGATCAAAAGAGAGAGAAGTGCATCTTCTTCTTGAGCTTTGAATACTCCATACTTTTGATGAATCACAAGGAAGATCACTTGTTTGGGTTAGGAATAGAGCTCTTAATGATCTTCAACAATGGTGGCTCCTATCTCCTCAAAATCCCCTCTTCTTTACTCAAAAACGAATCCTCCTCTTTAAATAGATTTTCTTCCAATGGTAAAAAAATGGACAGATTCGTGCATCTTTGATTGATCGAAAAAAGGTCTCATTGATCGGAGACCTGTCCGATTGATTGGAGACATGTCTGATTGATCAAAAATCTATCTAGTGAAATCTCTGGAAGATATTTTGATTGATCAGAATCATGGTCCGATTGATCGGGCGGACCCTTTCCGATGGATCGGAAGACTGTCCGATTGATCGGAAATATGTCTAGTGGTTTTTCAAAGTTGTTAGAACAATTTCTGATTGATTGAACTGACCCCTTCCGATTGATCAGAAGACTATTCGATTGATCATAAATATGTCTAGTGGATTTTCAAATTTGCTGGAACAATTTTCGATTGATCGGAACTTCTGTCCGATGTATCGGAGTCCTACCGGAGCTAATGTCCGATTGATCAGAGATCAATTGGAAACTGCTGTTTGAGCTGAATTGTTTACAACAACTTTCACATCTTTAATTAGTCTAACTTATCATATTTTTCATGGAGTTCTAAGGCTAATGATGATGACTAAAGGTATACCTAGTTGGTCCAAGTCATCTAAGAGGTTATGGTTTTGGGTAGGTTCAAGGCAAGGCACACCAAGGCATCTCTTTTACATGTTTCTTCATCCTTGATGTAGCTGGTCCGTCTTGAGTCTTGAGTCTTTGTCTTCATTAAGCTCAACCAACACTAGACTCACTAACCTAAGTGATTGACAAACAAGGTGCACTAGTATGCCACAAAAAGTGCACTAACAGTTGCTGGCCGTTAAAAGATGAATGGACGGTGTTAATGGTGATGCACAATAGGTGTGCTGCAGTGGACGGCTGAGAATCAGTTGTACACGTGTGAAGGATGTGGACGTCCGTTGGATTTTGGATCTGGAAATGGTGAAGGTTGGATGCTTTGCAGTGTGGTGACTGGAGGACGTCCACCTTTACTGGACGGCTAAGATAAAGCTGGACCGTTGGTGAACGGGTCCACATCTAGACCATCTGGATGATGGGTGTTGAAGATCTGGACGGTGGTGATCTTACTACAGCTAGGACGTGATTTGCAGCATGTGTGAGGCTTCGACGTCCATCAGATGGCCATGGAGATGCATGTGTGATGAGGAAGGACACCCATCCCTTGGTGATGACACGTGTGGAGCTGAAGAATCGTCCATGGATTATCTTGGATAGATGGACAATGGAGATAATTTCCATTGCTGGTGCTCAGCACGTGTGATGCAGGTGTGGCCACCTTTGCACGTGTGAAGGTTGCATGCTGACTGGTGAAGAACATCCAAAAAGTCTTGCTGCTTAAACGTCCCTTGAAAGTGTGGTTTACCTTGAATATTTGACGTCGGATGTGGAGATGATGATTCATCAGCTCTGTTTAAGTCGACTGCCGCAGATTGGGGTCCACCATGATTGATAATATTTGGATGCTAGGATTTCAGCTCCAGTTAGGCACATGTTCAGTTGGACATGTGATGGATGGTGATGATTGGACATTCCACTTGATGGTCACTCCACCATGGTTGGCACGTGTGGCATGGATGGTGAGATGAATGGTCCAGCTTATCTAGGTGGTACGGACGTCCTTTACAGGACGGTGATATGGATGTATGAGCTGGGCCAGCATTGGTAACAGCCACATGTGAAGGACAATTGATATGCACTGCAGGTTGTGATGTGGTCCACCGTAGAACATGATCCATTCTTTGATCTTTACGGTCTAATTTCCTTCAGGGTTGCTCCGATGGTTGATCTTTCTCTCCTTTGGGCTTTTAAACATCATGATTGGCTCGAATCTTGCCCAACCTCTCTTGAACACCTGAACATTGAAAATTCACCTAATGAGGGATAATTAACTAGAAAAATAATGATAATGCCCTTAACAACCAGGGTTAATTATGCAATATTAGGTACTTATCATGTATTCTATGTGGGATATCTTTGATTACACTTATATAATGTCCGGGAAAATTCATGGGTTAAACTATGTTTTCTCTATTTTTGCTAAACACACTTAAGTAAAATCAAGGATGAAATTTTCAGTATTTGTAGCAATGTAATTGTATCAAATATGCCCTTAGGGGCTATTCCAAGAGCTAAAACTTCGGTTGAAGAAATTAAGGGTGGCTTAAATGCTAGGAAATGAACTTTCCAGCCCAATCTCGGACTAATCCAAAGCTACAATGCCAAGTAAGCAACTGCCCAAACCTCTAAACAACACTCTTGATATTTTAGAGGTTTTCAAACAAGTAAAGATCAGCATTCCCTTACTTGATGTAATCAAACAAATCCCCTCATATGCCCAGTTCCGAAAAGACCTTTGCACAATAAGAAGAATGTACACCAAATGACCTTTCTTAATAAGCAAGTGAGTGTCATTCTAAATTGTAAGACCCCTCTAAAATACAAGGACCCGAGTAGTTGCACAATATGCATCACTGGTGACTACCGGATTGAGCAAGCACTCCTTGACTTAGGGGTGAGTGTAAACCTCATACTCTACTCAGTCTATGAACAATTGGGTCTTGGTGAATTAAAATCCATTAAGACCAAGGGCGGAGCCAGGATTTTCTTCCAGAGGGGGCAAGGCCCAAATTTGAAGTAACGATCATGTGTGTTTGGGATTGAATTCTTACTGTTGAAAATTTAGTAGGGTCCACTGTGATGTTTACTTTCCATCCAACCTGTTCATAAGGTCACATAGACATGTAGGACGGGAAAACATAAATATCAGCTTGATCTACAACTTCTGTGCCCCCGAAAAAGTTTTGAATGGTAGGATTTAAATCCCCATTGCTTCTTGTGGTGTGGTCCACTTGGGCCTTTGATATGTATTTGTTTTGGGCTCATGTCCTAAACTGATATGTCAAAATAGATGAATGGATAAAAGATATAGATCACAGTGGGCCCCATGAAGCCTCTGACATGACCGTTCATCTCTACCTAAGTCCTGGTGGGGCCGGATTGGTTGAGACCCCGGCTTCACCCAAGATAGTGTAGCCCTTACCGTGGGGTTGCAGTGGGGACCACCTTGATGCATGTATTATGTATCCATGCATCCATGCATTTTTCAGATAAGTGTAGGCATTATCCCCAAAAATTAAGCAGATCCAATTATCAGGTGGACCATACCATAAGAAACAATGGTGATTGATTGTTCTACCATTAAAAACTTCTTATGGGGCACCTTAATGTCTCTATGGTGTTTATCTACCATCTAATATGTTGATAAGATCACATAAGCTTGGATGAAGGGAAAAAAATATCTGTTGCTTGATCCAAAACTTTTGTGGCGCATTAGTCAATCAATATTGTTTCCTATGGTATGATCCACCTGATAATTGGATTTGTTTCATTTTTCAGATAATGTCATAAAATGATCTACAGAAACGGATGGACAGAATTGATACATAATACATACATCAAGATGGCCCCACGGTAAGAGCCGCATGGTCTTGGCCTCTTGGGTGTGGCCGGGGTCTCACCTAATCGGCACTCATTCTGGTTAGGGTAGTATCCAATCAGCCATTGGACAGGGATTTCCTGCGAAGGCCTTTCCTAGGAACTTAGGTGGGGCCCACCATGATATTTGTTAGAAATCCACCACGTCCATCTATTTTTTAGCTCATTTTTGGACATGAGAGAAAACATGAGCCGGATCCAAGACTCAAGTGGGCCGAAAACAAGAGGATTAAGCGCCCACAGTTGAAATATTCGTGTGGCTGCGGAAGTTTTGAATCAGGCTAATATTTGTGGTAGGAATTTCCCTAGCCACTTTTTAATTTAGTGTGGCCCACTTGAGTCTTGGATCTAGCTCATTTCTATTCTCATGTCCTAAAATGAAATCACAAAATGGTTGGATGGGGTGGATTTCTCACAAACATCATGGTAGTCCTCACCTAGGTTCCCAGGTAGGAACTTCCTGCAAAACGCTTCCGCAAAAACCTGTGACGCCCCATATCTAGAATTGGGTGTCCAGTTGAATGGGTTCTGTGAGATTGGTTATGATGTACGTGTTTCATCCACACCCATTCATTCATTTTTTCAGCTCATTTTAGGGCATGGTCTCAAATTTTATGCAGATCCAAAGCTCTAGTGGACCACACCTCATAAAATAATGAGAATTCGTTGAAAAAAATTAAAGTAGAAAACAAAAAGTTCACCCAATCACCCCTACGTGGCTCTGCCCTTGATTAAGACCACATTACAATTGGCCAGTAGATTCGCTCGAGTACCGAGAGGGGTAATTGAGGACGTGTTGGTACAAGTAGATAAATTCTACTATCCAGTAGATTTTATCGTCTTGGACACACAATCGGTAATGGATTTGAGCACTCAAATACCGTTATTCTAGGCTCACCATTCCTAGCTACTTCAAATGCCGTCATTAATTACTGGAATGGAGTGATGAAATTGTCTTTTGGGAACATGACATTAGAGCTGAATATGTTTCACATGTACAAAAGGCAAGGGGATGATTATGATGTTCACGAAATAAACATGATTGATTCTATCATGGAAGAGGAGACTCTTCAGACTGAATTCCTTGACTCTCTAAAAGCATGCTTGACACACTTCAAGGACTCTGATGATCACATGATTTTAGAAGTTGTGCTAGCTTTGATGAAAGATATGCTGGTAGTTGAAATTAGCCAGTGGAGGCCTCAATTTTCAAAGTTACCACCAACCAATTCCAAGCCTCTACTGTCTAGAATCAATCCACCGAAACTTGACCTAAAATCATTAACAGCTGATGTGAAATATGTTTATTTAGGTCAAGAGAAATATATCCAGTGGTTGTTTCTTCTCACTTGGAGAAAGACCAAGAGCTTAGATTGATAAAACTACTTAAAGAACATAAAGGAGTCATTAGATGGACAATTGCATATCTCAAGGGAATCGACCCTTTGATTTGTACTCACTGCATATACCTCAAGGACAATGTTAAAACTACTAGACAACCACAAAAAAAGATTGAATCTAAATATGATGGAAATGGTTAAAGCAAAGGTGTTAAAGCTTCTAGATGTGGGTATCATCTACCCCATCTCAGATAGG
Source organism: Liriodendron chinense (assembly GCA_003013855.2). Classification (NCBI taxonomy): domain Eukaryota; kingdom Viridiplantae; phylum Streptophyta; class Magnoliopsida; order Magnoliales; family Magnoliaceae; genus Liriodendron; species Liriodendron chinense. The sequence goes on along the minus strand of ML058330.1, from coordinate 2,350,263 downwards.
CAGTGGGTGAGCCCAACTCAAGTGGTTCTTAAGAAATTCAAAATCACCATTGTCGAAAACGCCAACAATGAGCTTCTACTGACTGGAGTCACCACGGGTTGGCATATGTGTATAGATTATAGGAATCTCAATATGATGATAAGGAAGGACCACTTCCCTCTACCATTCATTGATCAGATTTTAAATAGGTTATCAGGTCATTCCTTCTATTGCTTCTTAAATGGTTACTCTAGGTACAACCAAATTGAGATCGCCCTAAAGGATCAAGAGAAAACCACTTTTACATGCCCATTCGGCACATTTACTTATCGAAGGACGTCGTTTGGTTTATGTAATGCACTCACCACATTCCAAAGATATGTATGTTGAGTATTTTTTCAGATATGGCGGGGCAATTTCTTAAGGTCTTTTTGGATGATTTCTCAGTTTTTTGTTGTACGTTCGATGAGTGTTTGGATCATTTATGCTTGGTCTTGACATGTGAGGAGAAAAATATTGTTTTAAACTGGGAAAAGTGTTATTTTATGGTATAGAAGGTGATATTCCTTGGACATATCATCTTGTCCAATGGAATCAAGGTAGACAAGGCTAAAATCGATCTTATTGCTAATCTACCACCACCCAAGAGTATACACAATGTGCAATCCTTCCTTGGACTCGCAGGATTTTATAGAAGTTTCATAAAGGACTTTAGCCACATCTCTCGTCTTTTATGCAATCTTCTTTAAAAGAATAACCAATTTGAGTGGAGCACGTAATGCTAAGAAGCTTTCACCAAGCTAAAAGACATGTTGACAAGCGCCCCCATCATGCAACCACCCGATTGGTCTATTCCTTTTGAAATAATTTGCAATGCAAGCAATTATACCGTTGGACGGTGTTAGGATAAAGGAAAGAGAAGAAGCCTTATGTAATCTACTATGTGAGTAAAACTCTAAATTCTTCCCAAGTGAATTACTCGACTATAGAAAAAAACTTTTAGCCATAGTGTTTGCTTTGGACAAATTTAAGTCCTACTTAATAGGATCTAAGATCATCATTTTCATGCACCATTTAGCGCTGAAGTACCTTCTTTCCAAGAAGGATGCCAAGCCCGCTTTGCTCAGATGGATCCAATATGTGACAAGAAGGGAGTAAGAATGTAGTGGCGGGCCATCTCTCATGCCTTGTTATATTCAATTCCATGGAGACGATACCAATTATAGAATAATTCCCTGATGAGCAACTCTTTGTTGTCTCCCATCTACCGTGGTATGCTGACATTGCGAACTATCTTTCCATAAATGCGACCCTTTCTCATTGGACCGCGCAAGACAAAAAGAAGTTTTTCACTGAGGTGTGCAGATTTTTCTTGGATGATCTATATTTGTTTAAATATTACCCAAATCAAATAATAAGGAGATGTGTCCATGATGACGAACATCATAGTATCATCTCTTTTAGTCATGCTCATGCATGTGGTGGGCACTTTCGACGAAGAAAATCATTGCTAAAATTCTGCAGTGTGGTTTTTATTAACCAACCATGTTTAAAGACACCAACAAATTTTACAAAGCATATGAGTGTTGTTAAAAGTTAAGTGGAATTTTTCATTGAAATATGATGCCACTCAATCATTGAAATATTCGATTGTTGGGGCATTGATTTCATGGGACTTTTCCCCTCGTCTTTTGGGTACGTCTACATCCTACTCATTGTAGAATATATGTCCAAATGGGTAGAGGTTGTTCCGTGTAGAACTAATGATCATCATACGGTTTTTAAAAGAACATATCTTGTCTAGATTTGGAATACCACGAGCCATCATGAGTGGTGGTTGGTCTCACTTCTATAATAGGCCATTTGAGAATTTAATGAAGAAATATGACATTACACAAAAAGGGTGCACTCCTTATCACCAACAAACAAGTAGCCAAGCTGAGATTTCTAATAGGAAAATTAAAAACATCTTAAAGAAAATGGTAAACCCTGATCACAAGGATTGGTCTCTTAGACTGACTGATGCATTGTGGGCATACCGTATCGCATATAAGACCCCTATTGAAATGTCTCCGTATAGACTTGTCTAAGGGAAAGCTTTACATTTGCCTATGAAATTGGGACACAAGGCGTATTGGGTGATGAAGACGCTGAACTTCAATGTTGATAAGGCTGGCTCGCTGCGAAAATTACAATTGAATGAGCTAGAAGAAATCCAAAATGATTCATATGAGAATTCTCAAATTTATAAAGCTCAAACGAAGGATTTCTATGATAAACACATTTTCAAAAAATCATTCGACCCCTACCAAAAGGTTCTCCTTTACAATTTGAGGTTTCACTTTTTCCTAGTAAATTACGATCTTGATGGACCGGTCCCTTTATTGTTAAAACTATCTATCCTCATGGGGCTATCGAGATAGAAAATCCCACAAATAACAATATTTTCGAAGTAAATGGCCAAAGATTAAAGCTATTTGTAGAGAATTATGTTCTAGAGGACATGTTCATACCTCTGTAAGACCTGTCTATCATGATTGATCTTCTAGTTTGATGGAGATTCTCTTTCTAGAAATAGGTTAGTTAGAAGTATATTTATTTTTGTTTTACTTTGCTTTGTTTGTTTTGATGTGAATGATTCTCCTAGTCTGACGAAAAACTTGCTCTCATTTTAGATGCTCTCAGAGGTACTCTATTACTAACTCATCTTTATTTTTAGTCCCTCTCATGTTAAATTACATTGCATATCTTTTACATTAAGGACAATGTAGATTTTAGGTTGGGGTGAGATTCCTGAGGAATTAATCAGTACTTTTGTTATTTTTTAGCTAAAATTTAAAAAAATCTTCCATTTTTAAATTTTGAAACTCTCTTAGAAGTTTGATTTTTTTGTGTATTGAACTGTATCTGGATATGAGATGATGAGATACACAATGACAGTGATGCGATTTTTAAAAGTCTAGAAACTATGGCGCAGTGTAGACAGGTGAGGGATCGATCACCGTCTCTCCACTCGAATAACTACTCTGAATCCACGAAGCTATCGGGAATCCTCAACCGATCTTCTTCGATCTCTCGAAGGTTGCTTGAATCCACAAGCAAAAGAAACCAAAACTCAAAGAGTATTTTAATAAAAGATGAATAATCCTTTCTACAATGAATTAAAAGAGTATTTAAAGGCTAAATTACGCAATAGAAACCTTAGGTGCGCAAAATTAAAAATCTCAAATGAATTAGGAAAGAAAATAACTTAAATTGGAAAGTTCCCACAAAAACTACGTAACAGGATCGCGAATGGTCGAGCGCTCGGTCAAGATTGGTCAGGCGCCCGATGGAGCTTAAAATTGTCCAAGGAGTTTGGCCAAAAAATCGTCCAATTCGGGTGCCCGATCAGGGTTGGTCGGGCACCCGATGATGTGTGGTCAGGCGCTCGGCTAGGTTGGAATTTCTAGGTTTGGGCCGTCAATTTGTCACTCCGCTTGGCCTCCTTCCGATCAAATTTCTTCATGTAATCTTCAGTGACCCACTCTACATCAATCCCCTCCACTTAAAAAGAACTCGACCTTGAGTTCTCGTTCGGCTCGGACTCATGGTATTCGAACAAGTTCGCCACGTTGAACGTTCGTGAAATCTCGTATTCATCCAGGAGTTCCACTACATAGGCGTTATCGCCTAGCTTTCTGAGAATCGGTACCGGCCCAATCTTCTTCTATTTTAGCTTGTTGCAAGTACCAATGGGGAAACGTTCTTTGCGTAAATGGACCATCACTTGATCTCCTACCTCAAACACCTTGGAGCGTCTAGATTTGTTAGCGTTCTTAGCATAATTTTCATTCGACTCGGCGAGCCTATTCCGTACTTCCTCATGCAACTCTGTGATTCGCTCGGCCATGTGCTCCGCAGCTATGCTCTTGCCCGAAATTTTTGATAACGAAACCAGGTCGAGAGTGTGTCGAGGAGTTCGTCCGTATACAATCTAAAATGGTGACTTCCTCATGGATCGGTTCACCATATTACTGAAGGCAAACTCGACTTGTGACAGTGCTAAGTCTCATTGCTTTGGCTTATTTCCGGAGATGCATCGGATAAGATTTTCCAAGGTACGATTCACTATTTCAGTCTGCCCATCTGTCTGCGGGTGGTATACGCTACTGAACTGAAGTCGTGTATCGAATCGACTGCACAAAGTTCTCTAAAAGTGGCTTACGAACTTCATGTCCCTGTCGGAGGTGATAATCTTGGGAATACCATGTAGTCGCACGATTTCTCAGAAGAAGAGATTGGCTACACCCATTGCGTCATATATCTTCTTGCAAGGGATGAAATGAGTCATCTTAGAGAATCTGTCTACCACCACGAACACGGAGTCTATGCCGCATTGTGTCCGTGGGAGACCTAAAACAAAGTCCATGGAGATATCCTCCTAAGGGCCTTTCGGTATGGGCAATGGAGTGTAGAGGCCCATGTTTTGTGCATGACCCTTGGAGGATTGGCAAATTTGGCATCGCTGAACCATTTGACCAACGTCACAGCTTAGATGAGGCTAATAATACCGCTCTTCGACTAGCGCCTTTGTCTTGTCACGGCCCAAGTGACCCCCAAGGCCACCCCTATGCAATTCGAGGCTGATCTTCTCTCGAATGGAGCATTGCAGAATGCATAATCGATTCTCATAAAAGAGAAAACCGTCTTGGATGAGGAAATCACTTGGTCTTCCCTCCTTGACTGTCAACCATATGTCCTTGAATTCATCGTCTTCAACGTAGAGTTCCTTAAGACAGTCGAATTTGACAACTTCCGTACTCATGACGACTAGCAGGTCAGCACTGAGGCTTAAAGCATCAACAACCTTGTTTTGTTAACCGGACTTATGTTTCAAAACAAATGTGAATTCCTGTAAAAATGAAATCCACTTGGCATGGACACAGCTAACATTAGTTTGGCTATTAATAAACTTCAAGGCTTGATAGTGAGTAAAAACAATAAACTCCCTCTGAATGAGGTAGTGTCGCCAATGCTAAAGAGCCTGTACCACTGCGTACAACTCTATTTCATACGTAGACCACTTCTTGCGAGCCTCACTAAGCTTCTCACTGTATAAGGCTACGGGCCTGCCCTCTTGAGATAAAACTGCTCCAATACTCACATAAGATGTATCGCAGTCCACTTCAAAGACCTTGTTAAAGCTGGGTAAAAAAGAACTTGTGTGGAGGATAACTTGTGGTTGATTTCTGCAAAGCTGTGATCTACTTCTTCAGTCCACTAAAATGGCCCTTTCTTCATGCAGTCCGTGATAGGTGCTACGATCGTACTGAAATTTCTGTCAAAGCGGCGATAAAATGTAGCCAACCCATGAAAACTGCGCACTTCATGGATATTAGTGCGGGTAGGCCACTTACAGATGGCTTTTACTTTGTCTTCATTGACCCGGATACCAGTAGATGATACTACGAACCCCAAGAATAACAGATGGTCCGTCATAAAGCTGCACTTCTTCAAATTCAGGTACAATTTATTTTCTTGTAGCACTTAAAGGTAAGTTAACCGAGTCAAGTTGGTTCGAGCCGAGTTAGGCAAGTTAACCGAGCTAGTTTGGCTTGTGTTCAGCTCCACGCCCAGTGTGTAAGCCTACACATGGGTTGGGCCCAATCCTGGACCGAACCTAAACATACTTTAAAGGTTCGGGTTTCGGTCTGGTTTGTGACCAGGTTGGACTTACCAATCCTACTCCTACCCTACTTGCAAAATGGTAAACCATAACCCTATCCAACACTATATGTTGAACGTGTGGAAGGAGGGCGTGCTCAAACTCGAAAGTTTCTCTACCGGGTCAGGCGGATCAGTTGGGTTAACCCAGCAGATGTGCAGCCGCTTGTCTCCTTAGCATTTCGAACCTGAGACATGCTGTTGAAAGGCCAGGCGTCTTCCAGCTGGGCTAGCAGGCGAGACACACACAAGTCCTGGTTATGCGTGATAAAAATAGCGCATGATCGGTACAGAGATCATGTAGTGCTCCTAGTTGTAAAGGATTGATCCAGACCGTCTATTGGGTTCAACTACTTTTCATGGCATATAATGTAAAATCGCACTAATGGATGATCTGGTTTGTCTTGGCCATTTTTTTATATCCATCACTTTTCCAAGACAGGATGGTTAGGAATCTCTGATCATAGTGAATTCCTATGAATCATAAGCAATCCATGATGCTCCCAAACAAATAAATGGTCCAGATGGTTGATTAGGCCTTATATTTCCGTAAATGATCTTCACCGTCCATTTTCTAGGCTATTGATATGATAATTGAACCGTCGGATCAGCACGACTTTTGAAGTGGTAGCCGATGACATGTGTTTGAATTGATGGAATGGCCCAGATCACTCGATAGGAATGTCCAAGTGTCCTAAAGTAACTGTGAGCACTATAATTTGTAGTGCTCCCACAGTACTAGACCATTTTCTCCAGAATATAACTTCAGCCAAACAGATAAGGAACGTACAGCTCCAAAAATGAGTTGCTCATGGAACCTCCTATCTTCGCCTCCTCACTTCTTCTCTTCCCCACACAGACGTGCTGCATCTCTCACAGTTGATTCCAAATGGAAACGATCATCTAAGTGCTACAAAAAATCCAAGGTTCAAATGATACTCTTCATTTCATTCTCTATACTCTAACTAGCTATCTAACCGTTGAGATTCTCAATCTACTTTGGAATTGTCAATCACAGGCGTCCATCAAAGACATGATCAAAAGGCCCACTAACAACTTTATACCACTAGAGAAGCCCAGTTTAGTACTTCAACTTGGAGCACTCTTAGCCTCAGTAAGGCCCACATTCTCTTCATGTTCAAATTTGGATTTGGCCAAAGAAGGCCGCGTTTGGATGCATAGGTGAATTGGATAGCGAACCTTCGGTTCGATTGAGCTGAGGTGATTTGAAGCATATTTGTGTGAGATCAAGGCAACTAGATCCGTTGGGTCCCACCTCGAATATTCAATGGACACAAAAGGTGAATCCAAGCCACTCATCAGGTGGGGGCCATGTGCAAGTTGAATATACATTGTCGATCCATTTTTTCCCAAAACCATTGCGATCGTGCGGCTAAACTGATCAGTAGGCCAGCCTGAATTTCGGGCCATGATATGATCATGATGGGACCCACCAGATGAATGGTGTGGATCTGGCCTCTTCAATCCCTCTTTCTTCCAAATCAAATTGCACTTCCATTCAACCATCAAAATGCCATTACTAACAGTTGCAATTTGGAGTCGAGATTGTATTTGGGCCCAAGCCCAATACGTTCTGGCCTATAATAAAGGCCCGTACATCAGGCCCAACTGTGATTATGAGACCATTGATGAATGGATAGGATCCAATGTAGCAAATTCAACGTCCGGTGCATGACTAGGAACTTTCCCTTCTGTCACTTTATTGTGTTGGCTTGGGGCTGAAATGAAGGCCCATTTACTAATGGTTTGGGCCTGAATTTAGCAGGACATTGAAAGGCCGCCCGGCCTGACCCATTGTCACTTCTAAGGAAATCAAGGAAATTATTGTTAGTTCCACTCTATAGGATTCACAATTTCAATCCAATCCGATAGTGCATCCAAACACACCCTTTACAATGTGGGCATGAACAGTTTTCTGGGCATAGGTGGAGCTCCCGGCGTATGCGGTAACTGGCGTCAACGACGAAGAGGATTTGATATCGACATTGATACAACTTGGAATTATTGCATTTTGGTATTTCCTTATCATGCCGGTGAGTCCAAGTACATTTGATGCATGTGTGGCCCACTTTTTTTCCATCCATGGTATATAACTTTTTTAGTTCTATCTTTTTTCGAAAAATTGCAGCCGGTGATCATGAACTGGCTTAGATTGAGATGGTACAAAAGGAACCTGTTGGAGATGTATCTGCAGTTCATGTGTGTGTTCCTGTTCTTCCCTGGGTGAGTATCTCTGTGTCTTCATATAATATCATATTTTCTTTTTCTTATGTGGTTTGTTTTAGGACAGCCTTAAAACTGTAGTATAACTTATCCACAAATTATCTAACGTCCCAAAATGGATAGATGAGGAAGAGGAAAGATAGCCTACAATTGTTATATGCTACAGTCCATTTAAAGGAGTGTAGTAGGCTTTATATTTTTAGTATTCATAATAATTCTAACAACCCTCTTTGGTCAAGGTGATTATGAGGAGATAGAAAGCCTCATCCTCTCTCAAATATTTGTTAGTGAAAAACTCCCTAATATTCTAAGGCAATTTGTCTATTATACTAAAATGCAGTGTTCTAAATAGCTACACTACATACCATAGCTTAGCTTTAATGGTACCTACCACTTGAAAATAGCTGATGTCGCTTGTAGCCTACACTACATGATGATTAGTATATGCTACATGCTACATAGACTACGCTGTATGCTAGACGGCTCACATTACAAGTTATTTTTCACTACAACATTAAAATCAATTAATGTTTTCAATAATTTGTTATGTTTTTTATATTTTTAGTAGAAATTAGTTAATCTTTTCTATACTTTTAGTAAAATAATACAAGTAATAATATTAAATCAGTTTTGTTGTTCTTTATTTACTTTTATATTTCATTGTTGAGCTATTCTATCACTTTAGTTTGCACCAAATATTGTAAAATTTTGTTAAATTTCTTTATTAATTAGTTTGATTTAGTACATAATATCATGAAATTAGTGTAACCAAGTGCAACCTTGATAAAAATAAAAAATAAAAAATAAAAAAATTTGAAGTAGCATGCTTCAGAGAAATGAACATTGTGCTACGCAATATTTGCTATTTAAAACACTGCTAAAAAGTAATTGAGTCTCATAAGGTGTCAATTCAAGGACGATTCTGCCAAGCCTAAGGTTGAGTATTGTAGAATCCAAATTCATATGATAACTTAGCCAAATCAAGTTAATTTAGTAAATTTCTTAAGTCGCCAAGTTTTAGAACTATGATTTAAATTCACCCAAAACATATTTAAGCCCATAATTCGATGGTTGTTGCTTCAAGTTTTAGAACTATGATTTAAATTCCCTAAGTAGAGATTCCCATGCAAAGAGACCTGGATGAGGGGAGACCTTCACGTCCGGTTCGAAGGGCGGGGATATCCCAACTCTACTAAAAAACAACTAGCATCCCACGTCAACAACATTGATATTATACATAGTGAACTTATTATTTTACAATAGTTTTGAATTAGAAAGACCGTTAATTAGACGTAATTATGTAAGGTTAAGACTTACATGGATCTCACTTCAAAATGTTATAAAGTTTTATTAGTGGTTAAATTTTATTGGAAATGCGGATTGCAAAGCCTAAATTTTCTAAGCAAGATTCAAACAAATTGCTACTAAGGAATTCTTCATTCCATACTCTATTTTTTTTAGACGATGTTTTTACTTTCAACTTACCATTGACAGAAATATCTTATAGACTAAATTGATTATACAAGAAACAATTTCCTTATCACACATCTTTCTACACCAAACTATTCCCCACGCAGTTGCAAGATTCAACAGAACTTTGCCAATGAATTATTGATTCCACACTCCAATTTCTAAGATGACGTCTTTTACATTTGGCCTACCATTAATAGAATTATCTTACATTAGATCTTCCAAGAAACAATTCACCCACCAGACATCTTTTTACATCAAAATGTTTTCCTCATCGTTTAGTCATTTAGAATGGCTAGAAAAATGTCTCTACTTTTCAACATAATCGCTTGTGTTTGAGAATCTTTATTTTGATTTACAATATAAAAAATGTGAGTTTCTCTGGCATGTAATCTTAATGGCAAAATAAATGGATAATTCATACATCAATGACGAGGATTACAATATGAAATCTTAAACGCGTACCTACGTGGAAAGACATTACCGATGTTATCAAGAGGCATTGTTATGAAAATCTCTCAATGAAATTAGTATTTTCTATTTATGTTGATGAGGAAACCAAGACATTATTTATAGGAAAAGAGGGTTGGAGAAGCTTACTCATCACACTTCTCCCCTCTTAGGTTTTCATACCGTAGGTTTTCATATCCAACTGAAATAATTGTATATAAGGTTCACAGTTCAAGCATCCCCCCCTAATTCTATTGTGTTGATCACAACTGTAGTGGGGCCCATTGGATAACTTAATCTGAATAATCCAACAATCAGATTAAAAATGATGATCATGTATGGCCCACCTAAAAGTTTTGTATGACATTCTTCCCCGCCCTTTATTTATTAGGATCATAAGTTATCCATGATAAGTTATCCGAAGTATGTTGAGTTGGAACTCTTTATCAATATTTGTAATTCTTTTGATGCCTAACCCACCTTTAAAAGTCAGACTTATGTCTTACAAACTACAATGATTAGGATTATAATACTCATACCAAAACATCTCTTTAAAGTACAAAAGACCAATGAAAGAGAAGATATGACTAAAATAAGGTAAATGGGAATTCTTGATTGTACGTAGTTGATAAGTTTTTCCAACATACAATAATAACTAGCCCTTCCAACTATTAATCTTATAAGAGATTTTCTCAACTAAAGAGTTTAAAAAATTTATCTGCGGCCTTCCTCATTGGAAACGATTTTCAAATAACAAAGTTTCAAAATCATGAAGAAACTTTTACTCATGTTGATCATTTCCTTGTAGACTTCTTACAATGAGACAAAAAAATGACACTATGAATAAAAGATTTGAAACCATTAAGGAAAATCATGGCATCATTTGAAAAATAAAATTGACACAAAGAAGTAAATCCGCTCAGATTTTTTTTTTTAATTGACCTCAACTCTGTACTTAAGCTTCTTCAGCTAAAATAAAAGGTGTTAGAAATAAAAGGCATCTCTAACATAATCCCCTTGACTTTGTTAAAGATAAAAAATTTATTGATCAAAAGGTTAAAAAAAAAGAGGAAAAAAATGAGAGGAAAAAAAGTAATAGAAAGTAGAAAAGCTAAACCACCTAAGAAAACTAGAGAAAAAGAAAAATAAAATAATACATACAATGACACAACCAGCTACAAAGTTAGGGTTAATCCAAAAGAAACAAGAAAAAGATAACAATTAATTATCCCAATCCATAAAATGAAGAACCTTATTGAAGACTCCGTCCATCAATCTGCTTTTATTGTGGAAGATTCAATCATTTCTTTCTCCCCAGATAGCCCATCGATAGATCTGGGCAACAATTCGATCCAAGTCAAACATGGACCAGATCAGATCATTCGGTTGCTTGAGTGGGTGTGTTTGACCAATGTTCGAACAAACATTCGAATAGGGTGGCTCTATTCAAACTCGTTTGTTTTAGCCCAGCCCATGTTCGAACATATGGATTTCTAACAATTTTTTTCGAGTTTAAACAAATAATACTAATAATTATAAATCACAAGCAATTGAGTAATTGACAATATTCCCATATCAATATTGACAAGTAATTAATTCTAAAAATATTCCAAAATCAATATTCTCAAATCCTAATAATATTAATAATAAACATAAAAAATGATCAATATTCACAATTATTTTCAAATCAATAAACACAATAATATTCTTATATCATTATTTACAAATTTTAAATCTCTAAAAATAATAAATCAATATTCATAAATAATTGACTATAATCCTAATTCTTAAATCAATATGACAATATGATAAATCGATAAATGAAAATATTCCCAAATTAATAAAATTATAAACATAACAATTTCATTAATCTGACAATAATCTTAATTACTAAATCAATATGACAAATTCACAAATCATAAATTCATAATATTCCTAAATCAATAGACAATATTCAGTTCGTCACATCATAAATCCTACTTCGAAAATCACCAAAAATAATATTCATCATTAACCAACCGCAAATCCTAGATTTATAGATTCTAATCAAACCAATAAATGAATCATAGATTTGAGACTATCTTTACAATCAGTGAATCACAGACTCATAACAATGGAGGTGAGTTGCTGGCTTGGCTCAAGCAATGAATCACGCACCGACGGGACAACAACCTTCAAGTTCGGCTGTTTAGGGAGTCAATCATGCATGGACAGTCGTATTGGTTTAGGCTGACTGCTGAGAGAGAGAGAGAGAGAGAGAGAGAGAGAGAGAGAGAGAGAGTATCGGACAGGGCAGTTGCTGGCTAGGCAGCTAAGGCCTAGGAGTCGGACAAATCCAGTGATCCGCCGAGAGAGAGAGAGAGAGAGAGAGAGAGAGAGAGAGAGAGAGTATCAAATGTGCAATGCAGGTGGGCTACCAACTGAGCAGCCAGGAGTTGCACAAATCCTTTGATCCGGAGAGAGAGAGAGAGAGAGAGAGAGAGAGAGAGAGAGAGAGAGAGAGAGAGAGAGTAGGGAAGGGGGCTGGGCGGACTAGGAGAAGTGAGTAAGGGCGGGGGGCGAGCAGTTGTGGTTAGGGTTTTGGGAAGAAAAGGTTTTCATTCAGGCATATGGTAAAAATAAAAATGAAAAAGGGGTCGGGCACTTAGTATTAATAGAAAGTAAAAATAATATATTTTTATAGATATATTTTTAAAACCGAGTCAAACGAATGAGTCGAGTCAAGTTAAACAGGGTTGTGATCAAAATTAACTCAATTTTTTTTTCGAACAGACCATGTTTATTCGAACGAAGTTCAAACACGAAGACTTTCTATTCAGATCGAGTTTTACCGAGTCAATCCGAACAATTTGATCGTTCAAACTTAGTTCATGTCCAACTCTACCCACCGGTATCCCCTTGATGATAAGAAAAAACTGAAAGATTCACCATTTAAAATAAGAGATAACTAAAAATTCTTTACAAGCTTACAAACAAAATCAATCTACCCCTCATGGAATCTAAACCAATGGAGAATGGACAAAAGAACTTCACTCAACATGATCATATGCTTTTAGCCATTTCTATTTTGAAAATAACATTTGACTCATGCACCTTTTGATCTAAATCCTAAATCATTCTTTTTTCTACAATGCTTGTTTCTATAACGAAAGAACTCTCCTAACTTTGAAAATTATATAGATAGTAAATAAAATTGCAAAAGCTAATACACTAAATTGCTTAAAAAAAATAGGACACTATTTTAGGGATTAAAATAATAGAAGAAAAAAATATTACTATTTGAAAAGAAATATCTGACTACATGACCAATATTAGCTTCTATAATATCACAATTGTTAGGCTTTGTAGAGCCTGATCATCATAGATGTAAATTTTATTCAGCCAACACTCGTAATTTCACATGGTGTTTATGTAAATCCTAGTTCGTTTGGGGTATAATATGTATTTTATCATGAGAGAGAGACTCGTCATTATATTAAGAGCTGTTTCTTTATTTTCTTCCCCTTTGAGCATAGTGGATTGGTGTGAATCCATGGATGTATCAAAAAGATCCACATAAATCTATGTGTTGTGGTTTACATCTTTTCCTTGCTTTTCTTTTTATTTCAATATTGTTATGTTAAGAATGAATTCTTCTTTGATTAACAAGAAGCACTAACAAAAGATAATTGAACTCACTGGGACTTGGAACACTCTTCAATGGATACTTAGATATTTTTATTTCTAAATCTTCAAGAGAAAGAAGCATATGATTTTCATTATTATTAATCAGCTTGGAAATATGAAGCAAAATTTCCTCATCGAATGCCTTTCATTTAATGAAAACTGAAGTACGAAAATCACCTTTGGCTAGCCATTTGGTGTATGATTTTTTTCCTTCAAAACATTTCTTCTTGAAGAAGAACTTTGTCTACATGTGATCTTACTTCTCTTAAAATCAGCCATTATTTTTTAAAAGATTATTGTCAAATGACATTTTAGGGATCTTGAATACGTTCTCACTACCTTAGTAAACATGTTTCTAAACACTTTCCAACTCCATATACAAAGATGTTCTCTTAGCTTTCTGAAGCTTCAATGTTGAGACTCTCAATATCGTACCTGTACATCATGAATCTATACCTCTTAAACAATATTCTTGAAACATTTATCAATAATCAACATATACTGAAATTTAAATGGTCTAAAATCATTCCAATTATAAACGTTAATTTGATGTGCATGTTCAAAATTTAATTTGTTTAGATGAGTTATTATCACAAAATGAAATGAATTCAACCAACTAATACCATAGAGAATTCTTTATAATCTTGTTTGAATACATTCATATTTCATTAAGTAGGAAGCATGAATCTACTATGTTTTTCTCTGCATCTTTTTTACTTCACATGGATGATTTTCTTATTAGAAAGGTTACTTAACTATTGTGATCTAAACATGTACTTTAAATAAGGTTTTAACGAATATTATTGTTAATATTGCTTTTAATGCTTCCCTTTAGCTTAATTTAATCTCAATTAAACATATGAACATTATCTTTCAAATTTAATTCATTATCAATATGCTACTCATTTCTTTTCAACCAAATAATATACTTTAAGAATGTGGTCAGTTTGTTTAGCCATTTTATTATGAAAAATATTTGTGATACTCTGAAAAATTTAATTTCATGTTCATTATCCATGTAATTAATTGCTTATGTAGATCATGATCAAGCCATTTGTCCATTTCCCCACCATTTATTTTTTTGATTCCATATAGCATGAAATGGCAATGTAGAAGAAACTTAAGTGCAGTCCCTATAGTTAATGACTGCACCCGATTTCTAGCCAATGACTTAGTGATCGATAGAGTGCATTTCAACACTAAGGTCATGGGTACGAGTGCCAAATAAAAAGAAATATCAAGTGCAATGTGGCTTGTTATAGCACTAAGGTCAATGTAAATTGCTTGTAACCTAAGGTTATGAGGAATTCCTGTAACTCTTAACATGGCCTAGTGAAAATGTGTCACATTCGTGCCTTTAATGTGGAGCATAAATCACTTTGCAAATTCTCTTTTATGAAAAATAATGATTTTACTCTTTTCATAATGGACAACATATAACTCATACATAAGATGCATTTTCATTGAGCCATGTCAGGGGTTAGGAAAATTCCTTCTAACTCTGCAATTCACCTCAATCAAGTACTATATTATGGCTCAAACAACCCCATGAGTTTTCTACCTTTATTTGATGTAGTCGTTGTTCATGTGTGCAAGAAATGAGTAGTTGATTAGATGGGTCCCACTATGAACATGTATTGCCCTAAGAAATAATCTATCCTCTCATCAAGTGGTCACCTACTAAAAAGAAAGTATATGCTTTGATCCACATTTAGGGACTCATGTTGCCCACTATTTCAGGCACATATATGATCTTGGTGGGGCCCTATGTGATGAATGGTCCCAATCATGCACACATGTGCCACAGTTCACACATGTACCAATACCAAGATACTCTAATCCTCTCACGTGTATCCCATTAATTTCTCTTTTCTCAATGAAATTTTACTGACATGGTTTTCTCTCCTCACTTGAAGCGTGCTGTTGTGGGCTCCATTTCTCAACTTCAGGCGACTTCCACGAGACCCCAACATGAAGTATCCTTGGTCTACGCCTCAGGATCCTTCAATAAATGACCCTAAGTCCTTATGATGAGTCTATGTCTATTGTTTGTAAGGGGCCACACCATAACAATGTTATTACATCTAATCAACACTGTTCATAAACTCATTATATTCATTGCATAAAAAGGTAGGATTGAAAATTATTTCATGTTTTGTATTGTTGTTTGCATTGGTATATGTAAAGTATCCTTGTGTCTTGTGTTTGTACATGTGGGTCCATGTATCAAATAATCTAGACCATTAGATCTAATGAGAACAAATAGATGAGGACACCCAAAAAATGTTCTACATTAGAAGATTGAGACATCTAGCATTTAATCTTCTTTTTCACAAAGTTTAAACCATTGCCTAATTCACTTCTTCCTATCAGAAATTTAGTTGGAGACTAGAAAAAATTAAGGGTGAAGATTGTTTCACCAAGATTACCCCATCCAATTGGGTTCCATATGATCAACAGTCATGATTCATGTTCCATGGTTTCCACTTGTAAAACTTAGGGCTTAAGGTACCATGCAAATCATGGGTTAGAAGATCATATAAGAGAATAACTTTGATACTCTTATAAAGGGTGATGGATGAGATGTCACATAAAAATTACTTCAAAAATGTGTATATGGCATACAAGTAGCCAAATTAAATTGTCCAAATTATGGATCTTATCGTGGACCAAAACTTACACTTATTTGATGATCCGACCATTGCATCAGTGAACATTCATGGGACAGATAAAAATAAAAAACATTAAATGGTCTTAATTTGACAAAAAAAAAAAGGTGTCCTTGAATAAAATTGCATCTTGTTCAATGGATCTGATTTTAGGAATGTGACTTAGCCACATCAGGTTTCACAATTTAGCTAATCTAATTTCAGTTAAATGTATGTCAATTCATATGCTTGATTGTTTTGCCAATTACTCTAGTAATGTAATAGAAATATGTAATCATTACGATTTTATTGTTGCCAAATCAAACATGGGAATCGTCCAAATTATTGCAGATGTATTCAAGAAATGGGTAAAGGAATTGTAATCGTTTCACATTTTCATAAAGTTGCTGTGAAAATATCGAATCAAAATGGCAACTATCATTAGTGTATTTTGGTGATGATTTAAAATTAATGAAAAAATGTCATCATTACAATTTTCCTACTGATAAATCAAATATAGAAATTGGTGGTCAAATGTAGATGTTATCAGGAGCGAGTAAAGAAATTTGTAATCATTGCACATTTTTTTAACATTATCGGCGAAATTGGTGAAACAAACAAACCCTAAGTGTTGTATAGTTCCTTAGTATTATAATGTGTTTTAGTATTATAATGTGTGTATGAGGTTAATTTCCCTATATGTAGCCAACAGCAAACTTCCATATTGGTTCCAAATCAGTACATGTGGAGTCATGATTTATCCAAGCCATTGATGTGATGATCCCATCATGAATGAACCATGGATAAAAAAAATTTATTCAATTAATCAATTCTAACCATCTTTTGTTATCATATAAATACATGGTCAAGAAGAAATGCACCAACAATTCACATTTAATGAAGAAAATGTAAAAAATTCAATGGTTAGGATCTTCCAATTTAGGGGATCTCAGTGCATGGTCTTGTTGCTAATCAATTTGGACACACGACCACATGTGCAATAAATTGCCCAATTTCATTTATGTGTATACAAGTATGTATATGCCAGCCATGCCATAATTGTTTTCGACTTGAGTCGAACTGAATGCCTTAGACTCCAGGCACTGAAATAGCCACATTATGACCAAATCTATGAAGATTAACCTTACTACTCAGCCATCGATTGAAGGAAATTAAGTGATTTATGAAGGGGAGGGTAAATCATTCGAATTTTATTAATATGAATGTACATTCAATATAATCAGTGAATAAAAGTAAAGCAAAACAAAGTTACCAACAACGATTCGAGTGGGTGAGATGACCGTGGACTTGACAATCTTTCGAACCTTGACAGTCATAAGATGGTCATGGAAAAACCTTGATAGTCGTGAGACAGTTATGATTTTGTTCATTAGGATGTGACCAAGAAATTACTTAGTAAGGACTTAGGGATTTGGAGGGAATTCGACGACGGGGTCGTGGATATTTATTTGAACTAATTCGACTTATTGCAGTGATGCGCTAGACAGAAGTGGAAATTAAAATAAACTATGCTAATCAATCCTAACTTGCTACAGCATGGTGCTGAACATAAGTTGAGAGGATAATACTACGCTAAGTTAAGATAAATGTGTGTGATGGATGAAAGATTGATAGGTACCGTTAATTGAAAAGAATTGTTTGATGTAATTGGTGAAGGCCTGAAGCCCTTCTTTTTGTGTTGTTTTCATAGATTTAGAGACGTGGTGGCCTTACATATGGTTCTTAGTCTTTTGAAGTCGACGTTCAATAAGTTAACAACCTTAGCTTAATACGTTTCTTTTCTGAGATAAGGCCAACTACACAATTTAGCTCCATATATGGGTGTATCTCCATTTTTAGACGATTTTCTTCTCTTTACGCACTGCTTCATGATCTTCAAGTATGCGTGTCATATCTGGTTATGTCATTGGATATCACTGCCTTTCCCTTATAGGGTAGAATACATTTCCTAAAATATGTTGTGCACACGTCTCTTTTGCGTACTATGTGTCGCCATAAGAATGATCGCCTCTAGATTTTTTGTCATGCATACATCTCTAAGCATCTTAGCCTTCTTGGTGCGACACGTATTTTTAGGGGAGAGGTGTTTGGAATCCCCACGATCTTCCTTTCGTTCTTTATGAGTACATTTTTCTTCCTCGGTACGAATGCGCCAACACGTGGCAGCATCCTGCTCATTGGTTCTAAATACGACAAGTTGGGTATAAACAATACCCACATGTCTCTTTGTATTTGCATAATACAAAGAGACATTACATCGTAAGGATGGCAGTTGGCACTGGAAGATGCCACGTGGAAGCACACTATCGATCTTTGGCATCGTGCGTAACCTTCTGTATTAGAAATTGTTTGTTATGATTTCTTTAATTGATTGCAGTGTAAAAATTGATAACAATAGCATCTATAAGCGGGACTATATTGGTAAGGCTTATCTCATCCTCCAAGTTTTCCTTCTCCATTGTCTCTTTTCAATGCTCTTACTAATGTTTTCAATAATGTGCCCAATATCAATGAGATAAGGGTGTGCAAGAACGATGCCTTATACGGGTGATGGCCAAAGCTCAGAAGGTTGAATACCAGACTAGCTAGTCATCCATTCCCTTTTGGATGATCAACTAGAGAAGAGCTCTCATTTCTTCTTTCCTTGGGCAAAGACTTCTTACCCACTCTCACTTGTAGTGTTTGTTTGTATCTCCAGTGTGTAAAGAGGCAAAGCCAATTTATACTCTCTTTCATCAAATGCAATATCGATTTTACTTTGAATGAAAGATATAAAAATGTTTTGATATGCTACTATCTAATCATGGCTCTTAAATCTTGGCCTTTCTTTGACTTATTCGGCCTGTATCTTGGCCATTTTAGTTTATCGTTGCATGAATTTCCAAAGAGTGAAGATATAACCTTTTAAATAATGGTCATTAATAGCCATTTTACTTTCCTCGTCAAGGCCCTGTAATAAATAAGCACCTCCTTATAACACTCACTGTATTAAAAATAGTCCCTCCTAAGTAAGGGATCATTTTCCATACTTTGATCCTTAGTACCAATAGGAATGATGTTTCCCAAACCAACGCTCCTTCGTCGAACGATTTTCCTCTCACTTTCTTCTTATAGGCCTCGGTTACTTTGGCTTTGTGAACTTTTAAAGAATCCAAGACATGTATCCATGAGGGATGAAGGATTGATAGACAATGTTGAGCTGAAAAGATTTATTTGATTGGATTAGCGAGGGCTTAGAACTCTTCTTTCTATGTTGCTTTTATAGACTTAGAGAGGCAGTGCCTTGCATATGGTTTCTGGGCTTTTAGAGTTGACATTTGATAAGTTAGCAGCCTTGGCTTAATATGTTTATTTTTTAAGACAGAGTCAGCTACACAATACACCTCCGTGTATGAGTGTATTTCCGTTTCCATACGATTTCTTTATCTTAACGTACCACTTTATGATCTTCGGGTGAGCATGGCCAATCATATCTGGCCATGTGTCATTAGCGTCTTTCCCTTGCAGTGTCGAATTCGTTTCTTGAAATATGTTGCATACGCATCTCTTGTACTTGCTTGCCACATGTCATCGAGAGAACAACTGCATCTAAGTTTTTAGTAGAGCATACTTATCTAAGCATCTCAATCTTCCTAGTGTGACACATATCTCCAAAAGAGAGGTGTTTGGGATCCTCACATCTCCATTTCATGCTTTGGGAGTACCTTTTTACAACTCCGTATGAATGTGCTGACACAGTGTCATCTTACTCATTGATTTCAGCTGTGATAGGTCAAGTGTAAACAGGTGTGTGATGAGGCCTACTAGATTAGTGGCTTGGATAAACTATGATCCTAGCATGTTTCAACTCTATGGAAAATAGGGACGCTTCTTGTTCAAGATGTGAATGTTATCAACAGATGATACAGAAACAACGAATATGGATTCTTACTCATCAGGATATTATCGATTTGATGATGCACATGATTTCATGCAATTGAGGCCCATTACATGGCCATCCAAATTGTGTATCTAGTGGCCACCAATGGAAGGGATGTGAGACTAAAAAACAAGGGATCGTAGTTGTTCTGTTCTCTTATCTATCTATTTGTAGATGTTATAGGGTTCAGATTGTTTGGTTGGGAGATCTTGTATGGAGGTCAACCAATGGTGATTAATGAGATCCATCAGACCAATAGTCTAGATCAGGGAAGCATGGACTCCACTTGATACTGTTTAAGATAAGTCTGCATGAAAGCTGCACACAATCAATTATCAAGTGGGGCCCGTCATATAAAGAGTTTAAATGAAAGGGGTTTCCTTGCCTTCTGAATGCTACTACTGTTTAGTAGAAGATGTTGCTTCTAATCAGATTGAATCTCTGGACCACTTATTTGTGGTGGAAAATCTAGCTTCTAAGGTCTTGGCCTATTTCAACAATTTGTTTGATGTTGCTTCCTTTAAGGGTCAAACGCTCACAACCAAAACATCTTTGCAGTGGGAGTTGGCCTCCTTTAGCAACCTTTTCTCCAACTAAGAGGGTTGCTTCCCTATTTCATTCTATGGAAGGTCTGGCATGAAAGGAATAAAAGCCATTTCGAAGGAGTTCCTGTCAAGGCGGAGAGGGTTATCTGGAAAGTTCAGAGTTAGTTGAGGAAGTTTGGCTCAACTTTAGATATTCCTAAGGTCTCTAACTTGGCGCATCAGCTAGTTCTAAACTCCTTAGGAATTGTTGTCCTTTCTTAAGAGTAATTCAGTGTTGGTGGGTAGTTAGGAGAAACCAGAAGATCAATGGATCACAATCAACGTTGATGGGTTAGATAGAGGAAATTCGAGTCAATCTAGTGGAGGGGGTGTTTGTAGAGGTTCAAGAGGGGAATTCTTTTTCACCTTCTCTAGTGGCTATGAGATTGGCTATAATGTGAGGGCGGAAGCTCACACTCTAGTTGAAGGCCTAGCCCTATGTGTCGAAAGAGGCCACCAGAAAATGTGGTTGAAAGCGATTCTAAGGTCATTATGGACTTGTTTAGCAGCGAGCATGCCCCTCTTTGGAATGTTTGGTACTGAAACGCTAGATTATTCTCGATTAAGAGAAGAACTAAAATAAAGATCCAATTTGTCTCAAGGGAAACAAATGGTGTAATTGACGATCTCACGAGAATTGAGAGTATGCTTATAAGTGAATCATTTTTCTTGGCTTACCCAGATTTTTCTGTGAATTTTAGTGGTACATTATCCCTTAATAGAATTGGGTTGGGGAATTTATGGCTAGGCAAAAGAGGGCCCTCTTAAAGTCCAATGCATTACCGTGGTGGGGCTATATGATATATGGTCCCAAGCCTTTTTTTTATTCCTGGGACTGTCTGATATTGTAATTATCTTGTTCTTATCAATGTCAATGTGATTTCTTTAAAAAAAAGGGGGGCCCATCATGAACATGCCAGGGTAAAAAAAAGGGTCAATCCACTATGTGGGTAGGTAACAAGTACATGGAACATGGAAGGTATGAAAAAAGGTTACCAATACTCTATATTTAGTAAACACACGTGTGGCCTATTTTATGAGTGGACTAGATGGGGGTGGTGCATGTTCCTAGTGGGACCCACTTGGTGAGTGGCCACATTTCATGTGTTAATTTGCCCATGTTGGCACGTGTGCTGCGATGGGCTCTTCATTTTTTTTATCTTGTGAATCGCTCTAGCATTGACAACAAGAGGTGTGATACAATGGAACTTGACCATCATAAGCACCTATGATACCATGTAAATGTGTGGCCCACTTGATGCATGCATCAAATCTAACCCATTCGTAAGACAGGGACCGGATTTGCGTAAGGGCACCACTATGTTGTCAATGCGAAATCGATGCAGTTCAGATCTAGATGAAAGATTAGGGTTGCCTAGAGAATCTCACCTACAAAGATCTCATCATAGAGTTTTGGATAAGAATTTAACTCTCAAGATCAATCCAAACTCTAGATATCAAAGAGGGACAAGTGTATCTTCTTCATGAGCCTGGAATGCTCCATTCTTGTAATGAATCACAAGGAAGATGACTTGCTAGGGTTAGGATTAAAGCTCCTAATGGTGTGCAATGGTGGTAGCTTCTAATTCCTCAAAATCCCTCTCTTTTGCCCAAAAATTGTCTCTCCCGTATTTAAAGAAAAATCTTCAACGGTTATAAAATGGGCTAGAAAAATAATCGCTTTGATATATCGAAATAGGGTTTTGATTAATCGGAGCGATTTTTTATATATCGAAACTACCAATTCGATATATCAGAAAATCTGTCCAAAGATTTCAGCAAGTTGCTGGACATATTTTTGATATATCAAAACACTCATCTCAATATATCGAGATGACTAATTCGATTGATCGAAGAAACTGTTCAAAGAGTTGTAAGTTTGTTGGACATACTTCGATGTATTGAAAAGGTCATTTCGATAACATTGAAGACCTATCAAAACAGGCTCCGATATATCGAAGACCTATCGAAAATTGTTGTTTAGGCTGTATCATATACAACAAGTTCGACCTCTTTTATTAACCTAATATATCATGTTTTTCTATATAATCTAAGGCTAATAAGGATGACTAAGGGTATTCCTAGTTGGTCCAAGTCATCTAAGAGGATTTGGGTGTTTTGGTTCAAGGGTTAGGGTCACTAAGGCATCTCATTTACTTGTTCTTCTTCTTTGATGCTTTTGGTCCACTTGAATCTTCAGTATTTAACTTGTCAAGGCTCAACTGACATTACAACATATGGACACACATGATTAATAGATAAGGTGCACTAGTATGCCACAGAAAACTACACTAACACACGCATCCCCTGACCCTCGCAAACAAGTTTTCAATAAAACCCAAGTTAGGAGCTACTCGCGCACACCTTAATGGTATGCGCATATAGGTCCAAAGGCATGCGCACGCGGTGTTCACCCCGATTACTGCTCGAGCATACCATTAAGGTATGTGCATGCTTCATTTTGGCATGCACAAGCAATTTTAGCATGCGCATGACAACTGGTTGAATTATTTTGCTTATAAATACCCCGATACGTCCCTATGACGAGAAAGAGACAATTTTGACTTGAACTATTCAACAGAATAGCTAGGGCATTTGCAAGCTCTCACCAAATCCTTCACTGAAAATCAAAACCCATCACCGGAGTCCCCGCCAGAGCTACGCATTTCGACATACTAAGTGAATCTCCCTGCGCGTGTCCATTAGAGTTATTTCTTTACCTAATTCTGAAAAGACCCATGCTCATGCCCTAAGCACCCATGTGCATGCCTAAAATGGCTTGCGCATGCCTCCTCATGAGCAAATCCATTACAGCGACACTCACGCATGCCTAAGTATGCCCTAAGGACCTGTATGCATGCCTAAGATGTCTTGCGCATGCCATTTCATCAATAAAATTAGCACAATATCACTTGTGCATACTAAGAACGGCCTTAGAATCGTGCGTGCATGCCTTAAAAATGTGTGTGCATACCTCCAGTTTACAAATAGATTTCTTAAAAGGTTATATGTATAGATGGACGTGCACACCTAAGTAGTGCATGCACATACCTCAAAGGCATGCGCACGCACCCGAAGGCATGTGCAGCCACCCAAAAGGCATGCGCATGGCCTATAAGGTATGCGTAAGAAGAGTTCCAACCTCTATTTCATGTTATTTTGTCCATTTTTATGATTTGTGGCCTTATTCCTCCGTTTTCATGTATGCGCGCGCTTTCATGAGCACTGTTGTGTATCAAATTCATCATGGAACAACAGAATGAAGCATGGAATGTCTATAAATAGAGTTGTCAGGCTTCACAATACGTTATGAGTATCAGAAGTCGACTACGTAGCAATTAATTTCTCAAATAATAGCTAAGATTGAGGTTTCGATGAGTCAAAAGGGGCATTAATCACCACTAGAAACCACGATTAAAAGAGTTCCAAATTGCTACAAATCAATTGTTATGAACTGCCATATCAAAACTAGTCGATGTCTTACCCATCTAAAATGGCATCCGCCGATTGGGTTGCTCAAGTATAAATGACTGCAAATCGATCTTCCCGAGGTCAACCGTTCTAGCAACGGGCGTAAGCCCAGAGTCGCACCCCTCGGTTAAAAGCCCTAACAATCTCAACCTGAATTTTCGGCTAAACATGGGACATAGGCACCCGACATGTCCAAAGATGGCTCAGTCCATATCAAAACCACATCGGTCTCCATGACCATGAACTCAAAAGACTACGGTCCCTACTGACTCGGTCTTTTTCCTTTTAATCAAGGGTGATTATCCATTGATGTAATTAAGGGCTTGTGCCAAATCATGGCCTAGAATGTACAAGAGCTCAGAATCTCTGAAATAAAATTCACCTTGTGATATCTCTTCTCTTGTGTACTTTTATGAGTTTTTGTGATTGTCTATGAATATTTCCAATACTTAGAACCCCAGAGCAACAATACACAGAAAATGTCCTTATAGTATTTTTCAGTTTTAACACTAGGTTGTTCTACTACATGGTCGACGAGCTGAGAGCTCAGTCTCGGACCATGAGGCCACCAGACCGACCTGTGCTACGACTACCATAAAGGCGCGTGATAGTTTAAGGACAAGCCCGAAGAAAACGAACACGTCTTCGGGAGTTACAGGCATGAACCACATCATCGGGAATCACACCAGCCATTATCGGCATAACAACCATGTTCACTGCCCTCTACATCATCAGACCCTTCCCAAAGGGAAAAGGACAAACCAAATACGTGATTATCGTGGTGGATTATTTTACCAAGTGAGTGGAGACTGAGCCATTGGCCACGATTACATAGAAGAAAACATCTAACTTCATCTGGAAGTCGATCATCTGGAGGTTCGGAACCATCGTTAGTGACAACGGGCATCAGTTCGATAATGCTCAGTTCCAAGAGTTTTGCGAGGAGCTCGGCATTCAACCTACTCTTCCCCCCATCATCAACAAGCCAACGGCCAAGTCGAGGTTGTCAATAAGATTATCAAGGGGCATCTTACGATAAAGTTGGGCTAGTGCAAGGGTGCATGGGCTGATGCACTTCCGAACGTGCTATGGGCATATCGGACCACAACTCAATCAACAACAGGTGAGATGCCGTTCTCACTGGCTTTTGGGAATAAGGTGGTGGTCCCAGTTGAGATCAAAATGCCATCTTACAGAACTGAGCTCTTCCAACCGAAAGAAAATGAAGGTAAGATGCGGCTCAATCTTATCTGGTAGAAGAAGCGAGAGAAAGATCCCGACTCAGAGTTGCCGCTTACCAACAAAGAGTGGCACAGTACTACAATGTTAGAGTAAAGAAGAGAAGCTTCAAAGTGGGAGACCTCGTTCTGTGAAAGGTCTCTGAAGTAACCAAAGAGCAGAGCTTTGGAGGATTAGGTCCAAGCTGGGAAGGACCGTACAAAGTCATCAGCACAGCTCGGTCGGGTACATACTGGCTGGAAGATACAGAAGGACGACCTCTCCCTCATCCATAGAATGTCGAGCACTTGAAAATCTACTACCCCTGATTGAATCAACATGTCTACAGGGCTTTATGCCCAATCTACAATGAGAACTATGTGTGTATCAACTACTTATAAATAGTTTTCACGAAATCAATAAAAGCAAGTTTCTTTCCTACATAGTCGACGATCACGATTGACAACCAATAGGGCCAAGACCCAAGAACAACGTCTTACGATTGAAGCTCGAAATCAAGCCAAGGAAAGGTCGTGAACTACCCCTCCACAAAGCGTGCCTTAATCAGGATGTGTAATAGCCCATGACGCAAAGGCTACCTCAAATCAGATCGCCCATAAAACAAATATGGTACTCCCATGAAGTGGGGGGTGTATATGTTATTACATAAAGCATAAAAAATGCACAATGTGATTGGCATAAAGGATGGAAAATTAAAATATAAAGCCCCAAAAAGGGCATCATCATTCAAAAAATAAAAACTCCAAAAGGGGTTCCATCATCATCCATAAAAAATAATAAAAGTTTAAGCCCAACCTAGGCAAAACAAAACAAATTTCAAAAGAAAAAAAAGGCCTTAAGCCTTAGGAGAATTAGTCAAAGGAGCCTGAGGAGTATCGGCCAGAGGAGGCAACATTAGTAGTAGCGGTGGCCTCAAGAGTAGCTCTGTTCATAGCTGAAACATCAGCTTGGGTTAGCTCTGCTTGGACCTCCTTGTCAGTCGGCACACCGTTGAGGAATGAGAGGTCAAGCTCAAGGTATTAGGTCAGAATGTCAAACTGGTACCTCTCATAGGCGATCTCGTACATCTCGTTAAGCTCAGTCGTCCTTTCCTTGAGTTCTGACTTCAGAGCGGTTGACCTCTGACACTCCACCTCCAGCTCCGCTTCGCGACCCCTCGTCGCCTCATCACGAGCCTTCGACTCCTCAAAAACCCTATTCAAGTCAGCCTTAACTATCTACATCTCGGCTCTTGTAGCCACGAGCTCTTCCTCCTTCACTTCGTCCACCTTCCTCATCACCTTTGCCTCCTTCAGGGCCCTACTCAGCATGCCTTCAAGGCCAGAGATTGTCCCCTTTGCCCGAGTCACCATTTCCTAAAGTGTGAGACAATTGAAGGTGATCTGTTGCAGAAGATGAGTATTAGATTTTTAAACAAAGTTCAAAGATAGGAAGTGATGGAGGAGATTACACGACCACTAGAAAACTTACCTCATTGGCGTTGGCCACCATCAACTCCAACATCGTCTCCTCAGGGGCCCTCAGGAAAGAATTAACCCTCGCCTCAGGGACGCCCTTATAAGCCCACTTACAAAATTTGTACAAGTAGGGGGGACGTCAGACTAACGGTGTAAAGGGCCCGTAGAGGGGACTGGGGGGTTGAGCCCTCTATAGCCCCAACCTCTCCTCCGCTCGGTGCTTGAGACTCCAAATCGACCACCTCCGTTCCTGGAGGTGAGGAAGCAGAAATGCTAACCGGTGGGTGGCTAAAAGAGGTGACAACGACCGATCTGGCCTCGGCCGACAGGGTAGGCGATGATGCAGGAGCCAAAGGAGCGGCTCCCGAACTGCTTCCCGGGCGCATAGGAACCGCCCTCATTGTCTTGCAGCTAACAGTTGTGCCTTCTCTTATTTCGTAGGACAACCTCTCTTTAATGGAGGGAGAGGGACAGACCTGTCTGGAAAAAGAAAGGAGAATGAGTTAAGCAATAAAAAACTCACTACTTCCAATTGAAGAGCTTAACAAGATAATTACCTTCTGAGACGAGGCTAGCTCATTGCAGAAATTTGAAGGAAAGAAGTTTCTTCTGACTTCAACGAGCAATAGGGTGTTGCCAAGCGATTTGAATCTATCCTAACTTCTAAGGGCTCAAGTCGGGTTACTTCTCCCGATGGACTACGCATAAAAAGTACAAGTTTAGAGCTCGAAACATATCAATTTTGTAATAAAAATAGACGAAAAGCTAAGGCATGACATTTCGACCTCGTGTGGAAAAGGCGCTGGGGACCCAGGAGTGCAAAGTCCTCAACTCGATAGAAGGCACCTCTCATCCCTTGGTTGTGAAGAACCAACTATCCTTTCATTTCTTGATAAAGGAAGGTCGCCGATCAGAGATTCGCCTTTCCCCAACCAGGATGACAGATAGTACCTGCCCTTCACCTATGGGCTTCTCTTTAGCTAATATATATGCATGAGCTCATGGACGGTGAGCTCAGCATTACCGACCTGCTGCCATAGGACATACCAGTTGTAGATTTTCCTCCAAGCATTTGGGATGAGCTGACCTAAGGCCAAGTTCATAAGGATGAGATACTCCCTCACTAGAGGATGGAGAGGGAGCCGAAGACCACACCCGAAGAAGAGTGCGACCTCACCCTCACGAGGTCGGCTCGAGACCTCTCCCTCATTAGGCAGATGAAACCCTATCGGACCAAGAATACCAGTCCTTTTTGAGCTAGCTCAAGTCAGACTTTGTAAGTTTAGACCTAATGGAGTCAGCCGCAAAGCGATTAACTCTGGAAGTAGAAGCTGGGTTTTCAGCCCAGCATTCCACTGTTGAAGGAAGAATCTCCTCCGTCCCCTCTTTGGAAGGGACCTTATCGTCTATAATATCGTGAAGGTCCTTTCTGAGGTTGGACTGACCTCTTATTGAGTCATCAATTATATATATTCTAACCTCTTTTCATCACACATATTGTATGGTTTTTATGTCTAAAAGATCCATCTAATACATGCTTTTTTTAATGTAGGAATGAGAGAGAGACCCTATGATTTTGATGTTAAAAGTACCTTCCTAAACATCATTGAAGACTAAGGAAGAAAGGCTAAAGAAGAGGAGAAATGGAACAAGGGAAAAGAGAAGGAAAGAAGATGAAAACAAAGGCATTGAAGAGGTCCGACTAGTCAAGACCGGTTGGCCACTTAAGTAGCCATCTCCAAAGCACGCTGGACCAAGGCCCAAACGGGTCAAACCAGTCAGGCATGCAATATCTGATTTTCAGATTTTAAACAGCAGTTATTCCCATTTTTGGATTTTCAGCCCAGTTCATGGGGCCCATCTTAATAATTATTGCAAATCCATTCCTTCCATATTGAAGATTAGCTCGACGCCGAAAAAACCCAAGTGGTTTTCGTGCTGATCAGAGCTACGGATTGACCGTGGCGGCCAAAATAATACAAACTATGCAGAAAGTTTCCTCATTTCGCTGCTCAACACTGGAATGGTCCAAGTCGCCCATCATTGATGATATGAAAAATCTAATATCACCATATTCTATACCACATTTATATATGAATAACCACAAAGCTTCAGGTCAAAAGGATGTGTGGTTTGTACCGGTTGAAGAAAGATGGACCATCTAGAAAGATTTAACTGTGCAATTTTTATAAAAAGCTCGAAGTGTTCTAATTTTCGTACCCAATTATGGAATTGATTTGGAAAATATAATCCATCTATCATCTAGAGGAGGAAGGTTTCTACTAATGTTCAAAATTTGAGATCAATCCGACCTCTTAGACTCCGTAGTGTTAAAAGCAAGATGACTGGTTCTGGAGGTACCCGAATTGTGCGATTTTGAGAGGCGGTCGCTGATCTGATTGGTGGGCCCATTCAGAAGATAATCTTAAAAATCTAAACCATCTATGAGGAAGATCAAGTTCAAGGGAAACTATAAATCAAATTTGAAGGCAATCGATCATTGGTTAAGCCATACGAAGTGAAACAAAATCTGTTATGTTACTATACTCTTGCTATATTATAAAAGGGGGTGCTCTCTTCTATTCCAAGGCAATCAAGGACATGGGACGCAAGGAGTTCAAGTACTAGGAGGCTTCCTAGCCTCCTACAACTAGTTTTTCTTCATTTTCTTAGTTCTAGTTCTAGTTTGCTTTATGCTTTCTTCTAGTTAACTCTCAGTTAGAGCTAAGAGGTGAATCTTCTTAATTTTTAATCATGTTTTGATACATTGATTTTGGTTTATGCTTTAAGTATTGAATAGTTCATTATAGTTTGAATAAAGTTGATAATTTTAGATGATTAAGGGAGTTTGTATGCCAAGTACATGAGTTCTTGTTAGGTTTCTGAGATTAATCAGAATGGTTTATGGGTTGTTGATTAATGGAAGCTTTTGATTCGAGTTCTCCATAATTCAAATAGTGAAATCTTTATTAGAACTATGATGAAAAGTTCATGTATCTAGTGTAGAATTTGAGATAGTTGGTGTTGCTTATTGAAATTGGTTTAATTAGAGTTTTAATCATTGGTCGTAGTCAAGTCTAATGACAGAATTTGATGAAAGCTATGGTTGTGAATCTCAACTAGATTGGAAAGAGGCTTGGCCTATACAATTGAGTGTGCCCAAGGCCAAATCTTTATTGAGGGAATCAAATTAGTAAACACCCATCTATTTCAGATTATCTATGTGCTTTGATTGTTATATCTACTGGCTATATAGAGATAGAAATTCAATTCCAGTTGTGCTTTGAATTGAATCATTAGATTGAGCATGATCAAGACTAAAAGTGGATCCTTGATGCTCTAATTTCTCAATTATCAGATTTTTCCTGTTTTATAGTTAGTTCTTAAAAATTGATTTCATAAACTTTCTTAGATTTTATTTATTAGAATAGTTCGAATTGTTTACGTCTTTCCATGTGGATCGACCTCGGTCTTACCGAGAATTATTACTACATCGCAACCTTGCACTTGAGGCTAGCGAACACCTCTCCCTGGGACCGACTCCCCGACACACTTAAACTAGACTGATTTCGTCCAGGAGATATCACCAAAGTCCTCAACTCCAGGCGACGACATGATGGATAGAAAACGAAAAAAAAGGGGAAAGAAGCAACTGAGGAAGCCCTAAATCACTGGGCTAATGGAGAGGAATGTACTAGATTGATTTCGGGACGAAGGACAACAACAAGCAGACTTGTGAACTTAGGAAACCTCAGCAAGGACTCTGGCAAAGACAGCGGCAGGGAAGAAGGAGAGAATGGGAACAGGGAAATCCAAAAAAAATGGCGAAGGGGGCAATTTATGAAAGTACGTCGGGTAGTCTAACACGACACCCACGTATGTGCAGAAGCTTAAAGAGCAACTAAAATTATGGCTAAACCTATAGGAGGGGGTGATTAGGACCTTTTTGAAATTCTTTTCTCCTACTTATATAATTCAACAAATCAAACTAAGAAAGCAAGAACACTTCAGCTTCCAAGCCTAAGTGGGTCCAATCATAAGACTAGCATATGATTAAGCAATAAACAACCTAGTCTAAAGCATGTATAGGTAATCAAAAAATTTAACTAATCAAGCTCCTAACCTATGCAACCTATGTAGACTTATGAGAATGGATTAATGAGCTCAAGTCTACACAACTAGTGAAAGTACATCTTGTGTGTGGATGTGCCTAATTAGTGCCTAGCATACATTCCTATCAAGCATTCATAATTAGACAATTAAACTAACAATGCTAAGATATTAATGTGCTCAATTCAATCACAAACACAAGCATGTATAGTGGTTTGACTTTAGGTCTACTCCACTCCTGGTTCAAGTACTCAACTCCTTTGAGCACACCGGTATTCACTATATGAGGTTTTAAATGAGTTTCACCTCTTAACCTTTACACGGAGGTTTTACCGGTTCACGTCTCAACCATAACCGGAGTTTTGGACAAAGGGCTAACTCTCAACCCAAACGGAGTTTTGGACATAGGCTAACTCTCAACCCGACTCACGTTCACTCCCGTGACGGAGGCTCCCCCTTGGAGACTTAGTTTAGGCCCGGCAAACGGGCCAAGGAACGGTTAAGGTCCCTAGATCAAGTTTGACAAACAAACTCTAAATGGATTCTCAAAAAGGACAACCTTACTTGTCGGATAAGCCCCTTGTTTAGCTCCGGTTTGGGTTGCTTGATCTCCGCTCTCCCGTGCTTCAATCAGCCTCCCTTGCTCCCACGATCGTGTTGCCGTTGCGTCGCCAATGCCTCAGCTACACTTAATCAAACACCTTGCATTGATGCCTTTGAGATGCCCAAGGTGCTAGGAGTGTAGGTTTGAGAACTCTACAACTAATGGGAATGGGTTGCCTAGAGGTTCTCTCCTACAACGTTCTCATCTTAGAGTTTTGGACAAGGATTTGCCAATCAAGAAGGTTCCAAACTTTAGAGATCAAGAGGGGATGAAGGTCATCTTCTTCATAAGCTTGGAATGCTCTAATCTTGTGTTAAAGCACAAGGAAGATGCCTTGCATAGGTTGGGAATGAGCCTCAAATGGTCTCCAACAATGGTGGCTTCACTCCTCTCGAAATCCCTCTTCTTCCCCTCAAAACAAGCCAATCCCATTTATAAAAGAAGGTGCAACGGATACAAAACGGGCAGAAAATGGCTAGTGCCGACCAGTCGCACGACCGGTCGGCCAGGGTCCACGACCAGTCGTCTAGGGTCCACGACCGGTCGGCCATAGGCTAGTGCAGAGACAAAAGTTGCTGTCTTGAGGTGGAATGCTCTGCACGACCGGTCAAGACCGGTCGGCCAGGGGTCCACGACCGGTCGGCCCTATGGCCTGCACACACCAGTAGCTGCTGTCCACTCTGGACTGTCTGTCCGACCGGTCTTGACCAGTCGACAGGGGTCCACGACCAGTCGTGACCGGTCGAACAGGCCGGACAGGCCTGGGTTCAGCCTGGTTGTTCGCTGACCCATGCAATCTTCAACCCACTCACTTTGGCCAAGGTTTGGGTGCTCTTTTGGGACACCTAGGGCCAGTCTATGATGACAAGGAGTATCCTAACATGGTCAAGGTCATCAAAGAGGTTAAGGGGTTGGGTTTTGGTCCAGGTTAAGGCACATCAAGGCATCACTTTTACCTGAATCTTCTTCCTTGATGTAGCGGAGCCACTGAGTCTTCGGTCTTCGTCTTCATTGGGCCCAACCGACACTAGACTCACTGACGTAAGTGATTGACAAACAAGGTGCACTAGTATGCCACAGAAAAGTGCACTAACAATTTATACCCCCGCCTTTGCTTGCACCGAGCCCGTACTAGTGCCACGTGTCGCCACGAAACGACGACGAGAGATGAAGTGATGAGACGCTCGACCTGCCCGCTCCACGTCTCACCACCTGAGTGGCTGAGCTGCCAACTGATGGCTTGCTTGGCACGCCTCTGCCACGCGTTGACCACCCATTCGCCTGGGCTACTGAAAAGGCTGTTACGCCATACGACAATCATGATGACACTTCGAAATTTGAAACGGCTCATTAATGACGACGTTTCCCGCCCAGTTGTTGACTGTGGCTACAAGGAATTCTAAATTTTCAAAAGACTCGTGCATGCAAAGGTTAGCTTATCTTTTTCTTTATTACTCCCGAACCGAACAAGTCAGTCTCGATAGTGGGAGGGCTACTGTTGTGGGTAAATCTGAGCTGACCTCAGGTCACGAGGAAAGCCCATAGGCCTAGGTGTAGGTCCTTCAGATCATGCACCGCCGTTGGACACTAGACGACCGATCACTGCAGGGAAAAGAGTCGAGGACCATAATCGAGGTTACGACAGTTCGACCTCTACGAAGGATATTTTGGATATATCGAAACAACCTGAACTAGGTTATTCTACTGACATGGCCAATGAGCCAAGAGCTCAATCTCGAACCATTAGGTTACCAAACTGACCTGTGCCACGACGGCCATAAAGGCGCGCGATAATTCAGGAACGAGCCTGAAGAAGACAGATACGTATCTGGGAGTTACAGACGTGATCCACGACGTTGTGAATCACCCCAGCCATTACAGGCATAACAGCCACATTCACTGCCCTCTACAACTCTCCGAGTACCCTATGAATAGGGCACCCTCTTATAAATTGAGGTATGCACAACTTTATCCATGAGACTTGCCTCTACCTCCCTTCAAACATCATCTGTTAAGCATTAGAGGACTAACGGCCGAACCCAAGCTTTTTTCTTTGTGTTCCAAAATGGAGGAGTAGAGAGGCAATCTATTGTCCAAGTGTGGAGGTCTTATCACGGCAACAGTTGTCTAGTTTTTTAAGACAACACAACAGTTCCCACCTGATGGACACATTAGATCTTTCACATGTGTGATAGTTTGAATATAATATGGAACCCGCCCCATACACACAAGTGGGTTGTTGGTAGGACTTTAGCAACCTCGTTTTTAGAAACTTCTTTTCGTTTTTAGAAACTTCTTTTCATCAGTGAAATTATCCTAGCACACATCTATGAGTAATATTTATTCGGAATGACTGCGAAATCTTGCCCTTCATCATGTGGACTTCACCTCATTACTTATTCCTGCCCAAAAATCATGTTGGTCAGCTAATTGGGTTAGCCATACTTTATTTTACAAAAAAAAAAAAAAAAAGCTCCAAAATATTTATCAACCATCCATGCTGTGTGGCCCACTTTACAGCCTGACTTTCAGTGGAGCCAGAAAGAAGGCTGAAGGCCTGGATATCACATGCGGTTAGCATCACATTCTCAATCTGGACCACTCATTTCGGATGGGCCGTGACCCTAAAAACCTTGTCTGTGATCAACTTTGGTTCAATGAATGTACTAGCCTACTTTCCATAGCCTTCGATCTGTAATCCAAAAAAGTCTTTGGTTCAGACTACGTGGATCATGGCACTAACTTTTAGAATATAGTCGATCCGCTTTAGGGCCCACTGGATGAACGGTCTGGATTGAATGCAAGTATGCCACGTGTGCCTATTGGAGATCAAAAAGTCCACATCCAAACCAATTCGAACGTTGCCATAAAGTATAAACAACCATAGCTTTATTTACACACCAGCGATGAGATAATAAAGGCGGAAGATAATACGGTAGATACGGGAGTACTGGAATATGGTAGATCCCTTTATTACACGTGGCAGTTTCTGATAGTATTTGGGACCGTCCATCTGTATTTCATTTTGATCAATTGATGATTTTTCAAATTAAACATAGATATAACGATCTATCCATCTAATCAGTGTCTATCAACCGTCGACTACGAAAATGTAAAATAACTGATGCATAGGAGATTTTAAGGTGCTATTTTATAAATATAGATCATCCATAATAGACAAAACTATATGAACGGTGTGGATTAATAAATAAATAGATCGTTTCAGCTGAACTTGAGAGAGATCTGCCGTTTCTACCATATACTTCCTAAATAAAAGGTATGTTCTAGATTCCTAGTTTTTTAGTGAAGGAGGAATTATTGGGTCTCCTTGCAGTTTGCTGACGCTCGATAGGACTATCATTCGGAGATCCAAACCGTCGATGTGATGGGCCTCTCCGTGTATGGCCCGCTAATCAGATGTAAGGACTGTCTAATGGACGGGAGTGGGGTCCACAGAGATGTCCGTGACAGATCCACTACTTCCATCTGTTATGCGGATTAGCTGCGACCCCGGATCGAGCTATGTGGGTGCGACCCTGACCGTTGGGCCCACCTCAATGCATACGTTGTATATCCACGCCGTCCATTCGTTTTGCTAGCTTATTTTAGGGCAGGTTCCCAAGAATGAAATAGTTACAAATCTCAGGTGGACCACACAGTAGGGAATGAATTCCCACCATTAAAAACTTCTTGGGGATCCAGTTGCTAGTTGCGTTTTATCTTCATCGAGATCTGTGTGACCTTATCAACAGGTTGGATGGCAAATAAACATTACAGTGGACCTTAGGAAGTTTGTGAATGGTGCGAATTCAATTTCTACTGCTTCTCGTGGTGTGGTCCACCTGAGAATTGTATCTACTTCATTTTTGGGACCATGCCCTAAAATAAACTGTCAAAACGGATGGACGGAGTGGATATACAACGTATGGATTGAGGTGGACCCAACGGTCAGGGTCGCACCCACTTGGCTGATTCGGGTGGCAGCGAATCCGCATCCCTGTTTAATACGGAGTTGTGGACAGCTAGGATTTGTACAAGTGGGACCCAGATGATTTACACCATCGGCCAAAATCGACAATCTGCATAGTGGCTGGCCTGATGAGGACGGAAAATGTCACACACGTGTGAGATATTGACACGTGGGGGAGAGAAGGAGAGGTGGGACCGAAGAGGCAAAAAGTCGCGAGTGCGGAAGAGCGGTCTGACGCCGTGGCGAAAAGTATGCGTACGCGCCGTTCCATAGTAAGATCCAACGGCTGCAATTCGTCGACCGTTACGCGCACACAAGAAACTATCCGTTAACTCTTTCTTTCCCTCTCTCTCACATTTCTTATACTGTTCATCCCCTTGCAGACCCGTTATTCTCCCTTCCTTTTTCTACAAATCTCTCTCCCTCTTTCTCTCTCTGACCCAACAGGGAAGAAAGAAGAAGAAGAAGAAGAAGAAGAAGAGAGAAATCCCACCTTTCCCTTCAATGGCG
This sequence comes from Liriodendron chinense, assembly GCA_003013855.2. Lineage (NCBI taxonomy): Eukaryota > Viridiplantae > Streptophyta > Magnoliopsida > Magnoliales > Magnoliaceae > Liriodendron > Liriodendron chinense. The sequence continues at coordinate 2,314,215 of ML058330.1, read as the reverse complement.
TCAAGGCCCAGCGGCAATCGAAGAGCTCTCGGAGACATTGGCAACATCGTCGGTGCTCTCTCCGCGACATACTTAGTTGCAAAACCCCAACACCACCAACAACAGTACTCTCTCTCTCTCTCTCTCTCTCTCTCTCTCTCTCTCTCTCTCTCTCTCTCTCTCTCTCTCTCTGGGGTTTTTCATCTCTTTCTCTGACTCAGAAACTTGGAAAACAGAAATCACGGCAAGAACTTGATACAAATCGACCGGCCCACTTCCCGGTAAGATTCATATTACCCAAATAGAATTTGATATCCTTTATATCGATTTTCCATGTTTCGATCTTGATCTTGATTACCCATTTCGACTTTCAGCTCATTTTCTCTGATCTTTTCTTCTTCTTTGTTTTTTTCTTGTTTCCTTTTTTGAAATGTCAAGCAGGAAATTCGGGCCCGAGCTCACTTCAAAAAACCAGTTACATGGAAAGGTATATCACTGTGAAAGAAAACAATCTGTTGCTTTTCTTTCCACTTTCTTGGTATGATTGGGTTCTTTTCTTTGATTTATTTTCGCTCAGGCAACGCAGATTGTCTCTGAGGATGATCTGAAACAAAGCCGAACAGCATCTTCAAGGAAAAAACGAAACAGGATTCCAGAGATACATGAGCCGAAAAGCGTACAGATGGGTGAAGAGGAAGAAGAACAAGAAAAGGAAAATACCCGAAAGAAGAAACTGGAGAGATGGGAACGCGTCTCCTCCTTCGATTCATCAATGTCAAACGAAACAGCAGAGTTACGGCCAGACAGTGAGGTAGATTTACTGGTATGCATGCCCCAGCTTTCTTGATCTTCTAAAATATCAGAATTGAAATCCATTAATTTGGGCATGTTTGGCAATCCACATTGATGCTCTGAAGCTAGATTTTGAATAAAGAGAGAGAGAGAGAGCTTTTAGGATGGCCTTTTTTTTTTTTTTTTTTGAATTTGATACTGAAATAGGTGTTTACCACCCAAATCATAAGTAATCTCTAATAAAGAATGTATTGAGCAGGAATGGTGTGAAGTTGAAATGGAGGAAGCAGAATCTCCATTGCGCTGCATTGACAAATCAGACTCCCGAAACCCGCTTGCCGTCGTTGAATACGTTGATGATATTTATAGTTTCTATCGCAGAACAGAGGTAATAAGTTGTAAATTTTCACACCCTTCTCATATACATGAAGCCTATTCATCGGATTGGCCCATTTGCATGCCATGACCCATAAATCAGACCAATAAGATCATCAGTTGGGGTGGCTTTAAGCATACAGAATAAAACAGTAGTTAAAGAAAATCGGCAACAGTCCACATTCACTTCGCAGATCATCATATGGGTGGCTGATGACCCACTTGAATTGGTTTCTGATAAATGTGAAGTCTATTCACTAGATGGGCCCCACTGTTTGCATGCCATGGTCCATAAATCAGGCCAATCAGATCATCAGTTAGGTGAATTTAAGTGTACAAAACCAAACAGAAAGTTAAAGAAAATCAAACAACACATTCGTGTACAAATGTGGCCCCACCAGCCTAATTTTACCCACAACAAGTACACAAGTTAGGCCCACCCGATGAGTTCCTAGGTCTCGCACACACGTGCTTCCGCATTGGAGCATGACGTAGGATGTGCCACAGATGCAATCTTTGCACTGGTGGACCAAAAGAAGCCCAAATGAAAGCGGAAGTAGTCTGTCGGATCTGGGCGCAATCCTATGTAGGGTATGATGCAATTGGGCCCCAGGTGCGTCCAGTTAGAAAATATACATTTTAGATAGGGAGAAATTGTCATTCCTATTATGGACCATAAATCAGTCGTAACTTTTGATCCAAGCATCATCGCAAAATATACACAACTTACCTATCTTTATGTAACGAAGCTTCTAGGGTCACTGGCTAGCTACGCCGGCTGAATTCATCCGTTTCGAGAAAACTCGCCCCTCCGGTTCAACACTATGATTTTAGGGAAATTTTCCTGTTTTTAGAAACTTTTTTTTTTAGAAATTGCTTGCAATAATGCCGGGAATGCTCCAGTAAAGTTTATCTAGACTTCCTATTTTTAGCAAAGTGGGATTTAGAAGAGTTTTGCTATTTCGGGTTAAAGAGTTTTCTTATTTTAGATAACTTCTAAACTAAATTAGGGTTTGGGTTTTCTTTATTAGTGGTGTAATCGAGTGCAGAAATTATTCAATAAAATACCTGAATTTTCTCTCTTATTTTCTTGTGGACTCAGAACTCCCTTTGTAGATTCAAGGTTTTAATCACTTGAGGAAAGACATTGAGCTTCTTCTCATTGTTTCACACTCTTCCATGCATCAAGGCGCATGTGGGGCCAACGTTGAGTAATTTCAATCTCACTACATTTTCTTTGTACAGATCATTAGCTGCGTTCCAACCAATTACATGTCTAACCAGACCGATATCAACCACAAGATGAGAGCTATATTGGTCGATTGGCTCATCGAGGTCTGCAATCAATGATTTCATCTCCAGTAAACTACATTATTCTTTTTCTCTATTATTCATTTGTGTGATTTTCCTTTTCCGGTGGGCCATGGCATTTTCTTTAGGTACATCATAAGTTCGAATTGATGCAAGAGACACTCTTCTTGGCGATTAACATCATAGATAGGTATCTCTCTCGACAAGGCGTTATGAGGAAATACCTGCAACTGGTTGGGGTCACAGGGATGCTTCTTGCATGCAAGTATGAAGAGATTTGTGTACCACAGCTGGAGGATTTCATCTACATATCAGATGGAGCTTACACAAGAGAGGATGTCCTGAAAATGGTAACTCATGTTCTTAACTAATTAAGAAGGAAATGTATAATCATTGGCCTGAATTCTTATTTCTGTACATCATGAGGCCCGCCTTTCAGCAGTCCAGACTAATACATCTGGGGTGGGTCTCAAATTGGGCAATGCTAACCACAGCATAATTGGCATGAATATGGGTGGTTGGAATATTACAGACTTATCTTCTTTTCTTTTCCTTTTTTACCTGGGCCAGCATTCCACACATGTGGGACCCACCTTTCAGTGGTCCAGACTAATCCATCTGGGGTGGGTCTTAAATTGAGTAATGCTAACCATAGCATTACTGGCATGCATATGGGTGGTTGGAATATTACAGACTGTCTTTTTTTCCCTTTTTACCTGGGCCAGCATTCCACACATGTGGGACTCCACCTTCAATTGTTCAAGAGGTACATAGTTGAATGACCACTGATTGGGATGCCTGGGATTGTTTGATGGATGAAGATCTCTGGTTCATTGCCCCAACAGTACATAGATGGCTCTCTAAGAGATGGTCCACCCATTTTCTCCATTTGGTAACATAATCATTCAAAGTTGTACTATTATATTATCAAAAACAGAAAGAAAAGTTGTGTCCTTAAAAAGGGGTGGTGTAAAATATCAGCTTCCTTTTGAATATTGATGTTAAGTTCTTGAGCAAACAAATGGATCTGGTATTAAAAAAACAAAGATAAGGTTGTGTCTATAAAAAGGGTGGGTGTAAATATTAGCTTCCTTTTGAATATTGATCTTGAGCAAAACAAATGGATCTTGTATTATCAAAAACAGAGAAAAGGGTTGTGTCTATAAAAAGGGGTGGGTGTAAAATATTAGCTTCCTTTTGAATATTGATCTTGAGCAAACAAATGGATCTTGAATTATCAAAAACAGAGAAAAGGGTTGTGTCTATAAAAAGGGTGGGTGTAAATATTAGCTTCCTTTGAAATATTGATCTTGAGCAAACAAATGGATCTTGAATATCAAAAACAGAGAAAAGGGTTGTGTCTATAAAGGGTGGATGTAAATATCAGGTTCCTTTTGAAACTGTGTCTATAAAAAGGGTGATGTTAAGCCTTGAGCAAACAACTTGATCTTGAAATTGGAGCCACAGTATTTTACCAGTTGAGCAAACAAATGGATCTTGTATTATCAAAAAGGTTGTGTCTATAAAAAGGGTGGGTGTACATATCAACTACCATTTGAAATATATTCATGTTTTAATTCTTGGTTCCTTCAGGAGAAATTAACACTGTATTTTACACCCACCACCCATATCTTCACTTTGGTCATATAAATTAGTACAAAGTTGTATTATTTTATTGTAAAATACTCAAAAAATAAAGGGAGTGTATCTATAAAAAAAAGTTGCGTGTAAATATCAACTACAATTTGAAATATGAGAAATACTTTGATACTCTAGTAAAGAGTAATGGATGATACACAGGAATTTAGAAATTACTCAGAAATTGCTTACGTGGCATAGATATAAGTCAAACTAAACCACTTAAATTACAGAACCAGTTTAGATGTATCATTAACAACAAAAAAATTACTCTTCTTTGGTTATCCAAATATTAGATTGCTGAATATTTATTGGGTGCTTATAGATGAAAAATATCCAATGGTCTTATTTCAAAAAACAAGAGCTTAGAATTGTTAAACCAACCTGATTTTTATACTGTAACTTAATGACCATTTCTAGAGGTTCCTCATTTTAGCCAGTTCAATTTGGGTTATTATATGCCACATGTACCATTTCTAAGTGCCTGTGTATCAAGCGTCACACGCAATCGGAGTATCAACTCCCTTGAAATATATTGATGGTTAAGTTCTTGGGTCCTGCAGGAGAAATCGATGCTTAATATACTACAGTTTAACATGTCTGTTCCAACCCCTTTTGTATTTATGAAGAGGTTTCTCAAGGCAGCAGAATCTGATGCAAAGGTCAGTTACATCTTCTTATTTCAGTCTGAAATTTTTCTTGGGTGCTTCTGTTATATGTTGCTTTTGTATGTTTTAGCTGATTGAAGAGAGATTTGTATTGTGTTGTGCAGTTAGAGATGGTGTCTTTCTATCTGATGGAGTTGTGTATGGTGGAATACCAGATGCTGAAATTTACACCCTCACTTCTATCTGCTGCAGCAGTCTACACAGGGAGATCTATGCTTAGAAGATCTCCGCCATGGAATAAAACACTGAGACACCATTCTACATACTCAGAAGATCAGCTCCAGTGAGTCCAATTGCCTCTCTATATCTGAGGAATTATATACGATCCATGAATGTAGTTTTTGCCATTGTTATCCTTTCACCTTGAGTTGATCTGTGGGCCCTTTGAATATGGACACTTGATCGTTTGCAAGGCACGAGTTTTACAGTTGGATATTCTTTCAATGGGACATTTATTTATCCTCAGGCCCTGCCATATTATAGAATATGGACAGTTGTCATTTTCAGGCCACCGATCGAAGGAGTTAGGATTTTCAACTGATGGATATTTCTTTACTTAGATTCCATTTGGGTAGCGGATCCTAGTTAAGTGGAGGAAAGCTGGGTAGGGGATCCTAGTTAAGGGGATCCTTTAATGCACCAAATCTGACATGATGGCTTGGTGGCCAGCCAAAATCGGGATTAATCCCAATTATGCAGGATCCCTACCCAAGCGGACCCAGAGTTGGAAGCGTGCCATAATGGACAGTTGATCATTTGCAGGTCACACTGTCCAAGGATATCCAATCTGGGAGACTCTTGGGCACATCCCAGATTTTCCAATTTTGAGTATTTTCTGGTGCATATCTGTTGATGGCTGATGGGAATTTTCTATTTCAAGCGGACCCAGAGTTGTAAGCGTGCCATAATGGACAGTTGATCATTTGCAGGTCACTGTCCAAGGATATCCAATCTGGGAGACTCTTGGGCACATCCCAGATTTTCCAATTTTGAGTATTTTCTGGTGCATATCTGTTGATGGCTGATGGGAATTTTCTATTTCAAGCGGACCCAGAGTTGTAAGCGTGCCATAATGGACAGTTGATCATTTGCAGGTCACTGTCCAAGGATATCCAATCTGGGAGACTCTTGGGCACATCCCAGATTTTCCAATTTTGAGTATTTTCTGGTGCATATCTGTTGATGCTTGATGGGAATTTTCCATTTCAGGGAATGTGTGAGGTTGTTAGTGGAGCTCCATCAAAATGCAGGTCAGGGGAAATTGACGGCAGTTTACAGGAAATACTCAGTTTCCAAATACAGCTGCATTGCGATATTGATGAAAACAACAACAATAGAAACTCATTTCCACTAGAACTGAGTTAAAAAGAAGAATTAATTCAGTATTACTACTACTTCTTAACCCAATACTGCCGTTTCTTTAAAAAATTGTAATAGCCAGACGGAGCGAGATTACAACTGGAATAAAGAAGCATCTCGCTTGGTGTTTTTTTTTTTTCTTTTCTTTTTCTTTTTTGTTCATTTCTATTCAAGTCATTCATTCTAAATAAATTAATTGTGATTGCTTGAATCTTTTCTTTTCTTTTCTTTTTTGTTCATTTCTGTTTTTGTATTGAATAAACAGCCAACACTTCTCATTTATAGAAAGTCCTCCAACACATGATTCTCCTGCTTCTTTGATCGGAATCAATTTTCTATAATCGAAACTTACTAAGTAGCAACTTGGTATAAGATAATTGGACTTACCATCCTAAAGGCCTGAAAGATTACATAAAGTACAACAAAGGTGAAGATAGAAAGAAGAGAAAAGAAATTTGCCTCAAGCGAAGGGGCAAGCAAAAGAAAAGAAAACAGCTTACACAACTCAAGTGAAGATAGAAGGGAAAAGTAACTTGGTATAAGATAATTGGACTTAGACAAGGCAAGAAGAATTGTATTACCATCCTAAAGGCCTGAAAGATTACATAAAGTACAACAAAGGTGAAGATAGAAAGAAGAGAAAAGAAACTTGCCTCAAGCGAAGGGGCAAGCAAAAGAAAAGAAAACAGCTTACACAACTCAAGCAAAGATAGAAGGGAAAGTAACTTGCCTCAAGCGAGGGGCGCAAGAACACAGAGCCCATGTCCAGGAGGGGGTGTAAGCAAAAGAAAAGAACATACGCTTACAGAGCCCACTCCCAGGAGGGGGTGTACGCAAAAGAAAAGTACATATGCTCATGTCTTGGGAAGCCAGCTTACACAACTCAAGCGAAGATAGAAGGGAAAAGTAACTTGCCTCAAGCGAGGGGCGCAAGAACACAAAGCTCATGTCCAAGAGGGGGTGTAAGCAAAAGAAAAGAACATACGCTTACAGAGCCCACGCCCAGGAGGGAGTGTACGCAAAAGAAAAGAACATATGCTCATGTCTTGGGGAGCCAAAACACGATACCCGATGGCCCATTTAAATCGATAACATGCAGGAAGACAAGCCAATTCTCACACCCTTGATCCAACAAGGTAAGTAGTATGCCGACGACACGGTACCGTTTAACTTGCAAGTGGACGGGGATGAGAGAATGAGAGGGAGAGAGACAGGAGGGGGTGTAAGCAAAAGAAAAGAACATATGCTCATGTCTTGGGGAGCCAAAACACGATACCCGATGGCCCATTTAAATCGATAACATGCAGGAAGACAAGCCAATTCTCACACCCTTGATCCAACAAGGTAAGTAGTATGCCGACGACATGGTACCGCTTAACTTGCAAGTGGACGGGGATAAGAGAATGAGAGGGAGAGAGACAGGAGGGGGTGTAAGCAAAAGAAAAGAACATATGCTCATGTCTTGGGGAGCCAAAACCCAATACCTGGTGGGGTGCAATCAAAAGAAAAGAACACAGAGCCCATGCCCAAGAGGGGGTGTAAGCAAAAGAAAAGAACATACGCTCACAGAGCCCACGCCCAAGAGGGGGTGTAAGCAAAAGAAAAGAACATACGCTCACAAAGCCCACGCCCATGAGGGGGTGTAAGCAAAAGAAAAGAACATATGCTCATGTCTTAGGGAGCCAAAACACAATACTCAGTGGGCCATTTAAATCAATAACATATAGGAAGACAAGCCAATTCTCACACCCTTGATCCGACAAGGGAAGTAGTATGCAGACGACACGGTACCGCTCAACTTTCAAGCGGACGGGGATGAGAGAATGAGAGGGAGAGAGACAGGAGGGGGTGTAAGCAAAAGAAAAGAACATATGCTCATGTCTTGGGGAGCCAAAACCTGATACCGGGTGGCCCATTTAAATCAATAACATGTAGGAAGACAAGCCAATTCAAACCCTTGATCCAACAGGGGAAGTAGTATGCCGACGACACAGTACCGCTCAACTTGCAAGTGGATGAGGATGAGAGAATGAGAGGGAGAGAGATGCGAGGGTGTGTGAGCAAAAGAAAAGAACGTACGCTCATGTCTTGGGGAGCCAAAACCCGATACCGGTGGCCCATTTAAATCAATAACATGAAGGAAGACAAGCCAATTCAAACCCTTCATCCGACGGGGGAAGTAGTATGCCGACGACACGGTACCGCTCAACTTGCAAGTGGACGAGGACGAGAGAATGAGGGGGGGGGGGGGGGGGGGGGGGGGGGGGGGGGGGGGGCAAGGCCTGAAAGATTACATAAAGTACAACAAAGGCAAAGATAGAAAGAAGGAAAAAGAAATTTGCCTCAAGAGGCAATCAAAAGAAGAAGAAAAAAGCAGCCTAAACCCCAGGCGAAGATAGAAGGGAAAAGCAACTTGTTTTAAGCAAGGGGCACAAGCAAAAGAAAAGAACACAGAGCCCACGCTCAGGAGGGGGTGTAAGCAAAAGAAAAGAACAATACAAATGCACTCATGTCTCGAGGAGCTAAAACACAATACCCGGTGGCCCATTTAAATCAATAACATGCAGGGGTGTCTTTTCTTTTGCTTAACACTCAAGAGGGGGTGTAAGAAAAAGAAAAGAACAATACGCTCATGTCTCGGGGAGCTAAAACACTATACCCAATGGTCCATTTAAATCAATAACATGCAAGAAGACAAGCCAATTCACACCCTTGATCCGACGGCGAAAGTAGTATGCCAACGACAAGGCTCCGCTCAACTTGCAAGTAGATGGGGATGAGAGAATGAGAGGGAGAGAGAGGGGGGGCAAGGACTGAAAGATTACATCAGTACGTACAATAAAGGCGAAGATAGAAAGAAGGAAAAAGAAATTTGCCTCAAGCAAAGGGGCAAGCAAAAGAAAAGAAAACAACCTACACCCTAGGCAAAGATGGAAGGGAAAAGCAAGCGAGGGGTGTAAGCAAAAGAAAAGAACACAAAGACCACGCTCGGGAGGGGGTGTAAGGAAAAGAACAATATGCTCATGTCTTAGGGAGACAAAACACAATACCCGGTGGCCCATTTAAATCAATAACATGCAAGAAGACAAGCCAATTCACACCCTTGATCCAACAGCGAAAGTAGTATGCCGTGCTACCCCTCTCTCTTCCATTTCCAACAATATCTACTACAATGTTGAATCAACTCAATCCATTCTTAGTTTTAAGTTTCACAAAAAAGATGATCTATGGTCCATGCAAGATAAGAGACAACCCAATGAGATATGTGGTCCATGCCTTTGAACTAAATGAGATCAACCCAATCAACATTTGCATAGTACGCCTGACGGACATCAACTGCAGAAGTGAAGGAGAATCTGGCGTGGGGATCTGGGCTTCAAACAAATTCATCATCCAATAGGATTAAGGACAAATCACTAATTTCATTGAATATTTTAATTAGATCCTTACAGGTAGTCAACAGGAGACACTAAGAGTTGTCCTTATCGAAGAGTCTCACCTTCAAGTTCTCACCCATGCTAAGATTACATAGAGTACAATAAAGGTAAAGATAGAAAGATGGTGCAAAGATAGAAAGAAGAGAAAAGCAACTTGCCTCAAACAAAGGGGCAAACAAAAGAAAGGAAAGCATCCCATGCTTTGGGCAAAGCTAAAAAAAAGAGAACAGAAAAGTAAGTTGCCTTAAGCAAAGGGGTAAGCAAAAAAGAAAAGAACACCTACACCCCGAGATAGGGAAAAAAAACACCCACACACAGGGCTAAGAAGTTCTCACGGGTTAGGATAAAGGAGAAGCCCACGCCCTAGGCCTGAAAGGAAAAACCACTATGTACGCAGAGAGAGACGCACCCTCAACCTAGGCAATCTAAATAACATGGAAGAGAGGAGCAAGCTCGAGCTCCAAAAGGAAATGAAGCATGGGAGAGGAATGTTTTGAAGATAGCCAATAGCTCCTCTTGCTTGATCTCACAACGCTAACACTAATCCCTGTCCAATTTATGTCATGCCCCAAACTCTGGAACCATATTTAAGACTAACCTTGGCCTTAGGTAAAGGAATGTGACATGGGATAAACCATTTAATCATCCACATTCAACATCCACAACCATATAATCTCACAAACAACCATAAATACCAAAGGAAACCATACAAGACTTTATTTAACTCATTCAGAAAATTCAATGTTTAACTATTAGAACTAGAAAATGATACAAGGACATTTTCTGTGTATTGTTGCTCTGGGGTTCTGAGTAATGGAAACATTCATAGATAATCACAAGCATTCACAAAAGATACATAAGAAGAGATTATCGTAAGGCGAATTTTATTCCAGAAATTCTGAGATCTTGTACATTCCAGGCCGTGATCTAGCACGAGCCTTTAATTACATCGAATGATCAATGACCCTTGATTAAAAGGCAAAAGACTAGTCAGCAGGGACTATGGTCTTAGAGTTTGTGGTCGTAGAGACCTATATTTGTTTCGTTATGGACTGAACCATCTCTGTATTGGTCAGATATTTATGTCCCATGTTTTAGCCAGAGATCTGAGCAGAGACTGTTAGGGTTTTTTAACTAAGAGGGTACGACTATGAGCCTGTAGCTGTCATGTTTGGACAGGCGACCTCGGGAAGACCGGTCCGCAGTTGTATGTACCTGAGCAGCCCAACCTACGGATGCATTTTGGATGGGTAGGGCATCGACCGTTGTGTTGTGGCAGTTTATAGCAATTACTTTGTAGCGAATCGAAACTCTTTAATATGGTTTATTGTGATAACCATAATCCCGTTTGTCTAGTTTTCGACCCTTAATCGGGTCATATCTTATAGTACATATGAATGATGATACATTTACATTGTTTTAGATACTGGCGGCTTCTTTCGAGAAGTTATTGTATTCATCGTGTTGAATCAGGTCAAACCTTGAAGGTACGCAATCCTGCTTGTTTAGAGATCCCAGAATGGTCATTTAACCATTCCATTGTGTCCGGAACGCTTGAAATACCCATGATAGGCTCAAACGGATCTTGAAAACACTTAAAATTGAGTCCGACGCACCTGTAAACGTCTTCTGTAATTGGCTGATTTTTTTGGTGCGTGGGACTTAATTTTTTGGTGCGTGGGATGCAACACACCTTTAAATTAAATGCCTGATTTTTATGAATTTATGGCTGCGTGGGACACCAAAGCACTTATCTGAGTCATGTTGAATTTACGGACGCGTGGTACCCAAATTTATAGACGCGTGGGACATTTTTGGGTGCGTGGGACGTCAATATTCAATTTTGAATTACATTGAATTTATGGACACGTGGGACCCGAATTTATGGACGTGTGGGCCATTTTTTGGGTGCGTGGGAATCCAATGCACTTGTCTAAATTAGGTCGAATTTATAGACGCATGGGACCCGAATTTATGGACGCGTGGGCCATTTTTCGGGTGTGTGGGACTTAATTTATGGTGTATGCTCACAATTGTGATTTTCAGGATTCAGACCTACGGTAATCTTGATCGGAGTAATCTTCCAGTGGAAGATGTTGGTGATCGGAAAGGAATTCCGGCGACCGAGAAAGGTTTCCGGTGATCGGAAAGGTATCTCGGCGAGGGTTTTCCAGCGGGAATCTCAAATACCCAGAGGATAGTAGCTCTCTCTCTCTCTCTCTCTCTATCTCTCTCTCTCTCTCTCTCTCTCTCAGAATGTACAAATGGACAGTCGGACAAGGTATTTATACCCGAAAATACCAGAACTCAGTCAATGAGGGGCTGCCACGTGCCACGCACCCCAAAAACACCCCCAACGCACCTCAAAATCGATGTGCGGAGGTTCAACGCATCCAAAAATATGTTCTGAAAATATCTGATTTTTTCGGTGCGTGGGACTTTGATTTTTCGGGTGCGTGGGACTCCATGCACCCTTAAATGAAAATCCTGAAATGTGTTGAATTTATGGGTGCTTAGACCCATTTTTGGGGTGCGTGGGGCTCAATGCACCTCTAAATGAAAATCCTAAAATGAGATGAATTTAGGGGTGCGTGGGCCCAGTTTTGGGGTGCGTGGGACACTATGCAACCTTTAAACCAATTTCTGTTTTTGCTTATTTTTTGGGTGCGTTGGTACTCGAATTTATGGATGCGTGGGAGTTCGATTTTATGGGTGCATTGACGGACTTTTAAACGCTCCAAATTGGGTTTTAAATTTTGATGAGTTTGTGGGGCCCGCTTGATGATGAAAGTGCATGTAAATCATAATGAAGTTATGAGTTCAATTTCGGACGGTTCCGATCGCGGTGATTCGCGGGGCCCGCCAGAGATTTTAATCGAAATTGGCTAAGGAAACTTTTGTAAATCTCCGTTTTGCGTGCACCGGGAGGCGTTTGTGGGATTCTTTTGGAGTTGTGTGGCTATTTTAGCCATTCTAACGACCTTAACATTTTGGGACCCGAACAGATGCCCCTCCGGTGCGTTGCGATGGGCATACGATCATTCAGTGTGGCACACCGGACCTTTTGGGCCCCAGTTATATATAGCGGAGATAGCCATTTTTCGTCATTTCTTCATTTCATTGGTTTTTTTTTTTTTTGCTGTGCCTTCCACGCACCCAAAAATTCTCCAACACACCCAAAAATTACGTACGCACCTGTTTATTCCAAGTAATATGAATTTATGGGTGCGTGAGATGGCACGCACACTGAAAATTGGACTTCGAATTTTTTGAATTTTAAGGGTGCGTGGGATCACACGCACCCTTCGTCGGATATTTCATGTATTAAAGGGGTGCGTGGGACCTCACGCACCTTTCGTCACCCTCACAGTTGGGTTTTGCCCCTCACGCACCCAACAATTGGGTTTTAGATAAGTTTTCAGGGTGCGTGGGGTTCCACGCACCTAGGAATTGGACAAGTGCAACTTGGTTATTTTTAGGGGTGCGTGGAGTCTCACGCACCCACTTAATGTGTCTCTTAAGTTAATAGAAACCAACCTTAGTGAATTTTGAACATTTCGGGGTGCGTGGAACCCCATGCACCCAGGCTCCAAGACTTGTGAATTTTGAAAATTTATGAAATATATTTTATAATCCTTGCTATACTAGGATCTCCAAAGGGTACGAGCCCCTTATTCCTTCGTCTCGTACTTACATATTTTGGTGAGGTGTAGGGTCTCGTACACTTAAAAGATTTCTAGATAATCAAGTCGAAGATGCAATCCCAGTGATTAATTTGATTACTGTTTCGAGCGTACCTTTGCATATTTACTTCGTTTTGGACTGGGCCTGAATTTCCTGTGTGCTTTTTTGCAAATTATAATGGCTAGCAATCCCTCGCAAGTTGGCCCTTCAGGTCAACCACTGACTCCATCGAAGCGTAAACGGGCGGCCCCGAAGCAAGTCAATCGTCCATCTAATCAGAACCCTCAGTGGTTCATGCCTCCAGAAACCTTTAACTTTTACGAACGCATACTGACGCTATCCAAGGATATGCAGAAGAAGATCATTTGTGATAGGGTTGTGCCACCCCCTCCAAATAGGGGCACGCAAGAGCAATGGGACACTTGGTACGCTCCCTTGCGTGGTTTTTGGTCAGATGGGACCGTAGGATCTGAAGATGGTGAAGTGAGCCCGACTGTACCTACTCAGCTTATCAGGCGCGGCCGTCCGAAAAGGGCTGGGAAGGGTGCCAAGCAAGTGTATTTAGAGAATCAGGCCAAATCTAAGTCCGACAAGATGAGGATTACTTGGTCTACGGTCAACCTGGTGACGGAACCTCTCAAAATAAAAAACCCCTTCACTCAACAACACATCAGATATGTGAAGAGCTATCAGCGGCAACATTCTCTTCCGAAGATCGAACCTTCTAATGTATGCTGTAATAATTCTTTCTTCAGTGTGGATATGTGGACGTCTGGTCCAGTACTGTTCTTGAGTTGTTCTTTATCTGATAACGGGAAGCGTCAGTCCGTCCTCGGTACGAAGGGCATGATCTTCCTAGACCTAAATCACGACCCTCACCAACCTTTCCCTACATATTATTTCAAGACTCTTCGCCAGAGATTTCATCATCTAAGGGATACCGAGATCTGGCCATCTGGTGCATTCCGGACTGAGGTCACCTGATTCCTCACCCAGGGTACGAACTATGGTCCCGTCGCATTCTGGAACAACATAGGGCCACCTTGCGAGCAGTAGGTCTGTACAAAGCCATCGAAGCAACGTCAAGTTATTTCCATAGGGAGCCGTGGGTTTACAAGGGCTTCCTCAATCATTGGTGTTCTATCACCAACTCCTTCCACCTACCGTACGAAGAGATGAGCATCTCTCTATGGGATATGAATCGGATCACAGGTCTTCTGATCCGTGGGAGGATTTACGACGAATGGGTTCCGAGCGACGAGGAACTGTCTTAAAAGAAGAAGGGAGTGGACGAGGGTTTCTTCTCTGAAGCCTGTTATGAGCTCTTTGCTGAGCTCCCGCAGTTCTGGGGTTTCAAAGATAAACTCACATTCGAAGATTGGCTGGTCTATTTCAGTCATGGTTTGAAGTGAGTATTTTGTTACAAGTTACATATTGATGTTTCTGTTTCGTTTTCTTTCTTTCTGTTGATGTCGTGTTTTCTCTTTTCAGCTTGGATTATGAGGCCTATGACGTAGGTCGTGGTGAAAAAGCCTTCTTGGAGAGGAGGATGAAGGAAAAGTTCCCCTGTCCCAATAAACTATCCCCCACTTGCGAGTTGGCCGGCTTTCTGGCCTATTGGCTGAGCTGCGTAGCACTGCCGAGCTCTAAGCAAGCAAACAATGTGAGGGTATCCTATTTTGCCGTTGCGGGAGCTTTGGCAAATGGTCACCGGTACGCGCTTGCTCCAGTGGTTCTATGCTCTATCTACCAGGCCTTCGGCTATGTCATTAGCAATAAGGAACGCTATGGGATGAATTCGGCTTATTATGGGTGGCACTTCTTCTCTGGCTGGCTAGGAGTGTATTTTCCCTGGGTCTATGGGGCAGAATGCGGGGATTATATCCAACCCGGAAAGGTTTCACTGTATTTCTTCCAGAAGAAGAGAATGGTTGGTCAAAATTTGACAACCCTTGAAGCCAAGATTGCCCGATACGATGATGTTCATTTCTTCCACTTATCGGCACCCGCAGCAGAGAGTCCATCCTGTGTACGGACGATGACAGCATCGACTACTATGAGCGTTCGTTCCTGACAGTGATTCGCCCATCATCGTTGCCGCTGCATGAGGGGCTGGAATTCTGGAGGAAGCCTTATTACCCTAACCGCTTCGCTCGCCAGTTTGGGTATGACCAAGGGGTGCCCGAGACATTAGAGCCGGTGACCCGTGAGCAGCGAGCATATGGTGTCTAGCCCATTCATTGGAAGTGGATGTAGCGACAACTCATGTTGATTGGGACTGGGTGCTCTTTTGCCATTCCGGGGACACAGCATTGCATTGGGGCTTCCTTCGGATGGATGAGGTGGTGGGCCCACCAATATACACTGGTTAGAAATAACTTCCTTGTCAGTGAGCCCATTTTCGTCACACCTCCGGTTGTTACCCCTACTCTGGCCGATGGGCTTAGCTATGTATCGAAGCATCTATATCAGCCCGCCGCACAGGGTACGAAGAGACTGACAACTTCTCTGAACGTGGTGATCGACCATGAGAAGCCTGAATATACTTTGGAAGGTTGGATTGCTCACGGAGAGAGGAATGTAACATTGGAGGGGCCAAAGTCCCTCCCCCCGGGCCCTTGGATGAAGTGCTTGAAGAAGAAGATATCCTTAGAGAGGGTGATAGAAATGATGGTGATGACGGTGGTGATGGAGGTAATGGTGTTGATGGCGGTGCTGGTGATGATGGTGCCAACGAAGATGATGGTGGTGCTGGTGGTGAAGGTGATGATGGGGATGATGGCGGCTCAGTAGGGATTATATCGACAAGTGGTCAGAGGGGCCAAGGGGATTTGCCCAGGTGTTCTAGCCCTGGGGACAGTGGTGATGAGGTGTTGCCTGAACGAGCCGGTCCCCGAGTGAAAACTGCCCCTAGTCTTCCTGTCACTTGTGGGGGCAAGAAGATAAAGGAGATATGGAAATTACACAAAAGCCGCACGTTCACGGAAACGACTCTCCAAAGACATCGGTGACGCTCCGACTGACAGTGCAGGAGAGGCTAGGGAAGAGGGTGAATTAAGCTCTCAGGACAATTTAAGTGAAGACCGCCACACCAGGGAGAGCAATGATAACGAGCCAATGTATGAGAGATTTGTCCCTGAGGAGGATACTAGAGCCGTCTTTATGGATCTAGATGATGATGCACCAGCTGAATCTGTCCTTCCTCCTAATCCTCATGTTGAGTTAAGTGCATCTGAGCCTGTCATGGGAGCACCTTCCACTGCTGAGCCACCATCGACTGAATCTATTGTGGAGGCTCCTCCTTTTGTTGAGCCACTATTACCTGAACCTGTTGTGAACGTATCTCCAGCTGTCGTGCCATCATCAGCCGAGCTCGTCGCTGAAGTCCCTCCCATTGTTGAGCCAGCGTTTAATGCCAACATTCCCGAGGTCGTGGTGCTCTCTTCTCCGAAGTTACCCGAACCATTGATCGAGAGAATAACCGAACCTGCCTCAGTTTCATCTATGTCTGTTGCCTCACCCAGTGCTCCTGCTGTTGGTGTTCCTAAAGTCACTGGTATATTACTTGCCTTTGCTGTCTCGACCGCTTTCTTTCTGATGATGATTTTCCTGTACTGACGTTTATCGTTTATTTTGTCAGCAGCAGTTCCGATCTGTGTCCCTGCCCCTTTAGTTTTACCTGAAGCACTCATTTCTTCTCTTCGAGGTTTATCGAAAATAAAGGGGAACCTTTTGAAGAGTCTTCTGATGACTATTGCCGATTCTTTGAAGAACGAAGATGAATGGTGTATTCTGGATGAAGGGATGTAGGATTGACGTCTCTTCGATGGTCAGCCACGTGGTCCGGTTCAAGGAAGGGATGGCTCATGTCATTGGTGCAAAGCATCTCAGGCCTGATCCTTCTATTGAGGAGAAGCGTGGCCAGTTGCAGTCCCTTCTTCCAAAGTTAGAAATACACAGGGCGGACGTGGCTGTGGCGAGACAAAACTGGTAAGTTACTAGCACTGGATGTCAAGGGGCCACAGAACGTCTAGAGGAGATTGATAGTGAAATAGCATGGCTATAGGCTGAGCGTCTGGTTGTTCACCTTAACTTTTCCAAGTTTAGCAGTCAGAAAGCTCGCTTGCAGTCGTCTATTGATCAATATGAGGCGAAGTGTAACGATATAGAGGCCCAGATTACAGAACTACAGCAGTTTCTTCAGAACGCTCCCGACCCCGCACAAGTTTTGGTTGAAGCAGAGGCGGCACAAAGGGATATCCAAAATTCTGTAATTGATATGTTAGAACAATGTATGAAAATTTTAAATGGTTGAACTGTAATAGTCTCTGTTTGTAACTCAAAATATGTTGTAATGGATATTGTAATGATATGTATACTATTCACGTGATTTTTGTTATGTTAGTCACAAACAAAGTGATAAGTGAATTAGGAGATGTGATAAATGGATTGAAAGAGGATAAGTATTTGGCAAGATTACTTTCCTTTTGACTTTTCTGATCTTCGTTTGCATGTCGTTGCTTTGGTGAATATATAAGCTTGTTGTGCTTCATGCTTTTCTTCAAGAATCCAAGAATGTATCTTTAAGTCTGACATAACTTGACGACATAAGATTCAGTCTATACTCACGACATGGAGATTATATCGGGACTTGATGAAGAAATCTCCTTACTCTAGGAATCCATATCAAAGGCCAGCTAATCATAATCTTTAATTACATGCTCTTATTGTAAAACAATTCATAGGAGAAAGTCGAAGATATTCTGATGTGAAATAAGATATAATAAAATGCCCTAACCATCTTTATATAAAGCTATATACATATAAGAGATCATTAACTCTGAATTGCCCCATATAGAGTAAAAGAAGGCCATAACGATAGTAAGAAAACCCCTGATGGAGTAATGATATGAAAGTGTTATATCTTATGTAGGTCTTCTATATAATGAGCTTCTCTAGTCTGACTAAACGGATTCAAAATTCTGAAGATATGATTGTGGTCGACGATTATGATCCTCAGTCTTGGATTTAGAACTGTATTGGTTCAGTTTAGACCCGTAGCCTAGGGTATTTTAGAATTGTATTAGCTGGTTTATACCCGAAGCCTGAGGTATTTTAGCATTGTATTGGCTGGTTTATACCCGAAGCCTGGGGTATCTTAAAATTGTATTGGCTGGTTTATACCCGAAGCTTGGGGTATTCTAGAATTGTATTGGTTCAGTTTATCCTCGTAACCTGGAGGCTGTATGGTTCAGTTTATCCTCATATCCTGGAGGCTGTGGCAATTGTGGCACTTATGAAAACCCTTTGGAGTTTATCTTTTCATTTCCCTTCTGATTACGCTACCTGTTGTCAAGTAAAGCTACACTAACATTTTATATTTTATACATGCAATGGTATAACGTAAGTGGATGCATAAATGTATAGAAAATGTAGTGCATGAATAAAATAGGTGTATGCATGAACACGTGTACACCCTTGCCTCCCTTCTAGCTTTCCGCAACTATTTGTAAGCGTTCATGATTTTTTAAGTTCGGGAGACGAAGTCCCTGGACAAGTGTTTTCTTGAGTTGTGTCTGCTGAAGCCATTTCAGGTGGATTCTTCCTGAGTTCTTCAATTCTCAAGTTGATGATGCCTTAGTTTATCATCCTCTGAATCTTTTCTTTTAAGGTGAAACAGTTTTCAGTTCTGTGTCCCACAATCCGGTAGTACTTACAATAATTAAGGTCTCTTACGCATCCTATTTCATTTGGTCGGATGGGCTCTGGTAATTGCAACTCTCCTTCTTTGATTAACTGTTCCATAATTGGGACCAAGTCGTTCACATCGAATGTGTGTGATCTGTTTGCCCCATTTCTTTCAATAAACGTTACCTGTCGCGGGTCCTTGAATTCCTTATCCTTGTCTTGAGCCTTTGATATCTTGATTTCTATCTTGCATCCTAACCCTAGTTGCTTTCGATCCTTAAGGTTCTTTCTCTCATCAACACTAGTCATCTCTCCCATTTCACGTCTTGGTCTTTTTCCTTTGACTGTTTGAGATAACATTTCCCTCGTCATCTACGATGGCAGTGCGGCAGTATGCTCGAATGAGACATTTCTGGGCCGAACCTATGGCTCTACAACCATAAGTCTCTCAGCTGCCCCTTACGATTCCTCCATCGATTGTTTAGTGAGCACAACGGTGCTTTGAACTGCCCCTTGCGCAACTAGTGCTGCTAGAATCTCCTTGATTTCTCTCATTTCCCTCATCATGTCTTCTTGAGCTTGAGCCAACTTATCAATATGTTCTTGGATAGTTGGTGATTCATCTTTCTGGTCACTTGGCTCTTCTTCCTCAATGACCTGGACCATTACGACTTGTAATAGTTGTGGTTTCTGCTCTACCCTGACGACCTTTATGATGGATGCCCCTGTTATTTCTTCATCTGCCTTGCGAGTTGTAATCTTAGTCCTCTTCTCGACTGGATGGGTCATCCTTGATAGTGCTAGGAATTCATCGGCTATAAAGATGAAACTTTGAGCTCTCTTTGTTGTCGTAGTCCTACTGGTTTTATTGACTTTGTTAGTCTGAATATACTGCTACTGTTTCTTGATCACATGGTGTGGCTCAACGACATTCTTCTTTTTGCATGAGGTCCTTGTCACTGCTTTCTTTAATCCTTTCTTTTGCTCGCACTTGCGAACCAGCTGCCAGTCTGATTCGAGAATAACTATCATGGTTGCAGCAAAGTGGGGGAAGCTAAATCCCCTGCGGTAAGGAAGACGCATGAGATGTGCCATCTCTCCTATCTTTGTTAATAATTTGCTAATCTTATCTGCGGTGTCATACAATCATTAGAACAGTTCATAAATGCGGTCGGGAGCATGAACCCACCGATCACAGTGCATAAACTGATAGGAATAAGAAATAAAGAGACAAATACGTGTGCATTTGTGGAAGTTTGTGAGTTTAAAAAAACTTTTGTTTTAATGTCTATTGCCTTAAAGATGAAGGGAAGAACGTTCCCGTTGAGAGTCACCAATTTGACGCCCATGAAGGCGCCGAAACATTATGCCTCGCGTTAGCTTTCCTGTATATACTTTCATGTCTGCAAATGATTAATCTTAGAGTGTTTCTATACTTAGAGCTAACCAGAGATTTTGGGTTTGGATTCCCCAGCAGAGTCGTCAGTTTGTTAGAACTAGAAAATGATACAAGGACATTTGCTGTGTATTGTTGCTCTGGGGTTCTGAGTAATGGAAACATTCATTGATAATCACAAGCATTCATAAAAGATACACAAGATCAGAGATATCATAAGGAGAATTTTATTTCAGAAATTCTGAGATCTTGTACATTCCAGGCCGTGATCTGGCACGAGCCTTTAATTACATCGAATGATCGATAACCCTTGATTAAAAGGCAGAAGACTAGTCAGTAGGGACTATGGTCTTAGAGTTTGTGGTCGTAGAGACCTCTATTTGTTTTATTACGGACTGAACTATCTTTGTATTGGTCAGATATCTATGTCCCATGTTTTGGCCGGAGATCTGGGCAGAGACTGTCAGGGTTTTTTAACTGAGAGGGTACGACTCTAGGCTTGTAGCTGTCATTTTTGGACAGGCGACCTCGGGAAGATCGGTCCGCAGTTGTATGTACCTGAGCAGCCCAACCTACGGATGCATTTTGGATGGGTAGGGCATCGACCGTTGTGTTGTGACAGTTTATAACAATTACTTTGTAGCGAATCGAAACTCTTTGATATGGTTTATTGTGATAATCATAATCCCATTTGTCTAGCTTTCGACCCTTAATCGGGTCATATCTTATAGTACATATGAATGACGATACATTTACATTGTTTTAGATACTATCGGCTTTTTTCAAGAAGTTATTCTATTCATCGTGTTGAATCAGGTCGAACCTCGAAGGTACGCAATCATGCTTGTTTAAAGATCCCGAAATGGTCATTTGACCATTCCATTGTATCCGGAACGCTTGAAATACCCATGATAGGCTTAAACGGATCTTGAAAACACTTAAAACTGAGTCCGGCGCACCCGTAAACATTTTCTGTAATTGATTGATTTATTGGGTGCATGGGACTTAATTTTTTGGTGCGTGGGATCCAACGCACCTTTAAATTAAATGCCTGATTTTTTTAATTTATGAGTGCGTTGGGCATTTTTCGGGTGCATGGGACACCTAAGTTCTTGTCCGAGTCATGTTGAATTTACAGACGCGTGGTACCCAAATTTATGGACGCGTGGGACATTTTTGGGTGCATGGGACGCCAATATTCAATTTTGAATTACATTGAATTTATGGATGCATGGGACCCGAATTTATGGATGCGTGGGCCATTTTTTGGGTGCGTGGGAGTCCGATGCACTTGTTCGAATTAGGTCGAATTTATGGACGCATGGGACCCGAATTTATGGACGCGTGGGTTATTTTTCGGGTGCTTGGGACTTAATTTATGGGTGCGTGCCCACAATTTTGATTTTCAAGATTCAGACCTGCGGTGAACTTGATCGGAGTAATCTTCCAGTGGAAGATGTTGGTGATTAGAAAGGAATTCCAGCGATCAGGAAAGGTTTTCGGTGATCAGAAAGGTATCATGGCGAGGGTTTTCCGGTGGGAATCTCAAATACCCAGAGGATAGTATCTCTCTCTCTCTCTCTCTCTCTCTCTCTCTCTTTCAAAATGTACAAATGGACAGTCGGACGGGGTATTTATACCCGAAAATATCGGAACTCAACCAATGAGGGGCTGCCACATGCCACGCACCCTAAAAACACCCCCAACGCACCTCAAAATCGATGTGCGGAGGTCCAACGCATCCAAAAATGTGTTCTGAAAATATCTATTTTTTTTGTGCGTGGGACTTTGATTTTTCGGGTGCGTGGGACTCCATGTACCCTTAAATGAAAATCCTGAAATGTGTTGAATTTATGGGTGCGTGGACCCATTTTTGGGGTGCGTGGGGCTCAATGCACCTCTAAATGAAAATCCTGAAATGAGATGAATTTAGGGGTGCGTGGGCCCATTTTTGGGGTGAGTGGGACACCATGCAACCTTTAAACCAATTTCTGTTTTTGCTAATTTTTTTTGTGCGTGGGTACCCGAATTTATGGATGCGTGGGAGTCCAATTTTATAGGTGCGTTGACAGACTTTTGAACGCTCCAAATTGGGTTTTGAATTTTAATGAGTTTGTGGGGCCCGCTTGATGCTAAAAGTACATGCATTGGTCATCATAAATCATAATGAAGTTATGGGTTCGATTTCGGACGGTTCTGATCGCGGTGATTCGCGGGGGCCCGCCGGAGATTTTAATCGAAATTAGCTAAGGGAACTGTTGTAAATCTCTGTTTTGCGTGCACCGGGAGGCATTTTGTGGGATTCTTTTGGAGTTGTGTGGCTATTTTAGCCATTCTAAGGACCTTAACATTTTATGACCCCAACATTAACCATCATGATTCATTAAAATAAACTAGACTATCAATTGACATGGCTAAGTATCTCAAATAATAAGAAAGTCTAAAGTAACCCCCTCTTTACTTTGGACAAAACAGTGATCGCGGTTTGGACAATGCATCGCGTAGTCCTATGAAAATAGTCATAAGTCCCTCGTTATAGGTCGAATTAAGGGTGATTTGCTACTTGTTGGAAAGAGAATTCGACAAACTTTCAAATGACTTTAGAATCAGCTCATTTGGAGATCGATACCTGTTAAAAGCGAGCCAAAATTATTACTCATGATTTGGACAAAACAACGATCGTGGTTTAGACAATACATCATGCAATCCCATGAAAAATGCTCATAACTCTATCATTATAAGTCAAATCAAGATGATCATGTGCTCGTTGGAAAGATAATTCAACAAAATTTCAAATGGCTTTAAAACTAGCTTATTTGGAGATCATTTGACCTACAAAAGTGGGCTCAAAGTGTAAATTGCAATTTGCACATGTTAGTGTACTTTTTGAAATTGCGGTTTTACCGCTAGTGAGATAAGCTTGAAGGTATGCTTATGTCCTAGAGGGGGGTGAATAGGACTTTTTAATTTTTCTTGCAAATTCAAAAGCTCAATTGGATTTATACTATAATATACCAATTAAGCACATGTAAATGATAGCAATTGATCACCCAAGATCCAACTCAATTTGACAACTCTTCTAAGAGAAGCATTTAGTCAAACAGTTCATATGCATGCTTGTGTCAATCATTCAAAGATGGCATATGAGCATTTTGTCAAACATAAGATGGGCATACAGTTAAGCACTTATAAGATTGATCAACAAGGAACAAAATAGACAAAATGCATTCACCACTTGCACACGATGTATAGTGGTTCGGTTTTCCTACTGCACTCCCAGTTCCCGATCTCAACCTATGAGACCACCGGATTTCACTATAGTCGTGGTTTTAAATCAGGTTAACCATCAACCTTCACATCCTTTGATCTAGGACCGCGTTTACCATCCACCGATGGCCCAATCCAGGGACTTGACGAGTTTGAATCTCAAACTCTCACCAATCCTAATCCAAGGATGGTCACGTACCCTCCCACCGGAGTTTCCCAATCTAGGGAATAGAGATTCAATAATTGAACTCTCAAAAACTAGACATACCTAGATGATTGAACCACGATTCAGCGCCTTTGATGAGTAGCTTCAGCTTCCACGAATGCCTTAGCTCCTCTCCAAGCTCTCACGATCAGCTACCAATGCATATGATGTTCCTAGACTAATGCCAAGTAGGTGGGAGAAGGTATTGATGTTCCATATGCCTATTACAATGCAATGGATAATGAAGGAACCATCAATTAGATCATTCAATGGCTATAAATGACTTCAAGATGAAGATTGAATGATAGGGACAGCCATGAATGCCATGCTTGAGTTCATTGTTCAAACCGAGCTTTGAATACTCAATGTAGTGCCATTAATGGCTAGGTTTGAAAGATGAACTCAAGATTATGATGAGCAAAAGAGATTAGATGAAGGCCTTAATAGCCTTTCTTAATGCTCTAAATGGGTGTGCAAGTTCTGCCCTCAAAGCCCTCGAAATATGCCTTTATAGGCTCCAAGAATCGGGCTCCAACGGATAGAAAACGGTCACATGCGACCTGTCTAAACATCTAAATGACCGGTCTTGACTGTGTCTCCGACCAGTCTGACGACCGGTCGTGCGACCGGTCTGACAACCGGTCTTCCTTTTGAACAGAAAAACCCGGGTCTCTGGACAGTTTTTGGCCCATTTGCGACCGGTCGTGGGAGGTCAGCGACCGGTCTCCCTTTAATATATTTTCCCCTTTTGGTCGCTGGACGTTTTTCGTCCAAATGCGACCGGTCGTGCGACCGGTCCTAGGTGACCAGCGACCAGTCTTCAGACCAGTCCTCAGCCAGAAAAATAGTTTTCATTTTAAAAGCTTTCTGACTGAAACTTGTTTCAACCGACTGGTCGCCCGACCGGTCGTCAGGCTCATTTCCTGGCCTGAAATGGGGTGAACTCCCTGGATTTTAACGGTGAACAAAGAGATGGATTTCCTCTCTTTTTCAACTGATTGGCACCTACATAATGGAGGTCCAAGACTGATCATCTTGACCTTAAGCCTATGGATCAATTGGCAAACATAGAATGCGATTCGAATGCCATGGACTTGGATGTTTCGGGATCCTATAGGCTGCCTATATGCAACTTACCTTCCGAGCTTGATCTGTCTTGAATTTGAGTATGGAAAGCTGCCTTGGTCTTCAAGTCTAGAGTCTTCAATCTTCATGGCTCACGAGACTTGACTGACTTACATAGTCACGGAATTGACAAAACGATGCACTGATTTGTGCACTAACACTTTTCTGTGGCATACTAGTGCACCTTATTTGTCAATTACGTAGCTCAGTGAGTCTAGGTGTTGGTTGAGTCCAAAGGAAATGAAGACTAAAGACTCAAGTGGACCTACTACATCAAGGAAGAAGAAACATGTAATTTAGATGTCTTAGTGAGCCAAAACCCTTGAACCTTAACAAAAACCCTAACATTTAGATGGCTTGACCCCATAGGTAAACTTTTGGTCATCTTAGATTGGCCTTAGGTGTCCCAAAATATCATCCAAAGATAGGCCCAAGAGGTTGCCTGAGCTGCTGGAAACAAGACTAACCAAACAACGGAACTCATAGATGAGTCTATCGACCGGTCGTGGACCCTACACGACCGGTCGTCAGTGGCAAAAAATGGGACACGAGCATTATTTTAATCACTGGCCCTTTTAGACTGTCGTGGACAGGTCACAAACCGGTCGCTGATTGGTCACTCAGGGGCATTTTTAGGACAACAAAATCCAACCCATCCCAGGCCCTTTTAGGACCAGTCTTGGCCTTCAGCCGACCGGTCAAGGACCCCTCATGACCTGTCGCAGTTGAGCACTAACTGATCGTGAACTAGCCGTTTTCAGTCATTTTCTATTCGTTTGAGATTTCTTTATAAAAAAAAAAAAAAACTGAGCTCAATTTAGAGTATAAGGAGAGAGGATTTAATACATTAGAAGTCACCCACATCGCTCATACTATTAGGCTCTAATCCTAACAATTTTAAGCCATCTTCCTTGTGTTTGATCACAAGATGGAACATTCAAAAGATCAATTGAAGATGGACTTGCTCTCTCTTGATCTTTAGATATTTTAGGCACCTTAACAATAGATAGATCACTTGTCTAAACCTCTCTAGAGATCGAATTAGGTGGAATTCCTCTAGGAAACCAAATCCTACTAGTTGTAGAGAATTCACACCACCTCCTATCACCTTTATCATCTTGTTAAGATCATATACAAGAAGATTAATCATTAGAGCCGAGGCCTTGACAAAGCATCGGCAAAAAGATCGGGGGAGCATCGGAGAGCTGATTGTAGCACAGGAGAGTGGAGATCAAGCAACCCAAGAAGCGTTGAACAAGGGGCTTATCCGACAAGTAAGTGTCAAGTTGAGAATCCAGTTGCACTCCTTCCTCGTGGAGGATTGAGTGTGAGAGTTTGTTTTCAAACTCGATCCACGTTCGTTTGTTGAACCTTAGCTCATTAGTTGAGCCTAAATTTCAGGTTCGTTTATCGAACATTGACTCATTTATTAGGTCTTAACAATCTTCTAGGGGAACCACCAATACGGTATATACGTGTAGGTTGAGAGGTGAACCTGTAAACCTCTGCTCAAGTTGAGAAGTGAACCTATGCAAAAACCTCCGTTCAGGTTGAAAGGTGAACCTGTGCAAAAACTTTCGTGTAAAGATTGAGAGGTAAACCTGATTTAAAACCTCCGTTATAGTGAAATCCGGTGTTCTCATAAGTTGGGAACGGTAGCCGGGAGTGGAGTAGATAAGTAGTCGAACCACTATACATGCTTGTGTTTAAGAATGTTATTTGGGTCATTTCTTTCTAGCATTGTTTATTTAGTTGCTGATTATATGAATGTTAGAATGGAATGTATACTATACATTAATAGGTAGATTCTCACACACATCTTATAGGTTCACTTCTAGACTAATTGCTTAGGTAGCTATATCATTTGTAGTCTAAATAATTGCACATTGATTATAAGCTCAACATGTTGCATCAACATAATCTATGTGCTTAGTTTAATTTGCTTAATTGCATTATCCTTTCTAGCCTTTGTGATTGGACCCACTTAAGCTTGGAAGCTAAGTGGTCTTGTTTAATTAGTTTATTATTGTTAATTAATTTAATTAGATAATAAGTTTTTAAAATAATTTTAAAACGGTCTCAATCACCCCGTTAGGACTTAGCCGTAGTTCTAAGCTCAACGCTAAGCTTTCACAATTAGCATAGGGTATCGTGTTAGATTCAACGCAATTTCAACAAAAATCAGTGATAGTTGTTTGGATAATGCATCTTGCGATCCCATGAAAATGGTAATAACTCTCATGTAAGGTCGGATCGGGGTGATCTTATTCTTGGTGGAAAGATAATTCAATAAAATTTCAAATAGTTATAGAATCAATGCATTTAGAGACTGTTTGACCTTTCAAAAGTTGGCCCAAAGTCCTAATCGTGATTTGGAAAAAATAACAATCGCCATTTGGACTATACATTGTGCGGTCCCATGAAAACAATCATAATTCACTCTTTACAAGTGGGATCGGGGTGAGGTGGGATCAGGGTGAGCTTCTGCTTGTTGAAAAGTTAATTCAACGAACTTTCAAATAGATTTAGATTCAACTCATTTGAAAACCATTTGAGCTTTTAAAAGTGGGCTCAAATTCCTTTTCATGATTTAGGCAAAACAGCGATCACGGTTTGGACAATGCATCATGTGGTCTTATGAAAATGGTCGTAACTCCTTCATTGCAAGTCAGATTGGGGTGATCTTGTACTCATTGGAAAGATAATTCAACAAAATTTCAAATGACTTTAGAATTAGCTCACTTGGAGATCGTTTGACCTTTCAAAAGTGGGCCTAAATTTCTAATCACGATTTAGACAATGCCCAGGTCGCAGATTCGACTATACATCACGTGGTCCCATGAAAATATTTATAACTCATTCATCATAAGTCAAATTAAGGTAGTCTTGTGCTCATTGAAAGATGATTCGATGATTTTTTAACATAGTTATATATATATATATATATATATATATATATATATATATATATATATATATATATATATATATATATATATATATATATATATCGAAGACCACTCCGATCAATCGAAATACCTTTTTTTATATATTGAAGTAACCGTTGAAGGTTTTTCTTTAAATACGAGGGAGATGATTTTTAGGCAATTGGGAGGGATTTTGAGAAGATAGAAGCCACCATTGTTGAAGACCATTAGAGGCTCTATTCCTAACCTATTGCAAGTCATTCTCCTTGTGATTCATCACAAGCTTAGGGCATTCAATGCCAAAATAAAAATGAACTTGTTCTCTCTTGATTCCTAAGAGTTTAGATACCTTAATCATAGGTATATCCTTTGTCTAAACACCACCTAGGAGTCCAAATAGGTGTATTCCTCTACGAAGCCAATTTCCTACCATTTGTAGAGGTTTCACCACCTCTTAGCACCTTGGGCATCTCCAATGGAGCATTATATACAAGGGAACTGATCTTGGAGCTAAAGCCTTGGCAAAGCAACAGCATCAAAGATCGGGGGAGCACAGGGGAACTGATTCAAGCACAGGAGATCGAGAAGAAGCAACGCAACAAAGGGGCTCAATCCAATAAGTAATTTGTCATTTGTAAGAGTCCGGTACCACTCTTTTCCCTGTGGGAATTGATTGTAGAGTATGTCTTTAAACTCGATAGATTCGGTTGTAGGACCTAAACCCAGTTGTAGGGTCGAATTGAGTCTCCAAGTCGGGAGCCTCCGGCAGGAGTGAACATTATGTTCGGTTGTAGGACCTTGGATTGGTTGTAGAGCTTAAAACCATTGAGGTTCGGTTGTAGAACCTTGACTTATAATTGGAATCTAAATTAAGGTTCGGTTGTAGGACCTTAGCTCGATTGTAGAGCATAAAATCATTGAGGTTCGGTTGTAGGACCTTAACTCATGAGTGGAGTCTAAATTTAGGTTCGGTTGTAGGACCTTGGCTTGAGTAAACCTAAACAAGTCTCTAAAGGGAAGCCACCAACACGGGTGTGAATGTGTAGGTTGGGAGGCACCTGTAAACTTGAGCTTTGCATCTGCTTGAGCTTTGCATCTATTTTTCTGAGGTGGGGCCCACTTGAGCTTTGCATCTACTTCATGTGTGGGCTCCACCCACATCCAGCTCTATGGACCCCACCACAGAAATAGTGAGGATAGTCATTCTCACCGTTGAAACCTTCATAGGGCCCACCATGATGTTTATTTGAGATCCGACCTATTTATAAGTTCACACGGACATGGACGAAGGAAAAAACAAATATCAGTTTGATCAAAAAGTTATGTGGCCGCCTAGAAGTTTTTAATGGTAGGCGTTCAATCCCCACTTTTTTCTATGGTGGGGAACACTTGAGCTTTGGATCTACCTTATTCTTTGGCGCATGCCCTAAAATGATCTCTCCGAATGGATGGACGGTGTGGATATAACACATACATCATGGTGGGCCCCAAGGTTTAATGGCAAAGAAACATCATAGTGGGGCCCGCTGTATTGTGAGGTTCCCCCTGAGCACTATGGATTTCCCCTGGCATTGTGGAATCCTCCTAAGCACTGTGGGTTTTCCCTGGCACTATGGAATCCCCCTAAGCATTGTGGATTTCCCCTGGTACTATGGGTTCCCCTAGAGCACCGTGGGTTCCCCCAGAGCACTATGGATTCCCCCTGAGCATTATGGATTTCCCTTGGCACTATGAAATCCCCCTGAGCCTAAGGAAGGCTTCAACACTAGGCATCACTGCCCTCACTATTTTCTGATAATGGGCCCCACAAAGCCTTTGAATTATGCTGACATTTATGTGGTCCTTTTATATAGGTCTATGTGACCATATCACCAAGATTGGATGACAAATAAACATCAAGGTGGGCCTGAAAAAGTTTCAATAGTGGACATTTCTGTCCCAACTATTTGCTATGGTATGGCCCACCCGAGATCTAGATCTGGCCCAAAATGAGGCCCAAAGCCTAAAATGATCTGGCAAAAGGGATGGACGGCATAGATGGAACATAAACAACATGGTGGGCCCTAAGAGTGGACCACCCGTCCACGCCCAAGAGGGCTTTCGCCTTTTCTTGGTCGTATGCAGGAGCAGGTGGTCAGAGAGGCATTTCGACCCAAAGTTTGCAATTTGTTGTGAAAAGGCTAAAAAAGATGAGCCTCACGAGAAATTGGACTTTTAGTAAAATCAGCCACATTGGGGGCTATTGAAGGAAAAATCCCACTCCTGAATGATGGATTGCGTGTGAGGATTGACTCCGTTCGAGCAAGGGCTTTGCTGGGCACACCTTGATGTATGTGTTTTATCCATGTCGTCTACCCATTTTATCATATATATTTAGAGCATGATTTAAAGAATTAGGCAAATCCAAGCCTTAAGTTGACCACACAAAGGGAATTGAACGCCCACCATTAAAAACTTCTTATGCACCACATTAGCTTTGGATCAAGCTAATATTTGTGTTTTCCCTTCATCCAATATTGATACCCACATGTTAGCATTGAATCAGTCCTTTTTTTATCCCTAAGAAATATGTACAAGGTGGGGACTAACTTGATTGATGGATTAGATTCGACATATATGTGGTGTGTACACAAGTTTCATTGCACACGCGGTTTAGCAATATTATTTTAATTTATTTATGTTACTTATTTTAGGGCTGTCAATGGACCGAGTTGGCCCAACGGGCTTCCTGGCTTAGCCCACCTCGAGCCGGGCTTAGACAGGAGTTCTAGGCCTGCAGATCGGGTTCGGGCTTTAAGCTTGAGCTTGATTCTCAACGGGGCCGGGCTTGGACTTACATGTCAAAAGCCCGAAGACCAGCCCAGCCTGGCCTGACATTTTTTTAAATACTTAGAACTCTAAAGTAAAAAAATTTCCCTTTCATCTTTCCTCCTCTCCCTCTTTACTTTTTTACACCAACCACTAACCATAGTATATTTCATTTTCATCTCTCTCTCTCTCTCTCTGTCTCTCTCTCTCTCTCTATAAGTGTAATTGATGTTATCAAGGTACATCATCTTGCTTTCTACATTCATTGTTTTGATCAAGTAAACACACACTTCTTTCTTTTCTTTGTTTAATAGAGAATAGTTGGGTTCTTTCAAAATGCCTACATGAGGATATGAAGCTCGATCTTTGTTATTTTCTCGTTATTGATTGGTGACTAGTTGAGTCATACTCTAGCTGTAAATTTTAACATAAGTTGAGTCTCTTTTTTTTTTTTTTTTTTTTTTCCCCTGTGAATATGTTGTGAATCTAGGAGTAAGTTCAAGTCATGTCTTAACTTTTTTAAGAGAGTTGGGTCCTCTTTATCTTTACTTTTTTATTTTCCTTTTCTAAAATATAGATGCAAAGAAACTCAGTAAGTTTTCTTCTTCCTTTTATTTATTTTGTTATTAAGTCTTCTTCTTTTTATTTTGTTATTAAGTCTTCTTCTTTTTATTTATTTTGCTGTTGAAATCTTTAGAGTGAGTATTGGACAAGGCTGCAAAATGGGAAATTTTTCGAGCTTGAGTTAGGGCCAAGCTCAAGTTGGGCCTTGTATAACCAATCCGGGCCGGTCTTGGGTTGGACTATATCTTGGCCTGTCACGGGCCCAAGCCGAGTTTGGACTAAGGTTGGAATTTGTGGGCCGGGCTTTGGCAGAGCTTGGCCCGGCCTAACCCAACCCAACCAAACCCAACCCAACCCATTAACACCCCTAATGTTACAGGTGTTTCGATTTGTGACGCTATTATGGAAATAAGGGCAAATTGGTGCTTTTATTCTCATTAATAGGCTTGGAAGAATGCATTGGTAAATGCAAAACCCAAAGGAATCTTGTGGTAAAATTAACAATTGTGAGAAACTTTTGGGTAAAAATCCCTATTTTATTTTATTTTATTTTATTTGTTTTTAGTACGTGGATTAGATGAGGCCGACGCGAGTTGGCCATGCCCAACCACAGGAAGTTCACGTGGTTGGAAGCAGTGTGGGGCCCACAGAGGTGCTTCGGATATATCCACTCTATCCATTACTTCCTAAACATCACAATAAGACAGGAATCCAATAATAACACATCCAAAACTCAGTTGGGCCACACCACACACGCACACAGTGATAACGGAAACGTCCACCATTTGAAACCTTCCTGGAGTCGACCACAATGTTGAGATGCCATCCAAACCATTCATAGGGTTATTGCCACTCAGATAAGCCATAGAAACAAATATCCTGATAAAAAAACTTCTGTTGCCCCCACAAAGTTTCCGAAGGTGGGTGTTTAATCCGAGCTGTTTTGTGTGGTGTGGTCCAGTACTTGAGTTTTGGATCTGCCTGATTTTTTTACTCATGTCTTATTATATTTATAAACTGATGGATGGAGTGGATCTTTCACAGCTATCTCTGTGAGCTGTGCCTGCACAGCTTCCGATCACAGAAACTTCCTCTGACCTGGGGCATAGGAAACTGGCGTCCAGGTGAGGCAGGGGCAGCAGCATGGGGACGCAGAGACGAAAAGCGTCCAAACCGAGCTGTGGAGGGGCCACCGTGATGTATTTGTTTATCCACTCCGTACATTCCCCATCTAAGATCAGGCCGACCACATGAGACTAAGAATGAGGCAGATCCAGCGCTGAGGTCGGCCACACCAAAATACTGAGCTCGGATGCATTAAAAGCACCCAGCATTAAATGCAAGGGTCATCTCTTGTGTGGCCGACCTGAGCGTTGGATCTGCCTCATTCCTGATCTCATGCCTTAAAATGAACTTAAAAAAGGAATGGACGAAGTAGATAAATGAACTTAAAAAAGGAATGGACGAAGTAGATAAACAGATACATCATGGTGGGCCCCAGTCGGTTTAGATGCTTTGTGTCCATACCGAGTTTGGACGCAATCCACGTCCCAGCATGGCGTGAGGCCTATACCGTGGGGCTCACCTCAATATGTGTGCTGTATATCCACACCGTCCATCTGTTTTTCTGGATGATTTTAAGGCATTGTCTTGAAGATCTAAATCTCAGGTGGACCACACAGTAGTATCGGGGCCTCAAAAGCTTTGGATAGAGCTCAAATTTGTATTTTCCTTTCATCCAGATCCGTGTGTACTTATTGATAAAGTTGTGCGCTGGTTGGGTTAACCCGGTTGACTCGACTCGGCCAAACCGTTCAAAACCGATTCAGAATCATCCGCTTGTGTAAGTTGGCTAGCGTCGAGTATAAAATCCTTTATTCAAATCGTACTCGAGTGCTCCCGAATTATCCTTAAATCCGATCGACCCGACCTGTATCTGAACCGAAATAGAACCGAAATAGAACCGAACCCACCCGAAACCTGACCCGATTCGGTATTGAGTATAAGTTAAAAAATAATAAAAAAATAAAATAAAAAAAAGAAATTTACCTTACCTGCTGCTACCCTAACTCATTTACCCTACTCGTCGTTGCCCTTACCCTACCCCCCTCCCCCTCCTCCACCTTCGGTCGTCATCCGACCTCACCCGGCACCCGTTCCGACGGTGTTCGCACCCATTCCGTCATCCGCTCGCCTGTTCTAGCGTCACCCACACTCATTCCAAGCTTCCACCATCGTCCACACCCGTTCCGACGTTATCCACTCACCGCCGACTCTCGACAGCCACCGGTTCTCCAAATCAAAGGTATTTATGAAATAAATTTGGGGGTTTTAGGTTTCTATATAATTTGGGGGTTTTAGAATGGGCCGAGTACATGAATAATTGAAATGGGTCGGGTGTATAACTGTGGTCGCCAGTCGGATTGACCAGGTTGGCTCGAGTGAGGCCGTGCGGCCTGGCTGGCTGGCTGGCTGGCTGCATCGGCTGAGCCATTTCTAATCCCCTAAACCCTAAATAGAGTTGGGTCAGGCTGAGCCATTTCTAAACCCAAAACCCTAAATAAGGTTAGCTCGGGTGCGGGACTAGGTGTTCGCTTCCCCAAGTGCAGGGTTGCGATGTAGTAATAATCTCGGTAAGACCGAGGTCGATCCATAGGGACTTGTGTAGGGATTCACAAAACACTTCCAATGGTCTCTACTTAAGAACTAACTAAACAGGATTTAGTAATTTGGTGAAGATTGCAATTTTGAACTAAACTGAAGGTAATTAATTAATAAAAAGCATTAGGGGTTCAAGGATCCACTTATAGCAATCATTGATGCTTAATTCACTGTGACTTCTCACTTTCTCAACTAGAATCGAAATTAAGTCCTATCTAGCCAAATGATAGAGCAGTTAAAACAACAACCTATCATATGTGTGATACATGATTCTCTCAATTCGAGTTAGGATTTGAGCACACTCAATTGCATAGATCAATCCTAGATCCAATAGGTTGAGATCATAATCATAATCATCATTACCTTCTGTCACAAAGTATAACTAGATCAGGATTTAAACTCAATTCAAATCATATAAACAACCACACATAAATAGAAATTCCAAAAAGAGTAGAACTTTTGGTATGAAGTTTTTACATGAGAATCATAGATTTAGAGCGTATTGAATCCAATTCCTCGGATCATACAGGTCTAGCATAATTCAAAACATTTAAGAACTCAAGCAATTCTTCTAAACATCCATGAGCCATCATAAGATTAAGAAAAACTACTTAGAATTTTATTCAAACTTCCACTATTGTTCTTCATTAATAATCCAAATTG
Source organism: Liriodendron chinense (assembly GCA_003013855.2). Classification (NCBI taxonomy): domain Eukaryota; kingdom Viridiplantae; phylum Streptophyta; class Magnoliopsida; order Magnoliales; family Magnoliaceae; genus Liriodendron; species Liriodendron chinense. The sequence goes on along the minus strand of ML058330.1, from coordinate 2,279,668 downwards.
AAACCAAATCAAACGAATTGAAACATCTTAGATTTACTACAAGCTTCGCCTCTTAGCCCTAGCTAAGAGGTTTAGCTGTTCATAATCCAAGGAAATATGAAAACAACTAAGAAATACATAAAACTAGAAGAACAAACTAGTAGAAGTTGTAGAACTCCAGATCTGACTTCCGCCGTCTCCCACCGTCCTAAATCTCTTCTAGGATGCCTTAGGAACGAGCTAGGGGAGTCCTTTTATAGCTTTGGAGCCCTAAGTGCGAAGAAACTTTGAGAAATCCCGCAGATTTGCGTTTTACGCAGAGATTTTCGGAGCTTGCAAAAGAAGTTTTCTTACGCAGATCGGTCGGACCCCCTGTCCAGCCGGTCGGACAAAGTGTTTGCAATTGAAATTTTCACTGGAGTGTTGCTTACACAATCTGACCCACCAGCCGACCAGTCGGCCGGCCGGCCAGTCGACATGCTTCAATCTGCTGAGTTTTCTGGACATTACAATTGATAGGCCGACCCTTCAGCCGGCCGGTGGGTCGGCCTTCATAAAAGTGTGTCCAGAGATTTTGCTCTTTCTGGAGGGTTTGGCCGGCTGGTCGGTGGGTGTGACCGGCCGGCCGGTGGACATGAACTTGGCTAAAAGCTTCAGCTTCTCCTCCTTCATCTTCAATGTACTTTTGCTCCACCTTTGGTCCTTCATTCCTTTGATCTTCAAGGCGCGTAAATAGTCTATCTTAGCCCGCATTTGATGACTTCTCTCTTTCACTCCTACAATCACAAAACCATGCATTAGTTGGATCTTTAATCACTTATTTCAAGCATAGTTAGTAATGAAATGGGCTTAGAATATGCACATTTAGGAGCTCAACACAAGGCCTCCTGGCTAGCTTAGGCTGAGCCATTTTTAAACCCAAGACACTAACCATGGTTGGCTTTGGTGTGGCCTGGATGACTCGAGCTCAATTTCTAAAAACCTAAACCTAAACCCTAAATATTAAACCTAAACCATAATCCTAAATCTTAAACTAAAACTACATCCCTAAACCCAAACTTAAACCCTAAAAATAAACCTTAACCCTTAAACCCTAAACCCTATACCCTAAAACCTTAGACCTTAACCCCAACACTAAACCTAAACTCTTAGCTAACCTTAAGTCTAACCCTAGTCCCTAAACCATAAGTAACGGCTAATATTAACCCTAAACCCTAATCTTAACCCTAAATTTAGCTTATTGTGCAGTTGTACTTTACTACTTTACATTATTTTGCTTATTCTGTATCTCCTTGCTTAGACAATTAGACTGATGTGGATTACATTGTTAATTTGTCATCAACTTTATGTTTTGTGGTTTATTTTTTGTAAATTAGACAATTAGTTACTCATTTAAAGATTTCTATCTTTGGTGGCATAGAGATCACTCAAATTGTCTCCTTTTAGACAGTTCAAGGTTAGATAGATGATATTCTTTCATATAATCTATTTAAATGCTCATGCATATTCCGTGCTCCATCTTTTCATTTCTCTCTGGTTATATTTCTTCATTTTATTTCTTGTGTCAAATATCTTTGCATTGCTTAGATATTTAGCATGAGAAATAATTGGAATATCAACATATCTAGAGAGATATGGGGAGATGCTGCCGAAATTTCAACGTAGGCGTTTAAATGGGAATATGAAAGCATACTATCTATCTAACCTTGGATGGCTAACTAATTTAGATATTAGTATATACATAACTTAGTAACCTTAGATGAGAACGTCTCACATAAGCACTTTCAATTAGTAGATACATAGTGAGGAATTTTCTAGTAACACCGTCCATTTATCAGCAACTTCGTCATTGAAGATGAACCTGGAAGAGGGGTTAGGTCTAGAACTAATGGAGTTTGGTCAGATGCAAGGTGATACCAGTAATACCTTCCAGTCCCAAAGTTTAATTAGTCGAGGGAAAAAGAGATATGCGATATAGGAAGATTTTGAAGAAGTAACTTCGAAAAATGACATGGTGAATGTTCAATGCAAATACTGCAAAGTTCAATATAGTAAACAATCTGACGGGTCGACCATAACTTTAATGAAACATCTGATAAAGTGTTCGAAGAAAGTGAGAAGCCAAACATCAGGACAACAAATGCTTGTGTTTACCCATTCTGTCATGGATCCGTCGCAAGGTACCTTGTCCACCTATAAATATAATAGGGACCATGTGAATGAATTGATGGTCAGGTTTATTATTGCAAATGAGAGACCATTTCAAATTGTAGAGAGTCGGCCATTTATTAAATTAGCTAAAGGCCTAAACCCCATATACGAGAAGATATCCCGCACAACAATAAAAAGGGTTTATATGAAGATATATGAAAGTGAGAAGGCGAAGTTAAGACAAGAGTTGGCATCAGTTTCTCACATCAGCCTCACATCAGATTTGTGGACAACATCTAATTAGTGAAAGGGGTATATGTCATTAACTGTCTCCTACGTCGATGCAGAATAGAGGCTTTGTAAAAGAATTATAAACTTTCGCTATCTTATACCTCCTCACAATGGTGTGATGGTTTCAGACTGCATATACAATTTCCTTGTGGAGTGAGGCATTGAGAAGAAAATATCTACGATAAATTTAGACAATGCCTCTGCAAACGATAGTGCGATATCGAAGTTACGGACCCAGTTTAGTATTACCGGTGACTTGTATTTCGGTGATAGTATATTTCATGTTGGGTGTTGTGCTCACATCTTAAACTTGATTGTACAAGAAGGGCTTAAAGCAATTGAGTTAACGATCGATAACATCAGGAAGAACGTCTAGTTCATAAGGGGGACACCTTCACGATTATATACATGGAATGAGATCGTACAAAGGTTAAATTTGATATCTCAGGAGACAATAAAGTTAGATGTCACAACACGTTGGAATTTAACATACGAAATGTTGGATTCGGAGATAACTTGCAAAGTCACATTCCATCATTATACTGATCGTGATACGACATATATATCAGTGGTTACCTTTTACCGATGATTGGACAACATCAGAAGCAGTTCACAAGTTGTTAGAAGTTTTTTTACGATACAACGAAAATATTTTTAAGTAGCAAGTATCTAACTGCAAATATATTTCTGCCAGAACTTTGGAGGATAAAGGATGTTTTACAAAAAAACTCTACTGGACCAGACTTTCTACAAAGAATGACATTGGGCATGCAGTTAAAGTTCGATAAGTATTAGTCTGAGTGCAGTGTAGTAATGGTCGTTGCAATCATTCTTGATCATCGATATAAGATGTTCATTATTTAAGTTATTTTTTCAAAGCTGTATGGTACACAGAGTGACATTGAGGTAGAAAAGATTGATCGTGCCGTAAGAGATTTGTACCGTTTCTATGTAAAAATTGTGGGCACGGCGAAAGACAAATCCGCAACCATAAGTCAGACTGAACTTTCTGGTGTTGCTGCACCATGAGCCATGATCGACGATTTCATGTCTTTCATGGCACAAGTAAAGACTCAATCACAGAAAAATGAATCAGAACTTGACCTATATCTCAAGGAATCAATTGTGAAGTACAAGGGCAGAGAATTTAATATTTTGGACTGGTGGAGATTGAAAGCTCAAGAATCATAGTTCCATATGCTCTCGTTAATGGCATGAGACATATTTTCAATTCTCATTTCAACTGTGGCGTCTGATGAGACAATACCAGTGACCACAATTAAATGAAGTTGAATGTCACTTTTCTATTATCATGATTTTACAGTTAATATTTGTGGACATATAATGTAATCTTGAATTGTAATATTTTATTGTTAGATCTTGAATTTTACAGTTTACAGACATTCTATTATTATGACATTATATTTCTCAACTTTTCGTTTCTGTAGTCATGCTTTTATGTGTTCATTAAATCTCATCTCGTTGTCTACTTGTAGTTGTTTACTTGTTTATCTTCATTTCTTAATTATGTTGTTTATCCTTATATCATCATTTATTAATTCTTTAATTAATTATAGTTTATAGATAATGTCGTCGAAAGATGATCCATCAGCAGAGATTAGGGATTATGGAGTTCAAGTCTACTCCCACGACAGAAAGGTTAAATTACAATGCAAACTATGTGAAAAAATAGTTTGTGAACAAAACAAATCACTTAAAATTGCATTTGGCTTGTCGGGGAAGAGACACAGCCCCATGTACCAAAGCTCCTCCTCGAGTTTGGGATTTATTTCGAGCATGGATATGAATATCCGTATCGTAACGGCCGATGCGGGTGTATCGTATCCGTATTGGCTCGATACGATACACGATACAGCCCTGTATCGACCGTATCGGTAATAGTTACACCATATCGGGTTGTATCGTATCGTATCAGGCGATACAGCCCATATCGGGACCGATATTTTGTACTTGTATCGGTCTGACCGATACAAGCAGAAAAAGGTGGAAAAACTGAAAAGGGCGTCTGGAATCGCAGAAAAAGAAAAAAAGACAAGATTCGATCACAGGTGTATTGTAGATTCATGAGTCTACTATAACTAGAAACCAATCGACGTCAATAAAAGGGGCGGCATCGTTGGCGATAATTACAGAAAAATCGAAAAGAAAAAAGAAAGAGAGAGAAGCTTTTAATCGTGAGGGCCAAGGGGATTTCGATACCTGGAGAAGATCGGAAGATGATCCGAAGACGTCGATGGGCCACTCGATCGATCACCAGCAGTGCGTGCCTGTAAGTACGAAATTCCATTTTGTTTTTCTTCAAATCGACGGAGATGTCAGCTCCAAATCTTCAAAAAATTTAGGGATTTCAGGGGGTTGGCCATATTGGGGAGAGATTTGGAGAGATTTGAGGGATTGGGGAGAGATTTGAGGGATTCGGAGAGAGATTTGAGGGATTTAGGGTTCTGGAAGCACCAGACGTCGAAACCCTCTCCTCTTTTCGAAAGGGGATTCAAATCCCTGTTTTAAAGGAAAGTAGATTGCGTACTGAGTAAGCAAGTACGCTTAGTGTACTGAGTATTCTCTGTGGGGTCCACCGTCATGCATGTATGTAATCCACTCCGTCTATCCATTTTACCAAATAATTTTAGGACCCTAGCCCAAAAACGAAGAATATGCAAAGCCCAAGTGGACCACACCACAAAAAATAGTGTAAATTAAACATCTACCGTTGAAAAATTCTTAGGCCCGCAGAAGTTTTTGATCAAGCTGATATTTTTGTTTTCTCTTCATCCACATATTTTTTTTAATCTTATGAACAGTTTGGATGCAAATAAAGATCACCAGGGGGCCTAGAAAGGTTTCAATGGTTGAAATGATCATCCCCCTTGATTCCTGCAGTATTGTCCACTTGAGCTTTGCATATGTTTCAATTTTTGGCTCAACGCCTGAAATGATGTTTAAAAATGGATGAACGGTGTAGATAAACCACATACATTCACGGTGGGCCCAACTGAATTTACTCGGTACCAAAAATCGTATTGCGTAGCTCGGTACGCAATCTGATTTCTGTGTTGCCCTGGCCGCACTCAATATGGTGCGGTCCTTACCCTGGGGCCCACATTGATGTATATATTATATATTAACGCCATCCATAAGTTTTGAAATATCATTTTAAGGAATTATATAGAAAATGAAGTAGATCCAATTCTTAGACGAACCACACCTTTGGAAACAGTGGTGATTGACCATTAATGCGTCAAAAAAGTTTTAGATCAAGCTAAATTTTATTGTATCCTTAATCCAGTTTTATGTGACCTTATCAACAGTTTGGATGGAAAATAAACATTATCGAAACCTCAGGGTGGTCCCAAAGAAGTTTTTAATGGTAGGATGTTCAATCACCACTGTTTCGTATAGTATGGTACACCCGATATTTGGATTTTTTTTATTTTTGAGATTATTTATCTGGAAAAAATAGATGGACAGTGTGGATATAGAATAAATACATCAAGGTGGGGCCCACGATAAGTGACTCATTGTCTTGGGTGCGGCCGGGGTCTCACAGAATTCACTCCCCTTTTTTAGAATCGGATTGCGTGCGGATTCTCCGCGCACTCTTATCGTGCAGAGTAAACTTAGTTGGGCCCACCTAGAATGTATGTGCTTTATCTATTCCGTCCAAATGTTTTTCCAGCTCATTTTAGTGGTTGAGCCCAAAATTTAAGCATATTCAAATCTGAAGTGGACCATGCCACGGGAAACAGTGGGAATAATGATTTCCACCGTTGAAACCTTCCCAGGCCCTATAGTGATGTTTATTTGTCATCCAACCTGTTCATAAGATCACATGAATATGGATGAAGGGAAAACACAAGTATTAGCTTGATCCAAAACTTTTGTGTCCTCCGAGATATTTTCAATGGTAGAAATTTAGTTCACACTTTTCTTATGGTGTGGTCCACTTTAGATTTTGATATGCTTCATTTTTGGCACCATACTTAAAATTTTCTGTTAAGATGGATGGACGGAGTGGATAAAATACGTAAATCACTGTGGGCCCCACAAAGTTTACTCCACACGCTAGTGTGCGGAGTTACTCAGTACGCAATCCGCTTCCCTTTTTTTAGGGGCGCAGCTTCGCTGGATCCTCGATCCACCAAGGTGGGTGGATCCCTTACCATGCCGTCCGCTGTTTGATGTGTGTGTATTACATCCACACCGTCCATTTATTTTGAAAATTGATTTTAGAGCATGATGAAAAATAAACATTCCAGTGGCCCCATGAAGTTTTTAATGGTGTGAATTTAATCACTGCTATTTCATGTGGTATGGTCCACCTAAGATTGGATCTGCTTCATTTTTTGGGATAATGCCCTAAAATGAGCTTTCAAAATGCATGGATGGTGTAGATGTAATGTACATATATTACAGTGGCCCCACAATTGGGCACAGTCACTGACCTTAGTGGATCCGGTATCCACCCGCGTCCTTCTTTTAGGAAGGGGATTGCGTCCAGAGTTACCCACGCTCTTGTCACGCCCCGAAAATCAAGTGTTAGGCAGTCCGCGGCTCCCGACTCTTTCAAGATGACTGTATTTTGCGGAAGTATATTTTAATGGCACAAATCGATGGCATCAACTCATAAATAGAGATTTAAGCTAAACAGTGTATAATTCAGTTTGAATTTAAAGTGTAAATACATACAATCATCCACACAATCAAGGAGTCCACTCAGTTGGGGTTCAATTTTATACATGTACAATGAAGTCTTTAAGAATATCGACCCAAGACGTCCAATTCAAGGCATAAAATGAAACGCATGACATAGGTAAGCTAACATGTCCTGCATCTCATGTATCAAGTGGCAGCAACTCCCGCATCAAAATAACTGATTGGTATTTTAAAACACCCCCCCAGGTGGGAGTGAGTAATCATACTCAGTGTTACCATTCCCTAAGTTAAACATATCATCAACACAATCAAGTACAAGTAGTGAAGCATAACAAATGGTGGGGCTCTCACACCTACCACCCCAGCATCAACAGATAGCATAACCTCACAATCAAATTCTTATTCTAGTTGAATAATGCATGCAGTCATGATATGCAAATGTTATGTTATGGAGAAATAAACAGTGGGGTTACCACCCAGTAGCAGCATCGAACCAATGCACGTGAAAATGTGATGCATGCATGTTTACCAAGTATTTATTTAATCCCGTATTCAATCAGCAGTATTGGCAAAGCCAGAATACCTCAATTTTATCAAGAGTCTAATAAACAGGAACACGACCGACAGAAACGCACCGAACACTGGACAGGGAGGAAAGCCAGACACTGGACAGTGGCCTTACCAAATACTGGACAATGCCAGGTTGGGGTACCCTCTACCAGGCTGGGGCCCACCGCCAGGCCAGGGCGTTCTATGCCTGGCTCCTGGAATCCCAATTTGGGTCCGTCACCCAACATAACTGAATAATGAATCAAATGGTAAGGGTCTCAATGCCCCAGAATGTCATATGCATGGTAATGGGTTGTCACCCAAGATCAATGATGTTAGGCTCGTCACCTAGCATAGGTGCTCAAGACTCTCAATAAGACCATCAGGATCAATACTGGTCAAAGACAGCACAAGCACAGTTACCCATATACCATGCTTGGCCCATGAGCTTCAGTATGTAGGATTCAATGCTCAAGGCTATTGGAGGGCTCATCACCCACACTAGCCAAAGACAGCACAAACACAGTTACCCATATTCCATGTTTGGCTCATGAGACTTGATACGTACAGTTATAAGTGACTGCGTAACAATGGTAATTGTGGTATTTAAAATTCTACAGAATATGTAACAATGATTAAACAAATATGATTAACCCTGAAATTGACTGATTTGGTAGGCCGAGAGAAACATCAACCAAATCGGCATAGCTAGGGTCGGTCGATCATGTTACTCCCAAGTCGACCAAACAAGTCCGTGACAGCCAAACCCAAGTAGGCAGTCTATAAATTGTGATTTTCAGAGATTAATCCCAACCATGTCAATTAAATATTATACTAAGCATGTTGTGAGAAGAATAGAACATCATAGCATTCATTGTCTCAATCAGGCATAAAACCAAACAGTTGATATGCGATATACTTCATTTCATATATGGGCGTAAAATCAAACACTTGGCGTGCTATTACAGGCCAACTCATCAAATTCATAATCAGGCACTAGCCTGGGTGGATGGTAATCCACTTACTCAAGCATATGTGAACTTCTATTCACTCAGGAATTTCATCAAACACTTGATATGCACAACACATCAAATCTCATATTTTCATAAAATCGATTCAAATGGGCAATCAATCCACACATCAAAGTAAGCATGTAATTAATCAACACATACAGAACATCAATTACAAACATAAATCATTCGACACTTAACTTTGAATGAAATTCAAGAAAAACTCAATTTTCACTATTTGGAACCCTCATGGGCTGATAATAGCCAACTTAGAAGAATAGTCCTCACCTGTGTTGGAAATTTATACGCTAACAACGTCTAGAACGAAGGATTCGAAAGAACAACTGAAAATCCTATATAGATTCGAAAAGAGATGTATTGGAGCAAGAAAGAATCAATTTCAATATCAAATTCAACACTTAGGATAGTATATTACCTATGATGGACGGCTGACATTGATCACTTGGGAGCGACGACAGCTACATCGGAAGCTCCAAGCAAATCCCTAAGCAAAACCCTAGAAATCCTCTAAATTCCATCTCAAATGAAATTCTCAAATGGGCTTGATATTTATAGTTCCAGATGGTCCAAGGTTGAGGTGAGTCACACAACTCACCCTCTCTGGTCTTGATCTAAATTGTGCAGTTCGAGATAGGGTGTCGGGTATCTGATATAGGGGAAAGGTCAAGCCCACTAAGGCAATTGATTCCGCGTAGATTCGTGATCAACGGCCCACTAACGAACGGTTTATAGCTGTTCTAAGTTTTCAGGACACCAATTGGATGATTTAGATAACAGAGTTTAGTGAAACCTTTCACTAGGTTGTAGTGGGCATAGCTAGGTATATGATGTGATATACGAGGTGCATTTATTTACAAGTTAAGGGCGGTTAATCTCATTTGTATGGTTTTACATGTCAAAAGGGCTATTTTGTCAAATCGATTTCTAAACTCAAGATAATCGAGATTTGATTAATTGATTAGGGTAGACTAAGGTGGATCTGCATTGTGAGTTGGTTATATAGGTTAATCCATTGTGATTTTAGTAAATCATAGATTGAGATTCATTAATCAACGGATCGGATGTAGGATTAGACAATTAAAAAGAAATCCATAGCTATCCATGATATCTAACAAAGAATGTACGGTTAGATTGATGTGTCTAAATGTCTTACGAGATTTCGATCAAATCGGCTCATTCAAACTAGGGTTTCATGTACAAATCTTCTAGATTATTGGTTCAAAATCAGACGTATACATTCTCATTTGAGAATTAAAATAGAAAAATTTGTAGAGGCGCTTGAGTACTTTCAAGGCTCGAGGATTGAAATTTTCAGGGCGTTACAATTTATGAGTCTTATCGTACTGAATAAACTCAGTTGGGCCCACTGTAAATGTATGTAGTTTATCTACACTGTCCATCCGTTTTTACAGATCATTTAAGGGGTTGAAACCAAAATTGAAGCATATCCAAAACTCAGGTGGCCATACCACAAGAAACAGCGGGTATAATGATTTCCACTGTTGAAACATTTCTAGGGCCCTCGGTGATGTTTATACCCCCGTTTTTTTCCCAAGCCATAAAATTATCTATTACAATGGAAGAATGGAGTAGATGAAATACATAAATCATGGTAGACCCTACAGAGTTTACATACTCAATGCCCAATCCATACTCAGTACGCAATTCGCTTCTGCGTCCTGAGGCTGGGCCCGAATTTGGTGTTACCCTAGGATCAGCTTAGTGGGTGTTACCCTAACCGTGTGGGGCCCATCTTGATGTATTTTTTATGTATCTATTTCGTCTATCTATTTTTTCATATCATTTTAGGATGTGATCTAAAACCTTAAGAAGAACCAAATCTCAGGTGGACCATAACACTAGAACAGTGATGAATAACCATTAAAAACGTTTTATTGGCCACAAAAGTTTTGGATCAATTTGGAATTTATATTTTTCCTTCATCAATACCTTATTGACATTATTAATATCTTGGATTGCAAATAAACATTACTAAAACCTTACGTTGAGCAACTTGAGCTCTTTGGAATTTTTAATGGCGGGGCACTCAATCACACTGTTTCTAGTGGTATGGTCCACTTGAGACTTAAATTTGCATAATTTTTGGAACATCATTCTAAAATGGGCTATAGAAAAGCAGATGGACATTGGACCGTTGTATATTCATTATTTATCGTTATTCATGTGCAGCTGCTCACCTGTACACTCAATCAATTCAAACTTATTCATCGTCGTTAATTTTTTTGCAAATAAAAAATAATAATAAGAAGCCTAGTTTTTATTTTTATGGCCCTCCAAATTTAAAAATAGATAAATTGACAGTACATTTTTTTATGATGCAAACCTGCAAATATATAATACATTTTTTTAATTGTTTGTGGCTTTATGGCTTGTGCAGATTGTAGATTAGGCATTGTTATATAATTTTATTTGTTGGGATGGCTGGAAATGAAAATGAAGATGTAGGGTGGAAGTATGGAGTAAGGATAAGTGGGAGTAGACAGCAAATAATGTGCAAGTATTGTAGTAGGAGTGTGAGTGGGGGCGTAACCCGATTAAAACAACACTTGGCTCACCAGAAGGGTCAAGTTTCAGGGTGTCTAAGTGTCCCTTAGGCAGTAAGGGAGGAGATGAAGAAGAACTTAGAAGAAATTAAAGGTAAAAAGGCGATGAGGGAGAAAGAGAAGAAGGCTACGCTCGACCAATGTAGAGCAGAAGTGTTTGGAGATCCTACGTCACTACATGATGAGGACATCGAGTCAGAGGAGGATTCAGACAGGGAGAAGACAATTGCGATGAGGGAAAGTTTACGAGCTCACCGTAAGGAAGATGAGCGGCGTCGAATGTTTGGGAGGACGGGTTCGGTTTGTGATATAGGTGGGGGGAGTGGTAGTGGTAGTGGTAGTGGGCATGATAGTAGAAGATTGTTTGGAGGTATTAAGGGAGGGTTACGTCGTGCCTTTAGCCTGCGACAATAAGAGCCACACCCTTCTCAAGCTACCCCTGGTCTTTCCCCCCATATTCACAACCTTGATGATGAGAGGGAGCCACAAGAACCTCCTGGTGATGAAACGATGTTTAGAAAGGCCAGTAGCACGCAAAAAAAACTAAAACAGATATGGTTAAAGCAAATAGTGGACAATCTTAGAAAAGCAGCTGCAAAGTTGTTTTTACACAATAGTATTCCTCCATATGTTGCTGATTGCCCATACTTTCAGGTGTTTGTGGATGCAGCAGCTGATGCAGGACCTGGGATTAAAGCGCCCAATTCTTATGACATAGATTCAAAGTATTCAAATCAAGTGTACCGAGTAGTATTGGCTCATGTACTATCATTTAGAAGCATATGGACAAGTAGAGGATGCACAATCATGTGTGATGGTTAGACTAGCCCAACCAGATTGAGTATGATAAACTTCATGGTATACTCACACTTGTGTTCGGTCTTTGTTAGAGCTATCGATTCATCTAATGAAGTGAAAAATGCCAATTATATATTTGGTCTGATGGATAGAATGGTAGAAGAAATTGGGGAAAGTAATGTGGTGCAGATTGTCACTGATAATGAGGCAGCATATAAACTAGCAGAAAAATATCTTATGGAAAAGAGGCCTCATCTATTTTGGTCACCTTGTGCGGCACACTGCATTGATCTCATCCTTGAAGATATTGGAAAGAAGTCTAATGTGTCGATACTAGTTGAAAAGGCAAGATTGATTACGACATATATATACAATCACAATTGGATAATTACTCTTATGAAAAAATTCACAGGTGGGCGAGAGTTGTTAAGGCCTGGGGCAACTAGATTCGCTACAAATTTCATAGCCATGGAAAGTCTGTACAATCATGGAGGAGCACTTAGCGAGATGATTGCGTCTCGGCAATGGCTCAACTCGAAGTATGGACAAAAGACGAGTGGCACGCCTGTGGAGATGTATGTGATTATAAGAGACAATAAGTATTGGAAAAAAGTGCAAGAAATTATGAAAGCATGGAACATTTGATTAAGATTCTTCGACTGGTGAAAAGTGATGATAGGCCTATAATGGGCTTTCTTTATGAAGCAATGGATAGAACGAAGTTGTCAGTTCAACGTGATTGTAAACAATACAAGGAATATTGGAAGCTCATAGATAGGCGCTGGAATAGACAGTTTCATTATGATCTTCACGCGGCAGGTAAACATAAGTTACATATATTAATTAAATTTAATTATTTATTTTCCTTCGATTCTTTATATAGTGTTGAACATTTGATATGTTCTATTGTTTCCTCTTTTAATCAACTTGCAGGCTTCTTTTTAAATTCACAATTTCGATATGCGACTACATATATCCAGGTTGATGAGGTTACTATCGGTCTGAAAAATGTGATAAAAAGATTGGAGCCAGACGTTAATAGACAGGTTGATGCTATTAACGAAATAAGTTAACAATTATTTATATATGTAGATTATATAATGTAGAGTCTTAAATTTATAGTACTTATTATTAACTATTATTTCATAGGTAGAGGTATATGAACTGGCGATGGGTAGCTTTGGAGATCCACTTGCATGAGCTGCAATACAAAGAACCAATCCAGGTAAGTGTTATTAAGTATTTAAATTATAAAATATAAAGTTTTACAAATTTAATAAACTATATAAGTATAATTGATATGTGATATATTCATTTTGTTATGCATGCAGCTCAATGGTGGGTCAATTATGGGGAAAGTGCACCTACACTACGGAATATTACAATCAAAATCTTGAGTCAATGTACATCTTCTGCTAGTTGTGAAAGAAATTGGAGCACTTTCGCCCGCATACACACTAAGCAGCGAAATTGATTAAAGGAGATAAAGGTGCAAAGAAATGTGTTTATCCACTATAATGTGAGGCTGAGTTTGAAAAACATGAAGAAAGCAATAGGGCAAGCCGACAATCAAGCACAACATTTTTCAATAAATTTGGATTATATTTTTGCTGAAGACGACCCTCTTCTTCTATGGCTTGAACAACGGGAGAAAAGCAAAGAAGCAGCTGAAAGTTAGGAACTTGAATACTCAGAAATCGTTGCAGAAACCGCTCAAAGTCATCCTACAGACCCGATTATTAAAGAAGTTGATGAAGGTGAACATAGTCATAGTAGCAGTGCGACTCATACTGATAGCCATAGCAGCAGTGACAGTGATGGTGGTCGTCGCAGTGCACCTGCTGCTTCTACTTGTGTTGCTCAACACACCAACAACCGTCTACAGATCGTGCGGCTGATGAGCATCGACATGGTAGTACACGAGGTCGGACTTATGAGTCTATTGAGTCACGTTACAACCAGCCAGGGGGCATCATGGAGAGGCTGGCACAAGTGGCACTCATGGAGCACCGAAATATCAGGAGGCTTATGGACATTATGGATATGGTTACAGTCTTCACGGATACATAAAGCCTATTCCGCCACTTTCATGTTAGAGTAGTCCACCTGATCTAAATCTAAGTTATTCATCATCAGTATCACAATCTCAGGAGTATGAGCAACAGCAGCAATATGCATATTCATCTGGCGCTAATAAATATCCTAGTCAAGATCAGTCTTCCTCAGGTTTCGTTGATATACTCTTTCCATCCGGCTCTGGTTATTATGGATATGATGCAACACATGTTGCACAGCCATAGGTGCAGTCGGAGGATGACGAAGACGTTAAGGTCGACCAACCACAAGCAGCTAGATTTTCATTTTGGTGGTGACTGGTGAGGTGATTGCCTTCATAAGTTTTTATTAAGATTTAAGAGTAATGCTATTTTAAATGTTTAAATTATTCACATTTAAGGAAATTGGTAAGTACTAAGTATTTCAATTTTTCTACACTTATATTGTTATAGACTAGTGAGTACTAAGTAGTGATACTTCTTGGACATATTAGACAGACTATTAACAATACATATATCAACAATTTATATAAAGAAAAAATCAACACCAGAACTTACAGAAGCTCAACCCGTCATGACAGCATTCTTACCAAAGAATGGTCCGATACACTATTGAATACATGGTCAAAATACAAAAAAAAAAAAAAAAGAAGACAGATTTGTGAATATCTCATTTTATCTTATTTTTCTAATATTTTTTCATATTTTTTTGCTTTTAAAAAAAAATTCTGACCGATACGGTCCGATACAGGCCGATACAGGGCCCGATTCCGATACGCGACACCGTCTTGTATCATTTTTCCACAGGGTCGATACGCCGACCGATACCGATATTTAGAACCATGATTTCAAGTCATCCTCGACTCAAACAGAAAGGCTTTCATCTCTTCCCCAATAACTGCAAGCAATACAACAAGCCATTGACGATATAGTAATAGGCCAATTATCAATGAAGAGTGTTCAAGCAGAGACCCTCCATACTTAGTAGAGAAGAAGAAGAGAAAGAAAAGATGGAATAAGAAGAAATAGATTATCAAGAAGCCATAAGACAGAGTTTGGAACTAGCTTCTAATCCCAGGACTAGACAACATCAACTTCCTACAAGGCAGCATGATCCTAAATCTAACACGAGTAACCCACGCCCTAGATAATCGAAGTTTATTAAAAGTTTGGCTACTTTTTATAGGGGGTTGGGAATTCCATACAAATCAAGCCACACAAGGAGGTTGAAAAAACTCATTCAATCTGCGAATGAAGATATTGGAAATACATCTCCACCATCCAAATAAGAAGAAGTAAATGACCATCTTCTAGACACCTCCAGCTCAGACTCAGTTCTTAGTTCTTCTACATTCCAAGAGGTAAAAAGAGAACCGAATGATGATTCGAGCGATGAAGGTGGAGGTAGTGATTACTATTATGGATATGGATACTCAGGTTACATTCCACAAAAGGCATTCATCATTTAAATGATATTATTGAATGAATGAATGCATAATAGAATATGCTTAATAATTTGTATAAATTATATTAGCAAATGGCAACTCAGGTTAAGTCTTTGACTTTTCGAACAAATTCAATGATTTATGTATTTGTGTGAATATATGCTTGAATCTTAATGTGGTAAATGAATAGATAAACTCGACTCGACTAGACTAGGTGAATGACTGAATATTACTCATATATTTGATTTATTATATTTTTTTTCATTTTTTTTTACATTTTTTGAAGAAAAAATTTAGATTTTTTTGAATTTGAAAACGTCGGATCTTTTACTCGATTCGACTCGGATCTTACTCGATCCAACTCGGTACCTGTGATCAAGCCGGACACGGATCGGAATGGACCAGGCCATGAACGATTCAGATCGGTCCAGGTTTGGTTGACTCGGTATCGTATCCGATCTGACTCAGCATACGGTTTTCCCTTAGACAATTAGGATGGGGTCAACCCAAACTCGGTCCAACACGACCCGATCCCCAACTCTACTTATTGACAGGTTGGATAGCAAATAAACATTACAGTGGACCCTAAGAAGTTTTTAATTGTGAGTTTTCAATCAACACTATTTTCCTGTGGTGTGGTCCACCTGGGATTTAGATCTGCCTCATTTTTTACACAACACGCTAAAATGATCTGGTAAAACGGATGGACGACATTGATGTACGACACATACATCAAGGTGGCCCCACAGTCAGGCTCACTCACTATGCTGCTACCCATGCCTCAAGTAATCTGCGTTCCTTAAAATAAATTGTCTATGATGTGACACACTCTAAGGGGCAGGATTGGGTACTACCCCCACTAGGGGTGCAGGACCTAGCTAAAGATGGACGGTCTTGTCAGGGCTCTGTGAGGCCTACCCTAATGCCATTGTAATAAAAAAAAAATCATTTTAGGTGATGAGTCCAAAAATAAGATAAATCAAATGCTCAAACAAGGTATTTCGCTTTTGACTTTTAGGAAGCGCTCCAACAAATGAGGTATTTCACAATTGACATGAAACCGGCGACCTAATAAGTATCTTATTGAGAATTTCAATTGAAATAAAATAATAATAAAGAATCCATAAACCACGCTACAGGAATTAATGAAGATTGAATGCCTAGCGCTAAAAATATCTTAGGTGCTAATGTAGAAGGGGCTGTAGACAATTTCATGGTCAAGATGAACCAAAGGAAGTCCAATCGGAGATGGAGGGGATCTAAACTGTCAGGACAGTAAAATAGTCATATCTCGCAATCCGGGCTGAGTTTTTAGGACGTATTAATATAGGATTTTTGGGGTACTTCGAGATAGTTAAGCCAGATAATCCCACTATGCCAGCGTTTTGCCCATGTCGGATTTGCGAGATTTTGACCTAATCAACGGTTATTAGCCTAGTTTTATTTTGTTTTTATTATAAATAGTAAGTTTTAGTTTACTTATAACTTTTGATCCGTTGAGATTTAGGAGTTATGCCCAACATGAAAAAGGATTAGAAAACTTACGAGTACAATATGGTTGGGCCAGATTAGAAACTTTCTATTTTTAGCTGAAAACCATGAAACTATTAGGAATAAGAGTTTTAGTTAGAGTATCAGCTCGATACTTCATCGTAAGGTTTAGTTTGTCTATTTAAGCATTGTAATTATGTTTTAAATTATTTAATCAATTATTATAAATTCTCTAGAAATTATTTCCTGTTTTCTTATCTCCCTTGTGGCTTCAAGGTATTTATCTGATGAGGAAGACGGTGCTACAAAAGTTTTGGATCAAGCCGATATTTATGTTTTCCCTTCATCCAGGTCTATATGACCTTGTTCAAATGGCAAGTATATACCACAATGGCCCCTGGTGGGGGTTATTCTCACCACTGCTTCCTATGGTATAGTCCACTCGAACCTTCAATCTGCCTCTTTTTTTGCTCCTGAAATGATTTTTGAAAATGTTCGGATGATTTGGATAAAACATATACATCATGGTAGGCTCCACAAACTCCCGGACATAACTGTCCATCTGTAGCTAGTTCTGGTAGGGTAGTTCCCAGTCCACACCCACTCTAGGTAGGTTTTACATTCAAATCCAAATTGTTCGAATGACGTTTGCTTCTTCACTCCATTCTGGCCATTGAATAATTAAAAGTCCATTGGAAGTCTAAAAATGGACCATTGAGAACGTCATGTCCTTTTTTTTTTTAAGGACCATTTAAAAGGGCTTTGAAAGAATTGGACAGTCTGTCTCGACTTACATATAGGGGTGCACACAGTTCGGTTCAGTCTAATTCTGGGATGAAATTGGAACCAAACTGCTCCCAATGATTTCAGTAAAACTAGAATCGGGCCATTTGCACCCTAGAACCAAACCAAAATCGAACAGTAAAAAACCAGTTTGATTCCAATTCAGTTCTACAGTTCTGGGTTTTTTATAATCTAGCCTAATTATATGATTTATTTTTATAATCCAGCCTAATTGTATGATTTTTTTTTTCTTTTTATATATAATCTAGCCCATCCATACCTCAGGGCCCACTATGGGGCATACCTTAATGCGTTTGTTAAATCTACATTGTCCATCCTCATTGTCAGGTAATGTATAGGTGGGCCACATTAAATAAAAAAATCAGATAGATACACTTAAAACACAGAACAGTGAGGGTTGAACACTCAAGGCTCGATTCCACGGTTTGCTTATGCGGTCCGGTTCCATAATTCCGTTCTACGGTCCGACCCACGGTTCAGTTCAATTCTACGAAACCTCAAACCAAGAGCTGAACCAAACTAACTGATCCTTTGATTTTTTTTGAACCAAAATCGAAACCAGTGCACTTTAGAATCGGACCAAACCGAACCAAACCAACCGGTTCGATCCGGTTTACCGGTTACACCGGTTCCATGTGCACCCCTAGTTACATGTTTTACACAAGCAAAATATTTTGGGGCCGGACAGCAAGTTCCCATGGTCGGAAGCTATGTGGGGCCATGGAGATTACGGTGATAAATCCAATCCGTTCATCAGTTTCTCAACCTCACAATAGGACAGGAATCCAAAAATTAGACAGACCTGAAATTGAAATTCAGGTGGCCCACATTACAGGAAATAATGAGAATGAAAATTTACACCGTTCAAACCTTTCTGGAGCGGATGATGATGTTTATATGTTCCTAACCGTTGATAAGGTTATTACGACTGGTATAAACTCTAGGCACAAATATCATGCTGGTCAAAACTTTCCTGGGCCCCACAAAGTTTCCAATGGTGGGTGCTCAATCTCCTCTGTTTGGTGCAGCGTGGTC